>OY735246.1:39091567-40291567 GCA_963457695.1 Neria commutata
CATCCTCACCGAAATCACCACACACAATGGCGACCACCTGTGGCTTCAGTCCGAATGTAACCACGAAGAGTTGCTTAGGCACCGATGATCGGGATGCACAAATCAAAAGTCTGCAAGGCGAGATTGTGTCGCTAAAGGACGTGATAAAGTCGAGGGATGCGGAAATTGTGAAGTTACGCAGGGAAATACATAAGCTGAAGGTGAGTGAAATAGGGACAATTTTGGGCTTTTCCCAAAATTTAGGATTAATAAAATATATCATATTAATAATCCATTCGAAAACTAATTTGGGAAATATATTTGAAAATAAATTTTGGGCTGAGGTCGGATTACAAAAAGAATTTATTAAAAGTCTAAATTTCATCAGTAATTACCGCTGTGATGTTTCAGATAATATTGTTTCTAGTCCGTGAGAATGCTGCGCCGCAGTGTAAATGAGTGAAATTAAACTCTCAAGAAGTAATTATTTGTGCAATAACCGTCTATTGAATTTTTAACCTATACTAACTTTTTTAGCCTGAATATTGACTTGACGTTTACACCTATCAAATTCTTTTGTATGAGGTCTTCCCAATAAGAATTTATAACACCCGCCTAGGATGTCCTACACAATAGTCCCCACTCTTGTTTGCAGGTCTTTCCTGACAGCTACTTACTGTCATGGATACTAGCTTCTACTAGCTGCATCTGAAATGTGTGCCTCCCCATCTTTACTTCACTTATTATCCAACAAAATTCACATCATTCTTAATAATGGCAAACAATCAGCACCCGTTTCCACCGCTACAAACTAGCTTCAATCGGTTTTAAATATCTTTTTGTGTCGTATTTTTCATTTCTTAAAAAATATACTTTTCCAACGGTTCGGTGTGAAATTACATTCATTTATATTTCTCCATTAGCTGCAATAAATATTCCACACGAAATCTTTGATAAATTGACTTTCGATCGTATCACGCAATAGTGAGCTTGTGCGTACACACAGATATACGGATTCAGATATGTAGGTACTTTGATTTGATCATAAAAAACGAGACCAAATTCTTTTTACTAATTTTTGCGTCTGTGGAGTATTTAATTAATCAGTTATCGCCTGTGAGCGCAGCGATCATTTTTCTACAAAATGTCTCACTGTACAGTTGGCTGGAGCGCGCTACTTTTGCGCATATCTAGATACATACATATGTATGTTCGTGTGTGCATAACTAGATGAGATAATGTCCGAAAAACTATGCTCAAAACGTTTAGTAATTGCAATTAACTTTATCTTCCAGCAGTACGAATATAAAATATAAACTTAAATATAATAAATATGTTGACTGATTAAAAGTGTGTTATTTTATTATTTAACATTTTTCGTAGTTTAATTTGCCATTTTGTATGCACTTTCTTGAAACATTGGAACTATAAATTTTGTTGAATTTCTCTCAAAATCATGAGCTATAGTTCGTCACAGAAGAGTGTGCAATTTTACACTGCTTAAGAAACTGAGAGAAATACTTTCGACTTACATATGACGCGCCCAGAGCAAAAACGACTTTTATACCTGCACAGCGCATGTGCGCAATGAGACGAAAATTGACACTCGAAGCGTTTTTGCTCTGTGCGCGTCATATAGTATATAACTGTTCGTAGAATATTGTACTCCAAAATTGCCAACTCTTTTGGTATAATCTTTAGCAATAATCAACAATTTTAATGAGTCAATGGTTGTATATCTACGACCAGAGATCTGCAACCAGTCGCTTTTTTGCGACTTGTGCTGAGGCATGCCAAACAAAGTCCCAGTGCTGATACGCACTGGGACTGCTATAACTGTGACTGGTTTCATTTTCAAGTCAAGAGCAGCAAATATACACATCCAAAACATGACTCGTCTGCCCAGTCTCACACACTGTAAATCTTAACGACGGTTGTTGAACAGTGAACGAAGTAAATCTTGAAACAAACCGAACAATCCCTTGCCTTGCACGGAAAATTTTTGTTGTGAGACAAAGACAGATAACGTTGCTTTTGGTTTTGCTCACAGTGATGCCATCTTTTCAATACAGGTATGCACGAAAATACCAAATTTGGTACCAATTTAATCAATTTAAAATTTGGAAACGAAACTAAATGGAACAGATCATGCAGCCTTTCGCATGGCTTTGTTTAAGTTAATTTCCAATTTATTATTATTGTTTATCAATATATAGTTTCCTAGCTTAACAAGATTTTAAACCTTATAAATGATAGTGCTAGTCATAAGAAGGTAAATAATTGTAGTAAGTACAGCAGAAATATTTCCTTTTTCTTTTGCTCTTTCTGTACCTGCTAACAGGTTTGAGACCAAAAAGGGTAAAAATAGAATTTCCAGCACGCAAGATTCAGTACTCGTCCGCTGTTGGTTTTCCCATTCTGCCTATGAACCCGACTATCCGGCATAATATATTTTCGTGTTCAAATTAGGACTGTGTAATTTAGCAATAAGCGAGTGAATTTTCTATGCAATTTTTCTTGTTGTGTCACGAATGCGAGCAGGTACTGACAAAATGACAAAATACAAGGAAACTTAAATTATATTTAGGATATTCAATATGGGCAAAACTCTTGGTATCGCATTTTTGCAACCGCGCGAATGAATCGCTGTTCAGAATTCCGCTGTTAACTAAACAATTCGGAAATTCCCTCGCATTCCTCTTTCAACTTCGGCTTTCAGAGGTGTTATATTTACAGACTGGCATCACTGCTCTTGGGTTTTTAACATCTGGTGTTGCGCATACACACAAAATATTTCCGCAGAGATTTGGCTCAGGAGCATGGGACTACCGTCAATGTCGTGTGAGTCAAGTTAAATATGATGACGAGTCACAGTCGGACGGAGTCTTAAAATCTGTTGATTGGAAAAAATTGTACAGTCCCACTCAAACTTTGGAAGGTGCGGATGGATTGCAGTGCAAGCAAAAACTCACTCAGACTGCAGTGCGATTTGCGTCTGAGTGACTCGCTGCAGATCTCTGTCTACGACACAAAAAAATTCGGCAAATTTTTGAGTTGCTATTAAAATAAGCTAGCGATTTTATCTAAAATGTAGATCATGATCAGAAAACACAAACTCGACTCTGGCACTTTTGCGACTTCGAAAATATAACTTTAAAAATCAAGAACTTATTATGTGTAATCTCTGACTTAGTATGGCTAGAACCCTCCACATCTCAATGTAAAGAATGATAATCGTATGCTGTTCGACCGTTGCTATAATTATAAACATTTTTTAGATACCCATGTATCCTATTATTCCGAAAATCTAGTACTTAGATGGTGGATTAAATATTATAGTAATACCACGTGTAGGAAAGCTTTCCAGTTCTGTAAGAAATGTGAGCATAGAGATCATAGAAAGTAATATTTTTGGAAAATTCCAATGAATAAATGGGGTGAAAATATCAATTCCCTCTGATTTACCATTTTTCTGAAAAAAACGGGATTATCTTTTCAACCAGAGATTGTAAAAACGGCAATATGTATATTAGTAGTTTTCTTTATTAAATATTTAAGAGTAAGTACAGACGCAAATTTCACATCGCTCTGAATTCTACACACGGAATAAATTCCCTCCATTGGCAGCCCTCTTGTTGCCACATATCTTAGAGTTGCCACAATATTTTTGCTCCAAACTAAAATATATACATATGTATATATTAGGCGTAACAGCCCTTTGAATTTCAGCAGAAGTTAACGGAACCTTAAAATTTATTCTATAGCCGTGTCCGATCGGGACTGATCTACTTTTTCTCTCTCGGAAAGTTGCCACTTCTTGGAGATGGCAACAATCTGGAAAGATATGACACATGAACATTTTAAAAATATCAATACAATTCGCTCAAGCATTCACACCTACACGAAAAACTTTATTTAGCTTAAGAATATTACATTTTAACAATTAAAGCATTAAACTGAAGCAACAAAACAATTCCAAAGTGTGCATAGTGAGTCATGTTAATTTTACTACGACTTTTGCTAGAAAACTGCAAACCTCGACCCAGTTTTTGTCCAAAAAAGTAACAAATTTTGATTCAAGCCTTAATATCAGACCCCAAAAAATTTTATTTACTTTAGATATGCTGAAAATTTGGTCTAAAAAAAAGTTATTGTTTTATTTTGTGGGCTTATATCGCTGGCAAAATGTACAAAGGCCCTAACTAACATTTCGTAAATTTTACAGGAGACGCAAAAAACAACATAACATTTCATATCATGTACATAGAAAGAGCTCTTTGTATTAGCTACAAAATCGTCATTTTTGGCTTTAAGACTAATTCTACCGGAAAAATGTTGCCGCTTATACAGCATTCAAACCACGTCAATTTTTATACCCTAAACCTATGGTAATAGGGTATAATAACTTTGTGCGAAAATTGTAACGCATTAAAGGAGCAGTCCTAGGTATAGACATAAGTAGGGGAGAGGGGGGTACCTTCGTCCTTGGGGCACATTCGTCAAAGGCGACTTTGGTATGAAGGAATCATCGGATATAACTGTTTATTTGTAAAAACTAACCCATAACTAGCATAAATATCCCTCACAAAGTTTGCCATCTCTATCTGAACAGCTGATCAAGTTACATTTGATTTTGTGTTTTCGCGCTTCGTTCCCGAATATTCAGGTCGGTAACGTAAGAAGTTTGTGCTGTATTTATACCATTATTTCGAACAAAATTGTATTAGTATTACTTTAATACTAATTATTTTGTAAATAAAAGTGTATTAAGTGAAAATAAAGCACTGAAATTAGAAGTAAAAAAATAAAAAGAAAAAAAGTGACACCAGGGTTGACTCGTCTTTTTTTCATGGGGCACATTCGTCAATATAACTTCACAGGTACTAAAAATCGAAATCGAGTTGAAGCTTCCAAGACCCTCGAACCTGGCTTAAACCTCCCGTAACCACACAAAATTAATATTAGGGTCGATCTCAGCACTTTAAACATTATATATAACAAATAATTTATAAAAAAAATTTGACAATAAGTACATTTTTGTTAAGCTCAAACATGATTTTTTTTAAATTTGTTAATGCAAAAATAATAATGTTATGTAACTAAAACCATGTCTTATCTAGTCTAAACAAGATTTTGTATCACCTTATGGTACTTTAAAGTGTGAATGCCGAAAGTGCCCCGCCAAATGCCGAAGCTACCCTGGCATGGGGGCACATTCAGCGAAATGACTTTTTTTACTAATCATGAAAAAAATAATACAAACGGAACTTTTTAAAGAACTTTTAGTATAACAATTTATTGTTAAATAATGAGGTATTGTAACAGTGTAATCGGTTTTTAAATATATTGATTACTTTCTGAAATATAGGCCTTCAAAAAAAAAGAGACGAAGGCACCCCCTCTCCCCTATATAGAAATGATGAGAATCACTTTCTGTGTTGATTTCCGGTTGTCCGTCTGTCTGTCTGTCTTTTTTTTTTTTTTTTTTTGTTTTTTTTTTTTTTTAGTAGGTGGAAAGCGCTCGAAAACCTCATGTAGTGCGGGGCCCGAACCCGCTAAAACCACCTCATGTCCGTACGGATAGATCCTCCCGGAACCACCGTTAAGTATTACGTCGGGAGGCCGTTATGAGCGTAATCGCTCGATCGTCTGTCTAATGGTCTGTCCAAAGTCTGTCTCCTGATGGTAGTTCGCAAGCCATTGTTGCGCAGGATTGATTTTCGTCATTCTGCATCTGTTGGCGCCTTTGCTCCTTCTTTCGCGCTCGTTCTGCATCTCGTAGCGCTATCATAATTTTTGTTGCCATTTTACACACGGCGTTCCACTTTTCTATTTTTTCGCACATTTGTGCAGTTAGATTAGCCACTGTTGGGTATACTCCAAAGGCCTTAGCCAGCTCTTCTCTGTCATTATTGAAGCGCGGGCAGTAGAACAGCACGTGCTTCGCGCTCTCTGGCTCATTTTCGCAGGCTGGACAAAAAGGGTCCTCTTCTATGTGGAAACGGTGTAGGTATTCCTTAAAACATCCATGACCACTCAGCAACTGCGTGACATAATAATCAACCTCGCCATGCTTTCGCTCGAACCACTCTGCAACAGTTGGTATTAGTTGGAACGTCCATTTACCTTTGTTGGACTGTTCCCATCTGCGCTGCCATTCTGTGATGGTGTCCTGCCGTGCCTCTTTCTTTTTAACGCTAGGTGGCCGATCGCCCGCTTTGCTGTACAGCCGCCTCAGTTCTTCTGCGTGCAGGTCTATGGGCACTTTGCTCGCGATGACGCATATAGCATCGTCAGACACTGTCCGGTACGCACTAGCTACCCTTAGGGCACTCAGCCTATATATGGCACACACCTCCTTCATGTGCGATTTTTTCGCATTTGCCCATATTGGCGCAGCATATATTATAACCGAAGTAACTACGGTTGATAGTAGCTGCCGCCTACTCGCACGGGGACCTCCTATATTTGGCATTATACGCGTGAGAGCGCCGTTCACCCGTCCTGCTTTGTCGCTTATGGCAGCCAGGTGGTGCTTAAACGTCATCCTTGAATCTATTAGCACTCCTAGATACTTCAGGTATGGCTGTGACGATATACGGTGATCTCCCACCATGATCTCCAAGTCCTCACTTATTGTGCGTGTACTTAGCAGAACTACCTCTGTTTTCTGGGTCGCTAATTCCAAGTTTGCGGCAATTAGCCATCTTCGAATACTTGATATGGCATCGTTACATGCGGCCTGCAATGGGCCAAGGCGTTTGTCCACCGCCACGAGCGCGATATCGTCCGCATATCCGACGAGCGTTGTGTTCGCCGGGAGCGCCAGTTTGAGGACACCGTCGTACATAGCATTCCACAACGTTGGGCCCAGAACAGAGCCCTGTGGGACACCGCCCGTCACCTTGTACTGCTTCACGCCTTCTTCTGTGTCATAAAGTAACAGTCTGTTCTTAAAGTAGTCTGCTATTATACGCTCCAGGTACCCAGGGGCTCCATATAACTTCAGCGATTGCATGATATGGCGCCAGTTTGCAGAGTTGAACGCGTTCTTGATGTCTAGTGTCACTATCGCGCAGTATTTCTTGCGACCGTGTTTCCAACATTTGCCGCTTGTGGCCTCGCGCGCGATATCCATTACTGTGTGAATGGCATCCAGTGTTGACCGCGCCTTCCGGAAACCGTACTGGTGTTGTGATAATCCTCCTGGCTGTCTGTCTGTCTGTCTGTCTGTCTGTCTGTCTGTCTGTCTGTCTGTCTGTCTGTCTGCGTGTTCACAAAAAAGAGAAAGAAGGGTTGACTGATTTGAACAAAATTTGGTACACAGTCACAGTGAACCTCGGGTTAGGTAGGGTTAAAATCAGTATAATCGGTGGAAGGACACGCACATTATGGACCTGTAAGTCCCACTTCCTCGGGTTTTTGAGATAAAATTGCTGTAATTTGGGGTCGGTCATCTATGTCATACAAAAAGAAGGGCGTGGTCCGCCCACTATATAGGCGAAAAAATTTTTCCGGTAAAATGGCTCCCAAATGATTTTTTACGAATTTAAATAAATTAAATTTGGTTCCCAAGTTTATGTATAGGTCTTAGATACCATACAAGAAAATGGGCGTGATCCGCCCACTATATAGGCGATAAACGGAAAATCTTCCTAACTTCCATAATATATACACCAGAGCATCCAGATTTGGTTACTTCATTCTTGGTAGGAATACCTTTTTATCATCCAAAATTGTAAATTACATGCACCCACAATTTCATTTGATTCAGTGGATTATCGCCCTATTCGGTTACTTGATGTAGGGTATTACTCTGTCTGTGAAACCCGACTGATGCTTCCTTACTTGTTTTGTATCACATAGGAGACCGATCCCTTAACTTGAATACCAAGTACATATTTTTATTTTTAATGAGTATTTAGACAAATTATAGCCATTTTACCGAAAAGAATCTTAGGTAGTGGGACTTACAGGCCCATTGTGGGCATGCACCGATTTGACTAATCTCGGGATTTAAACTAAGAGCAAAAATTACAACTTTTGAACTCTTACATCTTTTTCTATCGGCGGACAAACACGATATGCGCCGCAAAATATACTAATTTCTTCGAGATTTAAAGTATTTTATTTTTTTATTATTTTTACATGGTAACTTATAATTAAAATTATTAGCTACATAAGAAAAAAAAAACAGCTATAGCAGCAATGGCCTTCAGCTGATAGATTTAAAGTAACTTGACTTGAAAACGCTTAACCTTCTGCGACTGACGTGACTTAGTTTCACAATTCTACTGACGTGGTAGTACACCAGACACCAATTCGATTGCTTATATTTTTAATGTTTTGTTTTGTACACCTACAGTTATGATTGCTATTTTTAACTTAAGGGTGGAAGTTGTTATTAATAATAAAAAAAATTATTATTCAAAAAGACATTTCATGTTAAAACGGATTTATTGACATGGCACAAATTGGCCCTCCAAAACTTATATCTATACAAAAAGTAAAAAAAAATTATCCATATTTATATTTTTTTTTAAAGTTTCACTTTTTTTAAAGTTTACACTGAAAATAATAAGTATACAAAAAATGAGATCAATTCAATGGTTAAAAAAAAAGTTATAGCTTCTCTTGGCAGTCACTACAAATTGGCTTAGAGCAATCGCAGCAACAATATCTTGTTACTCTTTTAATTTTTGGGGGACAAATGGAGCAAAGTTTTCTTCCACTTTGTGGAATAGATTTAACTCTTGGTGGGGGAGGGGGTAGATCTTGCCCGAGAACTCCAGTAATCATTATTCTCAATTCTCTTGGCAATCTTTCGTTGTATACTCTGGCTTTCATATGACGCGCCCAGAGCAAAAACGACTTTTATACCTGCACAGCGCATGTGCGCGATAAGGCGAAAATTGACACTCGAAGCGTTTTTGCTCTGTGCGCGTCATATGGTCTAGCACAAATTCTCTTGCCATGGTTGGTTGGTTGGTTTGTGTGGCTAGTCCTGACTATCAATTAGCACTGAGTGCCGTTTTGTTACCACGCCTCGAACAACCTACAGCCATCTGGCGAAATTCAAGAAGTTCAGAACATTAATGATATCCATACCTTGGATTGATATTGGAGCAAGCGCATCTTCCTTTAGGCGTTCTTCTCTAGTAGTTGCATCATCAAATCTAAGGCCGTTGATTAAACTGGAAAAACGCAACTTCGACATCACACAGCGGAATATTTCATGACCAGTACCGTCGGTAGCAAATATTATTCGAAGATCAGCGTCATTGCACTTAAATACTGAAGCGTAGTACATTATACCAATAAACGCCTTAATTTCTGTGACATTTGTATCCAAAAGTTCGACCTTTGTACTATTTTTGAATTGTGCGCGGTAGGTACTGAGTTTTTGGTTTGTGAATTGCACCAAATCTTCCAACATAGATATGTCAAAAAACTTGAACCAAAGCTCCAAATAGCCGTCAAAATTAGAAGTATGTAGACGTCCAGGTAATTTGGCACACAGTCGCAGTGAACCTTTCACTACTTCAAGTTTCAAGATTAGCCAAATCAGTTGAAGAACACGCCCACTATAGGCCTGTAAGTCCCAATACCCCGGATTTTTTTCGGTAAAATAGCTATATTTTGTCTAATTACTCATTAAAAGGAATGATATTTGGTATTTAAGGTAAGGTGTGGGCCCTCTACGTCATACAAGAAAATGGGCGTGATCCGCCCACTATATAGGCGGCAAAATTGTTCGGGTCAGATGATTTGGGTGCATGAAGTACCATATATGGTACATGTGAAAAAAATCAAAAGGAATATTTAAAATAATCGTATTTCATAAAATTCGATTTTATTTAGCTAAAACAAACATAAATGTACTTGCTTGTAACATTTATTAGGCAAACAATAAAATGATGTATATTTTATTAACGAATAAAAATCACTCTTACAATTTTTCGCAAAATTCCCGATCGCCCAATTTGGCAACTAACTGTCAACTGAATATAAACTTTAGCGAGCTGTTGCGATATTTAAATAAACGGCAGTTGTTTTTAGAAAAATCTAGAGCAATAACAAAAACGATCCAAATTGATTTGATGGAGTTACAACCGATTTAGGGAGTGTACCATATGTGGTACGCCATGCATTTAAGGGTTAAAATATATACCGGATTGTCGATATTTCATTGCTGTTAAGAATACTACGAAAATGAGAGGTCACCCACTATGTAGACGGTACATTTAATGCACCCACAATTTAATTACCTTGCGTGGTTTATTGACCCACTCCATTATTTGGTTCCATTGAAGTTTATGTTATTGTCCAACCAACACAATATTTAATAAATTTTGTTTTGAATAATATAGTTGTTGTGGTTTAGTTTTGTTTTTTGCTCAGAAGCTAAAATCGAAATCCAAACTCAAATCGCCACAAATATTGGTTTTGTGAAGACGGTGACAAAATTTGTTCCCTATGCTTTTCGTCTATAAAGAAATAAAAAAAACACAAGCAAAAAGTACACAGCCAGTGGTGGTTTTTATAGCTGTGTGCCGTTTTAGTCGCATAAATTTAAATCGCAAAATAATTAGTCCATTTCGATTACTTGATATTTCTTATAATGATTACGGTTCCTGTTTACAATGTATCTTTTTATCTAGAATTCCGAAATACTTGCAATGCATAACAAAGATTTAAATACAGAAAACTTTTTTTTATAAAAACCCTGCAATTAAATTCTGACAACATTTTTGCGAAAATAGTGAATAGAAATTTTTAATACTAATAAATTTTGCTGAATTTTAAATTTTCAATAGACTTTCGATTAACAATTTCATATAGATGCATAAATTTTTATATGGAACATTGGTTATATAGTTATGTTTTAACTTTTACGTTTTGTTTTGTTTGAAACTCTCTTTTTTCTATTAAATGATGGCTTTAGTACTCCAAAAAATTCGAATATATGTATAAGCAAATTTCAAAACTGGGATCCCCAGCCAAAGATTTGCTTCAGGCTGCTTTAGTTTGACTAAAACACTTTACAACGTAAGTTGATTAATTTCTGAAGTAGTTTTTTGAAAATAACTTTACATAAAAAACATATTTTTCTTAGAAAGTAACAATTAACACAACCAAAAAATGTTCGCTTCTCTTCATTTTCATAATACATATTTACTTATCTACATAAAAATGCAAGGAAATTGAGGCGAACGAAGTGTGCCAAAAAATTTCTAAACTTTTACCGCGCTTGGTTTTCCTTTGATACATCTAGAATCTACGTTGACCGCATCGCCCAACTCTTATCTGTCAACTGCTGCTTTCGCTCACACACACTCTCTCTCTCTCTCCTTTAAACAAATATCATATGTAAATACGAAAAAAAAAATTTTAATGAGAAGTTCTGAAAATGATAAAAACTTAAGTAGCCGCCTCACTTGACATTTGCTGACATTTAGTACTATGTATTTGTATCTGTATGTATCTGTGGCTTTCCGTGGGTATGTGTGTTCATGCTGTCGGGCACAATACAGTGCCCGAGATTCTTATACACGCACTTCAGAATGTGTAACAAATTACAATTAAAGAATTTGAATTTTTTGATTGAACTTTTTGTTGGCAATGCTTAAACTTTAATTTTATGACGAACATGCAACAGTAAAAATTCCAAGAATACAGGGCTGTGATAGCTGATATAGCGGCATTTAGATATACATAGTTTCATTTTAGATACATTCAAATTGTTTTGCCTGTCAAAGGTGATTTTACCTATTAAAATCGTTTGCATTTAACAATGTTTACGAAACCAAGTTCAAGAATTTAAGGAGTGGCAATGGGAAATACACAAAGCGTTGCTGAGCAGCTTTCAATAATATTAAACAATATTAAAAGAGAAAAGTTTCATCAAGTTGAAAAATAGCAATTAGATTTCGGTGGTATGGGAGGATGATACGAAATTTCATTGAAAAAAAGCAACAAATGCCGAAACGATTTTTGTCGAGGACAATACAGAACTTGCTCTACATCACAAGGTGCAGATTCGCTATGAATGCTCGATATTGACTCATCATCTTAGCAAATTAGAAATAACGAGTATGTAATTGAATATCCTCATAATAGCACGGGACATTGCACGAGTTAGAACGACAAGAATGAATTACTAGAAGTGAAGAGCTAATCATATATGTACATATTCCGAAAGTGATACTGAAAGAGAGATAATTTTCCAGGAAGAGAATGCTCCCATCCAAAAAAATTTTAATATCAATGTTCAATGCACTGTGAATGAATCAAAGAGGTTAGTGTACCTTAAGTTATAGTTCAACAGTGGCCAACCCGCGGCCCGCGGGCCGCATGTGGCCCGTCTAGAACATTTTTCATTACACTTTTACAAAAGATATTTTTCGGGTCGGACAAAAAAAGAAAAATATTTTTATATCGTGTCGTGTGGGGTACCGTTAGAAAGAGCTAGGTCCGTGAATTCCAAAAAAATTTTTTTTAGGTGGATTAATTTCGAAGATATTGGTCAAAATGTGGAAAAATGTATGGCATGTGGTCCGCTGAGCTATGATGCATTTCCAAAGTGGCCCGCAGGGTGCTCTCCTGAAAAATTGATAAACAGACTTAGGCGGTCATGACTTGTGACCACAAATATTTATGTTTCAATTTCTCATATCATAAGTACTAGATTGTTTCTACTTTAGAATATTAAAATTTCCGGTGTAACTAATTGAATGAATTAAATAAATTAAGTTGATACCACTTGAAGTGTTGAAGTCATTTAAGAAAGCTAAACAATACAAAATACATAATGATTATCAATCAAGCAAAAATAAAATGTTTTACTATCAGAGAATATTGAAAAGACTAATGGACTTGAATTAGGCCGTAAAATGGCCCAAACGGTGAAAGAGCTCTTTGGTTCCAGCGAGATATTAATAATTGCTTGACTCAGTACGAGGAAGTCTACAAAGATTTATAAAAAAACCCAAAAGAAATGCTTATTACAGATTTTATTATCAAGCCTCGGGGTTCCGAAACTGTGCTTAATTCAACAACAATAGAATCAGAAGCTTATCAATAGCCATTGATTGATGGAAGCCGCATATTTTAATAATTTGTTCTACGAGAATCATTTTTCATATGTAAAATAGATCTCAACCTTTCTTGTACCTTGATATATGAACATATTTAAACTATATCTTGTCATTGTATTAATTGTTTTCTGTTTAATTATGTTTATGAGATTTTTGTTTCGATTTCCGCTGTTTTAAGTATATACTAGCTGTTACCCGCGCGTTCCACCCCGCGCTTTTATAAAAATACGTAATGTGAATGATGCTCTGATTGGATGTTGCTGTATTTAATTGTGTTTAATTTAATAGAAGTGCTTGCCAGTCTGTCTTTTTCTTGGTTTTTGTTGTTTTCTGTTGAACAGCAGCGCTTCTCCTTGCTGATGCTTATGATGTCTATATACTTGTAGGTGAAGTCATAAATGTAGGTCCTTACAAAACTATCTGTGTATGTAGATTACTCCTTTGGTGGAAGGCCAAAATTAAAGTGACTCCTCATGGACCACCACTTTTTTACGGTACATACATTGAAGGTGTGCCACGCCACCTTGTCCCATGACCCTAAATCTATATATATAAAACTCAAAATTATGTAAAAATGTTTACATGTATGTATGACTAAACAATAACAAAACAGAATTTCAATGTTGAATGACTTGTAGTTTTAAATATACCAAATAAAAGATTTAAGTTGTATGAGGGGTGTCACGCCTCGTGTCCAATGCCCATTCAATTTTCCCAGTTGAAGAATACGGAGTTTCATTTATGTATGATATATAGTTCTAAAGTAATATCCAAACGTGGAGTTGCCACGCCCCTTGTCCTACGACCATAAAATTGGACCAGTGGGACGACTCATCCAATAGGTGCTTGCATACGGAACTTCAATACTGCGCGACTTTTAGTTCCAAAGCTATTCGATATCAATAATTTGGTTTGTACGGGTGGTGCCACGCCTCTTATCCAATGCCCGTCCCATTTTCCCAGTTCAAGGATACGGATATGGTGTCAGTTCTTGCCGAGTTTCGTTTATGTATGATGTATAGTTCTAAAGTAATACCCAAATGTTAAGTTGATTGAAAAGTGCCACGCCCCTGTCCTACGCCCATAAAATTGTATCAGTGGGACGACTCATCCAAGAGGTGCTTGCATACGGAACTTCAATACTGCGCGACTTTTAGTTCCAAAGCTATTCGATATCAATAATTTGGTTTGTACGGGTGGTGCCACGCCTCTTATCCAATGCCCGTCCCATTTTCCCAGTTCAAGGATACGGATATGGTGTCAGTTCTTGCCGAGTTTCGTTTATGTATGATGTATAGTTCTAAAGTAATACCCAAATGTGAAGTTGATTGAAAAGTGCCACGACCCTGTCCTACGCCCATAAAATTGTATCAGTGGGACGACTCATCCAAGAGGTGCTTGCATACTGAATTTCAATACTACGCGACTTTTAGTTCCAAAGCTATTCGATATCAATGATTTCGTTTGTATGAGCGGTGCCACGCCCCTTGTCCAATGGCCATCCCATTTTCCCAGTTCAATGATACGGATATGTAATATGTTTCTACCGAGTCTCATTGATGTATGAAGTATATTTCTAAAGTTATACCCGTATAGGATTTGATTGAAGTGCTACCCCCCTGTCCTACGCCCATAAAATTTTATCAGTTTGACGACACATCCAAGAGGCGACTGCATACGAAATTTCAATGCTGCACGACCTTTAGTTCCAAGGCTAAACGAGATCAAAAATTTTGTTTGTATGGGGGGTGCCACGCCCCCTTTTCCAGTGCCCGCCTTATTTTCTCAGTAGAAGGATATGGATATGTAGTAAGTTCCTACCGAGTTTCATTGATGTGTGATGTGTAGTTCTAAAGTTATACACGAATCTGGAGTTGATAAAAAAGTGCCACGCCCCTTATCCTACGCCCATAAAATTTTACCAGTGGGACGACACATCCAAGAGGCGACTGCATACGAAATTTCAATGCTGCAGGACCTTTAGTTGCAAAGCTAATCGATCTCAAAAATTTGGTTTGTATGGGGGGTGCCACGCCCCCTTGTCTAATCGGGTCCAATTATAGATCAAAACCATCCCAGACCCCACTGAAGCACATACACTAAATTTCATCAAAATCGGTTCAGCCGTTCTGGAGTTTTAAGCATCCGAACAAACCACGCTCCATTTTTATATATATAGATAATTTGATTGTAAATCGGGGGACAGGTGCAATTGTATTTGTATATACGTAAAGTATAGTTTGTGAGGGGGTTGGATGGCCGGTGGAAATTTCATGAAAAGAAATGGGAAATAGTGCCACAAAAAAACAAAAAGCCAGTATTAGTTGAGAGTAGAGTTATGAATTTTATTCTTTTCTGAATTTCATATACTTACAGAGAGAGAGTGTGTATTTGCTGAAATACAAAACGGTAAGAAGCTAAGCTACCAAGTGCAAAGCCCACGAACCCTTGCTACCAAGATGTTCGTTTTTCATACCCGGTTCGTGTATGTACCTTTTGTAGAAATGAACATTACAGCAGCTAGACCATAAGGGCCTGATTATAGAGAATTGGCGTTTGGCGTAAACAATATTTATTTTTAGAGATAATTCGCTTGATATCATACACGAATGCCTTATAAAAATTCTATTTTATTTGTTAAAATTCTTACTACGAATAATATAATTTAATGTACGCAATAATTTTAAAAACATGAAGTACAAAAAAGCAGGTGGTTTAACTTATTGTATTTAAAACAGTTTTTGAAACAGTTTTTTTTTTTAAAGTTATGTTTAAACAAGTACGGAAGTATCAGTCGGGTTAGCCCGACAGAATAGTACCCTACACCTAGTATGGCGTGGGATGGTGGTTCCACTGAAAAAAATGAAGTTGTGGGTGTATTAAATTTCTCACCCACATAGTGGGCGGACCACGCGCATTTTTCACAAACTACAAGATATTCCTAATAGAACTATATATGTCAAGTATTGAGGCTCTGGACTGTGCACAACAATACTAATCGGTGTATTTTATTTGCCGCCTCCGTGGTGGGCGGATAACGCCCATTTTTCGAAAATTTAAAGGTACTCTTACCAGCAATATATTGACCAAATATGGACGTTGTGGTGCATAAATAATGGATGTTGTGAAGATTTCCCGTTTAGCGCCTATATAGTGGGCTGACCACGCCCATTTTTTTTTTATAACATAGAAGTCCAACCCCTTAACTTGAATACCAAGTATTTTTGTTTTCAATGAGCAATTCGACAAAATATAGCCATGGACAAAAATTCGAGGTAGTAAGACCTACAGGCCCACTGTGGGCGAGTCCTTCGCCCGATTTGAAACATCTCACAACTTAAACTAAGTTAAGGTTCAATGTAACTGTGTACCAAATTTGGTCTAAATCGGACAACTCCTTCTTTCCCTCCTGCGCGGACAGACAGACGGACAACCGGAAATCATTACAGAAAGTGTTTCTGATCATCTATATCATGGGTCGGCAACCTGCGGCCCGCGAGACATCTTGGTGCGGCCCGCGAGATTCTCGCCGCAACGCACATGACGGACGATATTATACACAATCGAGTGAAAGGAAGCGAGAAAGGGAGCGAAGGGATAGTGAAGTTGGAGCGAAGGGGGAGCGGGGGGAAAGAGAAGGAAGGCAAGAACGCCACACGCACCTCGCATCATTCCGTTGTCGACCGCCAGTAACACTACTCGTTCGCTCGCGCTGCGCTAACTACCCACCCACGTCGGCGTTTACATTCGCTGCAAGTTTTATTTTTTTATAAAATCTGTTTTGTGAATTCTCTTAGTGTTTTTGGTAAGTACCTACCTACTGCATGATAATAATATTATTCCTAACATTACAAGTAATGAATATAACAATGCAATATTAAAGTATCCATGAGTTTACGACAGTTTAAAAAAAAATTTCCAACCACCAGTGGGTTGTAGATCTTGGGTTTTTAACTGATTTGACTGCCGAACTGAATATACTCAATACACGTTTACAGGGGAAAAATAAATTGATATGCAATATGTATTCAGATGTTAAATCATTTGAAATGAAACTAACATTATTTATCAAGCATATCGATGAAAGGAAACTCGATCATTTTCCAAATTGCAAGAAAGCAGTAGAAGAAGCTGGAATAAATTTTGTTTGGCAAAATACTAAAATGAAAAGTGCATTAATGCAACTACAAACTGAGTTTGAAAACCGGTTTGCTGATTTCAAAAAGATCTCACGTAAGATGGAGATTTTCGAAAACCCCTTTGCAGTAGATATCGGTAATGTACCAAGCGATTTGCAAATCAACGTGATAGATTTGCAAAGTGATAACACACTTAAAATGGCTTTTAACGAAAAAACTAATTTGGTGGATTTCTATGGGAGTTTGCCTTCTGAAAACTACAAGGATTTAAAAAGGTTTGCTCAGCAAATAATTACTATGTTTGGTAGTACATATATTTGTGAACAAACTTTTTCAATTCTGAATTATCGAAAAAACAAACACTGTTCTCGGTTATCGAATTCACATTTAGACGCAATACTACGCGTCTCTACTTCAAAAATACAAGCTGATATTAAAAAACTTGCAAGTCAAATGCAATCACAAAAATCTCATTGATTTTATTAAATACAATAAATGTCGTTAAAATATACACTTAGCGTTTTATTTTTAAAACTAAAATATTTGTACATAAATATTGTATGTATACCTACTGCAAGTGCGGCCCGCACTGATCCACATGAAAAATATTTGGCCCTTTTACAACAAAAGGTTGCCGACCCAAGATCTATATAATAAAAGCCCTCGTCATTGCCTCATTGCCTCACTGATTGTCATTAACTCAAACGCTTCATATAAAAGTTTAGAAAGTAAGTAAGCAAGAGCAGTGATAGCACAGGGAGTAAGGCGCTGGCGCAGAAACCGAAAGTGCGTGCGTTCGATCCCTGGCAATTCTTATTTTTTTTTCAATATTAAATTTGTTCAGTCACACGAACGGCTTCTATAAAACTCTATTAGAACATGAGGAGGCAAGAGCTGTGATAGCACAGGGAGTAAGGCGCTGGCACAGAAACCGAAAGTGCGTAAGTTCGATCCCTGGAAATTCTTATTTTTTTTTCAGTATTAAATTTGTTCAGTCACATGAACGGCTTCTATAAGACTCTATTAGAACATGAGTAGGCAAGAGCCGTGATAGCACAGGGAGTAAGGCGCTGGCGCAGAAACCGAAAGTGCGTGCGTTCTATCCCTGGCAATTCTTATTTTTTTTTCGGTTTTAAATTTATTCAGTCACATGAACGGCTTCTATAAAACTCTATTAGAACATGAGGAGGCAAGAGCTGTGATAGCACAGGGAGTAAGGCGCTGGCACAGAAACCGAAAGTGCGTAAGTTCGATCCCTGGAAATTCTTATTTTTTTTTCAGTATTAAATTTGTTCAGTCACATGAACGGCTTCTATAAAACTCTATTAGAACATGAGGAGGCAAGAGCTGTGATAGCACAGTGAGTAAGGCGCTGGCGCAGAAACCGAAAGTGCGTAAGTTCGATCCCTGGCAGGGTATTCTTATTTTTTTCTTGGTATTAATTAATTAGTGGAAGGCCACAGTGGTTTTTAGTTTCTGAGCTGACCACAACGCAGTGGTTTTTAGTTTCAAATAAAAAAAGTGTCAAAAATATTCAGAATTTTATGAAATATAAAGAAAATAAAGAAAATCAGTCTAAAGCGAAAATGAGCGAGCAAGAGGAAATTTTGGCTAAGAGACGTCGCCAAGCCAGGGAACAACAAGAGAGATTTCTGGCAAAACAAAGTCAAGAATCTCTAAAAAACTACTCTGTAAATGTGATTGATTTTTAATGTTGAAATGGTTTTTGTTAAGCTAAAAACACAATTTAACGGATAATGATTTAATAAATTTATGATGTTCTCCAACTCATATCTTGATTTAATTCATTCGATTTAAAAGCGTTATTGAGTCAGTGGGCGCCAGGGGCGCCTTTTCAAAACTAGTTTCTATATACTTATGTCTACACCTAAGACGGCTCCTTTAATGCGTTACAATTTTCGCACAAAGTTATTATACCATATTACCATAGGTGTAGGGTATAAAAATGGAGTACGTATAAACGAACCACTGTATTCGTTATTTTTCACACTGTTTATACTCTTTATTATTGCTCATAAAAGTCAAGCGCTCTTTTGTGATTGCTTTTGTTATTTAGGTTGTTGTTGTTTTTTGTCACATTTATTCATTTAAGAAATTTTGCCAAACAATCAAATTAATTTGCGTATGCCACCCAGCGAAGGCGAGGGTTTCACACAATCAAAACGAATTCCAATGAATTTCAGAGATTTTTCTTTGCTATTAGGACAATTGTGTTGCACACGTGACAGTAGAGAAATGCAAATTGTCATACTGTCACATTGTTACATATTTACCCCTAAATGGGCTGCCTCCTGATTTTAGACATTTGGAATTAATTGACAAAAATCACAATATATAGTTATACAATACTTTGAGCCTTACCATAAGAATTATTCAAGAAATTTAAATATAAGCTTTCTCATAAGTAAATATACCCAGTAAGAAGTCGAATAATGCTCGCTTCAGCTTAGTTTTGAATTTGTCAACGTCAATGTTATTAGAAGATGTACCGATAATTTTTTAAACATTCTAAATATCTTAAGCGAATGTTGGGCAAAAACAAAACTCTATAAAACTACAAAGAAGTATTCTATCTCATTAATCAGGTAGCGAGCTTTACGTGAATCTTAAACATGCATTTTGTCAAATGGCTCCTTTTTATACCCTACACCTTTGGTAATAGGGTATAATAACTTTGTGCGAAAATTGTACCGCATTAAAGGAGCCTTCCTACGTATAGACATATGTAAGTAAGTAAGTAATGCATTTATTTCTTCATTTTGCGTTGAATACAATTCAAAAAGATAATATTTCACGTACATATATACAAAAAGAAATAAATTTACGACTGTGACATCTTCGTCGTTAGTCGGAAAAATTTGTTTATAAACTTAAATTTAAAATTTCAGCCTTAATCAATTAATTAAATTCTGAGATCAAAAATTTACGGTATTTTAAAGCATTGAGAATATAATATGCTAGATTTTGCCACCCACATAGCTCTCCATTTAGCGTTTTAATACTTCGATTTCTGATAAGGTTGTTCTGTGCAGCCATTTCTGCCGAAATTCCCTTAGCGCTGGGCACCTTCCAATAAAGTGCTGTATGTTTTCATCTTCCTTTAAGTTGCATAACGTGCAAAATTTGGTCCTTGTCGAATTAAAAGAGGTTGCATTCAGTTCAATTAAATCCGCACGCGCCTTGAACGTCCACATAATTACGGCTTGGCTGTGACTCTCCGTAAAGTATAGCTGTCCCTTTGCCAGATCTAGCCGGCTATAGTATCGTTCCGTCTTTAAAGCTCGTTGCAAATATGCTTAATTTTGCGTCACTCTTAAACTGCCAACTAGCTTATTTTGCTGCCTTTCCCACTGCTGCCTCGTCATATTTCCGAGTTTATTTATGCTTTTTGCCCAAAACACTTGCTTTGCTAAAACTTTCCTTGTTAGCTGATGCGGTAATCGGTTCTCGCCATATTCGAAAATTGTTCGTTTTATGTAGTTTAGGTGTAGTTGCAGCGTATAAAAATGGTTATCCTCCATCCCAGTCTCAATCATAAGCGCATAGTTCGGAGTGAAATTCGGTATCTTCAATATTCTTTTCACAAAAAACCGCTGTAGCTTATCTACCTCTTCAAAATGCGAATAGCCCCAGACTTGAGCGCCATACGATTCCACCGCCCGGCAGACTGCTTGGAACAGACGCCATTTCGATTTGAGAGAGATGTCGGTTTTTCCAAGAAAACTGCTCCATGTCAAATTTATACTGACTTTTGCTGCTTGATTCCTCTCGTCAACGTGTTGTGAAAATACCATCTTTGGTGTCAGCAGCATGCCCAAATACATATATGTAGTTTGAGACTATTTTCACTTCCAACCCTCTAAACTGCCATCGTTCGTTGTTCGATATTCTGCCACCATTCCGAAACACCATGACTTTGGACTTGCTTAAGTTTACCTCCAGGTTCCAATAGTCGCAATAATTTTCCAGGTTGTTTATCATCTCTTGCAAAACACACTTGTCGTCCGCCAGAATGACTATATCATCAGCATATAATAGCAGTCGGATATTGAGCTCATCCACATACATACCACCTCCCAAATTTTCGTGCAAATCGTTTATGTAGAGTGCAAATAATAAAGGGGATAAGAGGCAGCCTTGCTTAACTCCAGACACCGTTGCAAAACTTTCCGATGCTTCCTCTCCCGTTCAGACCATCGAGCGTGTGTTTTCATATACATATATTTGCGATTAGATTAACTATCTTGGTTGAAACTCCCATTGCATGCAACTTAAATATCAATGATGAACGTGCCACTTTGTCGAATGCTGCTTTGAAATCTACGAAAAACGCATAAACTTTCTTCCGTTGTGCCAGCTTCAAATGTACTATGGATGCAAGGTTGTATATATTATCCACTGTTGAATACTTTTTCCTGAAACCGGCCTGAAACTCCGTCATCACACCTTTCTCATCTACCCAAGCGTTCAACCTGTCATTAATTAACCCCATCAAGACTTTTGCAATGCAATTCATAAATGAGATTCCCCGGTAATTGCAGGGCATGCTGTCGTCTCCCTTTTTATAGATTGGGAAAATTACACTTGTTCTGAATGTTTCCATCTACTTTGCCTCTGTCAAAAATTGAGTTGTACGCATTTGTTAGTTCTTGCATAAATTCCATTGGTGCATTTTTAAAGACCTCGTATGGTATCCGATCATCACCTGGCGCCTTATTCGTTTTCGCTTTTGCTATGACCCGCTGCACTTCTTCTACTGTTATGTCAGCATTTAACTGTGAATCTTCAAAATACATTGGAGCGTACTGTATATCCTTTGAGTTTTGCGGCGGGTTTAAAAGTGCTTCGAAATACGAACGAAAGTCAGCTGCTGGTATATTAGACCGTTTAAACGCGCCTTGATTTCTGATTTCATTCACCATACTCCATAATATTATTTATTTGTTCATTCAGATTTCTATAGTATGCTTCCTTCCTTCTTCTCAATACATATTTGCTTATATTTTTTGTTCGCTTCCAGATAAGTCATTCGATCACTCGCACTTGCTGCGTTTTTAAACTTTTTCAAAGATTTAGGTGCTTATTTTGTAAATCCCAACGCCTCACTTCACCCTGCGTTCACTAATTTGGTATTGTGTAAAACGCATCACCTCACTCAGTGACCGCTCGCGTTGTCTTACGTAGTTTCATATGAAAATCGGTACCGCGTAAAACGCAACGCTGCGCATTCACTCACATGAACTGTCAAATCGTTCACTTGGGTTTGTGCTCGCGTTCAGTTTTTTAAACGCAAAATTTTTGGTAATTTCGAGTTAAAATTGATTTGTGGTAATCTGCAGAAGCAAATAATAAGTATTGTAATACTTTTTAAAGACAAATACTAAAGAAAAAAGTACAAAAAAAAGAAAATACTAGCACTGCGGTTGAGGATCGAAATCACAAAAAAAAAAAGAAATGCATCGCGGTTGAGGATTGAACTCGCAACTTCTCGCGTGCAAGTCGAATGCTCTAACCACTAGGCTATGGGAGGTATGCAATGCATGCAGCAAATTTTGTGTGTTTTGTATTTGGCTGATAAATTAAGAAAAATACAACTCTTTTTCGTAAGAACTTGACAGCTCAAGTGATGCCGTAAGACAACGAACGCAATTACGCCGTGATTTACAAAATGCCGTTTTTTGATCCCGGCGTTGGCTTCGTGTTCGCGTTGCGTTCGATCACGGTGATTTATACGGTAAGGCCGTTAAACGATTTTTCTCTTGCCTTGAGACATTCCGTGTCGAACCATTTATTTTTTGGCGAAAAAGATCCAAACTTTCGGTCAACCGGCACTGACATATGAATTATATCGGTCAGATCTTTCAACTGGAGATTTTGCTTCTGTTTTTTAGCTTCGATTAAGTTAAGCTTTATGCTTTTTTGGTACAAATCTATATACTTCGCTTTCCAAATAGTTTTTGGTAATAGTACGGCTCGCTTATTTATACTCTGTTGCACCTGCAGCTTTAATGACAGAATAACAGGAAAGTGATCGGACCACATCTACCATAAAACCATACCATACCACAAAACATTCCACGTTGCTTAGCAATTCATTCGAGACCGCGCAAATATCGTTAACAGATTGTCCAACTGTACTGACATATGTAAAATGTCCGAGTTCGTCTCCTTTTGTTTGGCCGTTTGTAATTGTGAGGCCATAATCGTTGCAGAATTCAATAAATTGTTTACCCTTGCTGTTCACAACCGCATCTTTTCAGCATCTTCTCTCAGTCGCTGCTTTAAAATTATTTCCGTTCTCACAATTCACCTGTTGCAGATTGCCAATTCGAATATTCATATCACCTATCACCACCGGGTTGCAAATTTCTTCATTCGTAAAAGATTGCTCGACTACCTTAAATTCTCCTTCCCAATTTGCGCTTCTGATATATAAGGGAATGACTGTAAATGCATCCGTTTGTATTTGAATTACATCTTGTCCAGCTACATTGACGAAGTCGTATCGTATCTGCAAGCCTTTCAATCTTTTGTTAACGCCGTACATGCAACCTCCTATTGCTCTACCATATTTGCTGATTTTCGACGCTGGTTTCCAAAAAGTATTAAGGTTTTTGAAGTAGTTCCTGTAATTTTCTATTTTTTCTTCAGTGGCGTGCGTTTCTAACAGAACAACCACCTCGAAGGCGTTTATATATTTAAAAAAATCATTAAAAATTAATTTGTTTTCAATACCATTTATGTTGTAAGAAATAATATTTATATTAATGTTACTTTCTGATTCATTTTCTAGCAGTACTAAATTCTCATTACTTTCACAATTGCTTTGTTTATTATTTTTTGTACTTAAAAGTTTTTTGCATTTAGTTTACTCATAATAACATCATAATCTAAATTAATTTTATTTAACATCTCACCAACATATAAGTGCTCAAGCACCAATTCCTTGTTGTTATTCCAACGGAACCACTTATCCGATATCTTCAGTTTATCATCGCGCACTGTAATTCGATGTTTGTTGCTCACGGCGAGTATTTCGCTTTTTACTGACAGCATAGCTTTTTTGTACTGTTGTCGCTGTGGGTTAAGGTCAGCCTCCACAGAAATCGTGCTTCCAACCAAATTTTTCGTATATTTAAAAACTTCATGAACCATATCATCCGTCTTCAATCTCGCCACTACAGTCATTTTCTCTTTATTGGCGTAGATTTTGCGTGCATATTCGATTTCGATAGGGCGAGGCATTTTCAAATTGTTTTTGCAGACTCTCTCAATAGCATTTCTGGCTGAGACATTGATATCGATACCT
This sequence comes from Neria commutata, assembly GCA_963457695.1. NCBI lineage: Eukaryota > Metazoa > Arthropoda > Insecta > Diptera > Micropezidae > Neria > Neria commutata. The sequence goes on from OY735246.1 coordinate 39,116,113, forward strand.
TTGAAAATTAAATTATTCATTCTGTGATGGTTCTCTAAGCGCCCCATTTGTGCCCGCATTTTTTCCTTATCTTCTTCTAAATCCATTACTTTTTTCTTCAGAGCCTGGTTTTCTTCTGTTAGCTTATCCATTTTAATGGATAATGCGCCTACGTGGCTTTTTACACTTTCGAAGTCTTCTTTAGTTGGTAGATTTTTAAGTTTTTCATCCAATGTTGCTTCCATAGTTCTTTGCATTAATGACATCAGCTCCGAGACCGATAATTTGCCAACGGAACCGCTCATTTCCGCCGCCTCCGGTGAAGTTTCTGCCAATTTTCTCTTTGACACTTGTACTGTTGCAGTGGGATTTCGTGTTGGGGTCCTTTCCATGATTTTACAGTCTGGCAACTATGGATAGTTTGACAGTCTGTGCTTTTGCTATTGTGGTTTGTGCCCAGGATAGCCTGTTTGCTGTTACCTAGATAAAAGCTTCCTTCGCGATCTGTCAGAATGTAACCAGCTGCTGGCCGGCTGCTCGCAGAATCTGCTTGTTGGGGTCCCAATTGCCCACTCGCTTGCTCACGCTGTATCTAGTGACACTCCAACTCCCTTCGATGCTCCAGGTTTCGCTGAACCGAATGCTGTATTGCTTGCTGCTTTTCTTTCGCGTGTTCTTTCAGTCTAGATAAAAGCTTCCTTCGTGATCTGCGGTATGGTAACCAGCTGCTATCCGGCTGATCGCAGAATCTACCTGTTGGGGCTCCAACTGCTCACTCGCTTGCTCACACAGTATTCAGTGATACTCCAACTCTCCTCGGTGCGCCAGGTTTTCCTGAATCGAATGCTGTATTGCTTGCTGCTTTTCTTCCGCGGTTTCAGTCAAATTTCAACTTCAATTTACGAGGCCAAAAAATTTAACTTGTGTAGATAACAGAGTTGCCAAGTATCTAGACATATGTAACTATATAGAAATGATCAGAATCACTTTCTGTCTTGATTTCCGGTTATCCGTCTGTGCGCTAATCTGTCCGTCTCTCTGTCGGTCTCTGTCTGTCTGTCCGTGGCTGCAGGAGAGAAAGAATCAGTTGTTCGATTTGGACCAAATTTGGCATATAAGTCGTCAAAGTAGACCTTATCTTAATTCAAGTTTGGACATGGTCCACCCACTATATTGGCGTCAAAATTTGTTCCGTAAAATGTGTCTTAATTGACTATTTATGAACTTAAGCGAATTAAATTTGGTAATCAAGTTCAGATATCATCCGTACATGCCCCACAAAAACTGGACGTAAGGTCCTACCTCTATAATGACGGGAAACGGAAAATCCTCATAATTTATACGCCAGAGCGTTCATATTTGGTCACTTTGTTTCTCGTAAGAACTCATTTAAATTCTCCAAAAAATAGTGTGGTCTGCCCACCATGGAAGCGGTAAATTAAATATACCGATAATTTTTGTTGTATACCCTCCAAAGTATCAATATTCATCATATTAGGAATATCTTATAGTTTATCAAAAATGGGCGTAGTCCGCCCACTATGTATATAGGCGATAAATTTAACACAGCCGTAATTTTATTTCTTTCAGTGGATAATCACCCCACTCAGTTACTAGGTGTAGGGTATTACTCTGTCGGTAAAACTCGAATATTTATTAATTATTAATTATTAAGAAAAGGTTTAATTGACAGTAGGTAAGAGTGAAAACATAATACACTGGGATAAGTGGGTGACAAGAGATATTAGATTAGCCCAATTACTTCTTTATAAGCAAAATTCTTCTTAAATGAGACCTAAGGAATGAAGATTTTCTATAATCGGTGGTTGGAAGCAGGAGCTTCGTCTGTCTACAGCTAGCCGGGCCCATCTTAGACCATGCTGAGAAACAACCCAGTCGTTGATGGACGCTTTTACCGTGAAAGTTCACCTCTCAGACAGAGATCTCCAGAACCTTGTAAGTTTATCGGATACTTCATTTCCGAACACGCCGAAGTACCCCGGTACCTATGGAAGGACGAGTGAGTTAGGAAAGCCTACACTGTTTAGATTAGCTTTACTGTCTGGAGAGAGTACTGTCTTGGATGTTGTGATTGGGTGCAGCCTGACTGTCACTACAGACTTAAATACTCTTGCCAGACCATATACATATGTATGTACTCCCTCTGACGAAGTCCATGGGATTTGGGATAGCAAAGACTTCCGAAAGACGGATCCATGCTTCCAAATGGAAAGTGAAGTTTTGTGCCGTTTTCCTCAAAATACACGACAGTTCTGGAGCCATTTGTAAAGATTCTACAATACTCCCAATACGCCTTGCTCAGCTGTCGCGTTCAGGAAAGGAAACTTTATATCTGTGCCTGAATTTTAGGTGTGGAACTAATACGTCAAGCGGCTTGCTCATTTCTTCCAAGAATGGTAGAGTGGTCTACGTAGAGTTGTGTACGCCCCAATGCGATTCAACCAGACCCCCTCCTTGTTTCAATCTGAAGCAAGCCTTGGCATAAAGTCCGCGGATGAAAATGTCAAGGGGCGGAATGTTGAGTATCACGTCTAGAGCAGGGCCTGGGGTGGTCGGGAACGCTCCTGTACAACCAAGGCATATTGTTCTTCGTAGTCGACCCTGCGGTGTGAAGTGGGGAGAAAGCCTGCTGAACCATACAACAAACGCATACGTGATTATTGGTATAATAATTTTCCTGTAGAGCCAAAATGATTGCTCAAAGAGTAATCTGCTATCAAGGATGACTCCAAGATCTGTTATTTTCCTAGAGAGTTGGATACTTATTCCCTCTAGAACAGGCAGGACAAGGCCGTCGATCTTTCGTCGCCTGGTGAAGAAAACTACACTAATTTTGAGAGGATTGAAAGAGAAGTCATTGGTCACGCACCACAAGTGAATGATATCCAACGCAGCTTGTGCTTTGCGGCACACGACTCTATGGGACTCTATGGCAGGGTTTGAAAATGCTTCAATATTTTCATTTCATTTGCTTCGACTATGCTGTTGCTGCGAACAGTTACAGCAGCAAAGCAGAAGCAAAAGCAATCAAACAAAAATCCGAAGCTATGCTGCCGCTGTGCTGTGACGATGTGCGCAGCTGGAAGCAAAGCCGACAGCAATTGAAAATAAACCGACGATATGCTGCCGCTGTACTGTGACGATGTGCGCAGCTGAAGCAAAGCAGAAAGCAACTAAACCCACGATATGCTGTCGCTGTGCTGTGACAATGTGCTGAAGCAAAGCCGACAGCAATAGCGAAAAAACCGAAGATATGCTGTCGTTTTGCTGTGAAAGCCGACAGCAAAAGCAAAAATGTAATTTTCGACCGTTGCTTTGCCGTTGCCGCCGCCTTCCCACACTCTTTTTTGTTGTCAAAATATTCCCATATGGGTACAGTGTTTTTACGCGGAGCCATTGTCAAAAAAGCAAAAAATCCCGATCGCGGTGAAATACATTTACATACTGATCTACAGAATTTTCTTACAGCCTACATATATGAGCAGCAACAGCAATATGCAGACTGTTTTTTGCTGTCGCTGCTGCTGCGACATTTTGCGCAGCCGAAGCACATAGCACATGGAATCGAACAAAAATGAAATGCTTTGCTGTAACTGTGCTTTGAAAAGTTACACAGCCACAGCAAAGCAAACGGAAAATTGAATTGCTTTCGTGCTGTGGCAGCACAGCAAACGGAAAAATGAATTGCTTTCGTGCTGTGGCAGCAAAACGAACAGAAAAATGAATTGCTGTCGTGCTATTGCTTTGCTCTCGAAATTATCGCAGCAAAGCAAAGCAAACAGCATATTTTTAGTGCTGTTGCTATTATGCTGGCAGTTTTTCAAACCCTGCTCTATGGCACCTGTAACAAGGACAGCTACTTCATCCACATAGACTTGGGCGTAGTACAGGAATACAGTGGTAACGTCAACTCAATTTCGTCTTAAGTCGACTTAAGTCGTTATTGCTTTTGACCACAGAGTTATCTTTCAACTCCGTAGTGGTCCAGTTGATGTTAATTCGGTCCCTGATGCGATATGTCGTTGGTTCGATCTTTAGCAGACTCGTACCATCCACAAAAAGAGAGAATTTTTTATCAAATTGTATCATTGCGCGGCGCAATCTCTCGGGAAATATTGGCAATTATGCGACACTAATTTTTGCCATGAGAAAATGCTTCTCACTCCCTTTCGGATACGGCTATAGAATAAATTTGTTGGTCCTGTTAAGTTGTGCTAAACCTAAGCCTCGGTTACACGAGCTATTGCGCAAAAAATACATCGCGTCATACATATGTATGTATGTATATCTTTTACCTTAATACATTTCCATTTATTGGCATTGTAAATGCGAGTATATGAACTACACCTAAGCCATTTTGTAACAAGTTTTAAATTTTGGCTCCATCATTTGAAAAATTGGCGTCTGTGGTTACCGCAATTAATGAAGAGGCACAAGCGGTTCCATTTATTTTTGTTTCCGATTAGATTTTTCAAATAGAATGGGATCCGTTATCAGTGCTTGGTCACTCGGTGTTTTGTTGTGACCTTAACCCTCTAACTGGTAAGGCCGCCCTGAGGCAGCTATCTTTAAATGCTGAACCATTTCAAAACTTTAAATTTTTTTGGTACAAATTGTATTGACTTCCTTCACTAATGCTTTTATTGACGTTTTGATCGTGATTTGAACGCGATCAGATTTTTAATTTCACTTTTATCGTAATTTTAGTGCGAGAAAACAATTTGAGAAGAGCAAAAATTATTGCACGTGAAAAAATATTTTATAGGACGATTAAGCAATCGTCCAATACACCGATTTCATTGAAAATTTAGGGGTGAGTTTCTACAGTCGTGTACTTTCCATTTAAATATTTAGTATCTTTCAAAAAATAAAAGCTTATGTTTTAGAAGCGAAAATGTAATAGCAGCCTCAGGGTAGCTATGCCGGTTTACGCCAACTTTTTTTGCACACTATTTTTCATTCATAGTCATCATTTTGTCCATTGTTTTCATAGAAAGGGAGGGTAAATACCAGGTTTTCAGACATAAAAGATTCAAACTATCAGATATTTCCGATAAATAGTTGGTGTAGCTCAGGGAAACACGGTGGAAACCGATGATAAACTCAAATTTCAAATCTCATGCAGAAGAAATTCGTCACCACATTGGAATCCTAATGCACATGTCTGTCTACGATATCCATACTTGAATACCTGCTGGGGCAAAGACGAAATCCACAAACGGTTGGACACAGTACCAAAAGCTGCTCTTGCTCGATAGTGCTTGGACGAGCAAATGGGCAAGCCAAAAGTGTAACATCGCCTGCGACAATATCTCCCCAATAAGCCACATAAATGGGGAATAAAGTTGTTTGTGGTGTGCTATTCTAACGGCATTGCTTATCGCTTCGAAATTTATATTGATACAGATAATTTGATTTTGCTAAGCACACCCGATCTTGGAAGCACTCCGAACAGTGTTGTGCGTTTGTCACAACCATACCAAACTTTGCCCATCATAGACTTTCCTTCAACAATTTTTATACCACGCTATCTTGATTGATATATATAGAGGAATCTATAGCTTTGGTACGGTGAGAGTCAACAGAATTCATAACTGGAAGTTTCCTTCAGACAAGGAAATAAAGGCTGAAAAAGAGGTGGATTTAATGGATAGGCTTATGGGCCATTATCATATTTGAGCTAAGAATCAAAATCCAATTATTCAACTTTTTAATCAACAAGTCGATATGGCTGCTAAAAATTCATATATTTTATATCGCTGTATGCATTCAGAAAAATCCAATGATTCAAGCGATAATACCGCTGCAGGTAGAATGTTATTGAAGCTACCAGAATTTTGTGTAGAAATTGCGGCTGGTCTTGTTGCGTACAAAGAGAGAGACGTTTTGTTGGTCGACAAGTGCGCGCTCAACAAGCAAGTTCATCACAAGCGAGTGCTACTGCCATTGGCACAAAATCAAAACATCCCGTTGATGACATCCATTATGATAATCATGACCACTTTCTAGTCTGGTTGAGTAAAATGGCTTCAGAAATGCAAATTCTGCAAATCATCGCAAACGCCGTTTTTGCAAAAATTCAATCATAATTTATGCTGATCGAATGCAAAAAACTGTTTCTATGATTATCTTTATAAAAAATAATACATATCTTGCTTCTTCAGTTTTATTTTCCCTAATTTTTTTAATTTTTTCTCAATAAAAATAGACCGCGTAAATAAATTTTTCTCAAAATAAACCACAGCATATAACCAAATACAACTGACTTTTGTTTATACCTTAACCGGCATAGCTGCCCTGAGGCAGCCTTTCTTATTTCTCACCTGGCGACTAAACTATATGAGCAATCTACCTGCGGATCTTGAATTCTTATTATTTAGAGGGTAACCTACCCGGAAAAAAATTATTTACTCACTTTTTTTCAGTTTTACAGTTTTGCCGGTTAGAGGGTTAAGCAAAGGTATAAAAATATAAATTTTCCATGGAATGTAGGTATCCTTATAAAATATCTATATCGATATAGAATACAATTTTAAGTTGTTAAAATAACTGATGGGCCAATATTCCTAAATGTTAGCTCGAATTTCATAAAGTTGATCTTATAAATACAAACTTGATGCTAGTGGCTCATTTTGTAAAAACTAGTGGTGCTGTAGTTTCAGCTATTTGCTATAAATAGATATAGAAATATGTGTTTCAAGTCTAGATATCAAATTTTTATGGAAGAATTCGATATCGAAAAAATATTTCAAAATGATATCATTTTATAAGCTTTGGGCTAAAAACGACGGGATCAGTTGATTACTTATTATCATCGACAATTGCACGACTTTGTCCAAACGGCTTCGGATATGTATTCCTGGACTGTTAGTCTTGCATATAAAATAAATTCTCTTTTAAGCCGAAACATCCTAATGTCCCTTAATATATAGCCACTTGAATATGAGCTTGAGTGCATTAACCATGGACTATTAGAAATCAACAAATTTATTCTAATATAAAACTAGCTGGACCCGGCATAACTCCGTTTTGCCCGCAACTGCTGACTATCCCGCGGCTATTATTTCGTGGGTGTTGACGTTTCCTTGTTTTCAGTTTTCTTTTCACACGATGGTCAAATTTTGTTTTTTTAAAAAAAGCCACTCAATACATATATTAAAATTTTATTCAACTAATTCATTATTGCTTTATGATAATCACGCGAAAAACATGGATTCTCCAAATTCAGGCCTCAAACATTAAAGGATTGTCCCTGAGATTTGTTGATTGTCATTGCGAATGCCAATCGGACTGGAAATTGCAGTCTTTTAAAATCAAAAGAAATATCGGTCGTAATCAATGGAATGCGAGGAATAAACACATTTTCCCCCGAATATATTCCTATTAGAATTGTTGCTTCTATCAGATTCGGCATCAAATTCTTAACAGCAAGTCTGGTACCATTGCACAGACGTGGTTGATTCAAATTTCGTAGCATTATGATGACCGAACCGTTTTTTAGTTGCAAGTTATGGGGTGGAAATTCAGGTAATTCCAAGGAATTTAAAAACTCCGTCGGTTAATTCACTACATCATCTTGATTAGTGATTGCATCAACTGATATGTATGAAACTAAATCTCCGGGAGTTTGCGATTGAATGGAGTGAAATTCCATGCGTTGACATCGATATTCTTTGCAGCGAGGATTGCGCGTTCACTTTGCCAAGCGTGAACAGTTTTCCTGTTGACTGTTGCGGGTGATGTTGTACGTTGGAGTTTCCGTTGTGTTCAAATTCAATGGCAAATTGAGTGCGGAATGTGCAGTACGTTCTCCGTCTAGTAGTGTCGCTGCTATTCCGGATGATGCGAGAGCTAGTGCAACGTCCCCTCGCGATTGAATCATGGCCAGAATCAGCGAATGTCTTTCCTGTTCCACCTGGCGCATCATTAAATTGAACCGCTTCTTGCAGCGCATCACGGTCGTATTGATGCTCACGGTTCAGTTCTTGATCGAACGAATCGTGCATGGGTCGATTCGATGCAATCATGCCAATCTGAATTAATTGTTTATTTACTATCGTCATAAATCCTCAATCGTGATCAGTTCTTCGTTGTATATTTCGTCACACATTGCCATTTCCGTATTTCGCGATGTATTTCGTATGCGATGCAATATGTCTTCACACATGTCGTCCTTGTATTTGTTCCACAACTCTACTATAGGTTTAGACGGATAGCATGTTGGCAAAATAATGGCGAATATCGTTCTTATTTGAAGCGAATTCGAAGTGGCCACGGAATCAGCGATAGTTTGGTCCCATTGGGAATCGTTCTCCAATAAGCTCAAACGCTGACACGCCTCTCGATATGTTTGATAAAGATGATTATTAACCGTTCGTAAATGTGTGAACGATTTTGGGCCATGTAAGTTAATTAACAGCAAGCGTAAGTAGAAACATTCGACATTCGTTGGATGAACAGTGTAAATGCATCCAAGCGCATTAGTTGAGAACACACCTGACCAATTGTCAACTTTAAGTCAATATTTGCGACGCTGAAATTTTTTTGTTGGCTTATTCCAAGTGTAATATTTGGGCATATCAGCATACATTAATGTAGCCGCAAATGGGTCAGTTGCACACGTCTCAAAGAAACTTGTCAACGTCTTATGCGATATCCCAATCTGTCGACTTCTCTACGTGCTTCGCGTTATTCTTCAGTTTCACTTCGTAGATATATGTATTTGTGTATTTGCTGTTGCCTTCTGCCCCTTGTTCGTCGGCCAATGTTTGAGCGCATTGGTCTCTATATTTTCAAAAAATTACTGAAATTCACTTTTCAATAACTATTTTGTCAATGTTTTAACTTCTTATGCATATTTAATTTTTACCTTAAATCAACTGTATAAAAACGATGAAACTTTTGAAGCGATGCACAAAATCAAAAACCAGCACTGATAACAAACGTAATATATTAACCTGAAATTGTCGATTCACTTTTGTAAAATAAAATTTTGTATACAAATCAACTGTCAGATTTTGACAAATAAGTCCGGTTTTCGTTCTGGCGGGCCACAGGTTGAGTATCGTTACTTCAGACAAACATTGTCAGTGATTCCCCGTGGGACTGCTGCAGATGAGCTCAATGTTGCGGGCAAAACGTTGCGGCCTTCGTTACATATTTGCACAAATATTTAATAACGAACTTGTTTCTGATCTCAATCTCGATGAAATGTCACTTTAAGTACGATTGTCCGGCCATTATTGTCCTTTGAACGTCGTCGGTAAACTGAATATCCATCCGACCCCGTTACTGTTTCAGCTACTAATGACCCTAGGACCATGGGTATTTTTGTGCAATTTCCATCAACCATGCATGGTGATTTTGGATTCAATGCCCCACACGGTCCATGCACCATCTGCGTTCTGACAATCTCTCATATGATCTACGCGTTTCGGATATTTTTTGCAACGGTCCAACGGTTCTTCGCTGAAGGACAATGTTTCTACTGTGTGCTTGATCTCCAACAACCAATGCACAAATGTCTGCAGAAGTTGAAGCATTGTATCGTCGTGAGTGTTCTCCGGCTGAAGATATGAAGACAAATCTGACCTGATCGCCTGACTTCATTTTCTCCATCCCCGTTTTAAACATCTTAATCGGAGCGTTGTTTGCAATCAAGAATTGTTGCAATTTTCGAAAGACGTTTTTGTCACTCCTGTTTGACCTCTATACCGCCTATCGACTTGATAATCTCCCGAAGAAATAAAGTACACCTGCAGATATTGGTGTGCGCCTTCGTTTGCTGGCAATAATGCCCCCATCTGATAGTGAATTTGACCTTGAATATGTAAACCCGAATCGTGCAGTGTAGAATCCCGTGCCATTTTTAGAACAGATGTGTTTGCATGATGTGTTAATGCTTTTTTCTTTTACCTTGCAAGTCGGCATGAAACCAGTTTCTTGAATGGAACATTTGTACTGTCGAATGTTCTTGAGAAAATCATCCGATTCAAACAACGGTTTCAATTGCTCCGGAGGTGCATCTTAGGGAACCAATTTCATTTTGCCACTCGAACAGCAAAGGACGTGAGTTTCGCCTTTGAATTTAAGCGCGTTGCAATGTTGGCACACAATTGTCATCGCTCCAATATCGCCACCTATCGTAAAATTTGAATAAATCGATTGTTCAGATTTCCTGACTTCCCCGTCAGATTTTCCGGAATTTTTTTTCTTCATAAACCTAAAATACAGCAATTCGAACAAAACAAAAAAAGAATCTTGAAAATCGGCCTAGCGGTTATCGAGTGAGACGGCTAAAGAGCTTCACCACTTTTTTTTTTATATATTAGAAGATTATCTCTGTATCTCATTTCATCGTCCCTCTCTATGGATTTTCAGAGCGTTTTACAACAGACAACCAATCACCTCCCTATCGCAAATGATGACCTTCTGCAATCGCCACCGGCAGCTCTAACAAATCGCACGCTTTTACCGCTGCAATCGACCGAGATCAGTAGCACACAACAACAGACCTGCGCCTGCTGTAAGAAGAAACTAGAATTGGAGACTGGTACTACTGCGGCAATGGCCACGGAATGCCCCACACCGGAGAGTGTTGGCCCCATCAATGCAGCGCTCAGTGTGAATTATCAATCGGGTAATTCATTGTCGACTTACGTTGTTGCCAAATCTCCAACCTGTGCACTGGTGACCGAGCAGCAAACCCCGGAGAAGACCATCATGGCGATGGAAGGAGCTGCTGCTATAACAGTCAAGGCCGCAAACGATGCGCTGGGATGTAATGGCGTCAAATCGAAGATCTTTCAATTGACACAGGCACCAGTGCTCAAGAAGCAGGGTGTGTCCGGTGAAAGTTGTGAGACATCGATGCAGCAATCGATAAATGTACCCATACCGAAGTTTGACAAGGACTATAGGTGAGTGGAAATTGGGCTCCTATAAACTAAAGTTTCAACTAACAGTAATCACAAGTTGGACGTAAGGAAATTATCGTATGAAAAGTCTTTAAATTAACTAATACGATACTCCATATTTTATAAAAGTACATCCTCTTTACACAGTTCCAAGCAACTCATCAAAGAAGCCATCATGGACAATGACTTCCTGAAGAACATCGACGCCTCACAAGTGCGCGAACTGGTGGACTCAATGTACCCACTCTCCGTGGCCAAGAGTGAGTTCGTCATTCGTGAGGGCGAAGCCGGTGCTCATCTCTACGTGTCCGCTGAGGGTGAATTCGAAGTTGTTAAGAATGGCAAAGTGCTCGGTATTATGGGTCCCGGCAAGGCCTTCGGCGAATTGGCCATACTTTACAATTGCACACGCACAGCCTCCATACGCGTGCTGTCGGATGCGCGTGTCTGGGTGCTGGACCGACGTGTCTTCCAGCAGATCATGATGCGCACTGGCATGCAACGAATTGAGAATAGCGTCAATTTCTTGAAATCAGTGCCGCTACTGAAGAACTTGAGTGTCGAGGTTCTGGCCAAAATAGCTGATGTGCTGGAGGTGGTATGTACCAAAGCGCATAGCGTCTTTCCGTTTATTGGATATTTTAAATAAAGCCATGCTTTGTTATATTCCCACACAGGAATTCTATCCCGCTGGAACATATATCATACGTCAAGGTGCCAGTGGGGACACCTTCTTCCTCATATCACAAGGTTCCGTCAAGGTCACGCAGAAGTTGGCGCCCTCTCTGGAGGAGAAGGAAATCCGCACTCTACAGTGTGGTGACTACTTCGGCGAGCAGGCGCTCATTAACGAAGATAAGCGCACTGCGAATATCATTGCCATGGCGCCTGGTGTTGAGTGCTTGACACTGGATCGTGATTCCTTTACGCATTTGATTGGTGATCTCTGCGAGTTGAAGGAGAAGAATTACGGCGATGAGAATCGGGTGTTAGCCATGAAATTCGCTGAGAAACGAAAGGATATCTTCGGTGCCAATGTACAACAAGGTAAATTGAATTATAAGCTTGCCTTATTGGTAGAAAACCTAGATAGTGAAAGTAAAGGCAAAGAGTTCAGCCAGAGTAAGGAGTTCCAAAAACTTGACAATCTAAAAGAACCATGCTTTCAGAAATTCAAAGAAACCCTCTAAAATTTAAACTTCTAACATGAGTTTTTCTACGTTGTACTTTACTCGTCTTCATACCAGAAAAAATTTCTTTACTCTTCCAATTATAAGTAAACCAGTGGAGCCACCTGTCGTGTGTGCCTGTATACACGACAGCTAGTAAAACAATTAGCAACAATAAAAGGCAAAGCAAAGTAAAAAATAAAGAAGCTTATAAAAAAAGATTTAAAAAAAATTTTAAAACCTGCGGAGCTGGGATTCGCAACCATGGCCTACCGAATTACCGAATGCAAGCGCGCGCCTCTACCCACTGGGCTACACAACGAACTGATTTCGTTGATCTAAAGTCTTAAAAGACAGAAAGCGGTCAGCAGGCAGCAGGCAAACGCTTTTTAGTCAGTCTGCGTTTTATATATAATATTCGGCAAACCCCTACATATGTATGTAGCACGGTATGTGCATTGTGTTTAAAGCAAATCGATTATTTTCTCAAACAATTTTAGAGAATTTCTTAAGCCATCAACTTCTTCAATAATAAAATTATATTAAAAAAACTTTTTAAAAATAAGCTTTAATTTATTTAATGTACTAAAAAGTAGAAAATACATTGTTTCCAAGTCACCTGTATCTTACTATCAATATAAGCTTGGGGCGCTCATGTGTTCAATATTTGTCAACCAGTTACCACAATATTTTATTTTAATAATTTTTTGCAAATAGATACACAATATTTAGGGTATTCACAGTGTCTCCTATCGTCATATCCTCAATTTAACAAATAATACGGCTGTGATCGACCCTAATATTCGTGGCATATTTGTGGCGCGATGAGATGTTGTTGTTTTACTTGCAAGGCGCGGCGAGCTCGGTCCATGTATGGAAATTTCCAATGAAATTGAATATGACTTTTGAAATACATAGCCTGCCGTGTTGTATTTGTCGTTTTTTATTTTTGTATGAGAAAGGCAAACTTATTTTTATGACTGTTGTATATTCTTATTTCAAATATCATATACCATAAATATGAGACACTGTGAAAAACCTAATTATATTGACAAAAAGGTACTGAAATTAGCTGATATGGTACTGCGGTAATTTTCAAACTAAAACAGTACTGAATTTTGCATGTTGTTCTTATACGTTTCTATAATTTAACCGCGCAGGGACTAATGAGAGCAAGAGTCCTAACGCCATGGGAAAAAGTCGCTCATAGAACAAAAAAAAAGCAGTCAAGTGCGAGTCGGGCTCGCGCCCTAAGGGTTCCGTACCAGAAATACCCTTTTTGAGGTTAGAATTCAACCAAAAGAAACAACGAAGAGTAAAAATCAGATAGCCTCTTTGCTTGGCAGCTCGTACAGTTCTGTCCGCTTTGGCTACAGCTGCTCCTTATATACAGCAGTGCTTCTTCTTCCCTGTTGTGCTCTGATTGGCTGTTGCTGAAATTAATTCTATTTAATTTAATAGCAGTACTTTTCCTTGCCCGTCTGGTCTGTTCTTGGTTTTCGGTTGAATAGCAGCGCTCCTCCTTGCCCGTCTGTCTCCGGAATATTTGTTGATGTGATTTAATGTTTTATCTATATAATATTGGTTGTGATGCATATATGTTGGTAGGGGCCTAATTTAGGCATAAATCTAAGTCCTTATATATTTTGTATTCCATAAATACAGCAAAAAATATATATAGCGATTAGCGGTTTGGCATGAATTTTAATTTCTGTACAGTGTCGTCAAAGAACGTGAAAAACTTTATTTCGCTGGAATCTTCCTTAAAAATGAATGAATGCATGTATGCAAAGTTTCAGATCTCTAAGGGAGAAAACACACCAGATCAGTCAAAACAACTTTATCATCTACATACATATATTAACTTCTTCTTCCCTATCTGTGCTGTTATTGGCTGTTGCTCAATCTAATTATATTTAATTTAGTAGGATTACTTTACCTTGCCCGTCTGCCCTTTTCTTGATTTTCGTTGTTTGCGGTTGAATAGCAGCGCTCCTCCTTGCCCGTCTGTCCAAGAATATTTGTTGATGTATTTGATGTAATTTATTTAATGATATATATATATAATATTATTTGTAGGGGCCTAAATCAGATATAAATCTAGGTGATTACACATTTCGTATTCTATAAATACGGCAAGATTATATTAAATGCGATTAAACAGCTCCTTGCCCGTCTGTCCCTACGTGCTTCTTCTTCTGTCTGTGCTCTGATTGGCTATTGCAGTTTCGCTAATAACTTTGTGTAAAGTACAAATTTTATTATTTTTATGATTGATTCATGTATTGTCATCGTATTTACGCATGTATGCAAAGTTTCAGATCTCTAAGTAGTCGGGAAGTTGGTGAAATATTGATTACTAGATTCCACTACAAACCTGAAGTGAAGTCAATATAAAGCAGCGACGCCCAAAACTTCCTTATGGAAGGGCAAACACCAATACAAACAAACTTTTATATGATGAAAAAGGAAAAAAAAATTTTGTTCGAAATGTACCTACACTGTACAAAAAATTAATTGCATATTCTTCTTAGTTATATGTAATGAAAATCAAACCAACTTAATAACTCAAAAATCATAAAAATCTCCAATGATCCTTTCAATAAATTATCTAAATCAATTTCCCAGTCAAAAAGATTTATTTCACACTTCTTTTGAAGATAATTCTTCATTTTGCAAAGTTTGCATAATTAAAATTTCAAGCTTAATATGTATGAGCACAAATTTTTTCAAGTGCTTCTCATTCCACAGCTGCACACTTTTTTCCTCATAATCATGCGCAAGACAACAACAGAATCTGCGTTGAAGATAACTGTCGCAAAAATGTTGTGTTGTTGCTTTGCGCTCGGGCAGTGGCAGACGAAACGAGAATAACATTGTTGTTTGTGTTTTTCGTACTGCTTAGCGCGAAGAGCTGTGTCTGTGTGGAGAAATCGCAGCCTATACCAAAGGGAATTTACAAAAACAAATGAACACTGAGGGTATAGGGTGTGGGCACCCCTGGTATAGGGTGTGGGTACCCCTGATATAAAGCTTATAAAAAAAGTAAGTTTTCTTCAAACGAATCTTAAAGCAAATGCACAAGCTCACATCCTTCTATCTTTTTATAAGCTTTATATTAGGTTCACTTCAGGTATGTCAACGATATGTATGTATGTATGTCGTCAAATCTAGTAATCAATTTTTCACCCACTTCCCGACTACTTAGAGATCTGAAACTTTGCATACATGCGTAAACAATTTTATGGGCGTAGGATAAGGGGCGTGGCACTTTTTTATCAACTCCAGATTTGTGTATAACTTTAGAACTACACATCACACATCAATGAAACTCGGTAGGAACTTACTACATATCCATATCCTTCTACTGGGAAAATAAGACGGGCAGTAGACAAGTGGGCGTGGCACCGCCCATACAAACAAAATTGTTTATATAGAATAGCTTTGGAACTAAAAGTCGTGCAGCATTGAAATTTCGTATGCAGTCGCCTCTTGGATGCGTCGTCCCACTGGTAAAATTTTATGGGCGTAGGATAAGGAGCGTGGCGCTTTTCAAACATCTGATACTCATTGGGATATGCTGTCATTATGCAAATATGCATGCTTCCCATCGAATCAATGTGAACTGTGGTACAAGACTGACAAATCGAACACAGGTCAGTTAAGGAATTCCGATTTCGAGGTGAATGAGGAGATAGATAATCAGGATTTGTTTTTGCTCGAAGAATAGTGGTACCTCATGTGCACCATGTCGTGGAATGAACGGCGGTTTCAATCGAGAATTGAAACGTGAGCGGGAATACGATCGAGATGCATTGAACCAGTTAGTTTTAACGAATGTACCACTGCTGAACCCCCAACAGAAGGAAGTGAATGCAATTGCTGATGGAAATGGTGCCTTCTTTTTCCTTTGAGAATTTTGATTTGATTTAAGATTTCAGAGCTCTAAATTTGAATTTATGGGAGACTAAAAAGTAGTAAATAATATTATATTGGGTGTGCAACTAACTTTCCGCCCTTTTTTGCTCGAAAAAACCTTTTATTTCAATAACTAAATGAATTGATACATTATTCAAAGTATTGGCCACCGGAAGCTATGAACTTTTCCCATCTTTCTGGTAACATATGGATTCCGCGCCAAGAGTACTGCTCATTTTTTGAGGCCAAGAACGAATCAAGCCAATTTCGGATACCTTGTTCTGAAGTGAAGCGTATCCGGTGAGAGCGTTCTGCATCGATCGAAATAAATAGTAGTCAGACGGGGCAAGGTCCGGGCTATAAGGCGGGTGAGCCAAAACTTCCCAACCACTGTTTTCCAAATAGTTTTTAACCGGAATAGCAACATGTGGCCGAGCGTTGTCATGATGGAAAATTATGGATTCGTGTCTGGTCGCATATTCTGGCCGTTTTTCGTTAATCGCTCTCTTCAAACGGATCAATTGTGTTCGGTAGAGGTCCCCTGTGATCGTCTGACCCGACTTTAATAGCTCATAATTCAAAACACTCTTCTGATCCCACCAAATACAGAGCATTACCTGTCCTGAGCGTTCCTTGTCTACCACATCAAAATCACCACTTTTGAAGCGACGAAACCATTCTTTGCAAGTTGTTTCGGATGGAGAATGTTCACCGTAAATTTCTCTCCGTAAACGAAATGTTTCGGCTGCACTTTTCTTTGCAATAAAATAGTGTAAAACTACTTCCCGCAAATGACGTTTTTCTGGTACAAAGTTCGACATTTTTAAAGAAATATAAATTTAAGTTGTTAACACTTCAATCTGATTTCATATGCATACTACGTTTGAAAGCGTAACTTAAAGCTGTCAAATGAGTGTATCACCAGGTTCAACAATTTGTAATACATTTTGTAAAATGCCATCTATGTAAAAGGGCGGAAACTTAGTTGCACACCCAATATAAATAAAGCTTTTTAAAAATAAGCTTTAATTTATTTAATGTACTAAAAAGTAGAAAATAAATTGTTTCGAAGTCACCAGTATCTTACTATCAATAAAAGCTTGTGCGCTCAATATCCATATTCACAACTATCTTTCATTACTAGAATCTATTTGCAAAAAATTATTTAAATAAAATATTGTGATAACTGGTTGACAAATATTGAACACATGAGCGCCCCAAGCTTTTATTGATAGTAAGATACTGGTCCTCGTGTGGTTGGGTGCCCATCGAGCGCGTCCCCAGGTGGTGGATAGGGGTACGCCACGGTTCTCTTCCGTGGTTAAAGGGGCCATAGCAAACTGTGAAAGCCTCTTCGCGAACCAACCCCCCTCGCAGCAGGGTTACAATGCAATCCTCTTCATGGAAGTCAACCTATGGACTTGACCACCCCAGGTGGTAACCACGAATGGCAATCCACCCTCGTTGAACGCGGCTGAGGCAAGGCTTCTGGGGGCCTCAACTTTCATGATTTACACGGCTGAGGATAGCTCCTCGAGCCAATTCCTTTCGGACTTTTTCGAAAGAGTCCAGGTAGCGATTGGCGATTCAGATGGCAGCGAATTAGCTGCCTCACAAATCTGCCAGTCGCTATCTAGCCACCTTCCCACCCCCAAATCGCAATCGACTGAACTGGATGACGGAAAAGCAGCAATGCAGACTACGCATACTGATCAGCCGATGGCGGAGGCCGTGATCCCGGATGAAGCTGGTCTGCGGCCGGACGTCCAACTTGAGACCAAGGCGGCACCAGCCGTCAACCGATCAGGCCTGTCCAAATCTCGGCTCAAAAAGCTAAGAAGATGGGCAAGGGAATTGGGAAAGACCACTGAGGCTACCTCTACCACGGCCATGGATGTTGGCAAGAGACCCAGATCGACTGAAGCCGACGGGCTCTTCCCAAAATCAAGGTTCGAGGCTGAGTAAGGGGAAAAGGCAGAAACTTGTCGCTGCCCTATACCTAAAGCCAAATTCGGCGAATGGAGCCCCTACTCGAGCGGGTCACCAGAGTGCGGGAGGTGAGGCAGACAAGGCCGGAACTTACCGCGCTGTGCAACCACTTGATGAAGGTCCTTCCACGAGCCGAGCCGCCGAGAAAGCTATAAAGAGGAGGGGACCCACGCTTAGCGAAGTGGTTTCATCCTCACTTATGGCTAATATCGGCAAAATGGGAGAGAAAAATGACACGGCTTCACTGTCCATTAGGAAAGTATGCATCCGTCTTTCAGGCGGAAGTCTTTGCAATCCTAAAGGCCATGGATTTCGTCAGGGAGAGTGGATGGTCTGGCAAGAGTATTTGCGTTGTAGTGACAGTCAGGCTGCATTTATGGTCTTGCTCAACCCAATCACCACCTCTAAGACAGTCAAAGAGTGTAAAGCCAAGCTTAACAGCGTAGGCTTTCACAACTCACTTGCCCTCCTTTGGGTACCGGGCCACTTCGGCGTGTCCGGAAATGAGGTGTCCGATGAACTTGCAAGATCAGGTTCTGAAGACCACTTTATGGGCCTGCCTTCTTCCATGGTCAAAGCGTCCATAAAAGACTGGGTTGGTTCTCAACACGGTCAAAGATGGGCCGGGCTAGCTGGATGCTGACAGACGAAGCTCCTGCTTCCAACCGTCGACAAAAGAAAGTCTTCTTTTCTTAGGTCTCTAAACCGTAAGGACTGTAGACTTCTTGTGGGCGTCCTGACCGGTCATACCTCCTGTGCAAAATACCTGAGTGCGACGGGTCTTGCCGACGACAGCCTCTGTGAGAGCTGTCTGGAAGGCGAGGATACCGCTACCCACTTCTTATGCGAGTATCCCGCCTTTTCCAGGTCGCGATTGCAGTTGCTCGAGTCAGACGTGGTGAGAATTTGCCAACCAAGTTCCTTGCCACCATCGAAAATCCTCCGCTTTACTAAAAGCTTAGGAAGATTTCAGTAAAAGGAATTCGCTTACCAGTACAATGGACAAATACTTGTCTGCGTGCTGGTAGGTTTTTCATATTCCGACAGTATTAAAAAAAAAAAAAACCTACTGGTGACTTCGAAACAACTTATTTTCTACTTTTTAGTACAATAAATAAATTAAAGCTTATTTTTAAAAAGTTTTTTTTTATATAATTTTAATAATATTATTTGCTTTTATAGTACTCTTTCTTTCTATCCATCATTCTAATAGCATAAGCTGATACATAAATTTTGCTTCTGCTTCTTCCCAGAATTCCCCGACATGAAACTCACTGATCTCGAGGTGATTGCAACACTCGGCATCGGTGGCTTTGGACGCGTCGAACTGGTGAAAGCCTATCAACACAATCGTGTGGATATATTCGCACTCAAATGCCTGAAAAAGCGTCACATTGTGGACACCAAACAGGAAGAGCATGTATTCAGCGAACGCACTATAATGCTCACCTGCAATACACCCTTCATCTGTCGTCTGCATCGAACATTCCGGGATGACAAGTATGTGTATATGTTGCTGGAGGCTTGCATGGGTGGAGAAATATGGACCATGCTGCGTGATCGGGGCTCTTTCAATGAGAATACCACGCAATTCATAATCGCTTGCGTGCTGCAAGCATTCGAATATCTGCATGCGCGTGGCATTATCTATCGCGATCTCAAGCCGGAGAATTTGATGCTCGATGAGCGTGGCTATGTGAAGTTGGTGAGTTCAAGACCAACAGAGGTATGCAACTTGTTCTAATTTTTTTATTTTTCTCAGGTGGACTTTGGTTTTTCCAAGTACATTGGCAACAGCAGCAAGACCTGGACATTCTGTGGCACACCTGAGTATGTTGCGCCGGAGATCATACTGAACAAGGGTCACGATCGTGCCGTGGATTATTGGGCTCTGGGCATACTCATACATGAGCTGCTCAATGGCGCGTAAGTTCACTACAGTCGATAAATTCAATTACCATATACTTACGAATAATTGGATCTTCCCCTAGACCACCCTTCACTGCCAATGACCCCATGAAAACCTATAATCTCATTCTCAAGGGCATTGACATGATTGCTTTTCCGAAGCATATGTCACGCTCCGCCGTGCAATTAATCAAGAAATTGTGTCGTGATGTGCCCGCCGAGCGTTTGGGCTATCAGAAGAGCGGTATACAGGATATAAAGAAACACAAGTAAGTCCTACAAACTGTATAGCTTTCAATTATGGATACTTTAATATGTATTTTCTGCTGTTCCGGGACAGATGGTTCCTGGGCTTCGATTGGGATGGTCTGCAGACCCAATTGCTTACACCACCCTTCGTGCGGCCGATTGCGCATCCCACGGACACTTGTTACTTTGACAGATTTCCCTGTGATGCCAATGAACCCCCCGACGAGATTTCCGGTTGGGACGCAGACTTTTAATATGGTGCCTTAGCTAAACGCTAAGCTTAGCTTTATTACAATTAATCATATGTAGTTACGTCTAGTTTGGCTGTACCGCTCAAGAAGCAACACAACGAATTGCTCACGTTTCTTACAAGTTATAAATGATTTATTAGAGTAGCACACTTTTAGCCGTTGCCACGATAAGAATAGGTATATATGTAGCATTTCCTCGCTCAGTGCCTTTTACTAAAGCTTTAATTTTTGAATTCTTTTGAACACTTCCTCAAATCATTTGTTTTAGCAAATATTTGTAGCCTTACAAAAATGTTATTTAATAGCAGTAAATAAAATTTCAAATATGTAATTGGTATTCCAAAAACAATTAAGCATATACATACATATTTACGTATTCTTGTTAATATATACTTACACACAATATGCTCCAATGTAAAGAGCTCATTAATATTTTCAAAAGCCTTAAATACTTTTGACGTATCGTAATTGATATGAAATATTTCATTCAATAAGCGTTGCCTTATTTTAAATAAACTGTCATATTACGAAATCTTGTTTAGTTTTTCATCAGAAATTCTAAAGTGCGTTTTCACAACTTACGTTTGTCAATTTGTCCTAAAGATTTCTGAATCATTGCTTAGTTTACAAATTACTATATTAAATTTATGTGATTAAATTCTAGTGAAGATTTTGGCGCCCCACTGTGGGAGATTTCGCTAATCTAGCAGAGTTTAATTCAAATAAAATTATATAAAAAAAAACTTTTTAAAAATAAGCTTTAATGTACTAAAAAGTAGAAAATAAGTTGTTTCCAAGTCACCTGTATCTTACTATCCCTTAAAGCTTGGGGCGCTCATGTGTTCAATATTTGTCAAACAGTTACCACAATATTTTATTTAAATAATTTTTTGCAAATAGATTCTAGTAATGAAAGATATTTTGAATATGGATATTGAGCGCACAAGCTTTTATTGATAGTAAGATACAGGTGACTTAAAAACAATTTATTTTCTACTTTTTAGTACATTAAATAAAGTTTTTTTTTATATAATTTTATTTTCTACTTTTTAGTCTTCCATAAATTCAATTTTCGAGCTCTGAAATTTTTCGCAAAAAGAATTTTAAACTTGCAGAGCAGTACACAATATTTAGGGTATTCACAGTGTTTCCTATCGTCATATGTCATATCCTCAATTTAACAAATAATACGGCTGTGATCGACCCTAATATTCGTGGCATATTTGTGGCGCGGTGAGTTGTTGCTATTTTGCCAGGAGGGCGCGGCAAGTAAGTTCCTATCGTTTTTCATTCATGTGTGGTGTACCTATAATTATAAATTGAAGCCCAAGTGTGTAGTTGCTTGAAAAGTGCCACGCCCCTTGTCCTACGCCCATAAAATTTTACCAGTGGGACGACACATCCAAGAGGCGACTGCATACGAAATTTCAATGCTGCACGACCTTAAGTTCCAAAGCTAATCGAGATCAAAATTTTGTTTGTATGGGGGTGCCACGCCCCCTTATCCTACGCCCATAAAATTTTACCAGTGGGACCACACATCCAAGAGGCGACTGCATACGAAATTTCAATGCTGCACGACCTTTAGTTCCAAAGCTAATCGAGATCAAAAATTTGGTTTGTATGGGCGGTGCCACGCCCCCTTATCCAGTGCACGCCTTATTTTCTCAGTAGAAGGATATGGATATGTAGTAAGTTCCTACCGAGTTTCATTGATGTGTGATGTGTAGTTCTAAAGCTATACACGAATCTGGAATTGATAAAAAAGTGCCACGCCCCTTATCCTACGCCCATACAATTTTACCAGTGGGACGACACATCCAAGAGGCGACTGCATACGAAATTTCAATGCTGCACGACCTTTAGTTCCAAAGCAAATCGAGATCAAAAATTTTGTTTGTATGGGGGTGCCACGCCCCCTTATCCAGTGCCCCCATTATTTTCTCAGTAGAAGGATATGGATATGTAGTAAGTTCCTACCGAGTTTCATTGATGTGTGATGTGTAGTTCTAAAGTTATACACAAATCTGGAGTTTATAAAAAAGTGCCACGCCCCTTATCCTACGCCCATAAAATTTATTGATTCGTGAATTGGGCTCTAGATTAGGCATGTATGCAAAGTTTCAGATCTCTAAGTAGTCGGGAAGTGGGTGAAAAATTGATTACTAGATTTGACGACATACCGCTGACATACCGACAGAAAGTGAAGTTAATATAAAGCTTATAATATAATAAAATTATATAAAAAAAAACTTTTTAAAAATAAGCTTTAATGTACTAAAAAGTAGAAAATAAGTTGTTTGCAAGTCACCTGTATCTTACTATCCCTAAAAGCTATTATATAATTTTATTTTCTACTTTTTAGTCTTCCATAAATTCAATTTTAGAGCTCTGAAATTTTTCGCAAAAAGAATTTTAAACTTGCAGAGCAGTACACAATATTTAGGGTATTCACAGTGTTTCCTATCGTCATATGTCATATCCTCAATTTAACAAATAATACGTGGCATATTTGTGACGCGGTGAGTTGTTGCTATTTTGCCAGCAGGGCGCGGCAAGTAAGTTCCTATCGTTTTTCATTCATGTGTGGTGTACCTATAATTATAAACTGAAGCCCAAGTGTGTAGTTGCTTGAAAAGTGCCACGCCCCTTGTCCTACGCCCATAAAATTTTACCAGTGGGACGACACATCCAAGAGGCGACTGCATACGAAATTTCAATGCTGCACGACCTTAAGTTCCAAAGCTAATCGAGATCAAAATTTTGTTTGTATGGGGGTGCCACGCCCCCTTATCCTACGCCCATAAAATTTTACCAATGGGACGACACATCCAAGAGGCGATTGCATACGAAATTTCAATGCCTCACGACCTTTAGTTCCAAAGCTAATCGAGATCAAAAATTTTGTTTGTATGGGGGGTGCCACGTCCCCTTATCCTACGCCCATAAAATTTTACCAGTGGGACGACACATCCAAGAGGCGATTGCATACGAAATTTCAATGCTGCACGACCTTTAGTTCCAAAGCTAATCGAGATCAAAAATTTTGTTTGTATGGGGGGTGCCACGCCCCCTTATCCAGTGCCCCCCTTATTTTCTCAGTAGAAGGATATGGATATGTAGTAAGTTCCTACCGAGTTTCATTGATGTGTGATGTGTAGTTCTAAAGTTATACACAAATCTAGAGTTGATAAAAAAGTGCCACGCCCCTTATCCTACGCCCATAAAATTTATTGATTCATGTATTGGGCTCTAGATTAGGCATGTATGCAAAGTTTCAGATCTCTAAGTAGTCGGGAAGTGGGTGAAAAATTGATTACTAGATTCCACTACATACCGGATGTGAAGTTAATATAAAGCTTATAAAAAGGCGCCAAATGAAATGATTTTCGAATATGTTATTGCAAATTGATCGAATATTACGAAAATGGCACAAAACAGAGGGGTAAAGCAACGGTTAAAGAGATAATGGTTGTCAAACGCAAAATATTTTATAAGCGCCCCAGCAGTTTTGGCAAATTTAGGGGTTCCGCGGGACAAATTTCATTTCATTAAAAAAAAATACGATTGGTGTTTAATATGTTCACATTTTGCTCGGAAAGTTTACAATCGACCACCAAATTTTTCATTTCAAATTACAATTAGCTTTCATTAGAACCAAATTTTTCAGTCAATGCTTGCCGTCTTGGACTATTTACTATACCAGCAAAAGAAAATAGTCTGTCAACTGGCGCTGATGACGTTAACCCATTCCCTCCCACTGTACCCGCTTGGGTACAAGAAATTTATAAAAATAATTTGCTTGTAAACTCGAAACTATAAAAGCTTTTTGGGTGATTTCCTTTTCTATTCCTCTTATGACATATTGGCAACACATTTATTGCTTTTGGCAAAACATATTATTAGAAAAGGGTACTTCACCGAGGAATTTGTTGTGACATGTTTGGCGATTTATTAGTTTTGTGGAGGTCATTTGCTTGTTGGCTGGCTACAAAATTCATTCATAAAGTTTTATACATTTTTTTGATGCAAAACTATGGAAATATATCTATAAAATGAAAGGAAAACAAAAACATCAAAAATTTTTTTAAAACAAATTAGTTAAGTAACTTTTAAAATGAGTGTACTCGCTTGAGTACAACGGCTAATAAGGTAAGCATTTTTTCCAGAATATTTTTCGCATCGAAATCACCCTTGATGGCAAAAGAATTAAAAACCTATTACGTGGTCGGAAATGACTCAATAGAATACGAAGGACTTGCGAGCAATGTGGCATAGTAAAATGTGTAGAAAAAGAGTGCTATTAAATTTTCCATACTACGATAAAATGCCTATATATCATGCCGTTGTACCTGCTTGAGTACAGGCTCAAAACCCTACTTCAAAATTTTTGTTGTTGAAATTTTCATATTTTTAGGGTTCCGTTCCCCTAAAGGGAAAAAACGGGAACACTTATAAGGTCACTTTAGTTTTGGGAGTGTGTATATAAAACGACCATATTTTCATCGTAGAAACCTGAAATTTGGCACAATGTTAGGTCTTGATAACCTAAACACATTTTCACTATAAAAAGTTAAGAAATATTTTTAGAAATATTTTTTTATAATTTTTAAAGGTTTTCGGGTCGGACAAAAAAAAATAAAAATATTTTTAAATCGTATCGTGTGGGGTATCGTTAGAAGGGGCTATGTCCATAGATTATAAAATGTATTTTTTTTAAATTTTATGTAAACGGGTTAGAAAGATATAGTTAAAAATGTGAGAAAAACTGACCTGTCCCTACATGATCACATTTTCCCATGCCATTTCTCAACCGAAGATTTTGATAAAATCAGGCTAACTAGGTATTTGATCACGCATGACTGAATGGCTGCCCCTTTTTTCGAATTTTAAATTTTAAAATTTTTTTTTAATTTAAGATTACCCCCCTAAAAAAAAATTTTTTTTGTTTATATCGAGGTGGGTATCATTAGAAAGGGCTACATCCATGTATTCCAAATATATTTTTTTTTAATTATTATGTAAACGGGTTAGAAAGATATAGTTAAAAAAACGGACCTGTCCCCACATGATCCCATTTTCCCATGCCATTTCTCAACCGAAAATTTTGATAAAATCAGGCTAACTAGGTATTTGATCACGCATGACTGAATGGCTGCCTCTTTTTTCGAATTAAAAATTTTTTTTTTTTTTTAAATTTAAGATGACCCCCTCAGAAAAAATTTTTTTTTGTTTATATCGAGTGGGGTATCATTAGAAAGGGCTACATCCATGTATTCCAAATATATTTTTTTTTAATTATTATGTAAACGGGTTAGAAAGATATAGTTAAAAAAACGGACCTGTCCCCACATGATCCCATTTTCCCATGCCATTTCTCAACCGAAAATTTTGATAAAATCAGGCTAACTAGGTATTTGATCACGCATGACTGAATGGCTGCCTCTTTTTTCGAATTTAAAATTTTTTTTTTTTTTTTAAATTTAAGATGACCCCCTCAGAAAAAATTTTTGTTTATTTATATCGAGTGGGGTATCATTAGAAAGGGCTACATCCATGTATTCCAAATATATTTTTTTTTAATTATTATGTAAACGGGTTAGAAAGATATAGTTAAAAAAACGGACCTGTCCCCACATGATCCAATTTTCCCATGCCATTTCTCAACCGAAAATTTTGATAAAATCAGGCTAACTAGGTATTTGATCACGCATGACTGAATGGCTGCCCCTTTTTTCGAATTTTAAATTTTAAAATTTTTTTTTTTAATTTAAGATGACCCCCTCAGAAAAAATTTTTTTTTGTTTATATCGAGTGGGGTATCATTAGAAAGGGCTACATCCATGTATTCCAAATATATTTTTTTTTAATTATTATGTAAACGGGTTAGAAAGATATAGTTAAAAAAACGGACCTGTCCCCACATGATCCCATTTTCCCATGCCATTTCTCAACCGAAAATTTTGATAAAATCAGGCTAACTAGGTATTTGATCACGCATGACTGGATGGCTGCCCCTTTTTTCGAATTTAAAATTTTTAAATTTTTTTTTTAATTTAAGATGACCCCCTCAGAAAAAATTTTTTTTTGTTTATATCGAGTGGGATATCATTAGAAAGGGCTACGTCCATGGATTACAAACACATTTTTTTTTATAATTTTCGGTGTATTGGTTTCGAAGATGTAGGCCAAAATATCGAAAATTGTTTGGCCAGACGGGCAAAGAGAAACTAAATTCGACCGCTAAAAAGGGTATTTCTGGTACGGAACCCTCAGTGAGCGAGCCCGACTCGCACTTGACTGCTTTTTTATGTTTCTTACTAGCTCGACCCGGCATAACTCCGTTTTGCCCGCAACATTGAGCTCATCTGCAGCAGTCCCACGGGGAATCATTTACAATGTTTGCCTGAAGTAACGATACTCAACCCGCCAAGCTTTTATATGCGGCCCTAAACACATTTAATATTGAAATTTTGAAAATCTCAAAAAACTCCAAACACAGCCATCTCACTTTGCACAAATATTTAACAACGAACTCGTTTCCGATCTCAATCTCTCGACTCGTGACGATGAAATGTCACTTTCACTGCGATTGTCCGGCCGTTATTGTCCTTTGAACGTCGTCGATAAACTGAATATCCATCTGACCCCGTTACTGTTTCAGCTACTAATGACCCTAGGACCATGGGTATTTTTGTGCAATTTCCATCAAACATGCATGGTGATTTTGGATTCAATGCCCCACACGGTTTCAATGGTTCTTCGCTGAAGGACAATGTCTCGACTGTGTGCTTGATCTCCAACAACCAATGCCCAAATGTCTGTAGAAGTTGAAGGATTGTATCATCGGGAGTGTTCTCCGGCTGAAGCGCCATCAGGTTTGAAGACAAATCTGTGATCGCCTGACTTCATTTTCTCCATTCCCGTTTTAAACATCTTAATCGGACCGTTGTTTGCAATCAATAATTGTTGCAATTTTCGAATAACGTTTTTTGTCACTCCTGTTTAACCTCTGTACCGCCTACCGACTTGATCATCTCCCGACGAAATATAGTACACCTGCAGATATTGGTTTGTGTCTTTGTTTACTGGCAATAATGCACCCATCCGATAGTAAATTTGACCTTGAATATGTATACCCGAATCGTGCAGAGTAGAATCCCGTGCCATTTTTAGAACAGTTGTGTTTGCATGATGTGTTAATGCTTTTTTCTTTTACTTTGCAAGGCGGCATGAAACCAGTTTCGTGAATGAAACATTTGTACTTTCGAATGTTCTTGAGAAAATCATCCGATTCAAACAACGGTTTCAATTGCTCCGGAGGTGCATCTTAGGGAACCAATTTCATTTTGCCACTCGTACAGCAAAGGACGTGAGTTTCGCCTTTGAATTTAAGCGCGTTGCAATGTTGGCACACAATTGTCATCGTTCCAATATCGAAAATCGCATCACCACCGTAGCTTTCTGTTGGTTCATACCTAAATGCCAGTCGTTCATATGTCGGCCTCGATACGCGTCTGGTCATTCTTCGATTTGCAATTGTTTGCTCTCTCCCGGCAGCAGTACGATTTGACGCAGTTCTTATTAGACGCACTCTCAAATTGCTTGCCTGTTGGTCTTGTCTTATGCGATGTCCCAATCTTTCGACTTCTCTACGCGCTTCGAGTTCTTCATCAGTTTCGTTTCGTAGATATATTTGTTGTTGTCTTGCTCGCCTTGTTCGTCGGCCAATGTTTGCGCGCATTGGTCTCGGCATTTTAAAAAAATAACTGAAATTCACTTTTCAATAACTATTTTGTCCGTGTTTTAACTGTTTATATTTAATTTTTACCTTAAATCAACTGTATAAAACGATGAAACTTTTGAAGCGATGCACAAAATCAAAAACCAGCACTGATAACAAACGTAATATATTAACCTGAAATTGTCGATTCACTTTTGTAAAATAAAATTTTGTATAACAAATCAACTGTCAGATTTTGACAAATAAGCCCTGTTTTCGTTTTTTTTCACCTTGCAAGTCGGCATTACACCATTTTCTTTAATGATTTTTGTTCCGAACGAAGTCATACGAAAACAGTTGTACCTACTGTCGAATGTTCTTGAGAAAATCATCCGATTCAAACAACGGATTGCTCCGGAGCTGCATATAAGGGAACCATTTTCATTTTGCCACTCGCACAGCAAAGGACGTGAGTTTCGCCTTTGAATTTGAGCGCATTGCAACGTTGGCACACAATTATCATCGCTCCAATACCGCCACCTATCGTAAAATGTGAATAAATCGATTTATCAGATTTCTTGACTTTCCCGTCAGATTTCCCGAATTTTTTTTTTCCATAAACCTAAAATACAGCAATTCTAACAAAACAAAAAAAGAATCATGAAAATCGGCCCAGTGGTTATCGAGTGAAAAGGCTAAAGAGCTTCACCACTTTTTTTTTATATATTAGACTAGCTCGACCCGGCATAACTCCGTTTTGCCAGCAACATTGAGCTCATCTGCAGCAGTCCCACGGGGAATCATTCACAATGTTTGTCTGAAGTAATGATACTCAACCTGCGGCCCGCCAAGCATTTATATGTGGCCCTAAACACATTTAATATTGTAATTTTGAAAATCTCAAAAAACTCCAAACGCAGCCATCTCACTTTGCCCAAATATTTAACAACGAACTCGTTTCCGATCTCAATCTCTCGACTCGTGACGATGAAATGTCACTTTCACTACGATTTTCCGGCCATTATTGTCCTTTGAACGTCGTCGATAAACTGAATATTCATCTGACCCCGTTACTGTTTCAGCTACTAATGACCATAGGACCATGGGTATTTTTGTGCAATTTCCATCAACCATGCATGGTGATTTTGGATTCAATGCCCCACACGGTCCATGCACCATCTGCGTTCTGACAATCTCTCATATGATCTATGTGTTTCGGATATTCTTTGCAACGGTCCAACGGTTCTTCGCTGAAGGACAATGTCTCGACTGTGTGCTTGATCTCCAACAACCAATGCACAAATGTCTGCAGAAGTTGAAGCATTGTATCGTCGTGAGTGTTCTCCGGCTGAAGATATGAAGACAAATCTGACCTGATCGCCTGACTTCATTTTCTCCATCCCCGTTTTAAACATCTTAATCGGAGCGTTGTTTGCAATTAAGAATTGTTGCAATTTTCGAATAACTTTTTTGTCACTCCTGTTTGACCTCAATACCGCCTATCGACTTGATAATCTCCCGAAGAAGTAAAGTACACCTGCAGATAATGGTTTGTGTCTGTTTACTGGCAATAATGCCTCCATCCGATGGTAAATTTGACCTTGAATTTGTAAACCCGAATTAAAACAACGGTTTCAATGGCTCCGGAGCTGCATCTAAGGGAACCATTTTCATTTTGCCACTCGCACAGTAAAGGACGTGAATTTCGCCTTTGAATTTGAGCGCATTGCAATGTTGGCACACAATTGTCATCGCTCCAATACCGCCACCTATCGTCAAATGTGAATAAATCGATTTATCAGATTTCGTGACTTTCCCGTCAGATTTTCCGGATTTTTTTTTTACATAAACCTAAAATACAGCAATTCGAACAAAACAAAAAAAGAATCATGAAAATCGGCCCAGCGGTTATCGAGTGAAAAGGCTAAAGAACTTCGCCACTTTTTTTTATATATTAGATGTGTTTCTCAATACAATTAAATCAATAGAATTAATGATTTTTGATTTTATATGCTCTTGGCTATTAATAGGTTAAAGGCATGTTAAATGAAAGAAATGGTTTCTTTAACAATTCATACTTCTGCCAAATCATATCATCACTTGAACTGTCATTCAAGTAGCAGTAGAGTTGGTGCGTCAGTTGGGTTCGTAGATCGTGCTTAATGGGTTCCTGTGGTGATGGAGTTGGATGGATGCTCATTTCATCGTCTGCAAAATCAAACATCATTAAAGTTTCAATGAGTTGAAAGAATTTAAAAAACTATCTCACCATCAGTATCTAAATCAAAATGTCTCGGCACAGTCGATAATTTGTTGCATTCTGTTTGATCGAAATTTAATGCAGTGCTGTTTTTTAAGTAAAAATTGCACAACGTGTCCAAAACAATGCTGATTACATAAGCTTCGTCGAAGTCCACATTTATCTTCTGCAAGACTTTAAGCCATTTTAAAACGTTTTTATAAGCTTTATATTAGGTTCAAATCAGGTATGTATGTTTGTATGTTTGTATGTCGTCAAATCTAGTAATCAATTTTTCACCCACTTCCCGACTACTTAGAGATCTGAAACTTTGCATTCATGCCTAATCTAGAGCCCAATACATGAATCAAGAAATTTTATGGGCGTAGGATAAGGGCCGTGGCACTTTTTTATAAACTCCAGATTTGTGTATAACTTTAGAACTACACATCACACATCAATGAAACTCGGTAGGAACTTACTACATATCCATATCCTTCTACTGCGAAAATAAGGGGGCACTGGATAAGGGGGCGTGGCACCCCCCATACAAAAAAAATTGTTGATCTCCATTAGCCTTGGAACTAAAGGTCGTGCAGCATTGAAATATCGTATGCAGTCGCCTCTTGGATGTGTCGTCCCAATGGTAAAATTTTATGGGCATAGGATAAGGGGGTGTGGCACCCCCCATACAAACAAAATTTTTGATCTCGATTTGCTTTGGAACTAAAGGTCGTGCAGCATTGAAATTTCGTATGCAGTCGCCTCTTGGATGTGTCGTCCCACTGTTTTCGTTTTTTTTCACCTTGCAAGTCGGCATTACACCATTTTCTTTAATGATTTTTGTTCCGAACGAAGTCATACGAAAACAGTTGTACCTACTGTCGAATGTTCTTGAGAAAATCATCCGATTCAAACAACGGATTGCTCCGGAGCTGCATATAAGGGAACCATTTTCATTTTGCCACTCGCACAGCAAAGGACGTGAGTTTCGCCTTTGAATTTGAGCGCATTGCAACGTTGGCACACAATTATCATCGCTCCAATACCGCCACCTATCGTAAAATGTGAATAAATCGATTTATCAGATTTCTTGACTTTCCCGTCAGATTTCCCGAATTTTTTTTTCCATAAACCTAAAATACAGCAATTCTAACAAAACAAAAAAAGAATCATGAAAATCGGCCCAGTGGTTATCGAGTGAAAAGGCTAAAGAGCTTCACCACTTTTTTTTTATATATTAGACTAGCTCGACCCGGCATAACTCCGTTTTGCCAGCAACATTGAGCTCATCTGCAGCAGTCCCACGGGGAATCATTCACAATGTTTGTCTGAAGTAATGATACTCAACCTGCGGCCCGCCAAGCATTTATATGTGGCCCTAAACACATTTAATATTGTAATTTTGAAAATCTCAAAAAACTCCAAACGCAGCCATCTCACTTTGCCCAAATATTTAACAACGAACTCGTTTCCGATCTCAATCTCTCGACTCGTGACGATGAAATGTCACTTTCACTACGATTTTCCGGCCATTATTGTCCTTTGAACGTCGTCGATAAACTGAATATTCATCTGACCCCGTTACTGTTTCAGCTACTAATGACCATAGGACCATGGGTATTTTTGTGCAATTTCCATCAACCATGCATGGTGATTTTGGATTCAATGCCCCACACGGTCCATGCACCATCTGCGTTCTGACAATCGAATAACTTTTTTGTCACTCCTGTTTGACCTCAATACCGCCTATCGACTTGATAATCTCCCGAAGAAGTAAAGTACACCTGCAGATAATGGTTTGTGTCTGTTTACTGGCAATAATGCCTCCATCCGATGGTAAATTTGACCTTGAATTTGTAAACCCGAATTAAAACAACGGTTTCAATGGCTCCGGAGCTGCATCTAAGGGAACCATTTTCATTTTGCCACTCGCACAGTAAAGGACGTGAATTTCGCCTTTGAATTTGAGCGCATTGCAATGTTGGCACACAATTGTCATCGCTCCAATACCGCCACCTATCGTCAAATGTGAATAAATCGATTTATCAGATTTCGTGACTTTCCCGTCAGATTTTCCGGATTTTTTTTTTACATAAACCTAAAATACAGCAATTCGAACAAAACAAAAAAAGAATCATGAAAATCGGCCCAGCGGTTATCGAGTGAAAAGGCTAAAGAACTTCGCCACTTTTTTTTATATATTAGATGTGTTTCTCAATACAATTAAATCAATAGAATTAATGATTTTTGATTTTATATGCTCTTGGCTATTAATAGGTTAAAGGCATGTTAAATGAAAGAAATGGTTTCTTTAACAATTCATACTTCTGCCAAATCATATCATCACTTGAACTGTCATTCAAGTAGCAGTAGAGTTGGTGCGTCAGTTGGGTTCGTAGATCGTGCTTAATGGGTTCCTGTGGTGATGGAGTTGGATGGATGCTCATTTCATCGTCTGCAAAATCAAACATCATTAAAGTTTCAATGAGTTGAAAGAATTTAAAAAACTATCTCACCATCAATATCTAAATCAAAATGTCTCGGCACAGTCGATAATTTGTTGCATTCTGTTTGATCGAAATTTAATGCAGTGCTGTTTTTTAAGTAAAAATTGCACAACGTGTCCAAAACAATGCTGATTACATAAGCTTCGTCGAAGTCCACATTTATCTTCTGCAAGACTTTAAGCCATTTTAAAACGTTTTTATAAGCTTTATATTAGGTTCAAATCAGGTATGTATGTTTGTATGTTTGTATGTTTGTATGTCGTCAAATCTAGTAATCAATTTTTCACCCACTTCCCGACTACTTAGAGATCTGAAACTTTGCATTCATGCCTAATCTAGAGCCCAATACATGAATCAAGAAATTTTATGGGCGTAGGATAAGGGCCGTGGCACTTTTTTATAAACTCCAGATTTGTGTATAACTTTAGAACTACACATCACACATCAATGAAACTCGGTAGGAACTTACTACATATCCATATCCTTCTACTGCGAAAATAAGGGGGCACTGGATAAGGGGGCGTGGCACCCCCCATACAAACAAAATTTTTGATAAGGGGCGTGGCATTTTTTATCAACTCCAGATTTGTGTATAACTTTAAAACTACACATCACACATCAATGAAATTTGGTAGGAACTTACTACATATCCATATCCTTCTACTGGAAAAATAAGACGGGCAGTGGACCAGTGGGCGTGGCACCGCCCATACAAACAAAATCGTTTATATAGAGTAGCTTTGGAACTAAAGGTCGTGCAGCATTGAAATTCCGTATACAGGCGCCTCTTGGATGCTTCGTCCCACTGGTAAAATTTTATGGGCGTGGCACTTTTCAAGCAACTACACACTTGGGCTTCAGTTTATAATTATAGGTACACCACACATCAATGAAACACGATAGGAACTTACTCGCCGCGCCTTGCACGCAAAATAGCAACAACTCACCGCGCCACAAATATGCCACGAATATTAGGGTCGATCACAGCCGTATTATTTGTTAAATTGAGGATATGACGATAGGGGACACTATGAATACCCTAAATATTGTGTACTGCTCTGCAAGTTTTAAATTCTTTTTGTAAAAAATTTCAGAGCTCTAAAATTGAATTTATGGAAAACTAAAAAGTAGAAAATAAAATTATATAAAAAAAATCTTTTTAAAAATAAGCTTTAATTTATTTAATGTGCTAAAAAGTAGAAAATAAATTGTTTCCAAGTCACCTGTATCTTACTATTAATAAAAGCTTGTGCGCTCAATATCCATATTCAAAATATCTTTCATTACTAGAATCTATTTGCAAAAAATTATTTAAATAAAATATTGTGGTAACTGGTTGACAAATATTGAACACATTAGCGCCCCAAGCTTTTATGGATAGTAAGATACAGGTGACTTGGAAACAATTTATTTTCTACTTTTTAGTACATTAAATAAATTAAAGCTTATTTTTAAAAAGTTCTTTTTTATATTTAATTAAAACCGTACAAATCTTGGAATTAATTTTAAAGTAACTTCCCGATGAGCTAGAGACTTGAAATTTTCAACATAGCTCAGAACTGGATGACAATGCAATATTATATTTATTTATATATTATATTATATATATTATATATAAATTTTTTCTGTGTGGACGTGGCACCGCCCACAAATAATGAAATACTTTTTATCTCGGCACTTGAATAAGCAATGTTAACGAATTTTGGTATATTGATACATACATTCGTTTCCAACATTTTTCCTAAATGTGGTTGGCGTTGAACAACGGGGCGTGGCCCCGCCTATACAACTCCAACTTAAGGAATGCTTTATCTCGGCTAATTTTACAGCAATATCAATATCAAATTTGGTATTGAGGTGTTAATAGTCGTTTCTTACATTCCTGTCATATGTGGTATGATGTAACACACCACGCCCAAACTCACCACACCCAAACTCACCACAACCAAACTCACCACACTTAAACTCACCACACTCAAACTCAACACATTCAAACCCACCACGCTCCAACTCTGGTATATTGATACATACATTCGTTCCTTTTAATTGGCCTGCTATAAAAAAAATAAAACAATTTAAAAAAACTACCTACCAACCCATAATTATAAAACACGATCACTCTTTTTATTGGCCCAGTTTTAAAACCATCTAACCCTTTCAACAGTAACAAATTTTACAGTTAAAAAAAACAGTGAAGTGAAGAAGTAAGAAAAACAACAAAAAAATAAATAATTATAAATAGTGCAATAGTGACAGTTTCTTCGAACCACGTAACAAAAAAAAAACAATTTAAAAAAACTACGTACCAACCGGTTACAATTTTACACACACAAGACTAAAAATCAGAAAATAATTATTAACCCTCTAACCGGTAAGGCCGCCCTGAGGCAGCTATCTTTAAATGCTGAACCATTTCAAAACTGTAAATTTTTTTGGCACAAATTGTATTGACTTCCTTCACTAATGCATTTATTGACGTTATGATCGTGATTTGAACGCGATCAGATTTTTAATTTCACTTTTATCCTAATTTTAGTGCGAGAAAACAATTTGAGAAGAGCAAAAATTATTGCACGTGAAAAAATATTTTATAGGGACGATTAAACAATCTTCCTATAGACCGATTTCATTGAAAATTTGGGGGGAGTTTCTACAGTCGTGTACTTTCCATTAAAATATTTAGTATCTTTCAAAAAATAAAAGCTTATGTTTTAGAAGCGAAAATGTAATAGCAGCCTCAGGGCAGCTATGCCGGTTTAAGCCAACTTTTTTTGCACACTATTTTTCATTCATAGT
The DNA here is from genome assembly GCA_963457695.1 of Neria commutata. Classification (NCBI taxonomy): domain Eukaryota; kingdom Metazoa; phylum Arthropoda; class Insecta; order Diptera; family Micropezidae; genus Neria; species Neria commutata. The sequence continues at coordinate 39,151,781 of OY735246.1, forward strand.
CATCATTTTGTCCATTGTTTTCATAGAAAGGGAAGGTAAATACCAGATTTTCAGACATAAAAGATTCAAACTATCAGATATTTCCGATAAATAGTTGGTGTAGCTCAGGGAAACACGGTGGAAACCGATGATAAACTCCGATAAAACCGATAAACTCAAATTTCAAATCTCATGCAGAAGAAATTCGTCACTACATTGGAATCCTAATGCACATGTCTGTCTACGATATCCATACTTGAATACCTGCTGGGGCAAAGACGAAATCCACAAACGGTTGGACACAGTACCAAAAGCTGCTCTTGCTCGATAGTGCTTGGACGAGCAAATGGGCAAGCCAAAAGTGTAACATCGCCTGCGACAATATCTTCCCAATAAGCCACATAAATGGGGAATAAAGTTGTTTGTGGTGTGCTATTCTAACGGCATTGCTTATCGCTTCGAAATTTATATTGATACAGGTGATAATTTGATTTTGCTAAGCATACCCGATCTTGGAAGCACTCCGAACAGTGTTGTGCGTTTGTCACAACCAAACCAAACTTTGCCCATCATAGACTTTTCTTCAACAATTTTTATACCACGCTACCTTGATTGATATATATAGAGGAATCTATAGCTTTGGTACGGTGAGAGTCAACAGAATTCCTAACTGGAAGTTTCCTTCAGACAAGGAAATAAAGGCTGAAAAAGAGGTGGATTTAATGGATACATTTAGGGGCCATTATCATATTTGAGCTAAGAATCAAAATCCAATTATTCAACTTTTTAATCAACAAATCGATATGGCTGCTAAATATTCATATATTTTATATCGCTGTATGCATTCAGAAAAATCCAATGATTCAAGCGATAATACCGCTGCAGGTAGAATGTTATTGAAGCTACCAGAATTTTGTGTAGAAATTGCGGCTGGTCTTGTTGCGTACAAAGAGAGAGACGTTTTGTTGGTCGACAAGTGCGCGCTCAACAAGCAAGTTCATCACAAGCGAGTGCTACTGGCATTGGCACAAAATCAAAACATCCCGTTGATGACATCCATTACGATAATCATGACCACTTTCTAGTCTGGTTGAGTAAAATGGCTTCAGAAATGCAAATTCTGCAAATCATCGCAAACGCCATGTTTTTGCAAAAATTCAATCATCATTTATGCTGATCGAATGCAAAAAACTGTTTCTATGATTATCTTTATAGAAAATAATATAAATCTTGCTTCTTCAGTTTTATTTTCCCTAATTTTTCTAATTTTTTCTCAATAAAAACGACCGCGTAAATAAATTTTTCTCAAAAGAAACCACAGCATATAACCAAATACAACAGACTTTTTTTTATACCTTAACCGGCATAGCTGCCCTGAGGCAGCCTTTCTTATTTCTCACCTGGCGACTAAACTATATGAGCAATTTACCTGCGGATCTTGAATTCTTATTATTTAGAGGGTAACCTACCCGGAAAATTATTTGCTCAATTTTTTTCAGTTTTACAGTTTTGCCGGTTAGAGGGTTAAGTAAAAAAAAATTTTTAATATTAAACGTTTTTAAAATGGACTAAAAAGTATAAAATAATTTTTCATTGCCATAAACAGATTTCTGAACCAATATAGATGGTCCTGATAATGTTTGATTTTGATTTTTCAATTGATATGGAAATACTAGTAAGATTTAAAACTAAACATTTTAAAAACGTTGAATATTAAAAATTTTTTTTTACTTAATAATTATTATTTTGATACCCGGTGTTAGCACAGTTGCCGCAATCGCTATATTTGCTTCCGGCTTCAACATGAAAAATGGTTCGAACCTTCGTCTCAATTGCTCCTCCATTTTAATAACAACAGATGATATGTGGTGTAACTCTCGAGTTTTACTTAATTTTACCAGCCGATTGCTCAGGGTCATCAGTGTTGGTATTAAAAACCCTGTATTTTATTGTCAGCGAAACGAAATATATGAATGAATGAGTTAAAAATTGTAATCAATGCATTAACAATACCATAATTCACATTATTTTCTTCTTGAAAGAAATCCAGCGATTCAGCAATTGGCCCCATTATCGTCTTGTATGTCTCCAGATATTGCAAATCTGCCGGAGAAAATTGTGGCAAAGAGACCTTATCGCAAAGGTCATTCAATTTTTCCTTTTGCTGTAGCAGCTTTTGAACCGCATCATGTAACGAGTTCCAGCGAGTAACAACGGGCAATAGCAGCGAACATCCCAAATGTTCCACAATTATTTCGAAGGACTTTGGCCATTTACACTTTTTCCATAATGCGTTGCATTTTTCAAATGCCTAAAAATTTACATTGAAATTTATGTCAAATATTTAATATTATTTCATATTACCATCGTGTGCTGGATATATATAGCCTGCTCATATTTCAAAACTTTGGTATAATCGGTTGATGCTAGTAAGTTAAAAGTGTGGCTGCAGCATCTCTGATGTTTTGGCAAAAATAACTGATTTTCAAAAGTTGGCAAATGGTCATCACTTTCTTCTTCAAAAAAGTTGCAATTATCAACGCCGTATTCCTTAAATGCCTTCACAAAGTTTGAACCATTGTCTGTAATCGTCATAACGACTTTTGAGTTACTGAGATCAAAAGCGGTGTTAATTTCAGTGATCATTTGTGCTATCTTTTCAGCCGAGTGTACTCCGAAAATTCTTCTGTAAGCTAAAGCAACTGATTTGCGTTCCAAATTGTCTGATAGCCAATGACATGTGTACCCCAAGAAGCTTCGGTGGTTTCCAGACCAAATGTCATCCGTGGTACAAACGTAGTTCACCGAAGTTAGGTGTTTTTTTAAATTTTGCATCATCCTGATATATTTATCATCCAATTTCTTAACAGCTGTTTGCCTGGTGATTAGCTTCATTCCTGCAACTTCAAAAACGTCTATGAAGGATTTTCTTTCCAGTATGGAAACGGGCAACGCTGAGTCAACAATAGCGTGTAGGAGTCGTTCATCAAAAATATTTTGGGAACTATTGGCATAAGAACCACCTTTTTTAAAAGTTTTGTACTTGGAGTACAAATCGTTATGCTTGACTCGCAGGTGTTTAACGAAATTGGAGGTCACTTCACCGCTTCCTTTTATTATTCGATTGCAACCAACACACTTAGCACACGTTGTCTTATCTGAAACCTAAAAATACATATATGGACTTAAAATAAATAAAGTTTTCCATATAACATTAACATTTTTTTAAACATTTTCACAAACATTGACAGCACACAGTAACACGTAGACAAACTTTTTTCACGTCTATATAAAGTTCATTTCTGAAAATTATTTTTGTGGGCTCCAACGAAGAGTCTAAGCAAATTTTCTTTTGAGCCGGTACTGAAGTCAATACCCTCTTTCTTTTATTTGAATGGGGATTGAAATCCGGGTCCTCAAATTCATCGTCTGCGGAAAAATCACTTTACAAAAAATTTTCCGACATTTTTATTAATATTTTTATTTTTCACTGAAGCACGTGGGACAAAAATTTAACACAACACTATTCAAACGATTTCCTTGGCATCTCGCACAGTTCTGTCCGCTTTTGCTACTGCAAGCTTACCGACGAGCGCTGAAACAAGAGCAATAGCAGACTTAACTGCAAGCGCTACAACAACAGCAACTGTAAGCGTACCGATGAGCGCTGAAGCAAGAGCAATAGCAGACTTAACTGCAAGCGCTACAACAACAGCAACTGCAAGCGTACCGACTAGCGCTGAATCAAGAGCAACTGCATGCTTACCGCAAGCGGTACAACAACAGCGCGAACTGCAGCAACAACAACAACGCTGCCACCAAATTGTGCCAAGCGTAGGGACTAGCGTAGGTAGAGTTAAGTTAGTTTTTAGTTTGAATCAAGACTCTTAATAATAAAATTATATAAAAAAAAACTTTTTAAAAATAAGCTTTAATTTATTTAATGTACTAAAAAGTAGAAAATAAATGGTTTTTAAGTCACCTGTATCTTACTATCCATAAAAGCTTGGGGCGCTCATGTGTTCAATATTTGTCAAACAGTTACCACAATATTTTATTTAAATAATTTTTTGCAAATAGATTCTAGTAATGAAAGATATTTTGAATATGGATATTGAGCGCACAAGCTTTTATTGATAGTAAGATACAGGTGACTTAAAAACCATTTATTTTCTACTTTTTAGTACATTAAATAAATTAAAGCTTATTTTTAAAAAGTTTTTTTTTATATAATTTTATTTTCTACTTTTTAGTCTTCCATAAATTCAATTTTAGAGCTCTGAAATTTTTCACAAAAAGAATTTAAAACTTGCAGAGCAGTACACAATATTTAGGGTATTCACAGTGTCTCCTATCGTCATATCCTCAATTTAACAAATAATACGGCTTTGATCGACCCTAATATTCGTGGCATATTTGTGACGCGGTGAGTTGTTGCTATTTTGCCAGCAGGGCGCGGCAAGTAAGTTCCTATCGTTTTTCATTGATGTGTGGTGTACCTATAATTATAAACTGAAGCCCAAGTGTGTAGTTGCTTGAAAAGTGCCACGCCCCTTGTCCTACGCCCATAAATTTTTCCAGTGGAACGACACATCCAAGAGGCGACTGCATACGAAATTTCAATGCTGCACGACCTTTAGTTCCAAAGCTATTCTATATAAACGATTTTGTTTGTATGGGCGGTGCCACGCCCCCTTATCCAGTGCCCGCCTTATTTTCTCAGTAGAAGGATATGGATATGTAGTAAGTTCCTACCGAGTTTCATTGATGTGTGATTTGTAGTTCTAAAGTTATACACACGCCCCTTATCCTACGCCCATAAAATTTTACCAGTGGGACGACACATCCAAGAGGCGACTGCATACGAAATTTCAATGCTGCACGACCTTTAGTTCCAAAGCTAATCGAGATCAAAAATTTTGTTTGTATGGGGGTGCCACGCCCCCTTATCCTACGCCCATACAATTTTACCAGTGGGACAACACATCCAAGAGGCGACTGCATACGAAATTTCAATACTGCACGGCCTTTAGTTCCAAAGCTAATCGAGATCAAAAATTTTGTTTGTATGGAGGGTGCCACGCCCCCTCATCCTACGCCCATAAAATTTTACCAGTGGGACAACACATCCAAGAGGCGACTGCATACGAAATTTCAATGCTGCACGACCTTTAGTTCCAAAGCTAATCGAGATCAAAAATTTTGTTTGTATGGGGGGTGCCACGCCCCCTCATCCTACGCCCATAAAATTTTACCAGTGGGACAACACATCCAAGAGGCGACTGCATACGAAATTTCAATGCTGCACGACCTTTAGTTCCAAAGCTAATCGAGATCAAAAATTTTGTTTGTATGGGGGGTGCCACGCCCCCTCATCCTACGCCCATAAAATTTTACCAGTGGGACAACACATCCAAGAGGCGACTGCATACGAAATTTCAATGCTGCACGACCTTTAATTCCAAAGCTAATCGAGATCAAAAATTTTGTTTGTATGGGGGGTGCCACGCCCTTTCATCCTACGCCCATAAAATTTTACCAGTGGGACAACACATCCAAGAGGCGACTGCATACGAAATTTCAATGCTGCACGACATTTAGTTCCAAAGCTAATCGAGATCAAAAATTTTGTTTGTATGGGGGGTGCCACGCCCCCTTATCCAGTGCTCCCCTTATTTTCTCAGTAGAAGGATAGGGATATGTAGTAAGTTCCTACCGAGTTTCATTGATGTGTGATGTGTAGTTCTTAAGTTATACACAAATCTGGAGTTTATAAAAAAGTGCCACGCCCCTTATCCTACGCCCATAAAATTTATTGATTCATGTATTGGGCTCTAGATTAGGCATGTATGCAAAGTTTCAGATCTCTAAGTAGTCGGGAAGTGGGTGAAAAATTGATTACTAGATTTGACGACATACATACCGGATGTGAACCTAATATAAAGCTTATAATATAAAATACAGCGCATCGCACATAGTGCTTATCTTATAATTTACATATTTGATGTGATTTAATATTATATCTAATTTTATTTGACCGGGCCAAAATCAGGCATAAATCTAGGTCATTACACATTTTATATTCAATTGCGGCTGAAATTCATTACTAAAAAGAATCAAAAAAGAATCAAAAGTAATCCTTTATAAGTAGTCGATTATTTTTTGCTGAATTTTGATTCTTTTTTGATTCTTTTTAGTAATCCCAAGTAATCCCTGATTATATTATGATTATTTGAAATCGTAATCAATTACTAATCAAAATTTCTCGATCGAGGATTATATAATCAATTACGATTCTTTTTAAAAGAAAAGTAATTGATTACTAATCGTAATCGGAATTTAACAGCTATGCGTTCAAGATATCGTTTCTTGTGTATTGGGCGAAGGGTATAGTAAATAAGTTGAAATTGTGTCTCTTTCTAACAATACTGTAAAAAGGCTTATTGACGATATTGCCGATGACATTGAAATAGAACTGATTTCACGGTTGCAGGCATGTGACGCTTATGTATTACAACTAGGCGAGTCCACAGACGTTTCTGGATTAGCAATTTTGCTTGTTTTCGTTCGGTATGATTTTATTTAAAAAATCTAAGGACATTTGCTTTTATGTGAAAGTGTGAGCATTAAGACCACGGGGGAGAATATATTTAACCGCAGTGATAATTTTATGACAACGCATGTAATTTACTGGGGAAAATGTATTGAAGTGGAAAATGTATTTGGTGGAGCAAAAGCAATGACAGGAAAAGTAAGTGGTGCTATAGCACGGACTAAAAATGGTCCAAAAACTGTAAGTAGGTACTCATTGCTTTCTTCAGATATGCATTAGTAGCAGAAAGGATTTCAGTGACATTTAGATCTGTTCTAGACGAAGCAGTGAAGATTATTAATTTTATTAAAAGTAAACCATTGCAATCACGTATTTTTAAAGCCATTTGCGAAGATATTGATAGCCTTTACACCACTTTACTTCTTCATACATAAGTTGGATGGTTATCACTTGCATACCTTGCTAAGTTATTGATGACCAACAATGCAACTGGCTGCTAGCTGCTAACTGCCGTCGTAAAAGACTACTGTGAGCAGCGCACTTTGAAGAGCAAAAACTCTAGTTGGAATTAATATTATATAAACGTTGATTGAAAAGTTTTTGGAGAAAAATAATATTGTACTGAATATTCAGAATAAAATAAGCAACTCGAGCTGAGAAGTCAAATTCTCATAACTAACTCATCTTATTAATTGGCGCCCAACGTGGGGCCTGTCGAAAAAGATTTGCTGCTCGCAACCTGCACGCTATCAGGACAATTCCAAGGAGGAAGGACGAACAGCACGACGGGCCAAAGAATCCATCATCATATTCCTGTCTATGGAATTAAATTCATTTATCCCTGGCTGCATCATTAAAAATTAATCAATATTGCCAAAGGATCCATCATCATATTCCTGATCCATCATCATATTCCTGTCTATGGAATTAAACCTGCCTGCATCATTAAAATTTTGTAAGTAAAAATTTAAAATTGATTTAGAGCAATAACTTCCTTAAAATTCTAAAACTATTACTAACTAATTACTTAAACTACAATTAGTAAAATTGGAAGTGTGATATTATGTAAAATTTTAGTTAAACAATTATTTACGACTCGATTGATTGAAATTGTATTGGCAAAAGTTAACGGAGTAAAATTATTTTTGTTCGGAAAATTGAGTCAATTTAGCAGTCGTGAATTGTGAAAGGTTCCTGACTCTACCGACACTTTTTATAAAGTTTTTGTTAATCTTTTGTGTTGCCAATAAAAAGAATATTTTAAAATGGAAAGGGAAAACGTAATGGAAATAGTGCAATCGGTAACTGCAAATATCAGACTTGAATTAACCGAGCAGATAAATCAACTTACCTTGGCTCTTAGTCGTTTGCAACCACCCCATGTAGAATCTTACTTACCCGTTTCAATTAATCCAGCAGGACAAGCAATTGACATTAATAAGCAATAAACAAATAATGACCCACAGTGGTAATCCAGAAGTTATTACAGCCCTTAACGAACGTGCAAGAGAAAACGCACTGCGTGTTTTTATTTCGGGCCTCCGCCGCCCAATCTGCGACATACTTTTCTCAGCGAGTCCTAAAGATCTCTCCACCGCACTTGCAGTTGCGCAGGAGCTCGAAACTAATCACAAGCGTTACGATTTCGCACGCACTTTTGTAGTAGGTAATACTATAAAACCAGATAAACCGAAACCCACAATACCACAGTATCAAATAATACAGCGTAAGAATCAGTCATTTTTGCATTCTAACAACAGACCAACTCCTATGGAGATTGACCACAGCTCATCATTCTTCCGGCAACCTACCCGACAAAATCACAATAACAATCAATCTCATTCGTTTGGTCATGCTCCTCAGCCACAAGAGCAGCGAAAATATCAGGCATTCATTTCTAAACGCCCCCGCGAACAATCAGACTCTAGTCTATCTCCATTTAGAAAAGCACAAAAGGTAAATTATATGCCAGAAGCAAGCCAAAAAGAGGTTGAGGGCGATAGCTATCATGATGATTTTTATCCTGACGATCGTTTTGGTGATAATTCTTATCATGACTACAATTACCATGAAAACCAGTGTTATGACAATTACGATCAGGACGATACAGGTGCAGACCATAACGAAATTAATTTTTTAAACTAAAATCGCTCCTGCCTTTCATTACAAAAACAACCACGAATGCTCAGGAGCTGCGCATTTTAATAGATACAGGTACTTCCAAAAATTATATTAAAAACTTACCATTCCTTAGGGGAATCACTTCAATGGAAAAGACATTTTCATTAAAATCAATTAACGGCACCAACGTTATAAATAAAAAATGCTCTGTAAATGTGTTGGGCCATACCTCAACTTTCTTTTTGCTTTCTAACCTAAACACGTTCGATGGTATAATAGGCTATGACTTCTTGAAAGAAATTAACGCAAAATAATTGATAGGGGGTACTTATTCTATAAAAATGATCAGGTGAAACTGCAGAACCTCCAGTGCAATCAAGTAAATTTAATTACAATTGAAGACGATTCTGTTCCAATTCAAATTCAAACACAATTCTTTGAAATGATAAGCAACAACATTAATGCTTTCGCTGACCCGGATATAGCGTTGGCCTATAATACTACTGTAGAGGGCACAATTCGTACCACCACAAATGAACCAATTTACACGAAAAGCTATCCCTATCCGATTTCACCTGCAGAATTTATTAACAATGAAATTCAAACTCTTTTGAGGGATGGAATCATCCGAAAGTCTTGCTCCGTATAACTCTCCGGTCCATGTGGTAACCAAATAAAATTATATAAAAAAAAAATTTTTTAAAATAAGCTTTAATTTATTTAATGTACTAAAAAGTAGAAAATAAATTGTTTCCAAGTCACCTGTATCTTACTATCAATAAAAGCTTGGGGCGCTCATGTGTTCAAAATTTGTCAACCAATTGATACAATATTTTATTCAATTTATTCTTTGTAATTAGATTCTAGTAATGAAAGATAAGTGTGAATATAGATTTTGAGCGCACAAGCTTTTATTAATAGTAAGATACAGGTGACTTGGAAACAATTTATTTTCTACTTTTTAGTACATTATATAAATAAAAGCTTATTTTTAAAAAGTTTTTTTTTTATATAATTTTATTTTCTACTTTTTAGTCTTCTATAAATTCAATTTTAGAGCTCTGAAATTTTTCGCAAAAAGAATTTAAAACTTGCAGAGCAGTACACATTATTTAGGGAATTCACAGTGTCTCCTATCGTCATATGTCATATCCTCAATTTAATAAATAATACGGCTGTGATCGACCCTCGTGGCGCGATGAGTTGTTGTTGTTTTGCTTGCAAGGCGCGGCGAGCTCGGTCCATGCGCAAAACTCCCGTTGCTTTGGCGCGGTGAGTTGTTGCTATTTTGCGTGCAAGGCGCGGCGAGTAAGTTCCTATCGTTTTTCATTGATGTGTGTACCTATAATTATAAACTGAAGCTCAAGTGTGTAGTTGAAAAGTGCCACGCCCCCTGTCATACGCCCATAAAATTTTACCAGTGGGACGGCACATCCAAGAGGCGACTGCATACGGAATTTCAATGCTGCACGACCTTTAGTTCCAAAGCTATTCTATATAAACGATTTTGTTTGTATGGGCGGTGCCACGCCCACTTGTCCACTGCCCCTCTTATTTTCCCAGTAGAAGGATATGGATATATAGTAAGTTCATACCGAGTTTCATTGATGTGTGATTTGTAGTTCTAAAGTTATACACAAATCTGGAGTTGATAAAAAAGTGCCGCGTCCCTTATCCTACGCCCATAAAATTTTACCAGTGAGACGACGCATTCAAGAGGCGACTGCATACGAAATTTCAATGCTGCACGACCTTTAGTTCCAAAGCTAATCGAGATCAAAAATTTGGTTTGTATGGGCGGTGCCACTCCCCCTTATCCAGTGCCCGCCTTATTTTCTCAGTAGAAGGATATGGATATGTAGTAAGTTCTTACCGAGTTTCATTGATGTGTGATGTGTAGTTCTAAAGTTATACACAAATCTGGAGTTGATAAAAAAGTACCACGCGCCTTATCCTACGCCCATACAATTTTACCAGTGGGACTACACATCCAAGAGGCGACTGCATACGAAATTTCAATCCTGCACGACCTTTAGTTCCAAAGCTAATCGAGAGCAAAAAATTTTTTTGTATGGGGGGTGCCACGCCCCCTTATCCTACGCCCATAAAATTTTACCAGTGGGACGACACATCCAAGAGGCGACTGCATACGAAATTTCAATGCTGCACGACCTTTAGTTCCAAAGCTAATCGAGATCAAAAATTTTGTTTGTATGGGGGGTACCACGCCCCTTATCCTACGCCCATAAAATTCTACCAGTGGGACGACACATCCAAGAGGCGACTGCATACGAAATTTCAATGCTGCACGACCTTTAGTTCCAAAGCTAATCGAGATCAAAAATTTTGTTTGTATGGGGGGTGCCACGCCCCCTTATCCAGTGCCCCCTTATTTTCTCAGTAGAAGGATATGGATATGTAGTAAGTTCGTACCGAGTTTCATTGATGTGTGATGTGTAGTTCTAAAGTCATACACAAATCTGGAGTTTATAAAAAAGTGCCACGCCCCTTATCCTACGCCCATAAAATTTATTGATTCATGTATTGGGCTCTAGTTCAGGCATGTATGCAAAGTTTCAGATCTCTAATTAGTCGGGAAGGGGTGAAAAATTGATTACTAGATTTGACGACAAACAAATATACCGCGGCGGAAAGTGAAGTTAAGGAAGTGCAGCATTGAAATTTCGTATGCAGTCGCCTCTTGGATGTGTCGTCCCACTGGTAAAATTTTATGGGCGTAGGATAAGGGGCGTGGCACTTTTTTTATCAACTCCAGATTTGTGTATAACTTTAGAACTACACATCAATGAAACTCGGTAGGAACTTACTACATATCCATATCCTTCTACTGAGAAAATAAGGCGGACACTGGATAAGGGGGCGTGGCACCGCCCATACAAACAAATTCGTTTATATAGAATAGCTTTGGAACTAAAGGTCGTGAAGCATTAAAATTCCGTATAAAGGCCCCTCTTGGATGCTTCGTCCCACTGGTAAAATTTTATGGGCGTAGGACAGGGGGCGTGGCACTTTTCAAGCAACTACACACTTGGGCTTCAGTTTATAATTATAGGTACACCGCACATCAATGAAAAACTTACTCGCCGCGCCTTGCAAGCAAAACAACAACAACTCATCGCGCCATAAACATGCCACGAATATTAGTGTCGACCTAAGCCGTATTATTTGTTAAATTGAGGATATGACATATGACGATAGGAGACACTGTGAATACCCTAAATATTGTGTACTGCTCTGCAAGTTTTAAATTCTTTTTGTGAAAAATTTCAGAGCTCTAAAATTGAATTTATAGAAGACTAAAAAGTAGAAAATAAAATTATATAAAAAAAACTTTTTAAAAATAAGCTTTAATTTATTTAATGTACTTGTATATACGCAGAGTATATATTGTGAGGGGGTTGGATGGCCGGTGGAAATTTCAGGAAATTAGATGGAAAAAATTGTGGAAAAAAGCCAGTATTAGTGGTATAAAAAGTTATGAATTTATTCTATTTTGTAGTAGCTACTTACAAAGTTGAGAGAGAGAATGCGTCTGTCATGCTTAAGGTACAAAACGGTAAGAAGCTAAGCTACCAAGTGCAAAGCCCACGAACCCTTGCTACCAAGGTGTTCGTTTTTCTTACCCGATTCCTGTATGTATCTTCTGTAGAAATTAACATTACAGCGGCTAGACCATAAGGGCCTGATTATAGAGAATTGGCGTTTGGCGTAAACAGTACTAAAATGTAGAAAATAAATTGTTTCCAAGTCACCTGTATCTTACTATTAATAAAAGCTTGTGCGCTCAAAACATATATTCACACTTATCTTTCATTACTAGAATCTATTTACAAAAAATAAATTAAATAAAATGTTGTATCAATTGGTTGACAAATTTTGAACAAATGAGCGCACCAAGCTTTTATTAATAGTAAGATACAGGTGACTTGGAAACAATTTATTTTCTACATTTTAGTACATTAAATAAATTAAAGCTTATTTTTAAAAAGTTTTTTTTTATATATAATTTTATTGTAGGAGCATTTGACCCTGGTAAGCAAAGACTGAATTCCACAATTTTTACAAGGTATACTTTTTTGTCAAAGTGATTAAAAATCTCAGTATTTCATGTTTGGTATTTATTTTTTATACGATATTAATTCGCTTTGTATCAAATATAGAACAAATATAGAACACGTTTTAAAATAGAGAACATTTCCATGTTTTTAATATGTTCTGGTGTGGTGGAACGCGATCAAGAAATCTACCTATTGTAAGCTTTTGGAGAAGGTTCAGCGTCTCGCCGCGCTTTACATAACGGGAGCCATTAAAACCACTCCAACTGCAGCACTCAACAACATACTCAATCTACCACCCATCGACCTTTTCTCAGAATACCTAGCGGCTAAGTCCGCAGGCAGACTGAGGGCCTTGGGGCAATTCAAAAGCAGCTCTTTTGGACATAGCTCCATAACACGAAGCCAAGCGGCCGAAATAGATTACATGACACCGATCCTAAGATTCGGAAAAAGGATAAAGGTCACAATCGAAAAGGTGGCGCAAAGGTTTGGAACCTCGTCGCGCATCCTTTGACCTATTTACAGATGGCTCTAAAATGATAGAAGGAGTCGGAGCAGGTGTGTACTGCCCTGATCTAGATATCAAACAACCGTTTCGCCTACCCAATCACTGTACCGTCTTTCAAGTCGAGGTGTTCGCCGTCAGGAAAGCTGCGGAACTGGCTTGCACCAGCACCACCATAAACTCAATGATAAACTTCTACGTAGACAGTCACGCAGCTATCAAGGCAATAACATCCCATAGTCTATCATCCAAAAATGTCCTGCAATGCCGGGTGGCACTAGAAAGATTAGCCGCGAATCGCAGGCTACATATGTATCTACTGGGTACCCGGGCATAAAGGCATAGAGGGAAATGAGGAAGTGGATGCTATTGCCAAACAGGGTGTCTGCCTTTCAGATGAGCATATCAGCAGCGTACTGATGCCTCTGCAAGTGCTCTACAGCCAAATAGAGGAATGCATGAAAAGGAAAACGAGGGCTAGGTGGAATAACCTCAGCACCTGCGCGACCTCCAAAACCATGCTAAAGTCCTATGAAGAAAGGTATTCTAGGTTTATACTGACTCTCCCAAGAGTAGAATGTAGAGCTATCATAGGTGCACTAACGGGACACTGCCTTGTAGCAGCGCATGCACATAGGATAGGTATAACGAACGACGAAAGCTGCAGGAAATGCAAAGAAGCGGGTAGCAGGGAGACCTTAGAACACATACTATGCTCCTGCCCCGCCATCGCTGGAGCTCGCCTGACGTGTCTAGGAGCGCTGTTCTTTTCAGGGCTCGAACAGATCTCGAAACTAGGTATCAAGCCTCTTTGGAAATTTGTGAAACGCACCCAAATTCTGACAGATCACTACTTTGAGAACTCCTAAAACGGAACCCTAACTGGTATCGCTAAGGACCCAATAGGGTCTATGCGTGGCCTTTCATAGGCCGCCAGATATACCTAACCTAACCTAATAACAAAATATATCATATAGAACATCGGCTTAAAATAGAGTACTGTCCTATATAATATAGTACGGTTGGTCACCGTACCCATACCAGACACGTCGGTCATTCTAGCAAATTTAGGAAATTGTAAATATTTTACAACTTTAGACTTAAAATCAGGTTTCCACCAGATTGTAATGTGTGAAAACGATCGGAAAAAAACAGCATTTAATATTAATAATAGCAAATATGAATTCTGTCGCTTACCGTTTGGTCTAAAAAGTGCGAGTATTTTTCAAAGGGAGGTTGACGACGTTCTTAGCGAAAATATAGGAAAATGCTGCCATGTTTATATTGATGATATCATCATATATTCGCCCGATGAACTATCACATTTAAGGGACATAAATAACATTCTGAATAAATTGGGAAAAGCAGGAATGAGGGTTTCACCCAAAAAATCTAAATTTTTCAAAAAGGAGGACGAATTTTTAGGGTTGTTGGTTTTACAAATGGGTATTAAGACATGTCCGAATAAAGTTCATGATATACTTCACTATAAAGCTCCACAAACACTCCGAGCGTTGCGCTCATTTCTTGGCCTTTCTGGGTATTATCGAAGATTTGTTCGAGATTATGCTGCAATCGTCAAACCTCTCACCAGATATCTTCGAGGCGAAAATGGGAATATTGGGGCAAATAAGTCGAAGCACGTAGAAAAGTACTCGATTCGAAGGCTTTGTTTGCGTTCAATAAAATAAAGAAAATATTAGCTTCTGAAGATGTCCTGCTACAATATCCCGACTATAACCAGCCTTTCGAACTGACAACGGATGCTTCTTCCAGCGCCTTAGGGGCGGCATTGTCACAAAAGGGCCGCCCTATAACGATGATTTCTCGCACCCTGTGAAATCAGTTCTATTTCAATGTCATCGGGAATATCGTCAATAAACCTTTTTACAGTATTGTTAGAAAGAGACACAATTTCAACTTATTTACTATACTCTTCGCCCAATACACAAGAAACGATATCTTGACCGCAAGGTTTTTCCTTGCCCGTCTGTCCGTTTACTTGGTTTTGTTTTTTTTCTGTTGAAAACAACAGCGCTTCTCCTTGCCCGCCTGACCTTAAAATTTTGTAATTTAATTTGGTGGTCGATTGTAAACTTTCGGAGCAAAATGTGAACATATTAAACACCAATCGTATTTTTTTTTAATGAAATGAAATTTGTCCCGCGGAACCCCTAAATTTGCCAAAACTGCTGGGGCGCTTATAAAATAATTTGCGTTTGACAACCATTATCTCTTTAACCGTTGCTTTACCCCTCTGTTTTGTGCCATTTTCGTAATATTCGATCAATTTGCAATAACATATTCGAAAATCATTTCATTTGGCGCCTTTTTATAAGCTTTCTATTAACTTCACTTTGCAGATGTCGTCAAATCTACTAATCAATTTTTCACCCACTTCCCGACTACTTAGAGATCTGAAACTTTGCATACATGCCTAATCTAGAGCCCAATACATGAATCAATAAATTTTATGGGCGTGGGATAAGGGACGTGGCACTTTTTTATAAACTCCAGATTTTTGTATAACTTTAGAACTACACATCACACATCAATAAAACTCGGTAGGAACTTACTACATATCCATATACTTCTACTGAGAAAATAAGGGGGCACTGGATAAGGGGGCGTGGCACCCCCATACAAACAAAATCGTTTAAATAGAATAGCTTTGGAACTAAGGGTCGTGTAGCATTGAAGTTTTGTATGCAGTCGCCTCTTGGATGTGTCGTCCCACTGGTAAAATTGTATGGGCGTAGGATAAGGGGCGTGGCACTTTTTTTTATCAACTCCAGATTTGTGTATAACTTTAGAACTACAAATCACACATCAATGAAATTTGGTAGGAACTTACTACATATCCATATACTTCTACTGAGAAAATAAGGGGGCACTGGATAAGGGGGCGTGGCACCCCCCATACAAACAAAATCGTTTAAATAGAATAGCTTTGGAACTAAGGGTCGTGCAGCATTGAAGTTTCGTATGCAGTCGCCTCTTGGATGTGTCGTCCCACTGGTAAAATTGTATGGGCGTAGGATAAGGGGCGTGGCACTTTTTTTATCAACTCCAGATTTGTGTACAACTTTAGAACTACAAATCACACATCAATGAAATTTGGTAGGAACTTACTACATATCCATATCCTTCTACTGGGAAAATAAGACGGGCAGTGGACAAGTGACCGTGGCACCGCCCATACAAACAAAATCGTTTATATAGAATAGCTTTGGAACTAAAGGTCGTGCAGCATTGAAGTTCCGTATACAGGCCCCTCTTGGATGCTTCGTCCCACTGGTAAAATTTTATGGGCGTAGGACAAGGGGCGTGACACTTTTCAAGAAACTACACACTTGGGCTTCAGTTTATAACTATAGGTACACCACACATCAATGAAAAACGATAGGAACTTACTTGCCGCGCCCTGCTGGCAAAATAGCAACAACTCACCGCGTCACAAATATGCCACGAATATTAGCGTCGATCACAGCCGTATTATTTATTAAATTGAGGATATGACAATAGGAGACACTGTGAATACCCTAAATATTGTGTACTGCTCTGCAAGTTTTAAATTCTTTTTGTGAAAAATTTCAGAGCCCGAAAATTGAATTTATGGAAGACTAAAAAGTAGAAAATAAAATTATATACAAAAAAACTTTTTAAAAATAAGCTTTAATTTATTTAATGTACTAAAAAGTAGAAAATAAATTGTTTTTAAGTCACCTGTATCTTACTATCAATAAAAGCTTGTGCGCTCAATATCCATATTCAAAATATCTTTCATTACTAGAATCTATTTGCAAAAAATTATTTAAATAAAATATTGTGGTAACTGTTTGACAAATATTGAACACATGAGCGCCCCAAGCTTTTATGGATAGTAAGATACAGGTGACTTAAAAACAATTTATTTTCTACTTTTTGGTACATTAAATAAATTAAAGCTTATTTAAAAAAATTTTTTTTTTATATAATTTTATTTGAATTAAACTCTGCTATATTAGCGAAATCTCCCATAGTGGGGCGCCAAAATCTTCTCTAGAATTTAATCACATAAATTTAATATAGTAATTTGTAAACTAAGCAATGATTCAGAAATCTTTAGGACAAATTGACAAACGGAAGTTGTGAAAACGCACTTTAGAATTTCTTATGAAAAAATTTCAGTGACATTTAGATCTGTTCTAGACGAAGCAGTGAAGATTATTAATTTTATTAAAAGTAAACCATTGCAATCACGTATTTTTAAAGCCATTTGCGAAGATATTGATAGCCTTTACACCACTTTACTTCTTCATACATAAGTTGGATGGTTATCACTTGCATACCTTGCTAAGTTAATGATGACCAACAATGCAACTGGCTGCTAGCTGCTAACTGCCGTCGTAAAAGACTACTGTGAGCAGCGCACTCTGAAGAGTAAAAACTCTGGTTGGAATTAATATTTTGTGAAATAAAACAAGTAAGGAAGCATCAGTCGGGTTTCACCGACAGAATAATACCCTACACCAAGTAACTGAGTGGGCGGACCACGCCCATTTTTGGAGAATTAAAAGGTGTTCTCACCAGCAATGAACTGACCAAATATGGACAGACTGGTGTATATATTATGGAAGTTATAAGGACTTTCCGCTTATCGTCTATATAGTGGGCGGACCACGCCCATTTTTTTGTATGGCGTAGAGGGCCTTACCTTAAATACCATTACTTTTAATGAATATTTGAACAAATTTAAGCAATTTTACTGTACATTTTCCGGGGTTTTGGGACTTACTGGCCCGTTGTGGGCGTTTCCTTCGACCGATTTTGCTCATCTCGGAACTTGAAGTAGTGGAAGGTTCACTGCGACTGTATGCCAAATTTGGTCCAAATCGGACAACTTCTTCTTTCTCTCCTGTGGCCACGGACAGCAAGACAGACGGACAGACGGACAACCGGAAATCAACACAGAAAGGGATTCTAAGCATTTCCATATACTTATGTCTATACCTAGGATGGCTCCTTTGATGCGTTACAATTTTCGCAGAAAGTTATTATACCCTAATACTATAGGTGTAGGGTATAAAAAGAAAACGTTGATTGAAAAGTTTTTGTAGAAAAATAATATTGTACTGAATATTCAGAATAAAATAAGCACTCGAGCTGAGAAGTCAAATTCTCATAACTAACTCATCTTATTAATTTATATTTCGAAAATTGAGGGAACTATGTTTGGCCTTGCAAGGAAAACAAGTCAACATATTACTAACTAATTACTGGCTACAAAATCCTTTCAAAATAAAAGAAAAACCAAAAGGATTTCATTGCATGGGTTATGAAAATTTGATTGAATTGAGTTCCGATACACAATTAGAAGCAAAGTTTAGAACAGTTTCATTAACAATTTTCTGGTCAGATGTATTCGATGAATATCAAAATTTATCAAAACAGGCTATTCGAATTCTATTCTAGGAGTAGAGAATGAACGAGTTGTCTGACTTGGACCTAACCTAAGCTATGTTTCAGTTCCGAGATTAGCCAAATAGGTTGAACGACACGACCATATGAGGCCTGTAATGTAAGTCCCGCTACCTCGGAATTATTTTGGTAAAGAGGCTGTAATTTGTCTAATTACTCACTGAAAAGAATAATACTTGGTATTCAAGTTAAGGGGTCGGTCTTCTATGTCAAACGTAAAAATTGGCGTGGTCCGCCCTATTTAAAAAAATACTCTTCCATGGCAACCCTATATACTTGAAAGTAGGCGGGCCATGCCCTATTCGTACCAGTTCTCAACTGAAAGACCAGCAGTATCTGTATCAAATGTCATACCGATATCTTTACGCGTTCAAGAGTTATTAATTAAACTTTTGTCAATCTAATCAATAAACTTGTACATACATATGTATATATTACTAGCAGACTACCCGATTCATTCGCGATGTTCATGAACATAACATTTAAACCAAACGGGTTAAACCCGACTCTTTCTTCCTACCTAGTTTTCAGAAAATTCGAATATTATAAAATTTTATTAATTTTTTCTTGGTGACGAAACATAAGATAAAAACAATTAAGTTATTAATTTACAGTACAGTCGTAATCTGGAAAAGAATCAAACTTTTGCGATGCTGAGTTTAAACATACATATCATAGCAGATTTAAACTTTTAGGAATTGAATTAAAAATTAAAACATTTCAAAATAAGACCTGATATTTATATGCGGTAAATTTCATATGCTTACAATTTTCTAAAAATCACTACATACATTTTTTTTCATTTTAGACCTTAGAAAGAATAATTGGTATAAAAGGGTTAATATTTTTTGTTTAATTTTTTGGTATTATACTTTCTTTGGCCTTTGCTATAATTTTGGATTGAAATAGGACATTAGTTTAGCTGTTATTAATTTCGCACAGGAAAAGTGATCATTTGGCCCAATGTGCATTATCGGCATATTTCTTCTTCTAAGAATTGATGTAAAATCCTGAAAATCTCTGCAGCTCAATTTTAAGCCCATTTTATAATGAAAGTGCGTATCTGCATGGGTGCCAGCGTCACATTGAATTTGTCCCGGGCGTCCTTCTTCTTCGCCGCCAACGGCACATGTTGCGCGGTGTAATACTCAACTTTGGTGACTTTGGAACCTTCGGGTTGGAATTTGAAACGACTCATACTGGCCAATGCCATATTGCCATCCAAAGTGGTCTCACGTATTTCCTCTCCACCAAGGCTATCGAAAATAGTGCGTATGTTGAAGGTCACTGTAGTGGTTTCATTGCTGTGCTTGAAGTTCTCGAGACGAAGCAGACGTTCGTTGCTGGAGTAAGGCTCCAGCGTCAGCAATTGCACAGTCAGCGGCAGTGTGGAGAAATCGGGAATCTTCGGCACTTTAACATTGCTGGACTTGGTCGAGCTGCTAAAGAATTTCCAGAAGGGAAGATGTATCTCCTGCTGTGCCACGCGCTCGTCCGCCGACTGCTTGACCGGACCCAAGATCAAGTAGACCTTACCGCGCGCCACCAAACCCTTGCCATATACCGTCTCATTCAACGCTTCACCCACACCAAACGCGTCATCATGCAACAAGCGACGATGCAACATCAGTTCCAAGCTACCATTCTTTACGCTGGAGCCGCCCTGCGCCCGATCGTTCAATAGTGCAAAACGCTTTTGCTGATCCTGCAACGCTATGCGCGCCGTAATGGGATAGTAATTGCCGGATATTACCTCCGTAAGATTGGCCTTGAAGTATTCTCGTTGGTTGTGCACACGTCGTAGCATCTCACGTCCATTCGAGTCCGTCCAGAAGACACCGTTATTGTTAATGCTACTGTTGAAACGTGTTATCACCTCCTTACCCACACCATCCGTAATGGGTATGGGTCCGACTAGCCACTCAAACTCCACACGATTCACGCCCTCATAGATGCGTATCACCTGCGAGACCCAATCGTTAAAGCGCTGATGTACCTCCTTTACCACGGCGCCATTGTGAATGGTCAAATCCACTTTGGAGGCAATGACAATCTCGGTGCCATTGGGTCGGAAGATATAGGCACCAGAAGAGCGGTTTTTGAACTCGGCGTTATTACCCAAAGCGCCACGATAGTATAAGAAGTCCTGACGTATATTCTCGGTAATGCCATTCATCTGTACGCTCGTCAGGTGACCCGAGCTCGCGCTGAAACTCAATTTAATCAACTGGAAAATAAAATGACATTTTATTTTAGTCAAGTCGAAAATATTGTTAATAATGTGAAAATTCTAGCATAAGCCCTTTTCAATATCTCTTGATTCGACTGGAAGCTAAAATTATGCCTTCACCCCGAAGCTGCGAATGGCTGCTCCTGTTTCTAAATACGCTTGAGGTATTTTCAAAGCGGGTATTTAAAATACGGAAAAAATATTTCATATGCGCTACTTGTAATAAATTCTTGAAAAAATATTTTAAAATGGTATTCAGGCATGTTCCAGAATCCAAATCGGAATTGCTTCGGAATCAGAATTGAAATCCGATTCGGTTCTAAAATGGTGTTCCACAATCCGAGTGAAGCTTTAAACACAATCAACTCGCGAGGCGAATTTTACGCGGCGAACGCGCGCTGTCAAAATTAAAACACACGACAGTGCATTTGATTGCCCACAATGACGACGCTAGCGTAGTTCGCCTCCCAACGATTCGTCTCGCGATAGAACAATTTCTAATTTGGTCGCTGCCGCCCTGCGAAAAAGTCAACTGTTTAGCTGTCAGTGGTGAAAAATAAATAAATTGAAGTAAGGAAATTCGAAATTTTTGTGCGGAAACTATTTTTATAGTTTAACATCTCGAAAAATTCGTGAATTCGTGGTTTCCGTGTATTTTTTTAAATTCTGTGCTTGTTGTGGGGATGATTTTTTCCGAATCAACTGATGCGAATTTCGCTCTGATTCTGTTTCACTGGGCGAAATTCCACGACGACTGCCGTCAAGACGCCATTATTCGCCGCGTAAAATTCACTTCGCGAGTTGATTGTGTTTAAAGCTTGAAATAGCCCCTTTCGGAAAGAATTTCGAATCCGAACCAAAACAAACTTCGAACCAGCTGTTTTGTGTTGATACAAAATAAAAGTAAATACAAAATTAATTCAAATGTGAAAATTTGTGCATTTTTTGTGTAATATTTAACAAAATATAACAAAATAAGCCAAAATGAGTGCTGCAATTTTGCTGGCGGTGTTGGTTGGCAACGAACAACACCCACGAGTAAAATTAAAAAGAAAATATCAGCGAGACAGCATCAATCCAATGGAATTGTCGGATTCCGCGTAAGAAGTGTTAAAAATTATAACTTCTAAATTTTTCAGATTTGTTGCTCAATACCGCGTTAACAAAGATGCGTTCCGTATAATTCTTCATGAAGTGAAACCTTTTGTTGGGCAATGCTCTGTTCCACTAATCTTGCAATTTGCTGCAACTTTGCGATTCCTTGCCGAGGGAGGTTTTCAAAGATCGGTTCGAATGGACTCGAATATTGCTATGGCCAGAAGTAACCGTTTTTATAATGAAAATGTAAAGTTTTTATTTTAAATTACATAAATTTTATTGGAAACATAAATGGAGTTTAACCATTAAAGAAAAAGTTTGCAGCTTTTATTTGATCCTCATGTTTCTTTAATTGGAAAATTATTTCTCATTTATATCATTAACAGTGAAGCCTCACTTTGGCTTCATTTAAAGAATAAGGGCATAAATGTCTAAGATTAGGTTGAAACTAGTTGCAATAGATCGCTTCATATTCAAGGAAGATTGAATAGATCAATACATCATAGATTTAACCAAGCAAATGCTTCTGCACGTAATGTTATACATAAAAAATGCATAAACGAATTTATAAATTTCATTATAATTCTAATTCCACTGGCAGTTAGGTCATCGGAATAAATCCGAAGAAAATTTCCGAAGTTCGGAATGTAGAACACCAAATTTCCGAACCAAATGCGTTCGAATTCATTCGGATTTTAAAATAGGGTTGCATCGGTAAAATATTTCCGATAATCGGAATGCAGAACATCAAACAGTGGAATCAAATCCACTTCCGATCCGAATCGGATTCTGGAACATGCCTGAATATTTGTAAATTTTATATAGAATATAAAAGCTAGAACAATACTAAAACCAAAAATGAAATTCATTCAAATGAACAAAAGTATCTAGATATCATGTTTTAGTCGTAAGCATTTTTGATGCAATTTTTCTGGAAAAGTTGTATAACTACAGCTCGAAATTCCCTCTTTAATCACTTCCATATAGTAAAAATACTTTACCATATAGACAATTCCTGCACTTAATATTGTATTATCTGCCAGTCTTGGGAATCAAAAGGCACATACTCACCGCAGTCTGCACCACTATATCATTGGCTGCGCGTGGTTCCAACTCAATAACCCTTCTTTGTGGCGGTTCCTCTGCCTGCAATTGCTCGAAGCGTCTTGGTATAAAGCGCTCCCGCTCCACAAAAGTCTGCATTGTACGTGGTATCGGTTTCAACTTAATAGAGTATGTGGCCAATTTCTCGACATAAGCATTGAAGACCAGCTCGTGTTGTGTGTTGTTTGAACGGAAGGGTAAAGCGAGCACCTCGCGTGGCACGGGCACCAATTGCGAAGTGATTATAGCCCCTATGGGAAATAATTCACAAGATGAGCTTCAAATCCTTGAATGCTCTTACTAATTGTACCTTTATCGTTGTACACCACATACGTCTCGTTCTTTGATGGTATGCGCACAATTTGCCACGACGGATGCGCCAGGGAGTTGAAGAGCGTCACAGCCAGTCCATTAGCGCCATTGCGTGTAAACTCGCAAACGCTGATATTCAGGTGCAAGCAACTAACAAACTCACCACTGGTCAAATTGGTTAGCTTCAGCAGTGCAGCGTGCGCGTTCGTCTGAGCGCTTGCCAACGCCGCGCTGAGCAAGCGATCGTAATCGTAGGCCACTTTCTGCTTCTCCGTGCCGGTGATAGCATCATGATGCTGCATTATGCCCATCACTTGACGCAGCTTATTTAGATTCTCATTGTATGTGGCGGCTGTGAGATTGGCAAAGGTTGTGAGTTGCTTGGTGACCTGCAAAAAGTGATTGCCATCGCGCTCGAAGCGCTTCTGCGTGGGACGTGAGCTATAATAACCAGTCCAATAAGAGTGCCAATCCGAGGAGTAGGGGAAGAAATCTTGCGTCTTGTTGGGCCATGTCAGCTTCGCCTCATGCACGGCATCCAAATAGCAACTGGGCGTGGAATAGAAAACATTGACCTTGGTGCCCTGCACTTGACGTTCGTTGACGTATCTGCAAAAGGTAAAATGTGAAATAGCATAAGACTCCCCAATATTAACAAGTAATGGAATACATGTCGCGTAAGCCCGCCATATATTCAGGTGGGGCGTTCAGCCATTGAAAAAAGAAATTTTTGTGGATATATTCCATAGTATTCACTGCCTATAAAATGGGTAGGACCACGCCCAAATCCACAAATTGTAAGATAATCCTAATGTGAATACATACATATACATTAATACTAACGCTCTACAAGACGCTCATCATCCTCGTATTTATGACGCTGAAGCATGGGTGATTTCGAGGACTAATGCAGCCTCTCTTGGAGTACTCGACGTCTAAACTGGCACCGCTTGTCATTTCTAACTGGAGAAAGCTCAGGAGTAAACAGAAAGAAATTAAGTAAAATACAAGAAAGGAAGCATCAGTCGGGTTTCACCGACAGAGTAATACCCTACACAAAGTAACCGAGTGGGGTGATAATCTACTGAAAGAAATGAAATTGTGGATGCATTTAATTAACCGCCTACAAGATATATCTAATTAGACTATTACATATGCCATTTTTTATGCTCTGACAGGTGTACAACAGAAATGATCGGTATATCTATTTTACCGCCCCATGGTGGGCCATTATTTATTTAAAGACCGGCGCTTAGTTCAGACGCTCTAGAGAGATATGCAGCTCTCTCTAAATTATATATTATTTTAAAGATTTCGAGGAGTACATTTGCAAAAAAATATCAGATCGAAGATTGGTCGTCATTTCCGAAATAATTGCTTCTAAAGATTTCCAATATTCTCTATTGGGCAAAGCATTATTGCATTGAACATGAAAATCTGCATACCAGAGGAATATTGAGTGATACATACGGTGACCATATTTTTTTTATGAAAATAGAGAACACACCCACCAACATACCATTTTTTTTGCTATAATTTACAATTGGCAAATGTCCGTTTTAAAAATGTATTTTTTAGTCAAACATATGACGCGCCCAGAGCAAAAACGACTTTTATACCTGCACAGCGCATGTGCACAATGAGGCGAAAATTGACACTCGAAGCGTTTTTGCTCTGTGCGCGTCATATGATTTCAAGTTGCAAAATAACTTCTAATTATAATATAAAAACAACGCGTTACCGCTTGGGGCGCTAATGTGTTCAATATTTGTCAACCAGTTACCACAATATTTTATTTAAATAATTTTTTTGCAAATAGATTCTAGTAATGAAAGATATTTTGAATATGGATATTGAGCGCAAAAGCTTTTATTAATAGTAAGATACAGGTGACTTGGAAACAATTTATTTTCTACTTTTTAGTACATTAAATAAAGTTTTTTTTTATATCATTTTATTTTCTACTTTTTAGTCTTCCATAAATTCAATTTTAGAGCTCTGAAATTTTTCACAAAAAGAATTTAAAACTTGCAGAGCAGTACACAATATTTAGGGTATTCACAGTGTTTCCTATCGTCATATGTCATATCCTCAATTTAATAAATAATATGGCTGTGATCGACCCTAATATTCGTGGCATATTTGTGGCGCGATGAGTTGTTGTTGTTTTGCCTGCAAGACGCGCCCAGTAAGTTCCTATCGTTTTTCATTGATGTGTGGTGTACCTATAATTATAAACTGAAGCCCAAGTGTGTAGTTGCTTGAAAAGTGCCACGCCCCCTGTCCAACGCCCATAAAATTTTACCAGTGGGACAAAGCATCCAAGAGGGGCCTGTATACGGAATTTCAATGCTGCACGACCTTTAGTTCCAAAGCTATTCTATATAAACGATTTTGTTTGTATGGGCGGTGCCACGCCCCCTTATCCAGTGTCCGCCTTATTTTCTCAGTAGAAGGATATGGATATGTAGTAAGTTCCTACCGAGTTTCATTGATGTGTGATGTGTAGTTCTAAAGTTATACATAAATCTGGAGTTGATAAAAAAGTGCCACGCCCCTTATCCTACGCCCATAAAATTTTACCAGTGGAACGACACATCCAAGAGGCGACAGCATACGAAATTTCAATGCTGCACGAGCTTTAGTTCCAAAGCTAATCGAGATCAAAAATTTTGTTTGTATGGGAGTGCCACGCCCCCTTATCCTACGCCTATAAAATTTTACCAGTGAGACGACACATCCAAGAGGCGACTGCATACGAAATTTCAATGCTCCACGTGGAGCTCATGTCATCAATATATTTGGAGAGACGAGTAGAAGGAAAAAAAATGCAGTCAAGTGCGAGTTGGGCTCGCTCACTGAGGGTTCCGTACCAGAAATACCCTTTTTAGCGTTCGAATTTATTGTAGTTTCTCTTTGCCCGTCTGGCCATAAAATTTTTGACATTTTGACCTACATCTTCGTAACCAATTCACCTAAAATTATAAAAAACGTTTTTGGAATCCACGGACGTAGCGCTTTCCAAAGATACCCCACAATAGGTAAACAACAAAAAATTTTTCGCTGAGGAACTATTTTACTATGGTAATCTTAAATAAAATTTAAAAAAATAGAAAAACAAATAAATCGAAAAAAGCTGCAGTTTTCCAGTAATCTATGACTAAAGACCTACCTACTCTGATTTTATCAAAATTTTAGCTTAAGAAATGTAGAAAGGCAAGGGGGCTATGGTCATTTTTTCGACATTTTGTGCTATATCTTCGAAACACTTCACCGAAAATTATAAAAAAATGTGTTTGGAATCCATGAATGTATACCTATCTAATGATACCCCACTCGATATAAACAACAACAAAATTTTTCTGAGGGGAGTAATCTTAAATTTAAAAAAATTTAAAAAATTAAAAATTGGAAAATACCGGCAGCCATTCAGTCATGCGTGATCAAATACCTAGTAAGCGTGATTTTATAAAAATTTTCGGTTCAGAAATGGTGTGTGCAGATCGGATCATGTGGGGACAGGTCAGTTTTTCTCACATTTTTAACTATATCTTTCTAATCCGTTTACATAAAATTTAAAAAAAATACATTCTATAATCTATGGATGTAGTCCTTTCTAACGATACCCCACACGGTACGATTTAAAAATATTTTTATTTTTTTTGTCCGACCCGAAAACCTTTAAAAATTATAAAAAAATATTTCGAAAAATATTGTTAACTTTTTATAGTGAAGATGTGTTCAGGTTATTAAGACTTAACATCGTGCAAAATTTCAGGTCTATACGATGAAAAAAAGGTCGTTTTATATACACACTCCCAAAATAAAAGTGACCTTATAAGTGTTCCCGTTTTTTTCCCTTTTAGGGGAACGGAACCCTAAAACCGCGTGCAATTTCCACGAGAAGTTCTTGACATGCTCTGTACTCCAGAATTATCTCAAAATTGGAACGAGAGTGCCGATGAATACGAAGATAACTTGGACATAGTGTTAAGCTATGCGAATGAATGCGAACTAAGTCAAATCATATTAGATAATGAATTATGAACCAAAATTAAATAAAACTCTTGTTAAAAAAAAGTAAGCGAAAAGTTCCACTTCGGACCCGGGGCAGACAAAGGTTAAATTTTCTACAAATTTCTTCTCCCAAATTTTCTACCACCTATGTTTTTTATAAAACCACAATTTTTTACACAAAATTCCTTTCAGTTTGGCTGTTATTAATTTCGGCCTTAAAAATGGGTCAAATTACCCATAGTGCAATGGTCGAAATTTTTTAAATATGTAATATGAAAATTATGTATAGGAAGAATACGTTTTCGTGAATATTTTCACCCTGACAACAGCTACCAGGTTAAAATTTTGTAAACTACTTTCTTTCAACTAAAGTATTATATGGTGTCAATTTGAGCCAAATCGGTACATAAATAAGAATTTTCGAAAAAGATCCACCGCAGAGCCACTTACGAAGGTCTAACATACAAAAAAACCATTCAGAGCACCACACGAATATATGACGACCACAGAGCAAAAACGCGGTTTAAAATTTCACAGCGCAAAAACGCAGCCAAAAGTTTCACAGCGGGAAAAACGCAGCAAAGCAGCGTACATGTGACACTAACAGCCCTATTCTAGCGCTCCCGTCACAATTGATTGTTACTGCACTGTGATTTTATTTCTTGTGACGGGCTTTCTGGAACCCTATTCCTTACCAACCGTATCACGAAAAAAGCTTTGGCATTTCACCGCACCGAAGTGTGAAGTTCTTTGCTGTGAAAACAGCTGTTTGTGCTTCCTCTTCTTCACAAAAAAACGAAAAATGGATTTAAAAAGCAGTCAAGTGCGAGTCGGGCTCGCTCACTGAGGGTTCCGTACCAGAAATACCCTTTTTTGCTTTCGAATTTATTGTAGTTTCTCTTTGCCCGTCTGGCCATAAAATTTTTTACATTTTGACCTACATCTTCGAAACCAATTCACCTAAAATTATAAAAAATACATATTTGGAATCCACGGACGTAGCCCTTTCTAACGATACCCCACAATATGTAAACAACAAAAATTTTTCGCTGAGGAAATTTTTTACTATGGTAATCTTAAATAAAATTTTAAAAAATAGAAAAACAAATTTGTCGAAAAAGGTTGCAGTTTTCCAGTAATCTATGACTAAAGACCTACTAACTCTGATTTTATAAAAATTTTAGCTTAAGAAATGTAGAAAGGCAAGGGGGGTATGGTCATTTTTTCGACATTTTGTCCTATATCTTCGAAACCGCTTGACCGAAAATTATAAAAAAAATATGATTGTAATCCATGGACATAGCCCTTTCTAATGATATCCCACTCGATATAAACCACAAGTATTTTTTTCTGAGGGGGTCACCTTAAATTTAAAAAAAAAATAGAAAAATTTAAAATTCGAAAAAAGGGGCAGCCATTCAGTCATGCGTGATCCAATACCTAGTAAGCCTGATTTTATCAAAATTTTCGGTTCAGAAATGGTGTGTGCAGATGGGATCATGTGGGGACAGGTCGGTTTTTCTCTTCTATCTTAACCCTTTTACATAAAATTTAAAAAAATACATTCTATAATCTATGGATGTAGCCCTTTCTAACGATATCCCACACGATACGATTTAAAAATATTTTTATTTTTCCGACCCGAAAACCTTTAAAAATTATAAAAAAATACTTCTAAAAATATTTCTTAACTTTTTATAGTGAAGATGTGTTTAGGTTATTAAGACTTAACATCGTGCCAAATTTCAGGTTTCTACGATTAAAAAAAGGTCGTTTTATATACACACTCCCAAAACAAAAGTGACCTTATAAGTGTTCCCGTTTTTTCCCTTTTAGGGGAACGGAACCCTAAAAACGACAGAGAAGTGAGTATTTTTTGTAAATCTTTAATAATTTGTCAATTTATCTCTTTTCATTTTATTTCTAGACATCGAAAATTCGAGCGAACTACGCAGGAACAACTGCTGCGCTTCGTGGAATTCTGCAAGCAGCACCCAGAGCTGCAAGCCGGAAAAAAACTGTCCCACAGCTCTTTATTTTCAAGCGCTGATCAGTCACCGCGTATCTTTTGTGAGCGGAATTATTCGTAACGGCAAAATTTGGGCCGTTCAGTGAAAATCGTGTCGCAGCTGTGGCTCTTTTGCAGGTTTCTGTCTTGGTTATTGCTGCCGTGCTGCCATATAGTTTCGTGCACAAAGTAAGCACGCTGTTCATTTTGCTTGTGAGGTTAAATTTTACATTCTTTATAAAATCTATGACACAGAATTATCTAAATTTTTAGATATATTTATTGTGGTCTACTTTTAAGAATTTATAATAGCAATAATAATCCGGTTTTAGTTCTAAATTAAAATCGAAGAGCAGTGGCAGCACTGTTTTTAGTACAAAGCAATGTCATTCTCTCATCCTCTCTGAGCATCAGAGCAGACGTAAACGTGTGAGAAAAACCAATTTGGGTTATAATTTCTGCGTTACGCGCCGATTAAATACGCAATGAACGAACGCATGTATGAGCTCGGGTAGGGTAGGTTTTGTCTGCGCTCCGATTAAATACGATACGCGGTGACTGATCAGCGCTTCAGTCGTTATCGCACTGGAAAAGCCAGTTGCGTCAAAGAGAGTATAAGGAGAAGAGGTAACAACCCGTTCCAGTGTTAAAAATGCGTGACTTTAGTACAGAAAAACTAGTAGAAAACTGACTCATTCTACCCAGAAACCTGCTCATTTTTCTCGAGCGATTCCGGCCATTATGTTGCCGCTTGTGTGGCGGATATTGAGTAAATTCAAGAAGCGGTTTGTTCGGCGCAGGATAGATTGAGTTTCTTTCGCATTCCGCATGCAGTCGAATTCGACAGTATCGCTGCTGATGTCAAGCAGAACAGGCCAAAGTGTGGATGTTCTGCTTGTTCTCATGTATGTTCCAACACGTGGCAAAAACCGGTTTTGGGAAATTGGTTTGCTGCGAGTGCCGTACATTTCTCAATTTCTTGATTCTTTGCCGTCTTGTCGAATTTTCGTTTTGCCGACTGCAAACTGACAAATGGCAATTTCCTATTAGACAAATAATATGTTTGCTTGTCTTTAAATTTTATCAAATTAAGCGCAGTGCATTTTTCAAAAATTTGTCTTTATTTAATATTTTTTCATCTATTTTATTTGCATTGATATACATATCTTAATAAAGCACTTTTCTCAGATTTTGCAGATACTTTTCGTCAAATATTTTTTAAGGTCATACTTTTTTAAAGAGCACATTAAATATACATTAATTAATCACATTTATCCAATATACATACTTATATCCCTTTCAACTCTTATTTATGTCCTTAAACAGCACACCCGACGGCAGCATTATTTGAGCTGTCCGTCCGTGTTCGATAGCCCTATTTGATACGAATGGACCGCGGAACTCTTACCTTCACTTCTTCAAATAAGCACACTTATTTTTACCTTTTAAATATGTATGCAGGTTTTTATTTTTTATTTTTATATCTTTTATTTTTTTATCTCACAGGAATGTTCTATTCTCTTTTTCACAATTTTTTCAACTCCCCAAAATTTTGCTATTTATTTCAACGTCAGAAAAATGCCTACATTTTTTTTCTTTGGGGAAAAATCCTCTCAGTGCTTCTTGCATACAGTCGTGCCGCCTTCAACACACTGCGCCCTTGAATGCTGTGCTTCAATATCCAGAGGAAGACGGCACAACTTCTGGATCGGCCTTTCCAAATATTTAACCTTCCTCTTCTTGCCATTTCCGTGAACCCGCATGCACTCAGCAGTGCATTTATTTCGCGGCAGAGTGATTTTGCGCTTTCGGCATCCTGCGCCCCTGTCAAACAGTCATCCATGTAGAAATCGCGTTCAACGGCGTCTGCGCCCCGTGGGTATTGTGTCCGCATGTCCCAAGCTCCTTGTACCATAGCCCGAACTGCACAATGTGGTGCCGATGCCATACCAAATGTGACTCCTGTTAGCCAGTACTCTTTAATCTCTTCACTCGGTGAAGGTCGCCAGAAGATGCGCTGCAGATCCCATTGGTCAGGGTGAATTTTTACTTGCAGATACATCTTTTTTATGTCTGCTGTAACTGCTACTGGACTGCATCTAAAGCGCATGATAAGCGACGCTAAATTCACTTGCAGTTTTTCAATTGCATTTCATTCAATGAGATGCCTTGATTTGTCCGGCAAGACGCATCAAACACGATGCGAAATTTCTTAAGCACTGCGTGGTGGGGAATATGATAGCATTGATCATAGGCCGGTCGGTTGACAGGGCGCATTTGGTCGTGACGCAAAAATTCTTCTATTGCGTGGATGTATTTGGCTTTCAACTCTGTGTCCCGCTGGAATCGTCACTTGATATTTGCCATCCTCTAGCCGAGTATGAGTGCGTAAAAAGATTTCCTCGCATTTTTCTTGTTCCAATGTACGCCTTCGTTCATTCGATACTTCTTCTAGCTCCCAGAACTTGCGCAACTGGTGGTCCAGCCCACGTTCATCGAAAGCCTCCTGGGCGGATGCACACTTGAGTTCTTGAATTGGTTGAACACCGCCTCCAAATACCAGCCATCCGAGACGCGATGGTTGCAGCGCAATGCCCAGATGATTTATCCTCCCACCGTCTAACATCGTAACGGCCCAGACACCGGCGCCCAACAAAATGTCAAATGGTGCGGGAACACATAGCTCTGGGTCGGCTAGCTCGTCGTGAATATCCGATGGAATCATTTCCTCTGGCATTGGGGAGTGTGGCAGCCACATGCTTGATAGTTGTGACATGACCACCAGCTCAATTGTGCATAGAGCTTGATCATTGAAGCGAGATAGCAGGAAACATATAATCTTTTGCGTTGATGGCCACTTACTCCGTTTACGCCACTGAACCTTGCGTTGCATTGTTGGGTTGGCCACTTTAACTGTCTTAATGCCGATGCCGAAATCATGTTGGCCTGCGAACCGCTGTCACACAGTGCGCGGAATGGTGGCGAGATTTTTCCCTGCGATTGCAATCGGATGACGGCCGTAGCCAGCATCGCCGCCCATGTATTCTCTGGTTCAAGCTTGTCGTGCCCATTTGTTTGCGCCTCTTTCATTTGTTTTGCGGCGATGAGAGAACGGGCGTCTCTTCATGCTGAATTGGGTGTTGATTGCTATTGTCTTCTTGCTGGCGTAATGCCAGTAGCGCCCATGTCGGGTGCTGTGGACACTCGGCGGCCAGCCGCATATGAATTTTCAGTTTTGAAATTAGCCGGACAGAGACAGCTGTTATGCGGCACCCGGCATCGACTGCACTTTCTCTCTGGGCACTGAGCTGCCTTATGTCGAAGACTGAAGCAGTTACGGCACATGCGATACTCTTCCACATGGGCTAACCTAGCGGTCAGCGGCAGTGCCTTGAAGTTGGCACATCTGAATGGCCAATGTCGATCACCGGGGCAGAGCTTGCAGTCTGGGCGTTGCTCGTCTCTTCGGCCAAATACCGATGTCACGCTTCCTGTTGCTGTGGAAGGCGCTGACGTGTGTAGGTGTTCCTCAGTCGGCCGCCCTGAATGTCCCACCATTGCCCGCAGTGTACTAGCGCGCATTTCCAAAAATTCATATAGGCCCGTCAAGGTTGGCAGCTGCATTGGCAACCGACGCAATGACCATTGTGACAAGCTCTCAGCATCGAGCAACCCTTCAATTCGATGCATTAGC
The DNA here is from genome assembly GCA_963457695.1 of Neria commutata. Taxonomy (NCBI): domain Eukaryota; kingdom Metazoa; phylum Arthropoda; class Insecta; order Diptera; family Micropezidae; genus Neria; species Neria commutata. Next base: position 39,184,941 of record OY735246.1, read on the forward strand.
AGATGGTCCGCCACCTTTTGCGCAGGCAATAACACTTGCAGTTGTCGATGTGCGCTACGTACCGTGTCCAGTACTTCACGGATTGATGTGCATGATGGCCTTTGTATCTTCCGCAGTTCGTCGATTCGCCGTATGTGCGCCTGGACCGTGTTGTATTCGTTGTCATATGTTTGACAAAGGCTATGCCATGCTTGTTCGTAGCTTTCGCCTTGATCTGGTGTCCACTGGCCCAAAACATCACAAGCTCGGCCTTCGACGGCGCCCAAAAGATATCGCAATTTCTGCGCCTTATTGAACCGATCATTATGGTGTACCTCTGCGATAAATGCGGCCCGGAAGCGTGCCCAGTCTTCGTCCTTTCCTGAAAACTTCGGCACATTGACAGGCTCTGGCAGCTGAATCTGGATGGTTTGACCTGCTGATCCGATTGTCACGGCCGGGCGTGTCCCACCAACCGCTGGCAAAGTGCGCAAACGCGTGCGCAACTTACCCTTGAGTTGCATGTAAATTTCTGCATAGCGGGCGTATTCTTGCCCGATAATGGCAAACGTTGTTTCCGAATGTACGAACTTGCGTAGCTCACGCCATTCTAACTCGACTTCCGACCATTCCTTTTCCAACTGCTCGAGATAGACTTCAACATCTGGGATTGGCATCGCCTCGTCGTTGCGTCGTCCAGCAAGCAATTCCAACGTTAAAAATGCCTGGCGCATTGCCGATGAAATATACGACGAGTGGGTGACTGGGCCCTCGTTGTTTGGAAAATGGGTACGGCGCATGCGCTTTCGTGCCAAGGCAGATACATTCTCTCCATCGTCGGGTTCCGGTCTTGCTCGTACGTATCTCCCTGGGGAGTGCGTTTCTGAAACGGGAGGAAATGTTATGCTTTTAAATCAAGCCCTTTTCAGTGGCCTTACGAGTATCGCTCGCAAGTTGTGATTGGCCCTCCTGGCCAATGCACAAGTTCCCTAGGATCGGAGTGCCGAGCACCTTACCGCATCTCCGATCCATCGCTCACTGGGTACTGCAGAGCAACTTTCTGCAATACCAGTTGAATGCACTGATCCCTAGGATCGGAGTGCCGAGCACCTTACCGCATCTCCGATCCATCGCTCCCTGAGTACTGCAGAGCACCTTTCTGCAGTACCAGTTGAATGCACAAATCCCTAGGATCGGAGTGCCGAGCACCTTACCGCATCTCCGATCCATCGCTAACTGAGTACTGCAGAGCACCTTTCTGCAGTACCAGTTGAATGCACAAATCCCTAGGATCGGAGTGCCGAGCACCTTACCGCATCTCCGATCCATCGCTCACTGAGTACTGCAGAGCACCTTTCTGCCGTACCAGCTGAATGCACTAATCCCTAGGATCGGAGTGCCGAGCACCTTACCGCATCTCCGATCCATCGCTCACCGAGTACTGCAGAGCACCTTTCTGCAGTAATAGTTGAATGCACAAATTATTTTTTGACCTAGCCGATGTGTGTGAGGTCATGGTTATAAGGATATGAATAGACATACCATTAGCGAAAACCTGGTCGCCACCGCCAGACGCGCCGTTCAAATCGCACCCATACACCTCTCCTTGATCGCTCATTTTTTCCAAATTTCGCTTCTTTCACTGCTTCCTGAAGTTAATATGAATTATATTATATGGTTATAATAAGAAGATGCATCAGATATCGCCAATTTATAACACTAAGCAGCACTGATTATACGCTTGCGTTGATTAAAACCCTAGTTCCATTTCATGCTGCGCCCGCACGAACAGCTAAACGAGAAGCATCTCTATCTTCTTCGTTTTCAAGTCCTACAGAGCCCCAAAGCACAGGCATTTTCACAAAAAAATTATCGCCTTCTCCTGATGCACTAGTTCAATCCGGCTTCGATGGACCATGTTCGATAGCCCTATTTGATACGAATGGACCGCGGAACTCTTACCTTCACTTCTTCAAATAAGCACACTTATTTTTACCTTTTAAATATGTATGCAGGTTTTTATTTTTTATTTTTATATCTTTTATTTTTTTATCTCACAGGAATGTTCTATTCTCTTTTTCACAATTTTTTCAACTCCCCAAAATTTTGCTATTTATTTCAACGTCAGAAAAATGCCTACATTTTTTTTCTTTGGGGAAAAATCCTCTCAGTGCTTCTTGCATACAGTCGTGCCGCCTTCAACAGTCCGTTTGTTTACATTTTTTATACACACTTGCCTGGGATGCTGTTTTGATTTGTGTGTTTTACCTGCGAATTTTTCGCCTTTTTGAACGCATTCTACCTAATAAGTATTATTTATGTCGCGACCACTGCGGACGGCTAGGCGTGCAGGTGTTTGGCGCGGTTGTCTATGATAAGAGGTCGGTTGCAGAGTTTGTAATAAAGGAACGTCATTATGTTGTGGAAAAAACTGGCCTTTGTGATATTTAAGAAGCATTTTACAAAATAAATAAATTCGAAATTGAGGGAGGCTTTTATGAGGGAACGTACTTTTTCAATATGCAACCAATTTAGCAATTTTAACACAAAGCTAAAATTCTGAGGCCAATGTCGACAAAATCACTTGCTCACTCACTCATTAAAATGACGTCGCAATAATGTTCAACAAATTTATTTGTTGAGTGAGTGAGCAAGTGATCTTGTCGACATTGGCCTCAGAATTTTTTCTTTGATTTAAAATTGATAAATTGGTTGCGTATTGAAAAAGTACGTTCTCTCATAAAAGCCTTCCTCAATTTCGAATTTATTTATTTTGTAAAATGCTTCTTAAATATCACAAAGGCCAGTTTTTTCCACAACATAATGACGTTCCTTTATTACAAAATCTGCAAACGACCTCTTATCATAGACAACCGCGCCAAACACCTGCACGCCTAGCCGTCCGCAGTGATCGCGACATAAAAAATACTTATTAGGTAGAATGCGTTCAAAAAGGCGAAAAATTAGCAGGCAACACACACACAAATCAAAACAGCATCCCAGGCAAGTGTGTATAAAAAATGTAAACAAACGGACGGACAGCTCAAATAATGCTGTCGTCGGGTGTGCTGCTTAAGGACAGAAATAAGTGTTGAAAGGGATGTAAGTATGTATATTGGATAAATGTGATTAATTAATGTATATTTAATGTGCTCTTTAAAAAAATATGACCTTAAAAAATATTTGACGAAAAGTATCTGCAAAATCTGAGAAAAGTGCTTTATCAAGATATGTATATCAATGCAAATAAAATAGATGAAAAAATATTAAATAAAGACAAATATTTGAAAAATGCACTGCGCTTAATTTGATAAAATTTAAAGACAAGCAAACATATTATTTGTCTAATAGGAAATTGCCATTTGTCAGTTTGCAGTCGGCAAAACGAAAATTCGACAAGACGGCAAAGAATCAAGAAATTGAGAAATGTACGGCACTCGCAGCAAACCAATTTCCCAAAACCGGTTTTTGCCACGTGTTGGAACATACATGAGAACAAGCAGAACATCCACACTTTAGTCTGTTCTGCTTGACATCAGCAGCGATACTGTCGAATCCGATGCAAAAGGAACTCAGGGTAGCCAGCGTCGAACAAACCGGTTCTCGAATTTACTCAATATCAGCCACACCAACGGCAGCATTATGGCCGGAATTGCTCGAGAAAAATGAGCAGGTTTCTGGGTAGAATGAGTGAGTTTTCTACTAGTTTTTCTGTACCAAAGTCACGCATTTTTAGCACTGGAACGGGTTGTTATATCTTCTCCTTATATTATCTTTGATCTTTGCCTCTACACGGTCAATCGACTGAAGCCAAACTTGAGCATGTGTTACAGAATATTTGTATGTATAGTAACACAGACACGAAGGGGAAATGACTGACCAAATATCAAAGTGGTTTAGATATTTTTCGGTGCACGGCGTCAAAGCAAATTGACATTTCGTTTTGTTCGTCGCGCCGTAAACATCGTGAAAATGTCTGCAAAAAAAGCAAGCGTGACGGAAAAAGAATTTTTGTCCGAACTTATTGATAAATATCGCGAGTTTCCCAGCTTGTGGGATATTAAATCAACCGAATACAGAGACAGGAATTAAAAGGCGCTAGCATACGAAAGCTTGCTTGAAAAATTATAAGGAAAAATATCCAGAAGCGGAAAAAGCAGATGTGACAAAAAAATAAATATACTAAGATCAAACTTTAGGCGAGAGCTGAAACGTCTAATTGATTTAAATAAAAGTGGATCAGGAGCCGATGACCAAAATGAACCATTCTTGTGGTACTTTAATGAACTAAGTTTCATAAAGGATAGTGAAACTCCATGCAGTTCCCGCAGCACGATTACTGGAATAACCAAGCACAATCAAGTGAAAGAAATGAATTTTATTTATTTGTTTGAAGCATTATAGTGTAATTTACTGTGTAAATAAAGGAATAGCTTCACCCATAAATATGTCTTTTTTTCTATCAAAGGCGAAATTAACGCAAGTAGTTCCTGATAAGTTGAATTATCCATGCGCATGAAGTTCTGAAAATCGCTCTGCGCTAGTGCAAAATATGCGATACAATCGTCCGTGTCACTCATCGTATGTGTGCACACCACAAAGAGTCAGAAATTATGAAGATTGAATGGCAATGACTTTTGTGTGGAAGGGCTAGGCATCAGTTTACACGTACACATGTCTGACATAGAATGACTGACCGTGTAGAGGCCGCATAAGACTCAGCAAAGTATGCCGGAAATATAGACTAAGCACTTATTGTAAAATAGGATTCTTTTAAGTAACAATGTTAGCATAAGTTGAGTTTTAGTTCAGACTCAAATAAAGAAAGAGCTAAAGCTCTGAAACTTTTTATAAAGCAAAATTCGTATTTAAATTAAGAACTTGTATGTTGGTGCAGGTAGAGTGCGTTTAATAAATTATTTACTACTAAATACGCAAAATCGAGTAGTAGTAAAGTAGTAGGAAGTAAGTAGCATTAAAAATGAAAGATTATGAAAATTTAATTTTAGTTGGACTTGTTTAAAATTATTTTGAGATGCTTTATTTAATCATATTTTCTTTCTTTATAACTGATGGAATCACTTTGACTCTAGCAAAGAAGCAAAATACCCTGGAATAATTCTCGATTCCAAGCTGTCTTGGAAACGGAATTCGGAAGAGAGAATGAAAAGGGACTCAAAGCATTCTATATATGCAAAGGAGCCTGTGGGAAACGATGGGGCTTACAACCTCATATTATGCACTGGATGTACACCGCGATCATAAAACCAATCCTCACCTATGGAGCTTTGGCCTGGTGGGAAACGGTCAAGACTAAGTCCCACCTTAACAATCTAAATAAGGTACAGAGATTGGCTAGCCTGGGTGTGACCAGTGCATTGAGATCCACACCTCAAGCTGGTCTGTAGATGATTCTTCATCTCCTACCAATTGATTTATATATAAGAAATGTCACAGAGAGAGGAGCTCTCAAACTAAGAGAGTCCAAACTGCTTAAATATAATCCTATCGGACACGCATCAATACTGGACCAATGTAACACTCACGGCCTACCAGCCTTGACCGATTACATTATACCTAGATATGACTTTAACATCACCCCACACCACCATGATTCCATCTAGAGAAAACTGGTTATCAAACAGCTCCATTGGCGCTAACGAGATACCCATCTTCACTGACGGTTCAAAAATGGAGGTTGGTACAGAAGCTGGAGTAGTCTCAGAATCTTTGGATATCAACAAGTCAAACAGAAATTTATGCGGTCAACCAAGCTGCGCAGATCATCCACGAAAGGAATCTTCCAACTTCCGTGATATGGATCTGTGTCGATAGTCAGGACGCCATAAAAGCATTAGACTCGAAGCTCATCAAATCAAAATGTGTGAGAGAGTGCCAAAATTCCCTCAAATCCATTGTAGTGCATACGGCCAAGTGAGGCAACAAAGTAACGTAATCTAAATAGGACAATGCCAAATGCAAAAAGTAAACAAAATACAAAATATAGAGCAAGCATTGAACCTTTTGAAGTGGCACACTTTGTGACACATTGTATCGACTGCCCGCACTACGCTAGCATGCGACATCTGACTCCATGCTTGCCAGCAGCGAGCGTTGACCGCGCCATGCGACGCAGCGACGTTGAACTCGCTGAGTCGGCAATACGCGTGCTCGCGCACATAGTAAAAGTAGGGGCATGCATGTACATACATACATACATACATGCATGCGCGTATCGATACTATGTGCAGTGCATTAGAACGCCCAACTCCCTTTTTGATCGGTCAGCAATTAGCTGATTGGCCGAATGCGCTACTTCCCCTTCCTTTTTGACTTTGTAGACTTTTGGAGACTTTGTAGAGCACAAAGTCCAATTTGTGAATCTAGTATTTAAGCCGCACTTTTTGAAAATAAAATTCAGAATTGTTCTAGCAGCCACAACCGCTTTTACTATTCTAATTCAGGCACCTTCGGGCGCCAAATGATAAATCGGCATAAACCACTGTGCCTAAAAGTGGTTAGCAGCAGGCCCCAGGCCAGGCAGATAGAATTGGTCTGCTGCTCTAGCGATAGTGTCCTTCCACCTACACATATATTACACTTATATTACACCATCCACCAGCACACCATCAAGCTCTGCTGGGTACCCGGACACTTCGGTATAGAAGGGAATGGGAGGGCAGATGAACTAGCTAGGAATGGATCTGAAATGTACTTACAATACCCTGACAACAGCATCCACACTCCCATTTGGGAAGCATATCGACTCATAGAGCTTAAATCCGAAACGATGGCCAATTACCGGTGGTCAAACACCACAAATTGTGCAATTTCTCGGACCTTATGGCCCAAACTAGACGAAAATCGAACTAAGAGCATAGATGCTCTAAATCAGGGGTGCCCACACCCTATACCCTCGATGCTCATTTGTTTTTGTAAATGCCCTTTGGTATAGGCTGCGATTTCTTCACACAGACACAGCTCTTCGCGCTGAGCAGTACGAAAAACACAAACAACAATGTTATTTTCGTTTCGTCTACCACTGCCCGAGCGCAAAGCAACAATACTTTCTTCAACTTTGTTGGTACATTTTTGGGACAGTTATCTTCAAAGCAGATTCTGTTCTTGTCTTGCGCATGATTTCGAGGAAAAAAGTGAGCAGCTATGGAATGAGAAGCACTTGAAAAAATTTGTGCTCGTACATATTAAGCTTGAAATTTTAATTATGCAAACTTTGCAAAATGAAGAATTATCTTCAAAAGAAGTGTGAAATAAATCTTTTTGACTGGGAAATTGATTTAGATCATTTATTGAAAGGATCATGGGAGATTTTTATGATTTTTGAGTTATTAAGTTGGTTTGTTTTTCATCACATATAACTAAGAAGAATATACAATTAATTTTTTGTACAGTGTACATTTCGAACAAAATTTTTTCTTCCTTTTTCATCATAACAAAGTTTGTTTGTATTGGTGTTTGCCCTTCCATAAGGAAGTTTTGGGCGTCGCTGCTCTAAATTGACTCACAGGGGTACTCACCGGACAATGCATTATAGGCGTCATGGCCGACCGATTGCAAACCCCACGGAGTGGCTTCTGCAATAGTTGCGGAGACGAGGAAATAGAAACTATTGAGCATCTTCTATGTCACTATGTCCAGCACTACAGGAACGTTGCCTACGACTCGTGGGAAAACGGTTCTTTGATATCTTGGCAGAATTAGTACGTGTGCCTCTAGAGGATATTTCAAGATTTGTTAGGATATCAGGATGGTTCACTCGCACCTAAGGGTCTGGACTTTCTCCATCTACTGGGTTCTATATACAAGGCATCACAATGGGCCTTCGGCCTCTGGGTGGGTTTATTGCTAGCAGTAAACAGCCTTTTTAACCTAACCTAACCTATAACTGTGTTCAATTTAATTTAATATGTACATTTGTTAAAATATGGATATCTTTTAGTTAATGAACGAATGGTTTTTAGTTGCCCTTTATTTTTTATTATTTATAATAAAGAATTTGAATAACCGAATTATTAAATTTATTTATTGATTGGATTTCAAATTTTTTTTTGCTTTTTTAATACGCGCACAATTTCTCTTCTTTAATAATGCGCAATAGAAACTTATTTCCTCCTGTTCAATAAAATGAATATATTCGAATATTCAAACAATGTGAACTAGTATTCGAAAACTTTTGATCCCGTTTTCCCGCTTCGACCGAATATGAATAAACAGTGTGCGTCTACTCTCTTTTCTTCGAAACTTCTCGGACTCTAAGAGAGCAGTGCTCGTTTTTATTCGGACCGGTGCGCAAAGAGGAAGTGAAGTTATCTATTCAAAAGCATGTGAATGTTTTCGAATAGCAAAAACGCATGCTCGTGCAGGAGTCTAGTCCATATCAGAGAACTGCAACGAGTGCCATTTTCGTTACTCTATGTAACTCTAAAGAAAATGCGTGCCGTTTTTTTACTTTTACTTATACGCAAGTGACACTCAGTTTGCTCAAACTTATAAAGTAAGTTGAGTAAGTATACTAAGTATACCAAGTATGAGTATCAATAAGTAGGTATGTATAACTCAGAGTACTTATAGTAATACTTGTTCGGTTCTTGGCGACAGCGGCATTTCGCATTCTGAAGTAGGTAGCGGTAAGAAGAGCGCAACTGCGACCAGGTAGGAGCACACGCTTTAAAAGCAGTGATGTCAACTTCCTTATTTTTCAGCAGAATTACGCATTTTTAAAGCTGAAATGAATTGAAAGAATATACTGTTTAAAAATTCGTCCATAAAAAGGTCGAATAGCACTTGGAATCTTATATATATCTTACGGTCATATTAATGAATTGAAATAGAGCCCGACCGAACGCTCGGTCTCGGTTATTGAACAGTTCGACCAAAAGGTACGGGTTCGGTCTCGGTTCGGTCTCGGCTAAAAAAGGCCGAGTATTTAGCCGAACAGTTGAGGAACAAATTGTATAGTTTTAAACAAAATTTAAAGTTTTTAATTATACATACTTTTTATTGATTTTTCATACATCAGATGCTTAATGTAGGTATGTATTTATACCTCAAAAGAATTGGTTTTTATAATAAAATGTATTTTTTCCTAAAAATGTATAAATTTTTTTTCATTAAAATTCTTCTTCTTTTTTTTGCATATGTATTCGAAAGGTTCGGTCTCGGCCGAACATTAAAAAAAGGCCGAACGCTCGGTCTCGGTCTCAGTCTCGGCCAAAATTTCGGGTTCGGTCGGGCTCTAAATTGAAAGCATGTGGAAACTGGCGCGCCGGCTCCTTTTGCATATACCTGGATATGAAAATTCAACCATATTGTTATCTTGAAAGAAATTTTTCTAGAACAGGTATTTAATCCCGTAAAGACTAACGGGTTTCTATGGCATTTTTATTATGCGAAATATTTATATGACATGTTGTGTATTTTCATTCATATCTTTATTTTGACGAATTTTTAATTGCTGGTTTACATATGAAAAAAACCGCATTTCGCGAATTCAGGCCAGGGCATGTGGAAATTTGAGAGTATGCATCACTGCTGATAAGAGATCGGCGCAGCTGCTCTTCTTCAACACATGCGAATGTAGGTAGAGCATGAACTAGGATCCGTTATTGTTGTACGGTAGGCTAATATGTCATTTTTGCTTTAAAATGCAATGAAGTATATTAAAAGAAAGGAAGCCTTAACCCTCAACTGCATATGACCGCCTACAGACGGTCACCACTTAAACGCATATAACAACTAAACTAAAATGTTTAGCGACATCCTTGTTAATAGTGCAGCTTAGTAATAAAATCTATAACATTTTTTCCTTTTACGCCAATGTTGCAGCATTTCGCGTTTTTGAGAATTCGTCAGTTGAATTGAAAAAAGTGGTAAAAAGCTGAAAATAACTATTTTTTGCTGCAAGGCAGTTTTTATTTAAAGTTTTGACCTATATAGCATTGAAATATTCAACTGAATAATTTTTGATAAGTGGTCGGAAGTGTGCTGAATGTAATTTAGTGATTTGCAATTTCGATTTGTGTTTTTGTGACGCAGGAGTGCAGTTGGCGCTAAGGCCGTCTGTAGGCGGCCCCATGCAGTCAGGTCAGAAAAAATGGGTAGAAAATTCCAGTTATTATCATATGAAATTTTCGAATGTATGTGATTTTCTTTCTAATTAAAATTATGGGAAAGAGAGAACGGAGCAGATATTCTCATGAATTCGTGGCAAAAAAAGTTCCTTGAGTATATTAGGAGGAATTCGTTGCAACTTCATTTGCTGTCGATATTTCTATTGTTGTTTGGAAAGACAACCAAGCAGTGCATCTTGCTTCAACATACTTATGTAGGAGTTCAGGCGTTTGGTATAATCAGTGCAATCTAGCAACAAATTCGCCCCGTCGGAATCGTAGTACAAAGCTGTATCAAAGAGAAAACTACCCAAGTATAGGCAAAGAATACAGCCGCCACATGGGCGGTGCTAAGTTAATTCGGTGTTAGGACATTTTGATCGGCCGTTATAAAATTCGTTTAAGGACAGGCAAATGTCCATCACGCCTATTTCACCATGTTCTGGATTTAGCGAAGAAGAATGCATATGTTTTGCATCACCGCATAGGTTAGGTTGAGCTGGCTGCCTGAAAAGGCCACTCATGGACCATGTTGGGTCCTTAGCGATACCAGTTAGATTTCCGTTTAGGAGTGGTCAAAGTAATGATCGGTCAGAATTTTAGTGTACTTCACAAATCTCCAAAGAGGCCCGACACCCGGATTCGAAATCTGTTCGAGCCCTGAAAAGACAGACACTCCGAAACAAGTCAGACTAGTTCTAGCGAATGCGGGGCAAGAGAACAGTAAGTGTTCCAAGGTATCTCTGCTACCCTCTTCTTTGCATTTCCTGCAGCTGTCGTCGTCTGTTATACCCATCCTATGTGCATGCTCTGCTACAAGGTAGTGTTCCGTTAGTGCACCTATGATAGCTCTACATTCTATTCTTGGGAGAGCCAATATAAGCATATGTACAAATATACATTTCGTCATAGGGATTTAACATGGTTTTGAAGGTCGCACAGGTGCTTAGGTTAGTATCACCATATAAATGTATAACAATTTCAGCACATTGAACTTCCACGGTTTTGGGAGCACTTGTTCTCATTTTAGACAAGGAGACAGTTTGCCGGCCAGGTCATCAAGGTGATAAAACGCCGAAAGCTTATATGCTTCTTTACATCCCATCACATGATATTAGATATGATGGTGTCAACCATTGGCCAATTTTTCGTGACAAAAGTGATAAACGGCGATGTCGCAATATGCCCTAAAGTCTGAAACTCAAGCATATTCCGAAAAATGCAATATACCGTTGTGTACGACTTCCAAAAAGTCATGTTTCAAAAAATTCCACACTCTATAAAAAACATGGAATATATGAGCCCTTGATTTTGAAAGTGGTATAAGTCAATTTTTTACAAAAAAGTAGATAATGGCATTTTTAGATAAAACTTATTATGATATTTCTATTGGTAAACAATTTAAAGTAAAAAAAAATTTAGATTCTTGTATTTGGGAGATGGAAGTTTTAGCTCTTCATAGTAGTGACACTGAGAGTGAAATGTAAACATTTAAATATCTCGCAATAACAGAAAGTGGACTTATACCACTTTCAAAATAAATGGCTCATATATGCTAAATTCTGTGTTCATATTAACAGTTTGCCTTAGTTGATTGGCTTTTAAAAATAAGCATAATCGAAAATAACACTTGTTTGACTTCCGCACATACTTCGAATTTTTAGTGACCTACCTGCATACGGCCGCCTAGAGGCGGTGTACTCTTTTTGGAGGCTACAGGGTCAAGTAGGGTCTTGATAAAAAAAAATAATAGCAGAATCGTGTTTTGTGGCCCAAATGTAGTTAGAAAGTGAATTTTAATTCAAAAAATCTCTTCTATGCAGTTGAGGGTTAATATGTATTATCAAAAATGTGACAACATACTATGTACATAATATGTACATATTATGTATGTCCTTTTTGCTTTAAAAAGCGTGAATAAATTATGATTTGGGTAAAAAGATATAATATCAGAAATTCATTAATACGTAGAAAAAAGTTTAAGACTGCAATATCTAGAATTATTTTGTTCATCATTTTGGGACATAGTTGGAATGAAAAATAGTCTTAAATCAAATTTCGGGAAAAAAAAAATTAGGTGTAATATCAAATATTACTTATGCTATTAAGAATACCCATATTTGTATATAAAAAATAATAAGTAAATAAAGCTTTAGCTGCAAAACACAGTTTATGTTGATTATCATGTAGTATGTTTTTAATTTTTTCTTTGCATGAAATAGTTGTGACTGAATAAAGGTTAACGCTACATAAGGTTTCCTTTCTTTAAATGTACTTCCTTGCATTGCTACTTTTTAAAGCAAAAAGGAATATATATGCCTACTGTACAACAATAACGGAAAGAAGTTCATGCTCTACCTACATTCGCATGTGTTAAAGAAGAGCAGCTGCGCCGATCTCTTTTCAGCAGTGATGTATACTCTCAAATTTCCACATGCCTTGGCCTGGATTCGCGAAATGCGGTTTTTTTTACATAAACCAGGAATTAAAAATTTGTAAAAATAAGGATATGATTGCAAATACACAAAATGTCATATAAATATTTCGCATAATAAAAATGCCATAGAAACCCGTTAGTCTTTACGGGATTAAGTACCTGTTCTAGAAAAATTTCTTTCAAGATAACAATATGGTTGAATTTTCATATCCAGGTATATACAAAAGGAGCCGGCGCGCCAGTTTCCACATACTTTCAATTCATTAATATGACCCTGAGATTCCAAGTGCTATTCGACCTTTTTTATGGATGAATTTTTAAGCAGTATATTCTTTCAATCCATTTCAGTTTTAAGAATGCGTTAAATCTGCTGATAAATAAGGAAGTTGACATCACTGCTTTTACTGCATGTGCTCCTACCTGCTCGCAGTTACGCTCTTCTAAGCGCTACCTATTTCAGAGTGGGAAATATCGCTCTCAGATCCTGCGTGTTGTTGATGTTGAACAAGTAGAGTCTTGCAATGCGTTACTCGAGTACTTGTTGCTATAGAATATTCGAATTAACGGTTATTCTTATTTTACTATTAATATTACGTCGTTTGTCAATACCGGTTTTATATTTTGGGTATTATTATTACATATAAATAGCTTGGTAAACTTATGCCTGCTCTAGAATGACGTTTGAAAAATGCCTAGAGTCAATTTAGTTTAGTTGCCCCATTGCTCTTCACATTGCGCATTACAATGCAAATCAAGTAGGTAACTCGATTACAGGACTGTGCGCTACTATATACAGGAAGCCAAATAATCGTAACGAAAGTTGTATATGGTTAATTTGTACGATCGCATACGCAGGTCACGGTTTCTTTTAAAGATCAAATCTTACATCTCTACATCATGTCATTTTTCAATAGCACGCTCCTTTTCACTTGAAATGAGTGAAGAAGAGCAGGAAGAGAGAACACACATCTGCGTGGAAAAGTGACGGTGCTGCCGTTTGCATTTCAATGAACTCCACTTTTCCAGCCAACACTAGAACACTACGCTTTTCGACAAAACACTTTGATTTCAAGGAGCAATTTTAGTAGGATCATAAAACAAACATTGTAACGACCAAAATTGTTGGGCCAATTTTGCCCATACAATTCACTGGTCCAAAGGTTCACCTTACCCTGTACCCATCAAACCCCCCACAAAGAAACAGCCACAATAAAAAGAAAGCAACAGAAAGATGACAAAGCAACAACAAAGAAGAACCAACTTGAGCAATGTTACAACAACAACATGCACGGCAAGCCAGACGATGCGCATAGACGGAGAACAATGCATGGGCATTACAACAACAACAACAACATGCACGGCAAGCCAGACGATGCGCATAGACGGAGAACAATGCATGGGCATTACAACAACAACAACAACATGCGCGGTAAGCCACAGCATGCAGTACGGCAACAACAGCATGCAGAGGTGGCCCATAGCACGCATCACGCGATATTGGGGAACAATGGGAGCCGCGCTAAGGGCGCAACAACAAATACAGGCCTGGCAAGCTCGACTCGGCCTATAAAAGAGGAGCCGCGAGCTGGTGGAAGGCAGTTCTTCTCGGGTCTCTGACCAGCACGCATCAGCACTGTCAAGCGGTATCGTACGACTAGGCGTGTAAGAACTGGTACCTTTAGGTACAATTTTTCGGCTCTGCTAGCGCGGAGCTTAATACATAGTAGTGTAGTTTTGTAGTTTAGAAATCGTAGTCGTTGCGCCAACCTCCCAAAGGTATCTACGGGAGAGCGGCCACTGGTTTTTCTGTGAGCAGCACCGGACTGATTCCGACTGTGCCTGCTAGTGGCAATTCGAGTAGTTGCGCCAACCTCCCAAAGGTATCTACGGGAGAGCGGCCACTGCTTTTCTGTGAGCAGCACCGGACTGATTCCGACTGTGCCTGCTAGTGGCAATTCGAGTAGTGCGCCAATCTCCCAAAGGTATCTACGGGAGAGCGGCCACTGTTTTCTGTGAGCAGCACCGGACTGATTCCGACTGTGCCTGCTAGTGGCAATTCCAGTAGTTGCGCCGACCTCCCAAGGGTATCTACGGGAGAGCGGCCACTATTTTCTGTGGGCAGTCACTGGCACAAACGTGACCAGACTAGCCAGAGTCATTCAGGGCTGCCATCCGGCGAGAGGTAAAATCTGGCCCGTCGTTTTCACGACGACAGATCATAAAAAGAGATAATAGGAGAAATGGTTATCATTTAACAAGTATTCAATAAAGAGATAATACGTACGAATGGAAAAGTGTTGTCATTTAATAAGAAGAGATAATACGTACAAATGAAAGATTGTGGTCATTTAATAAGTAGTCAATAAGAAGAGATGATACAGGCGAAGGGGAAAAATGGTTGTAAATTAAGAAATATTCAATAAAAGTACATTTTCTAGAGCATAACCAAAAGACTGGTGTTTTCCTTAAGTCCCATAAAAAATATATAAATATTTTTGTAAACGACCCCTGGACAGCCGCTGAGGCTTACCTCAGCCTAGGAAGTCTTCCGGCTCAACCGGAGACTCGACGACGTGGGAACGTCGTTACAAATGGCGCCCGAGCAGGGACTAGAAGGAAAACACACGTAGGAAAATACAAGCGAGAAGAAATATAATGAACATATCAAAGACTAAGGAACACAGACTAGATAGCAGAGACAAGGTATAAACAAATCAAAGACAACGCGTGAAGACAAACCAAGCATAGAGGACATCTGCGAATAACAACGAGACAAGGAGTACAAGCAACTTTAAAATAGACAAGAAACACAACGAGAAGACAACGAGAACATGGCAAACCGCAAAAGTGTGGAGCACGCGCCCCCGCGAAAGCCATTAACATTGGGCCTAGCAGGGAAGGCGCCAGCAACTCCCAAGACTACGACGACTCCAAGAAAACTTGTCACCACCAGCACCCAGACCGAGTCACTAGATACGGCACCCGCCAGCCACCTAACAGTGATCGATACCGTAAGAAAATGGTCGCTTAGGTTCGACGGTGGACGGGACGTACTAGAATTCATCGATCGGGTTGAGGAGCTGGCGGGAGTTTACGAGATCCCGAAGGACCAGTTGGTAAGGACCATGCCATTGCTGCTCAGCGCGAAGGCCTTGTTATGGCTTCGAAATAACAACCGCGCTTGGAAGTCATGGTCCGCGTTCAAGGCCGATTTTCTAAAATTTCATCTGCCAGCTCGATACTGCGACCATCTGGAGGATGAAATCAGGCAGCGAGTGCAGGGCCCGCACGAAAAATTCAAAGACTACATGCTGGCCCTCCAGAACTTGATGCGACGTGCTGGATTCTCGCATGCCCAGCAGCTGGAAAGGCTTTTCCAAAACTGTCAGCCGAGCTACCGCTTACATATCAAACGGAAGGATTTTGTCAGCCTGGACGAACTTGTTGCGTTAACGGAAGACCTTGAAAATATTCGGACAGATCAACAGGCAGCAGCATGCACCGAGCGGCGAAACACAACGCCAGAAAAGGTAGAGCAACCGCCCACGAGACCGTGCCTACGGGGAGACTATCCCACGGCCTTCCAAAGAGGAACCCCGCCGGTCTCTAGCAAAGCAGTGACCAACCCTTTCAAGGTAGCTACTCACGAGCAGCTGTACAACGACAAGTGCCAGCGCGGGCCTATCTCAGCCCGCCGACTTAAGCCTTTGCTCCTCACACACGGCGAAGGTTATAGTGTTAGACACGACAATAGGGTTGCAGCCGCGAAATCGCGACGAACTACCACGGTGGCCTCTGAGCCCACACCACATCGATGCAGTCCCCCTAGCGTCACCAGCCCGAGTCATAGACCATCTAATACGTGTAGTAACGGGTCGCTTAGGCGGATTGAAACGGTTGCCAGTCTAAATTGCAAGTGGCTCCGGAAGCGCATGACAGAGGTCCTGCAGAATTCGGCTAGGCTCCCAGACTACAAACTTCAGGATGGGCAGCTCTACCGATACATTTCACGGCAACACGGAGACCAGACGAAGCCCTGGAAATTATGCGTTCCCCGAGAGCTTCGAGACGAAATACTTCAGGGGTGTAACGAAAAAGCATCCACCGAACACAAGAGCATCCGGAAAACCATCGCGCAGCTAACGGATCGCTTCTACTGGCCTGGCATGATCCGAGACATTAGAAGGTACGTAGCCAGGTGCAAGTCAACGACAGTCAACAGGTTGACCCACCGAAACCGAGCCGACTCGCAGACGCAACGAATCACGTCCCACAGCGAGCAAGAGGCAACCCAGGGCGCTACCACCGCGCCTGCCCATCAGAAGCAGCCCACAGACAGCATCCGGAGGGAACTAACGGCGCCAACAGTGGTACATCCTCCACACACCGCCAGCGTCCCCACAGGACTAGGATTTCCTGCTGCAAACGAGGGACATCGACCCTTCTTGTATCGAAGGTGTCGACTAGCCACCTCTAGCCATGATGCCACAGGCATCCATACGTCAGAAGCGGAAGCAAGACGCCATATACCCAGCGGAGACAAAAAGGTGCCACAGCAACGCGTAGCAGATGGTTCAGCGCAGGATTTGCGTCGCACACTAGTACGCCACGTAAACAGCGAAGAGCGAGAGCTCCACCGCCAATGCTCATCAGATGCCTCAGCTATGCAGAGATCAACACAACATTCGCCACCGCGCTCACACGGACGAACTGGCCCACTTCTGCCCAGAGAGGCAAACAACATTGAAGTCAGGCTCCGATCATCGGATGCCAGCCACCTCAACCGCCCGTCTGTGAACCCCAATTACGCAGGAAAAGTGCCACAATGGCGCCATCGCGCCTCACCCCGCCAGTAACCATTCACGCTGCATGTAGAGGGTGGTGAGGAATACTAGCCTCGTCATTTCCCCGGGAAGTATAGGGGGGTGTAACGACCAAAATTGTTGGGCCAATTTTGCCCATACAATTCACTGGTCCAAAGGTTCACCTTACCCTGTACCCATCAAACCCCCCACAAAGAAACAGCCACAATAAAAAGAAAGCAACAGAAAGATGACAAAGCAACAACAAAGAAGAACCAACTTGAGCAATGTTACAACAACAACATGCACGGCAAGCCAGACGATGCGCATAGACGGAGAACAATGCATGGGCATTACAACAACAACAACAACATGCACGGCAAGCCAGACGATGCGCATAGACGGAGAACAATGCATGGGCATTACAACAACAACAACAACATGCGCGGTAAGCCACAGCATGCAGTACGGCAACAACAGCATGCAGAGGTGGCCCATAGCACGCATCACGCGATATTGGGGAACAATGGGAGCCGCGCTAAGGGCGCAACAACAAATACAGGCCTGGCAAGCTCGACTCGGCCTATAAAAGAGGAGCCGCGAGCTGGTGGAAGGCAGTTCTTCTCGGGTCTCTGACCAGCACGCATCAGCACTGTCAAGCGGTATCGTACGACTAGGCGTGTAAGAACTGGTACCTTTAGGTACAATTTTTCGGCTCTGCTAGCGCGGAGCTTAATACATAGTAGTGTAGTTTTGTAGTTTAGAAATCGTAGTCGTTGCGCCAACCTCCCAAAGGTATCTACGGGAGAGCGGCCACTGGTTTTTCTGTGAGCAGCACCGGACTGATTCCGACTGTGCCTGCTAGTGGCAATTCGAGTAGTTGCGCCAACCTCCCAAAGGTATCTACGGGAGAGCGGCCACTGCTTTTCTGTGAGCAGCACCGGACTGATTCCGACTGTGCCTGCTAGTGGCAATTCGAGTAGTGCGCCAATCTCCCAAAGGTATCTACGGGAGAGCGGCCACTGTTTTCTGTGAGCAGCACCGGACTGATTCCGACTGTGCCTGCTAGTGGCAATTCCAGTAGTTGCGCCGACCTCCCAAGGGTATCTACGGGAGAGCGGCCACTATTTTCTGTGGGCAGTCACTGGCACAAACGTGACCAGACTAGCCAGAGTCATTCAGGGCTGCCATCCGGCGAGAGGTAAAATCTGGCCCGTCGTTTTCACGACGACAGATCATAAAAAGAGATAATAGGAGAAATGGTTATCATTTAACAAGTATTCAATAAAGAGATAATACGTACGAATGGAAAAGTGTTGTCATTTAATAAGAAGAGATAATACGTACAAATGAAAGATTGTGGTCATTTAATAAGTAGTCAATAAGAAGAGATGATACAGGCGAAGGGGAAAAATGGTTGTAAATTAAGAAATATTCAATAAAAGTACATTTTCTAGAGCATAACCAAAAGACTGGTGTTTTCCTTAAGTCCCATAAAAAATATATAAATATTTTTGTAAACGACCCCTGGACAGCCGCTGAGGCTTACCTCAGCCTAGGAAGTCTTCCGGCTCAACCGGAGACTCGACGACGTGGGAACGTCGTTACAACATTCCGATTCTGTTTTTTAATACTTCGGTCCAGTTTCTCCTGTTTCACTGTAACTTAACTTTTTTTTGTTAAAAATTGTTTGAGTCCACTTTTTCAAAAAACACTACTTTTCACTTCACGTTTATAATAAAAATTTTCCTAGTCTAGCATGCCAGGATGCCAATGTGTACTTAGTCTGTTATTTAATTAAATATTTACAGCAATATTTTTAAGTTTTATCAGATGAACAAAAATTAGTTTATTTGTATCATTATAATGTCAAACATGCTTACAAGTTCAACCCTTCCGTGTTAAGATATTATCAACCAACTATTTTGTATAGCATGTTGTGTTACATATTTCGAAAAAAGTGCGCTGACTGAAAGTCAAATAGTATTAAAAAAGTACATTTTTGTGAATCAGCGCAACCCTGGCTTAGAAACGGACGGAATGCAGGACTGAGTATCAATGAGTTTGCTGACGTCATACTATGAGTAGGCTTCAAAACTTATTATTTGGGATTTCAAACAGAGTAAGTAGGTCGGTTTACTCAGTTTTTATAAGCTTTATATTAACTTCACTTTCTGTCCGCGGTATGTCAGTCAGCGGTATGTCAGTCAGCGGTATGTCGTCAAATCTAGTAATCAATTTTTCACCCACTTCCCGACTACTTAGAGATCTGAAACTTTGCATACATGCCGAAACACGAGCCCAATGGGCGTAGGATAAAGCGCTGATCAGTCACCGCGTATCTTTTGTGAGCGGAAATAATCGTAACGGCAAAATTTGGGCCGTTCAGTGAAAATCGTATCGCAGCTGTGGCTCTTTTGCAGGTTTCTGTCTTGGTTATTGCTGCCGTGCTGCCATATAGTTTCGTGCACAAAGTAAGCACGCTGTTCATTTTGCTTGTGAGGTTAAATTTTACATTCTTTATAAAATCTATGACACAGAATTATCTAAATTTTTAGATATATTTATTGTGGTCTACTTTTATGAATTAATGTTAACAATAATAATCCGGTTTTTGTACTAAATTAAAATCGAAGAGCAGTGGCAGCACTGTTTTTAGTACAAAGCAATGTCATTCTCTCATCCTCTCTGAGCATCAGAGCAGACGTAAACGTGTGAGAAAAACCAATTTGGATTAAGCGCTGAACAGTCATCGCGTATCTTTTGTTAGCGGAATTAAGCGTAACGGCAAAATTTGGGCCGTTCAGTGAAAATCGTATCGCAGCTGTGGCTCTTTAGCACGTTTCTGTTTTGGTTATTGCTGCCGTGCTGCCATATAGTTTCGTGCACAAAGTAAGCACGCTGTTCATTTTGCTTTTGAGGTTAAATTTTACATCCTTTATAAAATCTATGACACAGAATTATCTAAATTTTTAGATATATTTATTGTGATCTACTTTTAAGAATTTATTATAGCAATAATAATCCGGTTTTAGTTCTAAATTTAAATCGAAGAGCAGTGGCAGCACTGTTTTTAGTACAAAGCAATGTCATTCTCTCATCCTCTCTGAGCATCAGTGCAGACGTAAACGTGTGAGAAAAACCAATTTGGATTATAATTTCTGCGTTACGCGCCGATTAAATACGCAATGAGCGAACGCATGTATGAGCTCGGGTAGGGTAGGTTTTGTCTGCGCTCCGATTAAATACGATACGCGGTGACTGATCAGCGCTTAAGGGGCGTGGCACTTTTTTATCAACTCCAGATTTGTGTATAACTTTAGAACTACTCATAACACATCAATGAAACTCATTAGGAACTTACTACATATCCATATCCTTCTACTGAGAAAATAAGGGGCACTGGATAAGGGGGCGTGGCACCCCCATACAAACAAAATTTTTGATCTCGATTAGCTTTGGAACTAAAGGTCGTGCAGCATTGAAATTTCGTATGCAGTCGCCTCTTGGATGTGTCGTGCCACTGGTAAAATGTTATGGGCGTAGGATAAGGGCGTGGCACTTTTTTATCAACTCCAGATTTGCGTATAACTTTAGAACTACAAATCACACATCAATGAAACTCGGTAGGAACTTACTACATATCCATATCCTTCTACTGAGAAAATAAGGCGGGTACTGGATAAGGGGGCGTGGCACCACCCATACAAACAAAATCGTTTATATAGAATAGCTTTTGAACTAAAGGTCGTGCAGCATTGAAATTCCGTATACAGGCCCCTCTTGGATGCTTCGTCCCACTGGTAAAATTTTATGGGCGTAGGACAAGGGGCGTGGCACTTTTCAAGCAACTACACACTTGGGCTTCAGTTTATAATTATAGGTACACCACACATCAATGAAACACGATAGGAACTTACTCGCCGCGCCTTGCAAGCAAAACAACAACAACTCATCGCGCCACAAATATGCCACGAATATTAGGGTCGATCACAGCCGTATTATTTGTTAAATTGAGGATATGACAATAGGAGACACTGTGAATACCCTAAATATTGTGTACTGCTCTGCAAGTTTTAAATTCTTTTTGCGAAAAATTTCAGAGCTCTAAAATTGAATTTATGGAAGACTAAAAAGTAGAAAATAAAATTATATAAAAAAAAAACTTTTTAAAAATAAGCTTTAATTTATTAAATGTACTAAAAAGTAGAAAATAAATTGTTTCCAAGTCACCTGTATCTTACTATTAATAAAAGCTTGTGCGCTCAAAACCTATATTCACACTTATCTTTCATTACTAGAATCTATTTACAAAAAATAAATTAAATAAAATATTGTATCAATTGGTTGACAAATTTTGAACTAATGAGCGCCCCAAGCTTTTATTAATAGTAAGATACAGGTGACTTGGAAACAATTTATTTTCTACATTTTAGTACATTAAATAAATTAAAGCTTATTTTTAAAAAGTTTTTTTTATATAATTTTATTTCAACTAAGTATGAGTAAGTATGAGTAAGGGTAGAAAACAGAGTTTCGACAGAGTATACTTAGTGCAATGAGTACTCATTGCAGTTCTCTGGTCCATATCTTTAGTCAAAACAAATTATAACCAAAATAAACATTTTTGAGAAACGCAAATATTGTTCGTCGAATTACCGTTAGTTATATGCTTGTTTAAATTCTGGGGTTAATATACCCTGTTGCTCAGATACTTACTGTATCAATTTGTCCATATTTTTGAAATTCATAGCTGCATTTTCGTACTGGAAATCGTCACCCATGGGCACCAGCAAATCTGTGGCACGGTAGTATTTTCCCAGTTTATTGATGTAGGTAATGAAATCGTCAACCTATATAAATATACATAGTAAATATATATGTATAGATTATGTCAATTTGGGCCTTTGCTTATTAGCTTAATCTAACGCACCCGCTGTTTTACATTGTTATCGTAACTTTCGCCATCGATTATGGGCGCATCAGAGCAGAGACTATCGAAACAGAAACCAGGTGGCGCTGAATAATGATTGTACAACAGACCCGTAAAGAGCTCTGCACTGACACCTGTAATATTAGATACGTACAACATCAGCCTGCAGTTCTCCATCTAACACTTGATAACCTACCTAAATCCTCGCTGGCCTTCCAAATCATTTCAGCGGTCAAATTATTCAAACGTTCACTTTTCTCCACCCAATCCACGCGGGCAAAAAACTCACCATCGTAGCCCATTTGCGCAAAAATTGACGCCATCTCGCGTGAGTGTCCGAAAGGATCTATTTGCCAGCCAACGCGTGGACGCGCACAACTGCCGAAGGTGTCCGAAAGGGCTCTGCACGAGGATAGCATTTAATATTGATATGCGCATTGCTGCAATCGCAAAAAACTCACTTCAAACCCAAAGAGAACTGATCAATGACACTCTGATAATGCACCGCCGCCTCATCGTTCATGCTCCAAGCGCCACCGACCATCTCCAAACGACCAGCATTTATCAGAGTTTGCACATTCTTCTGCGTGTCCTTGGTCTGTGCGTTATACCATTTGAAGAAAAAGGCCGATTCGACGTAAATGAATCTGTAGTGAATATTTTCCAAAAAAATATATTTTTAAATTTGTTTTTTTCTTCTGTCCACACACCTTCTTTTCGCGTCCTTCATCAACTCCTGCACCACACTATCCAGTATATACTGCACGCCGGCATGTTGTATGCTATTCTGACTGCCATAATAGTACTGATCCACGGTCTTGAGCCAGCCTACATCGTCGTGGGAATGTGGCACCAAATGCACATTGATCATATTGGTTTTTCTAGCCGGACATGACTATCAAATATATAAAAAAAACTATGTTAATTTACTACGAGAATTTAGAATACTTTAACCATCGAACTGGCAAAACAGCGAAACTGCAAAAAATGAGTAAAGAATTTTTTCCGGGAAGGTTACGGGCTTAAGTATGAGAGTTCAAGATCAGCAAGTTAATTGCTGATCTAGTTTAGTCGCCAGGTGAGAAATAAGAAAGGCTTCCTCAGAGCATCTAAATGGATTTAGGTATAAAAAAAATCAGGTAAATTTCCTTATATGCTATGATTTTTATTTAGAACAATTTAGGAAAATCAGTTTAAAACATATGAAGGAAGAAATAGATTATTTTCTTTATGATCATCCTTGATATCGGTTGTTACGTTCAAACATTCACACAGTCTTCTCACACAAAAATTACGAAACAACTTAGCTGATCGCATTCGAATGACGATCCAAACGTCAATAAAAGCATTTGTGAGGGATCTCCACACAGTTTGCGCCAACAAAATCACAGCTGTGAAATGGTTGAACATTTAAAGATAGCTGCCTCAGGGCAGCTTTACTGGTTAGAGGGTTAAAACTTTATGATCTGAAGTGAGGAGCCTACTTGAAACTTGTATATTCAATAGAAAAAATCTCTATCTTATTTCCTACCAAAATTTGCCTACATAATATTTATTTATTGGCTGGTTTTAATTAAAATTTATAATATTTTGCACATTGCTCTTAAACGATAAGATTACTCAATTTAAGTTGCGCTAAAATCAAGATAGTATTTATTAAATTACCTGCGAATTTATTATCTAGGAAAAACACTTGAAACTACTAATTTTTGAAGAACGTATATGAATTCGTCATTGAATTTATGGGACTCCATTCTTCACAGCATTTTTGTACCAACTATCGAGTATATACAATTCCTGGCAGACTCATACCATATAAAAAAGCTATTGTTTTTGGAAACTCTCCGAGAGTATTCTTTGCAATGAAAATAAACAAACTAACTACTTCTATTAACTTGTGCAAAAATATGAGGCACGTTCGTAAATGCAACCCAGCGGTTGCACTGCAAAGCAACGCGTTCGTAAAAGCAAAATGGCGCAATACTGCCGCGTGCAGCGCGATCGTTAATGCAACGGCTTGACACCGCAGTGACAAATTTCTGCAATTTTTGCTGCCATTATCCTACTGTTGCCGGTTACAGAACACGAAATGGAAACGTAGAAAACTTATTATAAATGGATCAAAATTTGTTTGTTATCATGTATAAAGATGGAATACATCACCTGGATACGTTTTTATTGTTATAAAGTAATTATTTACTTTCGGAATGGATCTAATTCTCTTTTTCAACAAGGTTTTTACCACGACATATCTTTTTTTCACTCGTTTTACTCTTTCTTTATTGAATTTTATTAAAAAACTCTCACTTCGTATTTCACAACTATCAATTAATGCATTAACCAAAATTTCCATCCTGAATCGCGTTCGTTAATGCAACAAAAGTTTCTGCAGCCAACCTGCAAACGAAATCAGCTGATCGGGCAGTGGCAACTAAAGTTGGCTGCACTGCTACTGTCACTGCACGAATGTACTGCATTTACGAACGTACCTATTTATAAGGAGCGCACACATGTTAATTAGATTAACCAGGGCTAAGCCCCGTTTATAGACTGTTTTGTTAATTGTCCTTTAATTAAACCAACAAATAAATGTTTAATTTCCTGGCGTTAGTTTATGTTTTATTCCCTCAGTAAATTAAAATCAACTACGAACAACGATTATTTTACAATATCAACTAGAAACTTGCAGCCAGTATTAATGACTCGGAATTGACTTGTTTTTAGGGTTCCGTTCCCCTAAAGGGAAAAAAACGGGAACATTTATAAGGTCACTTTTGTTTTGGGAGTGTGTATATAAAACAACCTTTTTTTCATCATAGAAACCTGAAATTTGGCACGGTGTTAGGTCTTAATAACCTAAGCACATTTTCACTATAAAAAGTTAAAAAATATTTTTAGAAATATTTTTTAATAATTTTTAAAGGTTTTCGGGTCGGACAAAAAAAATAAAAATATTTTTAAATCGTATCGTGTGGGACATCGTTAGAAAGGGCTACATCCATAGATTACAAAATGTATTTTTCTTAAATTTTATGTAAATGGGTTAGAAAGATATAGTTAAAAATCTGATAAAAACAGACCTGTCCCCACATGATCCCATCTGCACACATCATTTCTCAACCGAAAATTTTGATAAAATCAGGCTTACTAGGTATTTGATCACGCATGACTGAATGGCTGCCCCTTTTACGAATTTTTAATATTTTAATTTTTTTAAAATTAAGATGACCTCCCATCAGAAAAAAATTTTTGTTGTTTATGTCGAGTGGGGTATTTTTTTTAAATTTTATGTAAACGGGTTAGAAAGATATAGTTAAAAAAACGGACCTGTCCCCACATGATCCAACACGCTCAGCACATTTCTCAAGCTAAAATTTTGATAAAATCGGAGTTAATATAAAAATTTTATTACGCACTAGCTGTTACCCGCGGGTTTCACCCCGCGCTCTTATAAAAGTACGTAATGTGAAGAGGTGCTTGCATACGGAACTTCAATACTGCGCGACTTTTAGTTCCAAAGCTATTCGATATCAATGATTTGGTTTGTACGGGTGGTTCCACGCCTCTTATCCAATGCCCGTCCCATTTTCCCAGTTCAAGGATACGGATATGGTGTCAGTTCTTGCCGAGTTTCGTTTATGTATGATGTATAGTTCTAAAGTAATACCCAAATGTGAAGTTGATTGAAAAGTGCCACGCCCCTGTCCTACGCCCATAAAATTTTACCAGTGGGACGACACATCCAAGAGGCGACTGCATACGAAATTTCAATGCTGCACGACCTTTAGTTCCAAGGCTAATCGAGATCAAAAATTTTGTTTGTATGGGGGGTGCCACGGCCCCTTATTCAGTGCCCCCTTATTTTCTCAGTAGAAGGATATGGATATGTAGTAAGTTCCTACCGAGTTTCATTGATGTGTGATGTGTAGTTCTAAAGTTATACACGAATCTGTAGTTGATAAAATAGTGCCACGCCCCTTATCCTACGCCCATAAAATTTTGCCAGTGGGACGACACATCCAAGAGGCGACTGCATACGAAATTTCAATGCTGCACGACCTTTAGTTCCAAGGCTAATCGAGATCAAAAATTTTGTTTGTATGGGGGGTGCCACGCCCCCTTATCCAGTGCCCCCTTATTTTTTCATTAGAAGGATATGGATATGTAGTAAGTTCCTACCGAGTTTCGTTTATGTATGATGTGTAGTTCTAAAGTTATACACAAATCTGGAGTTGATAAAGAAAGGGCTACGCCCCTTATCCTACGCCCATAAAATTTTACCAGTGGGACGACACATCCAAGAGGCGACTGCATACGAAATTTCAATGCTGCACGACCTTTAGTTCCAAGGCTAATCGAGATCAAAAATATTGTTTGTATGGGGGGTGCCACGCCCCCTTATCCAGTGCCCCCTTATTTTTTCATTAGAAGGATATGGATATGTAGTAAGTTCCTACCGAGTTTCATTGATGTGTGATGTGTAGTTCTAAAGTTATACACAAATCTGGAGTTGATAAAAAAGTGCCACGCCCCTTATCCAACGCCCATAAAATTTTACCAGTGGGACGACACATCCAAGAGGCGACTGCATACGGAATTTCAATGCTACACGACTTTTAGTTCCAAAGCTATTCGATGTAAACAATTTGGTTTGTATGGGCGGTGCCACGCCCTCTTGATGTATCAAAATTTTTTATAGCCTATAACCATCCTTTGAACATCTATAATCTATGTGCCAAATTTGGTTATGATCGATCAAGCGGTTTGGAACGCAACTCCGAACATACATACATACATACATACATACATACATACATACATTTTTTGATTTTTATATATATAGATTACCGTAAGGGTGCAGGTTTTTTCGATTTTTTTATTTTTTTTTATTTAAATTGTTGTTGTTTATATCAAGTGGGGTATCATTAGAAAGGGCTACGTCCATGGATTCCAAACATATTTTTTTTATAATTTTCGTTAAAGTGGTTTCGAAGATATAGCACAAAATTTCGAAAAAATTACAATACCCCCCTTTGCCTTTCTACATTTCTCAAGCAAAAATTTTGATAAAATCAGAGTTAGTAGGTCTTTAGTCATAGATTACTGGAAAACTGCAACCTTTTCCGACAAATTAGATTTTCTATTTTTTTTAATTTTATTTAAGATTACCATAGTAAAAAATTTCCTCAGCGAAAATTTTTTGTTGTTTACATATTGTGGGGTATCGTTAGAAAGGGCTACGTCCGTGGATTCCAAAAATGTTTTTTTTATAATTTTAGGTGAATGGTTTCGAAGATGTAGGTCAAAATGTCAAAAATTTTATGGCCAGACGGGCAAAGAGAAACTACAATAAATTCGAACGCTAAAAAGGGTATTTCTGGTACGAAACCCTCAGTGAGCGAGCCCAACTCGCACTTGACTGCTTTTTTAATAAACTCATACGATTTCACCATTGTTAAACTCTTACCTTGCAGACTTTGTTCTTTTTCAATGGTCACGAGCACTTGACACAAATAATTTATGAACCCTGCTAATATTGAATGTCCAACCTACGTGAAAGTTTTGACCACATTCGTCTTACATAAAAGTCGATTTTCAGAAAGAGCAATTTTTTTGAAGGGCTTAGCATGTTGTAAATTCGGCACAAGCAAACTACATATATTTCACTTAGCCACGTTTTTCGTAATGATTGTTACTCAATGCCTCCACTTTGTGAGATTCGCCAGCGACAACTCGAATGGAAGCGAGTCCGGTGCACCACTTTTACTCACGAGTCGTTAACACTCGAATCCTACTGCTCCTTCATTTTTTATACTCTAATTCATTGCCTTTTTAAGCGTGATTCTAGAGGGAGTATTTGGGCTTAACTCGGTGTGCGAACGTGTGAGCGTTTTCTTCCGAGTGGCTAGAAGCCACGAAAGGCGACTGAAATTTTCCCCTGCTTAGATTTTTGGCTCCTTTTTTTAAATCAGTTTGTGTAAATGTGTAATTTCAACCTCCTCAAGCTTTTGGTATATTTGCTATATAAAATCTAATTAAAAATATATCATCAGCCTCTATCTACAGTTTTTGATGCCAAACCCTTCACCCACGCAGCTTCATCTATGATATTAATTTAAAAGAAAAAATTGTTTCTAATGTTCTTTTTTATTTAATACTGTACTATTGTCTTTGATTCAGAAATAAATAGCGACTGGAACGGTTTCTTCGCCCTCTTGAAAAATTATGCTTTTGCTGATAGAGGGTATTGAAGATACTAGTAAGTTCTAGATTTAAATACATCTTGATATAACCCGCACTGAAACTTTAACTTACCTTATAACCGCAAGCGCCATCTGCATTACGACCAAATAGAAGCACCACAAGTGCCAGTAATATGAGTACCGTTAAATTACGTGTGGAATACATAATTTCACCTATAATAAGGCTTTTAAATAGACACGGAAAAGCACTTCAATAACACTCCTTCACGTGCTTCAAAAACGAGCACCAACTTCACACAAAAACCAAAAGATAGCAGATTAATTTCACTTCTGCAAAAACTGGCGACTATGCGACTTTTTAATTCACAATCTGTTTTTCGAACAGTGGCAGGCTCCGCAGTAAACTGTCTACTGCACTGAGCGGCAATTGTTTTTATAGCCCGGCAAAAGTTCCCAGAGAAGAACAGAAAAACTACATTTCATATAAAAAAAGATTTTACTGATAAAAATGAGTGAGTGAAGGATTGACGCTTAAAAGACTCAATTTATCTGAAAATCAGGCAAATTGATTCAAATTTGCGCTCAAACAAGGCAATAAAGTTTTGATAAGACCGCGTGAGAAAAAACGGAGTTATCAATCGATAAGGGCTACTGTTCTGAAGTGCCGCCGCTTTATTGAGTGAGCGTCGAGCAATGGCAGCTGGCCAATTAGCTATGAATATTTGGCTTTTAGTAATAGTTCGTCAATTTTTTGTTTTGCTTTGCTTAAATCCTACGTGTGCGTCTGTGTATTTTAAGTGTGATTCACAATTTTTGACATTTTTAAGATAAGATACAAAAATTTAAAATTTTTCCTGGTTTCAAGTTTCCTTTTAATTTATGGCAATGCAATCAGTTGAAGTAATATCTTCCTTTGTAGAAAAGATTCGTGCTTTCATTAATAAGCAAATCTCAAGCTCTTTCAATTGCTAGAGGCTGCTTGCTCTGTTCATGAAGATTTATAATTTCTATGACTCAAACTTTCTACAGGCTTAAAATATAACCAAGGTAAAAGCTGCATCTTTAAAGCATCTAAGTTTTGGAGAATTTAAAAGATTCTTAACAGCAGTGAAATTACCAAATATAGACACTCTGATGTATATATTATTACGGCCGACATAAAGGGTGTTTTTTTTGACGTGTGGTTTTCAAGAAGAAATAAAATGCATATAATTTAATGTTATGGCCAATTATTTAGCTTTATTATAAATATAAGGGTTTGTCATTATGTTTTAAAAATGATTTAGAGCAAGTGGCCGCCGCGGCTGGCTAGAATAAATTCCAGCCGAGAGGCCCAATTTTCAACCACTTTTTGCAGCAATAACGCGCCGAATATTCTCTTCCAAGGCGTCAATCGTCTCGGGCTTATCTGCGTAGACAAGCAAATTCACATAACCCCACAAAAAATAGCCGAGCGGTGTTAAATCTCACGATCTTGGAGGCCATGCCACAGGCCCACGACGCGAGATAATGCGATCACCAAAAGTTTCCTTCAATAAATTGATTGTTTCGTTGTCTGTATGGCATGTAGCGCCGACTTGTTGGAACCAAAGGTCGTCCATATCAACATCCTCCAATTCAGGCACGAAAAAGTCATTAATCATGGCTCTATAGCGTTCCCCATTGACTGTAACATTATAGCCGGCTTCATTTTTGAAGAAATATGGACCAATGATTCCCTCTGCCCATAGAGCACACCAAACAGTGACTTTTTGAGGATGTAACGGCGTCTCAACAATGGCTTGTGAATTATCATCACTCCAAATGCGACAATTTTATAAGCTTTATATTAACTTCACTTCAGGTTTGTTTGTTTGTTTGTAGTCAAATCTAGTAATCAAGTTTTCATCCACTTCCCGACTACTTAGAGATCTGAAACTTTGCATACATGCGTAAACAGGCTGATTTGAAACAAAGTTATTAGCGAAACTGCAATAGCCAATCAGAGCACAGACAGAAGAAGAAGCACGTAGGGACAGACGAACCAGAGCTGTTCAATCGCATTTTATATAATCTTCCCGTATTTATAGAATACAAAATGTATAATGAGCTATATTTATGCCTGATTTAAGCCCCTAAAAATACAGATATAGCATTAAATCACATCAAACACATCAACTAATGTTCCGGGAACAGACGGGCAAGGAGCTGTTCAATCGCATTATATGTATGTATATAATCTATATATATAAAAATGGAGCGTGGTTTGTTCGGATGCTTAAAACTCCAGAACGGATAAACCGATTTTGATGAAATTTAGTGTATGTGCTTCAGTGGGGTCTGGGATGGTTTTGATCTATAATTGGACCCGATTGGATAAGGGGGCGTGGCACCGCCCATACAAACCAAATTGTTTACATCGAATAGCTTTGGAACTAAAATTCGTGTAGCATTGAAATTCCGTATGCAGTCGCCACTTGGATGTGTCGTCCCACTGGTAAAATTTTATGGGCGTAGGATAAAGGGGCGTGGCACCCCCATACAAACAAAATTTTTGATCTCGATTAGCTTTGGAACTAAAGGTCGTGCAGCATTGAAATTTCGTATGCAGTCGCCTCTTGGATGTGTCGTCCCACTGGTAAAATTTTATGGGCGTAGGATAAGGGGGCGTGGCACCCCCATACAAACAAAATTTTTGATCTCGATTAGCTTTGGAACTAAAGGTCGTGCTGCATTGAAATTTCGTATGCAGTCGCCACTTGGATGTGTCGTCCCACTGGTAAAATTTTATGGGCGTAGGATAAAGGGGCGTGGCACCCCCATACAAACAAAATTTTTGATCTCGATTAGCTTTGGAACTTAAGGTCGTGCAGCATTGAAATTTCGTATGCAGTCGCCTCTTGGATGTGTCGTCCCAGTGGTAAAATTTTATGGGCGTAGGATAAGGGGGCGTGGCACCCCCCATACAAACAAAATTTTTGATCTCGATTAGCTTTGGAACCAAAGGTCGTGCAGCATTGAAATTTCGTATGCAGTCGCCTCTTGGATGTGTCGTCCCACTGGTATAATTTTATGGGCGTAGGATAAGGGGCGTGGCACTTTTCAATCAACTTCACATTTGGGTATTACTTTAGAACTATACATCATACATCAACGAAACTCGGCAAGAACTGACACCATATCCGTATCCTTGAACTGGGAAAATGGGACGGGCATTGGATAAGAGGCGGGGCACCACCCGTACAAACCAAATCATTGATATCGAATAGCTTTGGAACTAAAAGTCGCGCAGTATTGAAATTCCGTATCCAGGCACCTCTTGGATGAATCGTCCCACTGATACAATTTTATGGGCGTAGGACAGGGGCGTGGCACTTTTCAATCAACTTCACATTTGGGTATTACTTTAGAACTATACATCATACATCAACGAAACTCGGCAAGAACTGACACCATATCCGTATCCTTGAACTGGGAAAATGGGACGGGCATTGGATAAGAGGCGTGGAACCACCCGTACAAACCAAATCATTGATATCGAATAGCTTTGGAACTAAATGTCGCGCAGTATTGAAATTCCGTATGCAGGCACCTCTTGGATGAGTCGTCCCACTGATTAAATTTTATGGGCGTAGGACAGGGGCGTGGCACTTTTCAATCAACTTCACGTTTGGGTATTACTTTAGAACTATACATCATACATAAACGAAACTCGGCAAGAACTGACACCATATCCGTATCCTTGAACTGGGAAAATGGGACGGGCATTGGATAAGAGGCGTGGAACCACCCGTACAAACCAAATCATTGATATCGAATAGCTTTGGAACTAAAAGTCGCGCAGTATTGAAATTCCGTATGCAGGCACCTCTTGGATGAGTCGTCCCAATGATACAATTTTATGGGCGTAGGACAGGGGCGTGGCACTTTTCAATCAACTTCACATTTGGGTATTACTTTAGAACTATACATCATACATCAACGAAACTCGGCAAGAACTGACACCATATCCGTATCCTTGAACCCCTCATACAACTTAAATCTTTTATTTGGTATATATTTAAAACTACAAGTCATTCAACATTGAAATTCTGTTTTGTTATTATTTAGTCATACATACATAATTTTGAGTTTTATATATATAGATTTAGGGTCATGGGACAAGGTGGCGTGGCACACCTTCAATGTATGTACCGTAAAAAAGTGGTGGTCCATGAGGAGTCACTTTAATTTTGGCCTTCCACCAAAGGAGTAATCTACATACACAGATAGTTTTGTAAGGACCTACATTTATGACTTCCCCTACAAGTATATAGACATCACAAGCATCAGCAAGGAGAAGCGCTGCTGTTCAACAGAAAACCACAAAAACCAAGAAAAAGACAGACTGGCAAGCACTTCTATTAAATTAAATACAATTAAATACAGCAACATCCAATCAGAGCATCATTCACATTACGTATTTTTATAAAAGCGCGGGGTGGAACCCGCGGGTAACAGCTAGTATATACATCAGAGTGTCTATATTTCGTAATTTCACTGCTGTTAAGAATCTTTTAAATTCTCCAAAAATTATATGCTTTAAAGATGCAGCTTTTACCTTGGTTATATTTTAAGCCTGTAGAAAGTTTGAGTCATAGAAATTGTAAATCTTCATGAACAGAGCAAGCAGCCTCTAGCAATTGAAAGAGCTTGAGATTTGCTTATTAATGAAAGCACGAATCTTTTCTACAAAGGAAGATATTACTTCAACTGATTGCATTGCCATAAATTAATAGGAAACTTGAAACCAGGAAAAATTTTAAATTTTTGTATCTTATCTTAAAAATGTCAAAAATTGTGAATCACACTTAAAATACACAGACGCACGTAGGATTTAAGCAAAGCAAAACAAAAAATTGACGAACTATTACTAAAAGCCAAATATTCATAGCTAATTGGCCAGCTGCCATTGCTCGACGCTCACTCAATAAAGCGAACAGAACAGTAGCCCTTATCGATTGATAACTCCGTTTTTATAAGCTTTACTAGCTGTTACCCGCGGGTTCCACCCCGCGCTTTTATAAAAATACGTAATGTGAATGATGCTCTGATTGGATGTTGCTGTATTTAATTGTATTTAATTTAATAGAAGTGCTTGCCAGTCTGTCTTTTTCTTGGTTTTTGTTGTTTTCTGTTGAACAGCAGCGCTTCTCCTTGCTGATGCTTGTGATGTCTATATACTTGTAGGGGAAGTCATAAATGTAGGTCCTTACAAAACTATCTGTGTATGTAGATTACTCCTTTGGTGGAAGGCCAAAATTAAATTGACTCCTCATGGACCACCACTTTTTTACGGTACATACATTGAAGGTGTGCCACGCCACCTTGTCCCATGACCCTAAATCTATATATATAAAACTCAAAATAATGTAAAAATGTTTACATGTATGTATGACTAAATAATAACAAAACAGAATTTCAATGTTGAATGACTTGTAGTTTTAAATATATACCAAATAAAAGATTTAAGTTGTATGAGGGGTGTCACGCCTCGTGTCCAATGCGCATTCCATTTTCACAGTTGAAGAATACGGAGTTTCATTTATGTATGATATATAGTTCTAAAGTAATATCCAAATGTGGAGTTGATTGAAAAGTGCCACGCCCCTTGTCCTACGACCATAAAATTGTACCAGTGGGACGACTCATCCCAGAGGTGCT
The DNA here is from genome assembly GCA_963457695.1 of Neria commutata. Taxonomy (NCBI): domain Eukaryota; kingdom Metazoa; phylum Arthropoda; class Insecta; order Diptera; family Micropezidae; genus Neria; species Neria commutata. The sequence goes on from OY735246.1 coordinate 39,219,107, forward strand.
TGCATACGGAACTTCAATACTGCGCGACTTTTAGTTCCAAAGCTATTCGATATCAATGATTTGGTTTGTACGGGTGGTGCCACGCCTCTTATCCAATGCCCGTCCCATTTTCCCAGTTCAAGGATACGGATATGGTGTCAGTTCTTGCCGAGTTTCGTTTATGTATGATGTATAGTTCTAAAGTAATACCCAAATGTGAAGTTGATTGAAAAGTGCCACGCCCCTGTCCTACGCCCATAAAATTGTATCAGTGGGACGACTCATTCAAGAGGTGCCTGCATACGGAATTTCAATACTGCGCGACTTTTAGTTCCAAAGCTATTCGATATCAATGATTTGGTTTGTACGGGTGGTGCCACGCCTCTTATCCAATGCCCGTCCCATTTTCCCAGTTCAAGGATACGGATATGGTGTCAGTTCTTGCCGAGTTTCGTTGATGTATGATGTATATTTCTAAAGTAATACCCAAATGTGAAGTTGATTGAAAAGTGCCACGCCCATTATCCTACGCCCCAGTGGGACGACACATCCAAGAGGCGACTGCATACGAAATTTCAATGCTGCACGACCTTTGGTTCCAAAGCTAATCGAGATCAAAAATTTTGTTTGTATGTGGGGTGCCACGCCCCCTTATCCTACGCCCATAAAATTTTACCAGTGGGACGACACATCCAAGAGGCGACTGCATACGAAATTTCAATGCTGCATGACCTTTAGTTCCAGAGCTAATCGAGATCAAAAATTTGGTTTGTATGGGGGGTGCCACACCCCCTTATCCTACGCCCATAAAATTTTACCAGTGGGACGACACATCCAAGAGGCGACTGCATACGAAATTTCAATGCTGCACGGCCTTTAGTTCCAAAGCTAATCGAGATCAAAAATTTTGTTTGTATGGGGGGTGCCACGCCCCCTTATCCTACGCCCATAAAATTTTACCAGTGGGACGACACATCCAAGAGGCGACTGCATATGAAATTTCAATGCTACACGACCTTTAGTTCCAAAGATAATCGAGATCAAAAATTTGGTTTGTATGGGGGGTGCCACGCCCCCTTGTCCACCGCCCCTCTTATTTTCTCAGTAGAAGGATATGGATATGTAGTAAGTTCCTACCAAGTTTCATTGATGTGTGATGTGTAGTTCTAAAGTTATACACAAATGTGGAGTTGTTAAAAAAGTACCACGCCCCTTATCCTACGCCCATAAAATTTTACCAGTGGGACGACACATCCAAGAGGCGACTGCATACGGAATTTCAATGCTGCACGACCTTTAGTTCCAAAGCTATTCGAGATCAAAAATTTGGTTTGTATGGGGCGGTGCCACGCCCCCTTATCCAGTGCCCCCCTTATTTTCTCAGTAGAAGGATATGGATATGTAGTAAGTTCCTACCGAGTTTCACTGATGTGTGATGTGTAGTTCTAAAGTTATACACAAATGTGGAGTTGTTAAAAAAGTACCACGCCCCTTATCCTACGCCCATAAAATTTTACCAGTGGGACGACACATCCAAGAGGCGACTGCATACGGAATTTCAATGCTGCACGACCTTTAGTTCCAAAGCTATTCGAGATCAAAAATTTGGTTTGTATGGGCGGTGCCACGCCCCCTTATCCAGTTCCCCCCTTATTTTCTCAGTAGAAGGATATGGATATGTAGTAAGTTCCTACCGAGTTTCACTGATGTGTGATGTGTAGTTCTAAAGTTATACACAAATTTGGAGTTGATAAAAAAGTGCCACGCCCCTTATCCTACTCCCATAAAATTTTACCAGTGGGACGACACATCCAAGAGGCGACTGCATACGGAATTTCAATGCTACAAGACTTTTAGTTCCAAAGCTATTCGATGTAAACAATTTGTTTTGTATGGGGGTGCCACGCCCCCTTGTCCACCGCCCCCCTTATTTTCTCAGTAGAAGGATATGGATATGTAGTAAGTTCCTACCAAGTTTCATTGATGTGTGATGTGTAGTTCTAAAGTTATACACAAATGTGGAGTTGTTAAAAAAGTGCCACGCCCCTTATCCTACGCCCATAAAATTTTACCAGTGGGACGACACATCCAAGAGGCGACTGCATACGAAATTTCAATGCTGCACGGCCTTTAGTTCCAAAGCTAATCGAGATCAAAAATTTTGTTTGTATGGGGGGTGCCACGCCCCCTTATCCTACGCCCATAAAATTTTACCAGTGGGACGACACATCCAAGAGGCGACTGCATATGAAATTTCAATGCTGCACGACCTTTAGTTCCAAAGATAATCGAGATCAAAAATTTGGTTTGTATGGGGGGTGCCACGCCCCCTTGTCCACCGCCCCTCTTATTTTCTCAGTAGAAGGATATGGATATGTAGTAAGTTCCTACCAAGTTTCATTGATGTGTGATGTGTAGTTCTAAAGTTATACACAAATGTGGAGTTGTTAAAAAAGTACCACGCCCCTTATCCTACGCCCATAAAATTTTACCAGTGGGACGACACATCCAAGTGGCGACTGCATACGGAATTTCAATGCTGCACGACCTTTAGTTCCAAAGCTATTCGAGATCAAAAATTTGGTTTGTATGGGCGGTGCCACGCCCCCTTATCCAGTGCCCCCCTTATTTTCTCAGTAGAAGGATATGGATATGTAGTAAGTTCCTACCGAGTTTCACTGATGTGTGATGTGTAGTTCTAAAGTTATACACAAATGTGGAGTTGTTAAAAAAGTACCACGCCCCTTATCCTACGCCCATAAAATTTTACCAGTGGGACGACACATCCAAGAGGCGACTGCATACGGAATTTCAATGCTGCACGACCTTTAGTTCCAAAGCTATTCGAGATCAAAAATTTGGTTTGTATGGGCGGTGCCACGCCCCCTTATCCAGTTCCCCCCTTATTTTCTCAGTAGAAGGATATGGATATGTAGTAAGTTCCTACCGAGTTTCACTGATGTGTGATGTGTAGTTCTAAAGTTATACACAAATGTGGAGTTGTTAAAAAAGTGCCACGCCCCTTATCCTACGCCCATAAAATTTTACCAGTGGGACGACACATCCAAGAGGCGACTGCATATGAAATTTCAATGCTGCACGACCTTTAGTTCCAAAGCTAATCGAGATCAAAAATTTTTTTTGTATGGGGGGTGCCACGCCCCCTTATCCTACGCCCATAAAATTTTATCAGTGGGACGACACATCCAAGAGGCGACTGCATACGAAATTTCAATGCTGCACGACCTTTAGTTCCAAAGCTAATCGAGATCAAAAATTTTGTTTGTATGGGGGGTGCCACGCCCCCTTATCCTACGCCCATAAAATTTTACCAGTGGGACGACACATCCAAGAGGCGACTGCATACGAAATTTCAATGCTGCACGACCTTTAGTTCCAAAGCTAATCGAGATCAAAAATTTCTTTGTATGGGGGTGCCACGCCCCCTTATCCTACGCCCATAAAATTTTATCAGTGGGACGACACATCCAAGAGGCGACTGCATACGAAATTTCAATGCTGCACGACCTTTAGTTCCAAAGCTAATCGAGATCAAAAATTTTGTTTGTATGGGAGTGCCACGCCCCTTTATCCTACGCCCACAAAATTTTACCAGTGGGACGACACATCCAAGAGGCGACTGCATACGAAATTTCAATGCAGCACGACCTTTAGTTCCAAAGCTAATCGAGATCAAAAATTTTGTTTGTATGGGGGGTGCCACGCCCCCTTATCCTACGCCCATAAAATTTTACCAGTAGGATGCCACATCCAAGAGGCGACTGCATACGGAATTTCAATGCTACACGAATTTTAGTTCCAAAGCTATTCGATGTAAACAATTTGGTTTGTATGGGCGGTGCCACGCCCCCTTGTCCAATCGGGTCCAATTATAGATCAAAACCATCCCAGACCCCACTGAAGCACATACACTAAATTTCATCAAAATCGGTTTAGCCGTTCTGGAGTTTTAAGCATCCGAACAAACCACGCTCCATTTTTATATATATAGATTATTACGGCCGACATAAAGGGTGTTTTTTTTAGACGTGTGGTTTTCAAGAAGAAATAAAATGCATATAATTTAATGTTATGGCCAATAATTTAGCTTTATTATAAATATAAGGGTTTGTCATTATGTTTTAAAAATGATTTCGGGGAAGTGGCCGCCGCGGCTGGCTAGAATAAATTCCAGCCGAGAGGCCCAATTTTCAACCACTTTTTGCAGCAATAACGCGCCGAATATTCTCTTCCAAGGCGTCAATCGTCTCGGGCTTATCTGCGTAGATAAGCAAATTCACATAGCCCCACAAAAAATAGCCGAGCGGTGTTAAATCGCACGATCTTGGAGGCCATGCCACAGGCCCACGACGCGAGATAATGCGATCACCAAAAGTTTCCTTCAATAAATTGATTGTTTCGTTGTCTGTATGGCATGTAGCGCCGACTTGTTGGAACCAAAGGTCGTCCATATCAACATCCTCCAATTCAGGCACGAAAGTCATTAATCATGGCTCTATAGCGTTCCCCATTGACTGCAACACTATGGCCGGCTTCATTTTTGAAGAAATATGGACCAATGATTCCCTCTGCCCATAGAGCACACCAAACAGTGACTTTTTGAGGATGTAACGGCGTCTCAACAATGGCTTGTGGATTATCATCACTCCAAATGCGACAATTTTATAAGCTTTATATTTACACTTCAGGTTTGTTTGTTTGTTTGTAGTCAAATCTAGTAATCAAGTTTTCATCCACTTCCCGACTACTTAGAGATCTGAAACTTTGCATACATGCGTAAACAGGCTGATTTGAAACAAAGTTATTAGCGAAACTGCAATAGCCAATCAGAGCACAGACAGAAGAAGAACCACGTAGGGACAGACGAACCAGAGCTGTTCAATCGCATTTTATATAATCTTCCCGTATTTATAGAATACAAAATGTATAATGAGCTATATTTATGCCTGATTTAAGCCCCTAAAAATACAGATATAGCATTAAATCACATCAAACACATCAACTAATGTTCCGGGAACAGACGGGCAAGGAGCTGTTCAATCGCATTATATGTATGTATATAATCTTAATCTATATATATAAAAATGGAGCGTGGTTTGTTCGGATGCTTAAAACTCCATAACGGCTAAACCGATTTTGATGAAATTTAGTGTATGTGCTTCAGTGGGGTCTGGGATGGTTTTGATCTATAATTGGACCCGATTGGATAAGGGGGCGTGGCACCGCCCATACAAACCAAATTGTTTACATCGAATAGCTTTGGAACTAAAATTCGTGTAGCATTGAAATTCCGTATGCAGTCGCCACTTGGATGTGTCGTCCCACTGGTAAAATTTTATGGGCGTAGGATAAGGGGGCGTGGCACCCCAATACAAACAAAATTTTTGATCTCGATTAGCTTTGGAACTAAAGGTCGTGCAGCATTGAAATTTCGTATGCAGTCGCCTCTTGGATGTGTCGTCCCACTGGTAAAATTGTATGGGCGTAGGATAAAGGGGCGTGGCACCCCCATAAAAACAAAATTTTTGATCTTGATTAGCTTTGGAACTAAAGGTCGTGCAGCATTGAAATTTCGTATGCAGTCGCCTCTTGGATGTGTCGTCCCACTGGTAAAATTTTATGGGCGTAGGATAAGGGGGCGTGGCACCCCCCATACAAACAAAATTTTTGATTTCGATTAGCTTTGGAACCAAAGGTCGTGCAGCATTGAAATTTCGTATGCAGTCGCCTCTTGAATGTGTCGTCCCACTGATACAATTTTATGGGCGTAGGACAGGGGCGTGGCACTTTTTTAACAACTCCACATTTGTGTATAACTTTAGAACTACACATCACACATCAATGAACCTTGGTAGGAACTTACTACATATCCATATCCTTCTACTAAGAAAATAAGGGGGGCGTGGCACCCCCCATACAAACCAAATTTTTGATCTCGATTATCTTTGGAACTAAAGGTCGTGCAGCATTGAAATTTCATATGCAGTCGCCTCTTGGATGTGTCGTCCCACTGATAAAATTTAATGGGCGTAGGACAGGGGGATGGCACTTCAATCAAATCCTATACGGGTATAACCTTAGAAATATACTTCATACATCAATGAAACTCGGTAGAAACATATTACATATCCGTATCATTGAACTGGGAAAATGGGATGGCAATTGGACAAGAGGCATGGCACCCCTCATACAACTTAAATCTGTGATTTGGTATGCCTTTATAACTACAAGTCATGCAACATTAACATTGTGTATTCTGTTAGTATTTAGTCATACATACATGTAAACATTTTTACATAATTTGTGTTTCATATATATAGATTTAGGGGCATGGCACACCTCAATTGTATGTACCGTAAAAGATTGTGGGTCCTTGATGAGTGAAGGTGGGTCGTGACTTTATTTTTGGCATCAAAAGGAGTAATCTACATACACAGATAGTTCTGTAAGGACCTACATTTATGACTTCTTCTACAAGTATGTATGTAAACATCACAAGCATCAGCAAGGAGAAGTCCTGCTGTTCAACAGAAAACAACAAAAACCAAGAAAAAGACAGACTGGCAAGCACTGCTATTAAATTAAATACAGCTACGTTCATTCAGAGCATTATTCACATTATGTATTTTTATAAAAGCGCGGGGTGGAACCCGCGGGTAACAGCTAGTATATTAAAAAAAATTTTTTTTTTAAATAAGCTTTAATTCATTTAATGTACTAAAAAGTAGAAAATAAATTGTTTCCAAATCACCTGTATCTTACTATCAATAAAAGCTTGGGCGCTCAAAATCTATATTCACACAATTAAATTTCATTACTAGAATATATTTACAAAAAATAAATTAAATAAAATATTGTATCAATTGGTTGATTTTGAACAAATGAGCGCCCCAAGCCTTTATTGATAGTAAGATACAGGTGACTTGGAAACAATTTATTTTCTACTTTTTAGTACATTAAATGAATTAAAGCTTATTTTTAAAAAGTTTTTTTTTATATAATACTAGCTGATTCACCCGGCTTTACCCGAGTGCCACATCATACGGGGAATCTGTGTATGTAGATTACCTATTCACGAAAACCTATTCTTCCTGTACATAATTTTCATATTATCAAAAAAATTCCTACCATTATTGAAATACATTTAAAAACAAATCTTGGAATAAAATAATTATTTTAGGCAGAACAGCGTTTGCCGGGACAGCTAGTACATATATAAAACCCAAATAATGTAAAAATGTTTACGTGAATGCATGACTAAATACTAACAGAATACAAAATTTTAACGTTGTATGACATGTAGTTTTAAAGGTATACCAAATGAAATATTTACGTTGTATGAGAGGTGCCACGCCCCTTGCCCAATGCCCGCCCCATTTTCCGAGTTGAAGGATACGGACATGTAGTAAGTTCGTATCGTGTTTCATTTATGTGTGCTGTATAGTTCTAAAGTTATACCCAAATGTATAGTTGATTGAAAAGTGCCACGCCCCTTGTCCTACGCCCATAAAATTTTACCCGTGGGACGAAGCATCTAAGAGGGGCCTGCATACGGAATTTGAATGCTGCGTGACTTGTAGTTTTAAAGATATGCCAAATCAAATATTTAAGTTGTATAGGGAGTGCCACTCCCCCTTGTCCCACGCCCCTAAATTTTTTTAAGCAAGAGGGCACGACTAAATACTAACAGAATACAAAATTTTAACGTTGTATGACATGTAGTTTTAAAGGTATACCAAATGAAATATTTACGTTGTATGAGAGGTGCCACGCCCCTTGCCCAATGCCCGCCCCATTTTCCGAGTTGAAGGATACGGACATGTAGTAAGTTCGTATCGTGTTTCATTTATGTGTGCTGTATAGTTCTAAAGTTATACCCAAATGTATAGTTGATTGAAAAGTGCCACGCCCCTTGTCCTACGCCCATAAAATTTTACCCGTGGGACGAAGCATCTAAGAGGGGCCTGCATACGGAATTTGAATGCTGCGTGACGTAGTTTTAAAGATATGCCAAATCAAATATTTAAGTTGTATAGGGAGTGCCACTCCCCCTTGTCCCACGCCCCTAAATTTTTTTAAGCAAGAGGGCACGACTAAATACTAACAGAATACAAAATTTTAACGTTGTATGACATGTAGTTTTAAAGGTATACCAAATGAAGTATTTACGTTGTATGAGAGGTGCCACGCCCCTTGCCCAATGCCCGCCCCATTTTCCGAGTTGAAGGATACGGACATGTAGTAAGTTCGTATCGTGTTTCATTTATGTGTGCTGTATAGTTCTAAAGTTATACCCAAATGTATAGTTGATTGAAAAGTGCCACGCCCCTTGCCCTACGCCCATAAAATTTTACCCGTGGGACGAAGCATCTAAGAGGGGCCTGCATACGGAATTTCAATGCTGCCTGACTTGTAGTTTTAAAGATATGCCAAATCAAATATTTAAGTTGTATAGGGAGTGCCACTCCGCCTTGTCCCACGCCCCTAAATTTTTTTAAGCAAGAGGGCACGACTAAATACTAACAGAATACAAAATTTTAACGTTGTATGACATGTGGTTTTAAAGATATACCAAATCAAATATTTAAGTTGTATGGGAGGTGCCACGCCCTCTTGATGAATCGAAAAATTTTATATACAGTCGCCTTCCTTTGGTCTTCAACAATATTGGTATAAAGTTTGGCTGAAATCGGTCAACGCGTGTAGCTTTGTATAGCCGGACAGACAGACAGACAGACAAACAAACATTCATTTTTATATATTAGATTATTGCTTATTAACGTACCCATTCAACCAAAAGTGAGCTTCATCGCTGAACAAAATTTGTCGAAATGTGTCGCGCGAGTTACGTTCAGACGCAACCTAATACACCTTTTCCGTTTCTACTGTCAAACACATTCTTTCTGCTTTGTCTCACTGTAAATTTCAAGCTAATTTTCAATTGACAAATATTTTCAACAGAAATGATGAAAATATATTCTCATGTATAAATGCACCTGAATTAGTGCAGAATTGCATTTATGCAATTCAAAGCACATTCTTTCTGTTCTGCCTTATCTCTTTCTGTGAATACATACTTACATAGATACTTATGTATTTTCATGTACTTACATTTTCTTGTCTTACCTACCTTTTCGCTGCTACAGCAAAAACATTCATTTAATGGGGAACGAGTTAGCTTAAGAATATTTTTGTAAGTCAGTCTTAAGATTCATACTGAAGTGTAATAAAGTGCATTGAAATAAGTGCATAAGTGCAAATGAAAAACCTTTTGTGTTTTTATTTTTGGATTCAGCTGAAGCTAATCCTATAATTGGCGCAGTCGCGGTGTTAATATCCAAAGATATTAACTGTCGAACCTTAACAAGAAGTGACTCTCAAAAACAAAAATAAAACCTTTATTTGAAAAAAAAAAAAGACTATGGAAAAAATTAACAATAGTGAAAAGCATAAATTCTATGAAGAGTGAACTCCGCTAATATAAAACAAATGTGAAATGTGAATTAAGCAAAGAAAATACAATTTTAAGCAAGCTGTATATAACTGTGCGGCCCAATATTATGAAAATCAACGAAGGCCAGGGTGCCTGGAATTTTGTAAGAAAAAAAAAAAAAAACAAATATATTTAGAAGATCTGCACGCCAAGCCGAGGCGTAGCCAACGAGGGATACAGCAGCGGTGCCAACAACAGCAGCAACAAAGAAAACACACAAAAACACTCGTAAAATTCATGAACCGCAAGAAACTTTTCGATCAAAATCGAAATTTAAACCAAGGAAAAATGGAACAGAAAATCGCAGAACTAGAGGCGGTACTTCGACAACAGGAGCAAAAAATCCTGCAACAAGATCAACAGTTGGCAACGGCAGCAGCGAACCAAGAGGTACTACAACAGCAAAAACTACAACAGGAGCAAATACAACGGGAGCAACTACAACAACTCGAGCAACAACAACTACTACTACAACAACAACAAGCTACGATGCAAGCAGCCGCTCAGCAAGCATCTGCTCAACACGGATATGAAGGAGGATATCAATTCCAATTCAACATGACCGCCAAGGATGTCATCGAGCAATTCCGCCGTTTGAAGCCTCTTTCGGAGAACCACAATCCGAGAGCTTTCCTAAACGCTGTGGAGGCAAATCCGGCGCTGTGTGGCGTAAACGCCAGCCTTAAGCAATTCTGTCTTGGAATTGTAGCAGACGAAAAGGTTCAAGGCAACGCTGGACGAAGAGTTAGAGAGCTGCAAAACGGAGCTTCATGGGAGGAGATGAAAATAAAAATTTTACAAGAATGCAGCCCAAGGAAGACGTATGCAGAAATTTTCAACATATGCCGGACCGTTAAAGTAAGGAATTTAAGAGAACTATTTACATTTTTTGAAAATTGCAAATTTGAAATAAATGATATTTACTTATCTGACCCGTTAAAACCTGAATTATACAGACCACAAAATGTAGATAGGGACTTAGTAGACATATTACTAGAAAAAATTGACGGACCAATTCGAGCACATTTAGATAAAAACGCAAGCTTAAATGAAATAATAATGAAGTATACAAAATTAAAGCTATTAGATGACAGTAGAGCGATTTCATTTAACCATAAAAAACTCGCAAATTTTAATAAAAATAATTATAATTTTGAAAGACAAGGCAACAGTAATAATTTTCAACAACGAAACGTTACTCATTGGCAGAATTCGAAGCCAAAAACGAGCTTACAAAATAATAATAACAATAATGGACATAATTTCCAGCCAAGCACACAAAGTGGCACCTATTTTAAACCAGCACAGCAGCAAACTGGAAATTATGGTAATTCTGGCCGAAATTCGAATTATAGTAGGAATATTAATCCGCAGCAATTTCGACAAAATTTTTCCAACAATCATAGGCAAAATAATTCTACTGTGACCAAAAATTTACATATGAGTGTTGATACTCAAAATACTAAAGTTAGTCAGAATTCGCAAATGGAGGTCGGAACTATACAAGAAGAAGTAAATTTTTACCAGACGCCTCCACCTCCAAACTGCCCATAGTAACTTTAACAATTGGCAACAGGGAAGTTCAATGCCTTATAGACACGGGATCTGATACCAGTATAATAAAATCACATATCCTTGAAGATGAATTTATTAAAGAAGAACTCCCTAATCCTCTTTATTTCAAAACAATAGATGGCGTTAATAAAGTGACACACAATGTAACAACTCCTATACCTAGAGAATTTAATGTCTCAGGCACCTTCTCATGGAAGGTGATCGATTTTAACAGTAAAAATTATTCAGCCATAATAGGCCAAAATTTTCTCATCCCTCTTAAAGCTAAGATTGATGTAGAGAATAAGATTTTGAACACTTTAGGAAGTAACATATATTTTGGAAGTTTCAATCCTTACAATAGCCAGGAAATTTGTGCACTTGAATATAACGACATGCAAAATTTAAATTTAGAGCATTTAAACTCCGAAGAACGCCAATTGACTACAAATTTATTGCAAGAATTTAAGGAATTATTTTATAAAGAAGGAGACAAACTCTCTGCCACACAGGAAATTAAACATGAAATAATTACTACAACGGACCACCCTATATACTCTAAAATTTATAGATACCCGCAAATACATGAAAAAGAAATTCAAAAACAAATAAAAGAAATGTTGGAGCAAAATATAATTAGAGAAAGCAATTCACCTTATAATAGCCCTTTGTGGGTTGTACCAAAAAAGATCGACAATTCTGGCGTACAAAAATGGCGAATTGTTGTCGATTATAGAAAGCTTAATGAAATGACCATTAATGACAAGTTCCCAATTCCTAATATGGATGCAATCTTGGACAAAGCCCAATATTTCAGTTCTATTGATCTCGCTAAAGGTTTCCACCAAATTTTGATGAAAGAAAATGACATGAAAAAAACTGCTTTTTCCACACCTTTTGGGCATTATGAATTTGTAAGAATGCCATTTGGACTTAAAAATGCCCCTTCAACTTTCCAACGACTTATGAATTGTGTGCTCCGTAATTACATAAATAAAATTTGTGTAGTCTATTTAGATGACATTTTGATATTCAGTACATCGTTAGCTGAACACATAGAAAACACGAGAAAAATATTTCAAAAATTAAGAGAAGCAGGACTTAAAATTCAAGTCGACAAATGTAATTTTTTAAAAAAGAAACCGAATTTTTGGGACATGTGCTTACACCTAAAGGTATAAAGCCCAACCCAAGTAAAGTTGAGGTGATTCAAAAATTGAAGCTCCCGACAACACAAAAGCAAATTAAATCCTTTTTAGGCATTACAGGTTTCTACAGGAAGTTTATAAAGGACTATTCTAAAATAGCCTACCCCATGGTAAAATATTTAAAGAAAAATTCAAAGGTTAACATAAGAGACCCAAACTATATCGTTGCTTTTGAGAAACTGAAGGATATTATAACAAATCCTCCTATTCTGAGGTACCCCAACTTTAATAAACGCTTTAAGCTCATTACTGACGCCAGCAATTTTGCAATTGGTGCAGTGTTAACTCAAGAAGGTCATCCAACCACGAGCAAAATTACTCCACTATCGAAAAAGAATTATTGGCGATAGTTTGGGGAGTTAAATACTACAGACCCTACATTTTTGGAAGAGAGTTTGACTTACAAACGGATCATCAACCACTCAAGTGGTTGCAGGCAAAAAATTAGGGGAAAGATATAAACCCAAGATTGCAACGTTGGCTAGTTCAGTTAGGTGAATATGATGCGAAAATCGATTATATTGCAGGAAAAGAAAACAAAATAGCTGATTTTCTCAGCCGAATTAATTGTGAAAATTGTGAGATAAACATGTTAGATTCCGACAATTTGGGAATCACCTTAAACGAAATGCTAACAATCAAAAATGTAAACGTTGGAGAATCAGAAATACCACCAGCAGACTTCCGAGTAAATGTAATTATTAAGGAATGTGGCTACCTAAGCGAGGGTGAACGCGATGAAATAAACAATGGAGAGGATTCAGAATCGCTTGCAGTGCAAACTGACCATACTCAAGAAGAAAATTCAAATGAAAACATAAGAATTAGTAACCATGAAGAATCAATAGACGGTGAAACGGTACATTCTCAAGCAGAAAACTTTAACGACCATTTCCCTATTCTCGACACCATTGTGAACCGCTTTAAGACCCAAATAATCCTAGTAGAAAGTAAAAGGGTTGAAACGTTGAACATTTTTAAAAACAAACGAATTTTTATAGACAGACAAGACATTAATTCAGAAAATGTCATCGATATTGTCCGAAGACATGTAAGCAAGGGCAAAGTAGCAATTTATTCCTTTTTAGACGACACGGTTTACAACCAGTTCCAGCTTAAAATAATAAAATATTTCCCAAGATCTTTAGGCATACATTTTGTAAAATGTAGCTATTACGCAAAAGATTTAAGGGATGAAGAAGAAGCATCTAGACAAGTTGCACTTTTTCACAAAAAAGAATCTGGTCATTCTGGTATCGTAGCAAATTACGAAGGCTTAAAGTTTACTACCCTAATTTGAAACTTATAATCAACAAAATCATAAACAACTGCGATATATATTCAGGCGGAAAATATGATCGAAACCCCATCAAAAATAAATTCTCAAACACCGAAACTCCGAAGACAACTAACGAGATTGTTCATATCGATACTTATGTCAATAGTAAGCAATCCTTTATTGTCTTTATCGACAAATTTTCAAAACATGCGGTTTGTCTTCCACTACCTGATAGGAACAATAGGACAATAGTGGATCACATCCAACAATACCTAGCGATAAAAGGCAAGGCGAAGAAATTTGTTTTCGACAATGAGTTTAATTCGGCAAATGTTAGAGAATTCTTAGAAAACGAAGGCATTGAATACCATGCCACGAAACCAAATAGTCACACCGGAAATAGTGATGTAGAAAGGCTTAATAATACCCTAACAGAGAAGATAAGAACGCTTAACGTCGAGAATAAAATACCAATCGTCTCACAAATGAACAAGGCAGTAAGATATTATAATTATACATTTCATAGTTCTATTAAATGTACGCCGACAGAAGCCCAAAATCATGTAGTCCAACACGAAACTATCTTTAATAGATTAGTCAAAACAAAACAAACCCAAATAGAAAAAGCAAATAGGACAAGAGAAAATTACGAAGAACAAAGAGAAGAGGGTTTTATTAAAAATTACAAAAATTTAAGACACAAAGAAACACCTAAATTTAGGAAATCAAGATTACACAATATCCACTCAAGCAATATAAAAAGACCCTTTAAATTTGCAGGCACTGGCATTCGTGATAATGCTGATGATGCTCATAAATAGATAATATTATATACACTTATAAAGAAGAAATCGATTTAAAAAATTTTAAAGAAAGCAAAAATTGTATTTAATACCAAAACTGTAAACTAAAGTTTAATAATAAATTTGAAATCCTAACCATGTAGTTAAAAATGCAAACAACGAAACAGCTATCCAGAATTGCGATGACAGAAAAATAATATTGAACAAGAATTACTTAATCTCAGTTAATAATTGCAAAATAAAAAGAAAGCAATACGTTTTCCAAAACAAACAAGTAATTGTACAAGATAAATTCTATATTCCGACTAACACATTCAATTCCACCTTTCAAAAAGAAATTGATTTTAACGAAATTGCATTAAAAAAAAAAATTTCGAAAATTTAAAGCAAATAAAAGGACTAAAGTTTCCCCGCAATGTATCTTACGGAATAGATGGAACTCTAACCTTTATAATAATAATCGTTATAAGCGTAGTAATTTTCCGTATAAAAAGGAAAAACAATAGGGGTATTCCCGATCCGGAGCGAATGCAAAAGCAAAAGCAAAATTTTCCTTTTGTATTTTTATAATCGGGAACGACCGATTTGCGAAATACATTCAAATGCTTTTGTCAAACAGCTGTTTTACTTGAGAGTTTAATAAAATGACACGAAACAGCGAAAAACAACAATTTTGCGACTTCTTATTTGAAAATGCAGCAAATGAAATCACCCGTAAATATTAAGACACCATTTTTGGAAATAAAAAGTGAAATAAAAATCAAAATGATCAGCTGGTCGCTGTTAATACTCGTTGTTGGCAACTTAGGTCACCGATAAGTGGGACTTTTCAAGCTGGCAACTATGCTCATATTTTGCATCAAATATTTTCCACTAAACGCAATGGGTTCTGGTCTAGGAAAATTGTGACTTTAATGCAAAAGCAAACCAGTGTGTTTTGTTGTTGTGTATGCAAAAGGTGGAAAAATATTTTGCATTCGCTCTTTTGCATGACCAATTGCACCGGATCGGGAATACCCCTATTGTGAAGATTGTCAACAGAATTGAAACAAAAAAGTTTGAAGAAATTGAATTGGAAAAAATTAAAGAAAAATACGGCCTGAAATAAATAATAACTATATTTGTAAGATACTCGTTCCCAAACTCAAAATATTTTAATAATATTGACGACTCAGGAGAGTCTTCTATCTCAAGGGGGAGAAGTTACGTTCAGACGCAACCTAATACACCTTTTCCGTTTCTACTGTCAAACACATTCTTTCTGCTTTGTCTCACTGTAAATTTCAAGCTAATTTTCAATTGACAAATATTTTCAACAGAAATGATGAAAATATATTCTCATGTATAAATGCACCTGAATTAGTGCAGAATTGCATTTATGCAATTCAAAGCACATTCTTTCTGTTCTGCCTTATCTCTTTCTGTGAATACATACTTACATAGATACTTATGTATTTTCATGTACTTACCTTTTCTTGTCTTACCTACCTTTTCGCTGCTACAGCAAAAACATTCATTTAATGGGGAACGAGTTAGCTTAAGAATATTTTTGTAAGTCAGTCTTAAGATTCACACTGAAGTGTAATAAAGTGCATTGAAATAAGTGCATAAGTGCAAATGAAAAACCTTTTGTGTTTTTATTTTTGGATTCAGCTGAAGCTAATCCTATAATTCGCGAACCGAACCATTATTTTGGTAATAAATTTGCACGATTTGCAAACGTTGTTTAGGAGTAAGTCTATTTATTATGAAATGGCAAACCAAACAGAGCATAAATCAAGTGACAGCTGTCAGAAAGACCAACTCCTAAAAAAGCATTGCTTGATTGAAAACCACACGTCTAAAAAAAACACCCGTTGTTCATGCCAAAACCCTCAGCCACTGCCATGGCAACCCGGGCCATGTTTCGGCTTTAACACCAAATAACCCGAATTTGCCACTTTGCACTTTGAGGTGAGTCACGGCATTCGCACCGTGACCCCCGAAGCTGCTGCAAGTGTAAGTGTCGAATATTGAAAATAAAGATAGATATATACCCCGAATCTCGATATTGTTTTTGAGCTTTCTTCCGCGCAATTTTTATTAAAGTTTCAGCTCCTTCCTGCTACTCCAGGCCTTATCGGCACCCGACTCGCGGAACTGACACCCCGGTCAGTTCTCGCACATTTATTGGTCCTTCGAGCCGGATGAGGCTCTGGAGTTTGGAAGCGGCGGAGCACCCCGACAGCCATACTAAACACTCACAAGTTTAATTTGCTTTCTTCATTTTCATATTCGGAGCCACTACACACATATTCACGCAGCGCCTGTGGAACGCTGATCACTGAAAAATCGCTGCAGCTCCTGCGCGCACCGCGAAGCATCCCGCACACCAACCGGTTACCTGCTGTAGTGCAGCAGCCTACAGCTATCGGAGCGACACAGCTTCCAACGCCAATGACGGAGCACCCGCAACCACCAAAATAGCACTAGTGGAACCCGTACTGCACCGGATCTACATTATGTACATATCACACGCGGTGAGTTGTATTTGATCCTATATTTGGTGCGAATTGAATATTTTTTATAAATTTACTAGCTGGACCCGGCATAACTCCGTTTTGCCCGCAACTGCTGACTATCCCGCGGCTATTATTTCGTGGACGTTGACGTTTTCTTGTTTACAGTTTTCTTTTCACACGATGGTCAAATTTTGTTTTTGTAAAAAAAGCCACTCAATATATTAAAATTTTATTCAACTAATTCATTATTGCTTTATGATAAGCACGCGAAAAACATGGATTCTCCAAATTCTGGCCTCAAACATTAAAGGATTGTCCCTGAGATTTGTTGATTGTCATTGCGAATGCCAATCGGACTGGAAATTGCAGTCTTTTAAAATCAAAAGAAATATCGGTCGTAATCAATGGAATGCGAGGAATAAACACATTTTCCCCCGAATATATTCCTATTAGAATTGTTGCTTCTATCAGATTCGGCATCAAATTCTTAACAGCAAGTCTGGTACCATTGCACAGACGTGGTTGATTCAAATTTCGTAGCATTATGATGACCGAACCGTTTTTTCGTTGCAAGTTATGGGGTAATTCCAAGGAATTCAAAAACCCCGTCGGATAATTCACTACATCATCTTGATTAGTGATTGTATCAACTGATATGTATGAAACTAAATCTCCGGCAGTTTGCGATTGAATGGAGTGAAATTCAATGCGTTGACATCGATATTCTTTGCAGCGAGGATTGCGCGTTCACTTAGCCAAGCGTGAACAGTTTTCCTGTTGACTGTTGCGGGTGATGTTGTACGTTGGGGTTTCCGTTGTGTTCAAATTCAATGGCAAATCGAGTGCGGAATGTGCAGTACGTTCTCCGTCTAGTAGTGTCGCTGCTATTCCGGATGATGCGAGAGCTAGTGCAACGTCCCCTCGCGATTGAATCATGGCCAGAATCAGCGAATGACTTTCCTGTTCCACCTGGCGCATCATTAAATTGAACCGCTTCTTGCAGCGCATCACGGTCGTATTGATGCTCACGGTTCATTTCTTGATCGAACGAATCGTGCATGGGTCGATTCGATGCAATCATGCCAATCTGAATTAATTGTTTATTTACTATCGTCATAAATCCTCAATCGCGATCAGTTCTTCGTTGTATATTTCGTCACACATTGCCATTTCCGTATTTCGCGATGTATTTCGTATGCGATGCAATATGTCTTCACACATGTCGTCCTTGTATTTGTTCCACAACTCTACTATAGGTTTAGACGGATAACATGTTGTCAAAATAATGGCGAATATCGTTCTTATTTGAAGCGAATTCGAAGTGGCCACGGAATCAGCGATAGTTTGGTCCCATTGGGAATCGTTCTCCAATAAGCTCAAACGCTGACACGCCTCTCGATATGTTTGACAAAGATGACCATTAACCGTTCGTAAATGTGTGAACGATTTTGGGCCATGTAAGTTAATTAACAGCAAGCGTAAGTAGAAACATTTGACATTCGTTGGATGAACAGTGTAAATGCGTCCAAGCGCAATAGTTGAGAACACACCTGACCAATTGTCAACTTTAACTCCATATTTGCGACGCTGAAATTTTGTTGTTGGCTTATTCCAAGTGTAATATTTGGGCATATCAGCATACATTAATGTAGCTGCAAATGGGTCAGTTGCACACGTCTCAAAGAAACTTGTCAACGTCTTATGCGATGTCCCAATCTGTCGAGTTCTCTACGTGCTTCGCAGATATATTGCATTTTCAAAAAATAACTGAAATTCACTTTTTAATAACTATTTTGTCAATGTTTTAACTTCTTATGCATATTTAATTTTTACGTATAAAAACGATGAAACTTTTGAACCGATCCACAAAATCAAAAACCAGCACTGATAACAAACGTAATATATTATCCTGAAATTGTCGATTCACTTTTGTAAAATAAAATTTTTTATACAAATCAACTGTCAGATTTTGACAAATAAGTCCTGTTTTCGTTCTGGCGGGCCACAGGTTGAGTATCGTTACTTCAGACAAACATTGTCAGTGATTCCCCGTGGGACTGCTGCAGATGAGCTCAATGTTGCGGGCAAAACGTTGCGGCCTTCGTTACATATTTGCACAAATATTTAATAACGAACTTGTTTCTGATCTCAATCTCTCGACTCGTGACGATGAAATGTCACTTTAAGTACGATTGTCCGGCCCTTATTGTCCTTTGAACGTCGTCGGTAAACTGAATATCCATCTGACCCCGTTACTGTTTCAGCTACTAATGACCATAGGACCATGGGTATTTTTGTGCATTTTCCATCAACCATGCAAGGTGGTTTTGGATTCAATGCCCCACACGGTCCATGCACCATCTGCGTTCTAACAATCTCTCATATGATCTATGCATTTCGGATATTTTTTGCAACGGTCCAACGGTTCTTCGCTGAAGGACAATGTTTCGACTGTGTGCTTGATCTCCAACAACCAATGCACAAATGTCTGCAGAAGTTGAAGCATTGTATCGTCGTGAGTGTTCTCCGGCTGAAGCGCCATCAGGTTTGAAGACAAATCTGACTTCATTTTCTCCATCCCCGTTTTAAACATCGTAATCGGAACGTTGTTTGCAATCAAGAATTGTTGCAATTTTCGAAAGACGTTTTTTGTCACTCCTGTTTGACCTCTATACCGCCTATCGACTTGATAATCTCCCGAAGAAATAAAGTACACCTGCACATATTGGTGTGCGCCTTCGTTTACTGGCAATAATGCCCCATCTGATGGTGAATTTGACCTTGAATATGTAAACCCGAATCGTGCAGTGTAGAATCCCGTGCCATTTTTAGAACAGATGTGTTTGCATGATGTGTTAATGCTTTTTTTCTTTTACCTTGCAAGGCGGCATGAAACCAGTTTCTTGAATGGAACATTTGTACTGTCGAATGTTCTTGAGAAAATCATCCGATTCAAACAACGGTTTCAATTGCTCCGGAGGTGCATCTTAGGGAACCAATTTCATTTTGCCACTCGAACAGCAAAGGACGTGAGTTTCGCCTTTGAATTTAAGCGCGTTGCAATGTTGGCACACAATTGTCATCGCTCCAATACCGCCACCTATCGTAAAATTTGAATAAATCGATTTATCAGATTTCCTGACTTTCCCGTCAGATTTTCCGGAATTTTTTTTCTTCATAAACCTAAAATACAGCAATTCGAACAAAACAAAAAAAGAATCTTGAAAATCGGCCTAGCGGTTATCGAGTGAGACGGCTAAAGAGCTTCACCACTTTTTTTTTTATATATTAGATTTATTAAAATCACGATTTTTCCCGACTTGACCGAAAAATAATTTATACACTTCGGTGACAAAATCTGTCAAACCCCTTGCACATTGATCGCGGTCTCCTCTTTGTGCTGTTGTTCGTGTCGGTTTTTCGAAGCTGAGCTCTAGTTAGTGCTTGCGAACCGTTATAATTTGTGGATGCCATCTCGTTTGAATTTTGTTGGACTTCAATTTTCGATATTTACATTTTCGTACAGGGCACAGCTTATATTTTTTGAGATTTTAAATTGAAATCCATTTGTCCTTCCAAAGAAAATCTCGCTCGAATTTTGAATTTAAGATTTTTTTGGACCTTGAAGCCACGGTTTATTTCATTTTGAATCAGTTTTATTATCTTTTGCTTTGGAATAAGTTTCAAGCAATCAACCCGACATAAAGCGAGTTAATTGTTTCGATAATAATTTATTTCCGTGGGTCATATTTCACTATAAAATTAAATTCGCGCTATTGTAAAATTATATGATGACTCTCTTGACTCGGTTTGTACGCCTGGCCGACGAAACGTTGGAATTCGCGGCCACGTTTAGCCAAGATAGAGCACATTATACAATCCATTCCCTCGAGGTCCAAAGGGAAATTTTTAAATCGCTTTGGGCATCCGTCAGGGCTTCGTATTACGAATGCCTAGAAGCGATCCCAATTTCTAGTTTTGACGATCAGCACTCGGTTGACGTCATTAAAATAAAATACAGGACGTGTTACACTGCTTATGTTCAGTGTGCAGCAGAGAACTGCAACGAGTGCCATTTTCGTTACTCTAAGTAACTCTGAAGAAAACGCGTGCCGTTTTTACCTATACTTAAACGCAAGTGACACTCAGTTTGCTCAAACTTATAAAGTAAGTAAAGTAAGTAAACTAAGTATACCAAGTATGAGTATCAATAAGTAAGTAAGTAAAACTCAGAGTACTTATAGCAATACTTGTTCGGTTCCTGGCGACAGCCGCATTTCCCATTCTGAAGTAGGTATCGCTTAGAAGAGCGCAACTGCGAGCAGGTAGGAGCACACGCTTTATAAGCAGTGATGTCAACTTGCTCATTTTGCAGCAGATTTAACGCATTTTTAAAACTGAAATGAATTGAAAAAATATACTGCTTAAAAATTCGTCCATAAAAAAGGTCGAATAGCACTTGGAATCTTATAGATATCTTACGGTCATATTAATGAATTGAAAGTATGAGGAAACTGGAGCGCCGGCTCCTTTTGCATATACCTGGATATGAAAATTCAACCATATTGTTGTCTTGAAAGAATTTTTTCTAGAACAGGTACTTAATCCCGTAAAGACTAACGGGTTTCTGTGGCCTTTTTTATTATGCGAAATATTTATATGACATGTTGTGTATTTTCATTCATATTTTTATTTTTACGAATTGTTAATTGCTGGTTTACATATGAAAAAACCGCATTTCGCGAATTCAGGCCAGGGCATGTGGAAATTTGAGAGTTTGCATCACTGCTGGAAAGAGATCGGCGCCACTGCACTCCTTTAACACATGCGAATGTAGGTAGAGCATGAACTAGGATCCGTTATTGTTGTACAGTAGGCTAATATGTCCTTTTTGCTTTAAAATGCAATGAAGTATATTCAAAGAAAGGAAACCTTAATATTTAAAAAAATGTGAAGACGCGTTAGCCTTTATTCAGTCACAACTTTTTCATGCAAAGAAAAAATTTAGAACATATGTATATGAATATCTCCATAAACTGTGTTTGGAGTTAAAAATTTATTTATTTTTTTTATTTTATATTACACCTAATTCTCTTTTTACACGAAATTTGATTTAAGACTATTTTTCATTCCAACTACATATGTCCCAAAATGATGAACAAAATAATTCTAGATATTGCAGTCTTAAACTTTTTTCTACGTATTAATGAATTTCTGATATTATTTCCTTTTACCCAAATCATAATTTATTCATGCTTTTTAAAACAAAAAGGACATACCTACATATGTAGTATGTTGTCACATTTTTGATAATATTAAGGTTTCCTTTCTTTGAATATACTTCATTGCATTTTAAAGCAAAAAGGACATATTAGCCTACTGTACAACAATAACGGATCCTAGTTCATGCTCTACCTACATTCGCATGTGTTAAAGGAGTGCAGTGGCGCCGATCTCTTTCCAGCAGTGATGCAAACTCTCAAATTTCCACATGCCCTTTCCTGAATTCGCGAAATGCGGTTTTTTCATATGTAAACCAGCAATTAACAATTCGTAAAAATAAAAATATGAATGAAAATACACAACATGTCATATAAATATTTCGCATAATAAAAAAGGCCACAGAAACCCGTTAGTCTTTACGGGATTAAGTACCTGTTCTAGAAAAAATTCTTTCAAGATAACATTATTTTTGAATTTTCATATCCAGGTCAGAGAACTGCAATGAGTACTCATTGCACTAAGTATACTCTGTCGAAACTCTGTTTTCTACCCTTACTCATACTTACTCATACTTACTTCAAAAAACTGAGTAAAGCGACCTACTTACTCTGTTTGAAATCCCAAATAATAAGTTTTTAAGCCTACTCATAGTATGACGTCAGCAAACTCATTGATACTCATTCCTGCATTCCTTCCGTTTCTAAGCCAGGGTTGCGCTGATTCACAAAAATGTACTTTTTTGATACTATTTGACTTTCAATTTCAGCGCACTTTTTTCAAAACATGTAACACAAATTGCTATATACAATAGTTGGTTAATAATATCTTAACACGGAAGGGTTGAACTTGTATGTGTGTTTGACATTATAATGATACAATTAAATTAATTTTTGTTCATCTGATAAAACTTAAAAATATTGATGTAAATATTTAATTAAATAACAGACTAAGTACACATTGGCATCCTGGCATGCTAGACTAGGAAAATTTTTATTATAAACGTGAAGTGAAAAGTAGTGTTTTTTGAAAAAGTGCACTGAAAAAATTTAAAAAAAAAAAAAGTTGTTACAGTGAAACAGAAGAAACTGGACCGAAGTATTAAAAAACAGAATCGGAATGTTTGTTATATGATTCGACTAAAATTGTTCCTTGAAATCAAAGTGTTTTGTCGAAAAGCGTAGTGTTCTAGTGTTGGCTGGAAAAGTGGAGTGATATACATTCATTGAAATGCAAACGGGAGCACCGTCACTTTTCTACGCAGATGTGTGTTCTCTCTTCCTGCTCTTCTGCGCTCATTTCAAGAGAAAAGGGGCGTGCTATTGAAAAATGACATGATGTAGAGATGTAAGCTTTGATCCTTAAATGAAACCGTGACCTGCGTATGCGATAGTACGAATTAACCATATACAACTTTCGTTATGATTATTTGGCTTCCTGTGTATAGTAGCGCATAGTGCAGTAATCGAGTTACCTACTCGATCTCCATTGTAATGGGCAATGTTAAAAGCAATGGGGCAACTAAAATAAATTGACTCTAAGCACTTTTCAAACGTCATTCTAGAACAGGCATAAGTTTACCAAGCTAGGTATATGTAATGATAATACCCAGAGTATAGAACCGGTATTGACTAACGACGAAATATTAATAGTAAAATAAGAATAACCGTTAAATCGAATTTGCTATTGCAACAAGTACTCGAGTAACGCATTGCAAGACTCTACATGTTCAACATCAACAACACGCAGGATCTGAGAGCGATATTTCACATTCTGAAGTAGGTATCGCTTAGAAGAGCGCAACTGCGAGCAGGTAGGAGCACACGCTTTAAAAGCAGTGATGTCAACTTTCTCATTTTGCAGCAGATTTAACGCATTTTTAAAACTGAAATGAATTGAAAGAATATACTGCTTAAAAATTCGTCCATAAAAAAGGTCCAATAGCACATGGAATCTCAGGGTCATATTAATGAATTGAAAGTATGTGGAAACTGGCGCGCCGGCTCCTTTTGCATATACCTGGATATGAAAATTCAACCATAATGTTATCTTGAAAGAAATTTTTCTAGAGCAGGTACTTAATCCCGTAAAGACTAACGGGTTTCTGTGGCCTTTTTTATTATGCGAAATATTTATATGACATGTTGTGTATTTTCATTCATATTTTTATTTTTACGAATTGTTAATTGCTGGTTTACATATGAAAAAACCGCATTTCGCGAATTCAGGCCAGGGCATGTGGAAATTTGAGAGTTTGCATCACTGCTGGAAAGAGATCGGCGCCACTGCACTCCTTTAACACATGCGAATGTAGGTAGAGCATGAACTAGGATCCATTATTGTTGTACAGTAGGCATATATGTTCTTTTTTGCTTTAAAAAGCATCAATGCAGTGAAATATATTCAAAGAAAGGAAACCTTAATATTATAAAAAATGTGACAACATACTACATATGTATGTCTTTTTTGCTTTAAAAAGCATGAATAAATTATGATTTTGGTAAAAGGAAATAATATCAGAAATTCATTAATACGTAGAAAAAAGTTTAAGACTGCAATATCTAGAATTATTTTGTTCATCATTTTGGGACATAGTTGGAAAGAAAAATAGTCTTAAATCAAATTTCGTGTAAAAAGAGAATTAGGTGTAATATAAAATTTAAAAAATAAATAAATTTTTAACTGAAAAACACAGTTTATGGTTCTAAATTTTTTCTTTGTATGAAAAAGTTGTGACTGAATAAAGGCTAACGCGTCTTCACATTTTTTTAAACATTAAGGTTTCCTTTCTTTGAATATACTTCACTGCATTGATGCTTTTTAAAGCAAAAAAGAACATATATGCCTACTGTACAACAATAATGGATCCTAGTTCATGCTCTACCTACATTCGCATGTGTTAAAGGAGTGCAGTGGCGCCGATCTCTTTCCAGCAGTGATGCAAACTCTCAAAATTCCACATGCCCTGGCCTGAATTCGCGAAATGCGGTTTTTTCATATGTAAACCAGCAATTAACAATTCGTAAAAATAAAAATATGAATGAAAATACACAACATGTCATATAAATATTTCGCATAATAAAAAAGGCCACAGAAACCCGTTAGTCTTTACGGGATTAAGTACCTGCTCTAGAAAAATTTCTTTCAAGATAACATTATGGTTGAATTTTCATATCCAGGTATATGCAAAAGGAGCCGGCGCGCCAGTTTCCACATACTTTCAATTCATTAATATGACCCTGAGATTCCATGTGCTATTGGACCTTTTTTATGGACGAATTTTTAAGCAGTATATTCTTTCAATTCATTTCAGTTTTAAAAATGCGTTAAATCTGCTGCAAAATGAGAAAGTTGACATCACTGCTTTTAAAGCGTGTGCTCCTACCTGCTCGCAGTTGCGCTCTTCTAAGCGATACCTACTTCAGAATGGGAAATGCGGCTGTCGCCAGGAACCGAACAAGTATTACTATAAGTACTCTGAGTTTTACTTACTTACTTATTGATACTCATACTTGGTATACTTAGTTTACTTACTTTACTTACTTTATAGGTTTGAGCAAACTGAGTGTCACTTGCGTTTAAGTATAGGTAAAAACGGCACGCGTGTTCTTTAGAGTTACTTAGAGTAACGAAAATGGCACTCGTTGCAGTTCTCTGATCCAGGTATATGCAAAAGGAGCCGGCGCGCCAGTTTCCACATACTTTCAATTCATTAATATGACCCTGAGATTCCAAGTGCTATTCGACCTTTTTTATGGACGAATTTTTAAGCAGTATATTCTTTCAATTCATTTCAGTTTTAAAAATTCGTTAAATCTGCTGCAAAATGAGCAAGTTGACATCACTGCTTTTAAAGCGTGTGCTCCTACCTGCTCGCAGTTGCGCTCTTCTAAGCGATACCTACTTCAGATTGTGAAATATCGCTCTCAGATCCTGCGTGTTGTTGATGTTGAACATGTAGAGTCTTGCAATGCGTTACTCGAGTACTTGTTGCAAATAGCAAATTCGATTTAACGGTTATTCTTATTTTACTATTAATATTTCGTCGTTAGTCAATACCGGTTCTATACTCTGGGTATTATCATTACATATACCTAGCTTGGTAAACTTATGCCTGCTCTAGAATGACGTTTGAAAAGTGCCTAGAGTCAATTTATTTTAGTTGCCCCATTGCTTTTAACATTGCCCATTACAATGGAAATCGAATAGACAACTCTATTACTGCACTATGCGCTACTATACACAGGAAGCCAAATAATCATAACGAAAGTTGTATATGGTTAATTCGTACGATCGCATACGCAGGTCACGGTTTCATTTAAGGATCAAAGCTTACATCTCTACTTCATGTCATTTTTCAATAGCACGCCCCTTTTCTCTTGAAATGAGTGAAGAAGAGCAGGAAGAGAGAACACACATCTGCGTAGAAAAATTACGGTGCTGCCGTTTGCATTTCAATGAATGTATATCACTCCACTTTTCCAGCCAACACTAGAACACTACGCTTTTCGACAAAACACTTTGATTTCAAGGAACAATTTTAGTAGGATCATAAAACAAACATTCCGATTCTGTTTTTTATTACTTCGGTCCAGTTTCTCCTGTTTCACTGTAACTTAACTTTTTTTTGTTAAAAATTGTTTCAGTGCACTTTTTCAAAAAACACTATTTTTCACTTCCCGTTTATAATAAAAATTTTCCTAGTCTAGCATACCAGGATGCCAATGGGTACTTAATCTGTTATCTAATTAACAATTTACAGCAATATTTTAAGTTTTATAAGCTGAAAAAAATTAATTTAATTGTATCATTATAATGTCAAACACGCATACAAGTTCAACCCTTCCGTGTTAAGATATTATTAATCAACTATTGTATATAGCAATTTGTGTTACATGTTTTGAAAAAAGTGCGCTGAAATTGAAAGTCAAATAGTATTAAAAAAGTACATTTTTGTGAATCAGCGCAACCCTGGCTTAGAAACGGAAGGAATGCAGGAATGAGTATCAATGAGTTTGCTGACGTCATACTATGAGTAGGCTTAAAAACTTATTATTTGGGATTTCAAACAGAGTAAGTAGGTCGCTTTACTCAGTTTTTTGAACTAAGTATGAGTAAGTATGAGTAAGGGTAGAAAACAGAGTTTCGACAGAGTATACTTAGTGCAATGAGTACTCATTGCAGTTCTCTGGTGTGCAGCGCAAATAGGCGAATTGGCGCAATTAAACCGCTCTTGTGCACCCCCGTCCCCGGCTTTCCCAACGAGTATGCAGCCCAATCCCCCCGTTTGTGCAAAATCAATTGCACCCCGTTTGCCAAGTGGTACCTTAGCTCAACTGCTGAAGCTTGACCCGAAGTTTTTAGGCATGTCTGTGGAGGATCGGCTGTCCGAAGTGAGCCGACTTAATTTATGTTCAAATTGTTTGTCGCATGCGCACGAGCTTACGAACTGCAAGAGTCCGTTTAGTTGCCCGAAATGTAAGCTGGGTCATGATCCGCTCTTACATTTCCAGAGTCCGTCCCCGTCAAATGAAACACACATAAATTCTGTACTCCTCGACAATTCACCCCGTTCCCCCGTGCAAACAGTACCTACACGGCAAATCGAGGAATCTGATCGCCTCGAACTCATACAAAGCACGTCAACGAACAGGTGCGATCGAAATGGCTTTCCTGGTGCGCGCCGTGTAAGCCCCGCGCGGCATCTGTTAGGGTTCTGTGTTGCCTTCCGCAACATCGAGATCGAGGAGTGCACGCGGTCTGTGCTTCATCACCGCTCGGAGCGGAAGTTCACGGACGACCAGTATGGAGCGGGACCCGGTCCGTCCCGCCCAGCTGATGAGTCCTTGGACGAAGCGGAGGAGGGCTCGCCTGTAGCGCGATATCGCTTACTTCGCCCACGCGAGACCCCTCCCAGCACAGAGGCGGTCAGCCCGGCTGTAGCGCGATCGCGGTCATATCGCCCAGCTGCGGGACCCCTTCAGCGGTATACTGGTGGCTGGCGTGGAGCACAGCCAGGTCTGTCATGCCCACGGCCAAGCAACCATCCATTCCGCCTGCACACGAGCTTCGACGGTTCGGAAAGAATCGTACATCCCCGGAAAAAATGGTGCTGGAAATACCGGCGTAGAAGCGCACTCATGGAGACGCTCCCATTTTGCGCCCTCGAGTGGCCCCCGTAGCTAATGGACCCGGCACAAGGCATCACAAGAAGGTGCGTGCAGCCGAAAACCCCCGACCACCTTTTTATCTATATTTTAAATTTGTTTTATAACTCGCACTAAATATAGGTAAAATACAACTTTTGTTTTAAATAGTTTCTATTTCTTTTTGTGTAAAATTTAGCTTGTTGCAGTGACGCTGCAAGGGTGGCGGTAATGTTCATGCCAAAACCCTCAGCCACTGCCATGGCAACCCGGGCCATGTTTCGGCTTTAACACCAAATAACCCGAACTTGCCACTTTGCACTTTGTGGTGAGTCACGGCATTCGCACCGTGACCCCCGAAGCTGCTGCAAGTGTAAGGGTCGAATATTGAAAATAAAGATAGATATATATCCCGAATCTCGATATTGTTTTTGAGCTTTCTTCCCCGCAACTTTTATTAAAGTTTCAGCTCCTTCCTGCTACTCCAGGCCTCATCGGCACCCGACTCGCGGAACTGACACCCCGGTCAGTTCTCGCACATTTACCCGTTATAAACTTAATTACCAAATTACATTCCTTTGAGTGTGTAATTACTCAATTAAGATATATTTTACCGATAAATGTTGCCGCCTATAAAGTGGACGGATCACGCCCATTTTTTTCGTATGACATAGATGATCGAACCCTTAACTTGAATACAAAGTTTAATTTTTGTCAAAGAGTAATTAGACAAATTATAGCCATTTTACCGAAAAATCCGAGGTAGTGGGACTTACAGGGCTGTTGTTGACATGTCCTTCGCCTGATTTAGATAATCTTGGAACTTAAACAGTTAAGTTTAAGTCACTGTTTCCCAAATTTGGTTCAAATCGGACAACTTCTTCTTTCTCTGATGCGATCGAGGATAGACAGACAGACAGCAGACAGACATTTGTCTAATTACTTATGGAAAAGAATTATACTTGGTATTCAAGTTAAGGGGTCGGTTTTCTATGTCCCACGAACAAATGGGCGTGGTCCGCCCACTATATAGGCGGCAAAAATGTTCAGGTAAAATTGCTCTCAATTGACTACTTATGCATTTAAACGAATGAAATTTGGAAAGTTTAGATATAGGTCCTACATGCCATATACGAAAATGGGCATGGTCCGCCCACTATATAGGCGGTAAGCTACGAATCCTCATAACTTTCTAAATACACAACTTCAGAGCATCCATATTTGGTCACTTCATTGCAGGTGAGAATACCTCCAAAAATGGGCGTGGTCCGCCGACCATGAGGCGGTAAATTTAATATTCCGATGATTTGTGTTGTTCACACTCCAGAGTATAAATATCCGGCATATACAGTCCTATTAGGAATATCTTTCAGTTAGTCAAAAATGGGCGTGACCCGCCCACTAAATATTAGTAAATTTAATACATCCACAATTTCATATCTTTCACGCCTTATTAGGTGTAGGGTACTATTCTGCCGGGCTAACCCGACTGATGCTTCCTTACTTGTTTTTCATTATTTTCTTAGTCGAGTAATCAGTTCAAGTTACACTGTTACCACTGCTCTATGGGCAAGTCGTGCTCACGAATGAAAGACTGATAACGACAGCACAGCACGCACTGCGGCACACTCAACGCTCAATGAATCCGCCTCACCGCGGCCAACCGGCAAACTTGCCTCGACAGCGCTAAACCAAAGAGAATGTTAATATAATATAATATAATAATTATATTAACATACTCTTTATTATATAAACATACTCTTTTGTTAAGCCTCAAACATCGAAAATTGTGAGTACCGCCATAGTTTATTTATGTGCCACACTCTCAAGTCAAGTTGGCCAGAGGCGCGCCCGCCGGCACTTACTGACAAGCGAAAGAAATTTACGAAAATAGAAATAAATTTTAGGCGCCGCTTATCTGCGCGGCACGCTCGTGAGCCATACATAGGGATACTACGTGCGTTCATTAAGCAAAAAGAGCCGCGCATTCTAAATGACTCTCCGCTTCACATTTCCTCCGTTCACCCAGCGAACCTGGGGTGACCATATTTTCTAATATGTACTAACATGAGCAGAGTTATCAATGATTAGAAGAAGTGAAGCCCGATTTTGTAATAACAAAAAATATTCTTATCTATTCGGAACACTTTATATGTATATATTATATTTATACTTATATACATACATATATGCACATATTATATTGATATATGTACTTATATATTAGAAAGTTAAACTAGATTTGAACTCAATTTGAAAATTAGATTTAAACAGCCACTGTGAAACCCGCCCTAAGGCCAAGCTTTCTCGCATTAGCTTTTGTGCGCTTGTTCGATTTGTTTTACAAGTCAAGGAGGCCCAAACATTTTTTCTAGAGTCATGTCCGAATGGCGAAGAGTAGGTACCTACTCACGGAAATTTACGAATTCTTCACGAGAAATCGCGACGCACAAAGAAACAATTTGAAAAAAAAATTCTATTTATTTTAGATGGTAAAAGTCGGCCAGGGAATGATCCAACGCCTTCTCGCATCAGAGACCGAGCACACATTCACTTAACCACAGCGGCTCATAATTTATATAATTTATGTAGTTTATGTTGCACATATATGCTGCTTACAGAAATTATTTTGTACTTTCAGTTTTCTAATCTGGATGCAAATTTCGAAAGGGGTTAAGATGTCATATTAGAATTTTAGAATTGCTTCACTTTTTTTAATGTTACTTTTCGAATGATGTTAGAGATATAAAATTTATACATGCTGCGGAAATATATTTAGACTTTATTGATTAGTCTTTCCAATTCCTGCCTATTGGTAAGGTTTACTTAAGAAACTTTTTACAAGCCCGGCAAATTTATATCTATCTTATACAAAAACCCCCCTCCATACATCTAAATAGACGGAATAATACTGCCGCCGGATATTCAAGACTTAAAAAGTTAAATAGAAGACATCTGGTCACCCTAAGCTTTCCACAGAAGTGGGCTTCCAATTACTTTCTCTTAAGCCTCGTTCACATTCGACTTTTGCTTCGCTTTGCTTCAGAATTTCGCGTTGACAGATAAGTTCAATACATGCTTTTATATGAGGCTTGCTAAATAGAACGCGAGAAAACCGAAGCGAAGCAATGCGAAGCAAAATGTTGGGCAACTCTCAACTTTTTTGCGCTTTGACAATCAGTTGTTGAAATTTTTTGTGATATTTTTCATTTTCTCGTGCGCTTCCAGTTGGTTTCATTTTCTCGTGCGTTTACGTTTTCAATTAAGACATTCGCGAATTTCAAACTTTAGTAGCATAACTACTACTACTTAAATTATATCAGTAAAATCCAAAGTTAAAGCGTTCATTGTAGCAAGCCTTATACTTTTCACGCTTTGTTGTTGAATCTCGAACTGTCAAGCAAAGCGAGGAAAGTCGAATGTGAACGAGGCTTTACGCTCCCGTCTGTATGTCTGGCTGTCTGGTATAAGCTTTAAACACAATCAAAACGCGAGGCGGATTTTACGCGGCGAACAATGGCGGCTTGACGGCAGTCGTCGTGGAATTTCGCCCATTTTAACAGAATCGGAGCGAAATTCGCATCAGTTGATTTGGAAAAAATCATCCCCACAACAAGCACAGAATTTTAAAAAAACCACGGAAACCACGAATTCACGAATTTTCCGAGTTGTAAAACTATAAAAATAGTTTCCGCACAACAATTTACAATTTCCTTACTTCAATTTATTTATTTTTCACTACTGACAGCTGAGGCGGCAGCGACAAAATTAGAATTTGTTCTATCGCGAGGCGAATCGTCGAGAGGCGAACTACGCTAGCGTCGTCATTGTGGGCAATCACATGCACTGCTGCGTGTTTTAATTTTGACAGCGCGCGTTCGCCGCGTAGAATTCGCCTCGCGATTTGATCGTGTTTAAAGCTATAGTGTTGTAGTTTCGAATTACAAAAACCTATTACAAATTTATAAAAAAAAGTAGCAGCCAAAGTATAATTAATATTGCCTAAGACAAAATATAAAAGTATTGACTGTAAAAATGGTTCAACTCCTGGCATCAACCCTAGCCAGTCCATTTCCAATTTTCCTGCAATTTAAAATTTTTCTCAAGATTGCTGTACTGGAATTTAATTCCTTATGAAAAAAATTTTTCTCTTGATTACAGAAATATCCTATCGTGTTTCAATACAAACCCTAAGTTGTGAATAGGGTATTTTCAAGACAATTCTAAACAAATAATTTTTAAAAGTTCTGAAGAGTCAATTTCATAAATTAATGTTGGTACTGAAACATCATAAAATATTCCGTAAGAAAAAGGCCCTTTATAAATACATACATATATACAATTTTAACTGAATTTTTGTGATAAATACTCAAGAGCATTCCCGAAGTTGTATGTATATATATGCATAGGAAAGGAAAACATTACAAGAGACGATTTTCTGTTAGGTAGTGTAATTGAAAGCTACATATTCAAATACGTAATAATTTAATATTTGATTAAAATGGGAGCGAAATATTTAATCCCCTAAAAAGGTTTCCAAAAGTGAATATGAAATCTTTTAAAATTTTGTAAACATTTAGTACTTTTTCAAAAGGAGCAGAACCGGAGAACCTTTGCTGAATAAGGAGTAAAATTCCCCGATTGTAGTGCTTCGGACAGCACTGGTCCGGCATAATAGGCTTCAGCTCAGTATGTAACTGGCCTGACAGTTTTAGAATTTCCGAGACGTTTAGTATGTTGTGAAGTTTTGCTGTAAGTGGTTGTTCAGAAAATAGTTCGTGTTGTAATTTGCTTGAAATGCAACGCATTTGAGAATTTTTTTGTTTATTTGCTGTGCTGTCTCTTCCGTGGAAAAAATATTTGGTTTATTTATTTGAGGCAAGAAGACAGTTCATTGAGAAATTACAGAACATTTGTAGGAAATGTTCATCGGCCGTTTAGCCAATGCAATTGCATTAATATGCATTGCTTTGGCAATTTTGAATTGTGCCGAATCACGCCCTCAATATGACTCGAAATCAATATTGAATATTGGGTCAAACTGTGGCTACGCGGTAAGTGAAGGCGACATGCATTTTATTAAATTCATATGTGCATATTCTTATGTATATAAATATGTACTTTCTAACATATATGTGCTTATACACAGTATTGTCGTATTCTCAGAATACCGGCTTTAATAATAATATCGGTTGAAATAAGGAAATTTATATTTATTTATATGATATATACATATGTATCAACAAGTACCGCTTTAAATCGATATATACATGCATACATATTTTTTACGATATAAAAAGTTATAAAGCAAAATTGCAGTAGGTATATTTTGTAAAGAAATGAAAGAAAATTTAATGAAGGTTGAAAGAAGCAGCACATTATAAAAACATTCTCTTTTAAATCTCAGAGAGTGGCGTATTCGAAATTTTTACAAATCGTATAAACACATAAAACGCTCCCCTACAGCTCCAAATACATGAATATAAAAAACGTACATACACTGATATATTTTCTAGACAAATGCTACGTCACAATGGCCCGATTATAATTTTTCGCAATTCCGGAGTAGAACATTTTCCAGCCCATATGTAAAGTTTTCTATTTTAATATGAAGGGAAATGCAAATAATCTTCAGAACCTTCAACAAATTTTTATATTTAATTGATCAAAATACAATTAAAATGTTTGTTGAACTTAACTTGATGTCCAAGCCAAAATGGTAAGACCTTCTATTTGAAGTTGCTAAAATGCATTATTTTAAATTTTTTTCAATAAATAGATAAAAGTACTTACTTAGTTTGGTCAGGACAAAAAAAAAGAGACGACGGTACCCCCTCTCCCCGACAACCCGTTACTGGGTTACAACCTGTCCTACGGCCTCTCTCCTGGCATTTGATGATTTTTTATATGAAAATGGGGAAAAACTCTCTTTTTCAAATATGCTGGTAATCCAATTAACTAAAACGCTTTAATATTCATCCTATACCACGCCCCCTTCTTGTTTTTCTTAAAAAAGATGATTTTATAAGCTTTATATTAACTCGACTTTCTGTCGGTATGTGGGTCGTCAAATATAGTAATCAATTTTTCACCCACTTCCCGACTAGTTAGAGATCTGAAATTTTGCATACATGCGTAAACACGCTGACAATACATGAATCAATAAATTTTATGGGCGTAGGATAAGGGGCGTGGCACTTTTTTATCAACTCCAGATTTGTGTATAACTTTAGAACTACACATCACACATCAATGAAAGTCGGTAGGAACTTACTACATATCCATATCCTTCTACTGAGAAAATAAGGGGGCACTGGATAAAGGGGCGTGGCACCCCCCATACAAACAAAAATTTTTTTTTCGATTAGCTTTGGAACTAAAGGTCGTGCAGCATAGGAATTTCGTATGCAGTCGCCTCTTGGATGTGTCGTCCCACTGGTAAAATGGTATGGGCGTAGGATAAGGGGCGTGGCACTTTTTTACCAACTCCAGATTTGTGTATAACTTTAGAACTACACATCACACATCAATGAAACTCGGTAGGAACTTACTACATATCAATATCTTTCTACTGAAAAAATAAGGAGGGCACTGGATAAGGGGGCGTGACACCCCCATATAAACAAAATTTTTGATATCGATTAGCTTTGGAACTAAAGGTCGTGCAGCATTGAAATTTCGTATGCAGTCGCCTCTTGGATGCTTCGTCCTACTGGTAAAATTGTATGGGCGTAGGACAGGGGGCGTGGCACTTTTCAAGCAACTACACACTTGGGCTTCAGTTTATAATTATAGGTACACCACACATCAATGAAAAACGATAGGAACTTACTCGCCGCGCCTTGCAGGCAAAACAACAACAACTCATCGCGCCACAAATATGCCACAAATATTAGGGTCGATCACAGCCGTATTATTTGTTAAATTGAGGATATGACATATGACGATAGGAAACACTGTGAATACCCTAAATATTGTGTACTGCTCTGCAAGTTTTAAATTCTTTTTGTGCAAAATTTCAGAGCTCTAAAATTGAATTTATGGAAAACTAAAAAGTAGAAAATAAAATTATATAAAAAAAAACTTTTTAAAAATTAGCTTTAATTTATTTAATGTACTAAAAAGTAGAAAATAAATTGTTTCCAAGTCACCTGTATCTTACTACATATTAATATAAGCTTGTGCGCTCAATATCCATATTCAAAATATCTTTCATTACTAGAATCTATTTGCAAAAAATTATTTAAATAAAATATTGTGGTAACTGGTTGACAAATATTGAACACATGAGCGCCCCAAGCTTTTATGGATAGTAAGATACAGGTGATTTGGAAACAATTTATTTTCTACTTTTTAGTACATTAAATAAATTAAAGCTTATTTTTAAAAAGTTTTTTTTTTATATAATTTTATTTTGGTTTTTTTTTCTGCTGGAGCGTCACGAATATTTGTATTTTGTCAAAAAATATTTTAATAATGTAATTATTAAGAAAAAAGGAAGGTTACTATCGAATGTTATTCAAATTTTTATTAAAATATTTAAAAAATCGTTTTAACTTATTTTATCCGTATTGAATTTTTTGACACCTTGTAACAGAGTTGTGAAGAGTTGAATCAGATTTGATTTGAATCAGTGATTTTACCCTATTTGGTTTAAAAAGCTGATTTTCCAATCAAGCATAGCCAATCGATTTATCTTTTTCTGATTCAAATCACCAATCAAAAAACTTGATTGTGATTTAAATCAAAAGGCACCAATCAAAAGTGACAATCTGATTTACCAATCACTTGATTTAAATCAGCAAATTTACCAATCTGATTTGCCAATCTTGATTGTGATTGTAAATCAAGTCTTCAAATCAAGTGCGCAAAAGGATGACAGAGCAGTAATAAAATGTATACTTCGAAATAGTACCAAAAATATCAAAGATAAATTCGTTCCTTAAAAGTGAGAATAATTACTTGAAATCGTGAACAAATGATATGTAAATACCAACAACTTAAACTAATACATTTGTTTTATTGAAATGATAGTGAAATATGTAATTATTTGTTCATATTTCTCACCGAAAATTGCAAGAAAAGTATTTATTTGGAAGGAAAAAAGCAACCCTGTTTTATATGACACTTCCATCAGTGATGTCAACGTCGTGAAATTCGTACCAGATTTTGTGCATTTTTAAAGCTGATACGTTTATGAAAATGCATTTATCGTCTGATATCTATTTCAGTGCCATTGTTTGTTTATTTTGAAGACACTATTATTAGTCCGTAACATTTTCGAAGCATTTTGCGTTCCGTAAAATTAAGCTGAGTGAATCGCATTATTTTTAGAGGTTTTGAACAAAAATAGGCATCACTGTCTCGCATCCGTTCTTAGCACCCGCACAAAAGAGGTATACCTACATTTGTGCAAACCACTGCCGCCACAAAAGTGTAATGAATTTCTACCTGCTGTTCCAGGAAACATAACATGTTAAGTATAATATACATATAATATGGCAAATATATGCATATGCATTTATTAAAATTTGATGGTTTACGAAAAGAACAAAGTAATGTATTTATATACATATACTCCTCCTATACATTCATATATTTTGAAATAAAAAAACATAAATTGTTGTTTATTTCTTGTGTATACTATTTTGTAGCATCTTATACCTGCTACTCAAATCCACAACTTTCTTTCTAATACAGAAAAATGCAGCTCTGTATAGTTTGCTCAATGTGGTGATTGCACCAAAATTGATTTGAATCAGCTCAGCGGCCAATCGATTGGTGCTTTTTGATTTTTAATCAAAATCAACTTTTTTGATTGGTGATTTGAATCAGGCAAGGGCAAATCACTGATTGGAGTTTTTTGATTCAAATCAATATGATTGCTTTTGCCTGATTGGAAAATCAGAAATTTAGGTGCTCTTTTTGTAAATCCCAACGCCTCACTTCACCCTGCGTTCACTAATTTGGTATTGTGTAAAACGCATCACCTCACTCAGTGACTGCTCGCGTTGTCTTACGTAGTTTCATATGAAAATCGGTACCGCGTAAAACGCAACGCGGCGCATTCACTCACATGAACTGTCAAATCGTTCACTTGGGTTTGTGCTCGCGTTCAGTTTTTTAAACGCAAATTTTTTGGTAATTTCGAGTGAAAATTGATTTGTGGTAATCTGCAGAAGCAAATAATAAGTATTGTAATACTTTTTAAAGACAAATACTAAAGAAAAAAGTACAAAAAAAAGAAAATACTAGCACTGCGGTTGAGGATCGAAATCACAAAAAAAAAAGAAATGTATCGGCGATGTGGGTTGAACTCGCAACTTCTCGCGTGCTAGTCCAACGGTCTAACCACTAGGCTATGGAAGGTATGCAATGGAAGCTGCAAATTTCGTGTGTTTTGTATTTGGCTGATAAATTAAGAAAAATACAACTCTTTTTTCGTAAGAACTTGACAGCTCAAGTGATGCCGTAAGACAACGAACGCAATTACGCCGTGATTTACAAAATGCCGTTTTTTGATCCCGGCGTTGGCTTCGTGTTCGCGTTGCGTTCGTTCACGGTGATTTATACGGTAAGGCCGTTAAATCAGTTGATTGGTGGAGTTGATTTTAAAATCAGAAATTTAAATCAGTTGATTGGTAAATCGATTTTGGATTGAATCTTTTACAGGTCTGCCTTGTAAATAATAAAATTTTTTTACGATCTGAAAAACTTTACTTGTCCACATAATATGTTAGCCATATGACACTCTGTATATATTTTTGCTATTATAACTGCAAAATCTTTCTAAATTTGAAATATTTCCCTATAATTTTTTATATAAAATGTGAAATTTTTGTCCACCTGCACTTCAACAACATATTCCGTCGCACCCTGTATATGCACACAAACAAGTTTTGGTATGAATAAAGCTATGAAAATTTTCTGCAGAAAGCAAAAAAAATTATTCCGATATCTCTATCCGTTCAAATGTTATGATTTTTGAAACTTTTTCGCCCAAACGAGCCACTGTGCGCCGTCTCTGTCCTCCAACTGCCGCCTCGAATACCTTCTTCGCTGAAGCTCCTTCGTCCATACGTATATTTTAAACTGTAGTGTTATTGTTGTAGTTTCATGTGTTTAGAACTGTATTGTGGTTGTTGTAATTTCATGTGTTTAAACCGTAGTGCTGTTTTTGGAATTTTTATGCATGTTTTAGGCTGTACTGTTGTTTTTGTAATGATTTTTAGGTTTTAAAATTTGTCACTTTTAAATAGCCTTGTGTTTTTTAACTACTTATTTTTCATTTTTCACTTAAATTCGTACACTTTTAACTTTTTACTTTAGTACTCGGAACTCGGAAACCCGATTTTAAAGTAGACTTTTGAAATTCGAAAGCGCTGGCTCGCGGTTGGCTCGAAAGACCATGTAAAACTTCATGCCGCGGGATGGGCAGAAGTTTAATAGAAAACGTTAAATGGACGTGAAAAACTGGGGTTTTCGGGATGCACGTTATAATGCGTAGGGGGTTTCAATATTAAAAAGGGGGTGAATTTACAATTCAAAGTTAATATTTCACAAAGTTAAAATATTAGGGTGCGCTTTCAAATGAGTGTCTGGTGTCGTCAGCTCGCCCTCTCTTCGAGGCGACCGATCGACATGGGCTAGGGATGGGAGGACATCGATTAAACAGCTCTAGTTCTTGCATAATTTGTTCCGTACCCTCTTATGGTCTAATTAGTCCAGACGGATCGGATTCAAACGTGCCGGATAGCAATTTGCCCAGTTACTCTAACACCTAAACGGATTGCAGCTGTCAGTCTTTTCTTTTTGCTAGTGCTGCCGTATAGTTTTGTGCACAAAGGAAGAACGCTGTTTCTTTTCTTCTGAAATGAAATTTTACATTCTTTATTAAATTTATGCCACAGAATTATCATAATTGTTACATCTCTACATTGTGTACTACTTTTTTTAAACTAATTTCGGCAAAAAGAATCCACTTCTTTTGTTGAACTAAAATCGAAGGTCACTGGCAACACTTTTCTGCAACAAAGTTCACAAGCAAAATATATCTGAATATATATAAGTAAATGGTCACTGGCAACACTTTTCTGCAACTACTTTTCTGCAAATAATTGACTCAATGTGTTTAGTATTGTGTAAAATGTACGATGTGTACAAATTAAAAGCAAACGAAAGCGCAGGTGGACTGTATTTCCAATAAATATTCGCTTGTTTTAATCAGTGTTGCCGTTTTAATTCTTGCATAGGAAAAGCATTATTTCTATTTCAATTTTCCAGTGATTTTTTTGTATGGCATTCTTTTAATTGACGCAGATATTTCTACTACGCAATCCGTTTAGAGTAATAACGCACATTGTGTTCGGGTAAGATAGATTGTGTCAGCTGACACGATTTCTCACTTTACTACTAGAGTAATTCTACCATTAGCACCTGCAAATTTCTTATTTGAAATTTCAAGGCATATTCTAAAGATATTAAAAATTTTTTCCGATTCGTTAATATAATCTTAAGAGAATTACGCCACTGATCTTTCTAAGTCAAATCAATATATGAAATGGGTTAAATTGCGATTCTTAACTACAAGTAAAAAAATGTTTTTTAGTTCTTGTAATTTTAGTATTAGTAACTCTTCGCACGGCATTAACATGAGGTTCCTTCCGATTTTTATACCCTACACCTATGGTAATAGGGTATAATAACTTTGTGCGAAAATTTTAACGCATTAACCCTCTAATTCCCAGGCCCGCCTTTTGGCGGGGTTAACGAAAAGTCCCATAAAAACAACAAAAATTAATATTTTAGAAAAAAAGGGATTCCCAAAACTTACGTAATATATGCTAGCATGTGTTTGTTTGTAGCGCATGGGTTTAGCTTATTTCGATTCGCAAAAATTAATATCAAAGTCAAATTTGGCAGTGCTCGGACGTAAATAAATATATTCAGAGTTAAAAAAAATACTGGTGAGTAGGAAATTTAAATATTTATTAAGTGATGTAAAAATATACTGGCATTAAATGAATAAAATATATTAAAATCGCTCCGCAAGGGAAACTGCCTAAAGGCAGGACTGGGCATTCCGCTCAAAAATTTTGATCATTGTGTGCTTTTTGAAGTTTTTGTATTTTTTCGCCGTTTTTTCGTTTTTCATAGTAATGACGCGTCGAAAAATTAATCTGTCTGAGGAAGAGATTTCAGCAATGATGAATGAAATTCCAACCGATAACGAAGATACAGCAGGTGAACAAAAAAGCGATTCTGAAGATGACGATGAAGATCCCAAAGATGAGCCTGGTTTTGGTCGATTATTCAAAGTGAGACCACTCATCACTAATGATGTTCGTCAAGACCAGATTGGTCATTGGTGGACATGCAAAATGAGCGGTTGCAAATCTGAAACTCTGCATTTGGTTCAATATGTAACATTCACTTATGTCATTCAAGTACAAAAAGTTGTTTCTTAGAGTATCACAACCAAAAGTAAAGAAAAAAATAAGAACCAATATCCAAAACAAGAAACAATTCATTTAAAGAAATTTAAGCGGGAATGCCCAATCCTGTTAACAGGGAGGTGGGTATTTTCACCTGTACCAGGTAAAGTAAGGGTCTAATTAAAAACCGACTTCAAATTCATTCATTTTGACCAAAAATTAGTCTAAACTGATTTTATGAGCTCAATAGAAAACTAAGGCATTTGAGGGTTAGACATAAGTATATCGAACTGCTTAGAATCACTTTCTGTTTTGATTTCCGGTTGTCCGTCTGTCTGTCTTGCTGTCCGTGGCCACAGGAGAGAAAGAACGAGTTGTCCGATTTAGACCAAATTTGGCACACAGTCGCAGTGAGCCTTCCACTACTTCAAGTTTCGAAATTAGCAAAATCGGCCGTAGGACACGCCCACAACGGGCCAGTAAGTCCCACTACCCCGGAATATTTCCAGAAAAATCTATTATTTATTTGAAGACCGGGCTTAGTGCAGACGATCTGGAGAGAGTTGCATGATAAATTATATATCATTTTAAAGTTTACGAGGTCTTTGTATTATTTGACAGACATGCAATTATTCGAAGAATGGGCTTTTCTAGACGGTTTAAGAATTGCATAATATTGAATGATACACCATTTTGAAAGTTTCACCATGAATTTTCAGGCATAAATTCTCGAAGATTGTTTGAAAATGTTCTAAAATATTAGAGTTTTTAATTTCGAAAGTTTTGTATTGATTTATGTATTTCCTTTCGAGATAAAGCCTGCTGAATAGATTTGGAAAACTTTGGCAACAATATTAAGTAAATTTTTTTTTAAATTTAATTTAGCTATGTCATAGGGCACACCCGATAATCGGGAGTTATTATTAGTTGCTTAAATTTGTTGAATTATTCATTAAAAGGAATGGTATTTTATAAGCTTTATATTAACTTCACTTTCTGTCCGCGGTATGTCCGCGGTATGTCGTCAAATCTAGTAATCAATTTTTAACCCACTTTCCGACTACTTAGAGATCTGAAACTTTGCATACATGCCTAATCTAGAGCCCAATACACGAATCAATAAATTTTATGGGCGTAGGATAAGGGGCGTGGCACTTTTTTATAAACTCCAGATTTGTGTATAACTTTAGAACTACACATCACACATCAATGAAACTCGGTAGGAACTTACTACATATCCATATCCTTCTACTGAGAAAATAAGGGGGCGCTGGATAAGGGGGCGTGGCACCCCCATACAAACAAAATTTTTGATCTCGATTAGCTTTGGAACTAAAGGTCGTGCAGCATTGAAATTTCGTATGCAGTCGCCTCTTGGATGTGTCGTCCCACTGGTAAAATTTTATGGGCGTAGGATAAGGGGACGTGGCACCCCCCATACAAACAAAATTTTTGATCTCGATTTGCTTTGGAACTAAAGGTCGTGCAGCATTGAAATTTCGTATGCAGTCGCCTCTTGGATGTGTCGTCCCACTGGTAAAATTTTATGGGCGTAGGATAAGGGGCGTGGCACTTTTTTATCAACTCCAGATTCGTGTATAACTTTAGAATCACACATCAATGAAACTCGGTAGGAACTTACTACATATCCATATCCTTCTACTGAGAAAATAAGGCGGGCACTGGATAAGGGGGCGTGGCACCCCCCATACAAACAACATTTTTGATCTCGATTAGCTTTGGAACTAAAGGTCGTGCAGCATTGAAATTTCGTATGCAGTCGCCTCTTGGATGTGTCGTCCCACTGGTAAAATTTTATGGGCGTAGGATAAGGGGACGTGGCACCCCCCATACAAACAAAATTTTTTATCTCGATTTGCTTTGGAACTAAAGGTCGTGCAGCATTGAAATTTCGTATGCAGTCGCCTCTTGGATGTGTCGTCCCACTGGTAAAATTTTATGGGCGTAGGATAAGGGGCGTGGCACTTTTTTATCAACTCCAGATTCGTGTATAACTTTAGAATCACACATCAATGAAACTCGGTAGGAACTTACTACATATCCATATCCTTCTACTGAGAAAATAAGGCGGGCACTGGATAAGGGGGCGTGGCACCCCCCATACAAACAAAATTTTTGATCTCGATTAGCTTTGGAACTAAATGTCGTGCAGCATTGAAATTTCGTATGTACAACTTTTTTTAAACTAATTTCGGCAAAAAGAATCCACTTCTTTTGTTGAACTAAAATCGAAGGTCACTGGCAACACTTTTCTGCAACAAAGTTCACAAGCAAAATATATCTGAATATATATAAGTAAATGGTCACTGGCAACACTTTTCTGCAACAAAGTTCACAAGCAAAATATATCTGAATATATATAAGTAAATGAATTCAAACGACGAAGTAATTGACTCAATGTGTTTAGTATTGTGTAAAATGTACGATGTGTACAAATTAAAAGCAAACGAAAGCGCAGGTGGACTGTATTTCCAATAAATATTCGCTTGTTTTAATCAGTGTTGCCGTTTTAATTCTTGCATAGGAAAAGCATTATTTCTATTTAAATTTTCCAGTGACTTTTTTGTATGGCATTCTTTTAATTGACGCAGATATTTCTACTACGCAATCCGTTTAGAGTAATAACGCACATTGTGTTCGGGTAAGATAGATTGTGTCAGCTGACACGATTTCTCACTTTACTACTAGAGTAATTCTACCATTAGCACCTGAAAATTTCTTATTTGAAATTTCAAGGCATATTCTAAAGATATTAAAAATTTTTTCCGATTCGTTAATATAATCTTAAGAGAATTACGCCACTGATCTTTCTAAGTCAAATCAGTATATGAAATGGGTTAAATTGCGATTCTTAACTACAAGTAAAAAAATGTTTTTTAGTTCTTGTAATTTTAGTATTAGTAACTCTTCGCACGGCATTAACATGAGGTTCCTTCCGATTTTTATACCCTACACCTATGGTAATAGGGTATAATAACTTTGTGCGAAAATTTTAACGCATTAACCCTCTAATTC
The DNA here is from genome assembly GCA_963457695.1 of Neria commutata. Classification (NCBI taxonomy): domain Eukaryota; kingdom Metazoa; phylum Arthropoda; class Insecta; order Diptera; family Micropezidae; genus Neria; species Neria commutata. The sequence continues at coordinate 39,262,781 of OY735246.1, forward strand.
CCAGGCCCGCCTTTTGGCGGGGTTAACGAAAAGTCCCATAAAAACAACAAAAATTAATATTTTAGAAAAAAAGGGATTCCCAAAACTTACGTAATATATGCTAGCATGTGTTTGTTTGTAGCGCATGGGTTTAGCTTATTTCGATTCGCAAAAATTAATATCAAAGTCAAATTTGGCAGTGCTCGGACGTAAATAAATATATTCAGAGTTAAAAAAAATACTGGTGAGTAGGAAATTTAAATATTTATTAAGTGATGTAAAAATATACTGGCATTAAATGAATAAAATATATTAAAATCGCTCCGCAAGGGAAACTGCCTAAAGGCAGGACTGGGCATTCCGCTCAAAAATTTTGATCATTGTGTGCTTTTTGAAGTTTTTGTATTTTTTCGCCGTTTTTTCGTTTTTCATAGTAATGACGCGTCGAAAAATTAATCTGTCTGAGGAAGAGATTTCAGCAATGATGAATGAAATTCCAACCGATAACGAAGATACAGCAGGTGAACAAAAAAGCGATTCTGAAGATGACGATGAAGATCCCAAAGATGAGCCTGGTTTTGATCGATTATTCAAAGTGAGACCACTCATCACTAATGATGTTCGTCAAGACCAGATTGGTCATTGGTGGACATGCAAAATGAGCGGTTGCAAATCTGAAACTCTGCATTTGGTTCAATATGTAACATTCACTTATGTCATTCAAGTACAAAAAGTTGTTTCTTAGAGTATCACAACCAAAAGTAAAGAAAAAAATAAGAACCAATATCCAAAACAAGAAACAATTCATTTAAAGAAATTTAAGCGGGAATGCCCAATCCTGTTAACAGGGAGGTGGGTATTTTCACCTGTACCAGGTAAAGTAAGGGTCTAATTAAAAACCGACTTCAAATTCATTCATTTTGACCAAAAATTAGTCTAAACTGATTTTATGAGCTCAATAGAAAACTAAGGCATTTGAGGGTTAGACATAAGTATATCGAACTGCTTAGAATCACTTTCTGTTTTGATTTCCGGTTGTCCGTCTGTCTGTCTTGCTGTCCGTGGCCACAGGAGAGAAAGAACGAGTTGTCCGATTTAGACCAAATTTGGCACACAGTCGCAGTGAGCCTTCCACTACTTCAAGTTTCGAAATTAGCAAAATCGGCCGTAGGACACGCCCACAACGGGCCAGTAAGTCCCACTACCCCGGAATATTTCCAGAAAAATCTATTATTTATTTGAAGACCGGGCTTAGTGCAGACGATCTGGAGAGAGTTGCATGATAAATTATATATCATTTTAAAGTTTACGAGGTCTTTGTATTATTTGACAGACATGCAATTATTCGAAGAATGGGCTTTTCTAGACGGTTTAAGAATTGCATAATATTGAATGATACACCATTTTGAAAGTTTCACCATGAATTTTCAGGCATAAATTCTCGAAGATTGTTTGAAAATGTTCTAAAATATTAGAGTTTTTAATTTCGAAAGTTTTGTATTGATTTATTTCCTTTCGAGATAAAGCCTGCTGAATAGATTTGGAAAACTTTGGCAACAATATTAAGTAAATTTTTTTTTAAATTTAATTTAGCTATGTCATAGGGCACACCCGATAATCGGGAGTTATTATTAGTTGCTTAAATTTGTTGAATTATTCATTAAAAGGAATGCTATTTTATAAGCTTTATATTAACTTCACTTTCTGTCCGCGGTATGTCCGCGGTATGTCCGCGGTATGTCGTCAAATCTAGTAATCAATTTTTCACCCACTTTCCGACTACTTAGAGATCTGAAACTTTGCATACATGCCTAATCTAGAGCCCAATACACGAATCAATAAATTTTATGGGCGTAGGATAAGGGGCGTGGCACTTTTTTATAAACTCCAGATTTGTGTATAACTTTAGAACTACACATCACACATCAATGAAACTCGGTAGGAACTTACTACATATCCATATCCTTCTACTGAGAAAATAAGGGGGGCGCTGGATAAGGGGGCGTGGCACCCCCATACAAACAAAATTTTTGATCTCGATTAGCTTTGGAACTAAAGGTCGTGCAGCATTGAAATTTCGTATGCAGTCGCCTCTTGGATGTGTCGTCCCACTGGTAAAATTTTATGGGCGTAGGATAAGGGGCGTGGCACTTTTTTATCAACTCCAGATTCGTGTATAACTTTAGAACTACACATCACATATCAATGAAACTCGGTAGGAACTTACTACATATCCATATCCTTCTACTGGGAAAATAAGACGGGCAGTGGACAAGTGGGCGTGGCACCGACCATACAAACAAAATCGTTTATATAGAATAGCTTTGGAACTAAAGGTCGTGCAGCATTGAAGTTCCGTATACAGGCCCCTCTTGGATGCTTCGTCCCACTGGTAAAATTTTATGGGCGTAGGACAAGTGGCGCGGCACTTTTCAAGCAACTACACACTTGGGCTTCAGTTTATAATTATAGGTACACCACACATCAATGAAAAACGATAGGAACTTACTCGCCGCGCCTTGCAGGCAAAACAACAACAACTCACCGCGTCACAAATTTGCCACGAATATTAGGGTCGATCACTGCCGTATTATTTGTTAAATTGAGGATATGACATATGACGATAGGAAACACTGTGAATACCCTAAATATTGTGTACTTCTCTGCAAGTTTAAAATTCTTTTTGGGAAAAATTTCAGAGCTCTAAAATTGAATTTATGGAAGACTAAAAAGTAGAAAATAAAATTATATAAAAAACAAGTAAGGAAGTATCAGTCGGGTTTCACCGACAGAGTAATACCCTACACCATGTTCCCAAGTAGGGTGATAATTAACTGAAATTGTGGGTGCATTTGATTTACAACCCACATAGTGGGCGGACCACGCCCATTTTTGGCAGACTACAAGATATACCGAATAGGACTATACATGCCAAATATTGATGCTCTGGCAGGTGTACAACAGATGTTATCGGTATATTTATTTTACTGCCCCCATGGTGGGCGGACCATGCCCATTTTTGGAGAATTGAAAGATATTCTTACCAGGAACGAAATAACCAAATCTAGACGCTCTGGTGTATATATTATGGAAGTTAAGAGGGTTTTTCGTTTATCGCCTATATAGTGGGCGCACCACGCCCATTTTCTTCTATGGCATCTAAGACCTATATATCAACTTGGGAACCGAATTTCATTCATTTATATTCGTAACTAGTCAATTGGGAGCCATTTTACCGGAAAAAGTTTGCCGCCTATATAGTGGGCGGACCACGCCCATTTTTTCGTATGACATAGATAACCGCCCCCTTAACTTGAATACCAAGTATTATTCTTTTCAATGATTAATTAGACAAATTACAGCAATTTGATCGCAAAAAACCCGAGGTAGAGGGACTAGGTCCATTGGGGGCGTATCCTTCGACCGATTTGAATAATTTTAACACTTTACCTAACCCGAAGTTCACTGTCACTGTGTACCAAATTTGGTCCAAATCGGGCAACTCCTTCTTTCTTTTTTTTTGCGTACAGGCAGACAGACAGACAGACAGACGGACAGACGGACAACCGGAAATGAAAAGAGAAAGTGTTTCTGATCATTTCTATATACTTATGTCTATACCTAGGAAGGCTGCTTTAATGCGTTACAATTTTGGCACAAAGTTATTATACCCTATTACCATAGGTGTAGGGTATAAAAACTTTTTAAAAATAAGCTTTAATGTACTAAAAAGTAGAAAATAAGTTGTTTCCAAGTCACCTGTATCTTACTATTAATAAAAGCTTGTGCGCTCAATATCCATATTCAAAATATCTTTCATTACAGAATCTATTTGCAAAAAATTATTTAAATAAAATATTGTGGTAACTGTATTGAACACATGAGCGCCCCAAGCTTTTATGGATAGTAAGATACAGGTGACTTGGAAACAACTTATTTTCTACTTTTTAGTACATTAAAGCTTATTTTAAAAAAGTTTTTTTTTATATAATTTTATTGTATTTAAGGTAAGGTGTGGGCCCTCTGGGCCCTCTACGTCATACAAAAAAAATGGGCGTGGTTCGCCCACTATATAGACGGTAAGCGGAAAATCCTTATAATTTCCATAATATATACACCAGTCTGTCCATATTTGGTCACTTCATTGCTGGTAAGAACACCTTTTAATTCTCAAAAAATGGGCGTGCTCCGCCCACTCAGTTACTTGGTATAGAGTATTACTCGTCGGTGAAATCCGACTGATGCTTCTTTACTTGTTACTATTGAGCTCTTTTCGTCGAAAGGTATTATCAATTCAATATATGTATGTAGATATTTTAAGAGGAAAACACTCCCAGATCAATGATTTGAAATGCTTTTTGCCGTAAAATAATCATTTAAAATGTGTTTGAGAAAAATTTCGTCATCATTAATTTCTTATTTCAATTAAAACATTCCTTCTATATAAGAGTTGCCCCAAGACCAAGCCCAATATGCTGAATGTGCATCTTATACCGCATACTCACGATGATGTGGGCTGGCTTAAGACCGTGGACCAGTACTATTACGGCAGCCAGACATTGATACAGAAGGCGGGTGTGCAATATATTCTCGATTCGGTGGTGCAAGAGTTGCTCAAGGATTCGCAGAAACGTTTCATCTATGTTGAATCGGCATTTCTCTTCAAATGGTGGCGCGAGCAGACGCCGGAATTGCAGGAAAAAGTGAAAATGTTGGTCAACGAAGGGCGTTTGGAGGTCATCGGTGGCGCTTGGAGCATGAACGATGAGGCCACAACGCATTATCAGAGTGTCATCGACCAATTCTCTTGGGGTTTAAGGTTGGCAATGGCAGTTGACAAATCGTATTGCTCTATATAAAATAAAACCTTTCTATAATGCATTTAACAGACGTCTTAACGACACTTTCGGTGAGTGTGGACGTCCACGCATTGGCTGGCAAATTGATCCGTTTGGACACTCACGTGAAATGGCCTCCATGTTTGCACAAATGGGCTACGATGGGCTCTTCTTCGGACGTTTGGATTATCAGGACAAAGACGAGCGTTTACTGAGCAAGAAAGCGGAAATGATTTGGCGCGCTTCCGCCAACTTGGGTAGGCACTTTGAAATTCACCAATAATGTTCCTTTTAATTGTTCAAATCCCTACTTCCTTAGATGAATCATCACACCTGTTTACCGGTGCTCTCTACAATCAATACCAACCGCCGCCAGGCTTCTGCTTTGACATACTCTGCGCTGATGAGCCGATCATTGATAGCAAACACAGTCCCGAAAACAATGTGAAGAAGCGCGTAAGTCCATAGACAATGAATGTCATACCTACTACAACACATACATTAACTTCTCGTCTACTCCACTCAGGTCGATGAGTTCTTTGACTTTATAAATAAGCAAAAAAGCTATTATCGCACTAGCAACATCATCGTCACTATGGGTGGTGATTTTACTTATCAGGATGCTAATGTTTACTATAAAAATTTGGACAAATTAATACGGTAACACTCCATTTTGACTATTCATCGAGTTAACTGCCAGCAAAATTTGATAAAGTTGTTGGAGATTCGAAATGTTTAATTAAGTGCAGTTGATCAGTCTCTCATGCGTGAAGTCACTGGATCGAATCCTAGCCGACTCATACAATATTAAAAGAGACTCTTCGTTCCATTTTGCGTGGAGCCATCTCTCTTTGAGAGCATACTTTACCTTGATAAAAGCTTCTTACTAAAGGGGTTAATACAATTTCACGTTCGGACATGGATATAGAATATAAGTGAAGTCCCTTTGACTTGTGCTTATAAGATAATGTGCAAACGCAAAATATTGCGAGAATGCTGGACCTGAGCCGCGTTCTATGGGATGTTGCGCTAATATACATACATCTTAATATATAAAAACGTTTGTGCGTCTGTATGTTGCAGCATCACGGCTGAACCACAGAAGTGATCGACCTTATACTCACAACATATGTTCGTGTGGTGCTCTGAATGGTTTTTTAGGGTTCCGTTCCCCTAAAAGGGAAAAAACGGGTCACTTTGGTTTTCGGAGTGTGTATATAAAACGACCTTTTTTTTATCGTAGAAACCTGAAATTTGGCACGATGTTAGGTCTTAATAATTTTAACATATTTTCACTATAAAAAGTTAAAAAATATTTTTAGAAATATTTTTTTAATAATTTTTAAAGGTTTTCGGATCGGACAAAAAAAATCAAAAATATTTTTATAACATATCGTGTGTTGTATCGTTAGAAAGGGCTACATCCATAGATTACAAAATATATTTCTTTAAAATTTTATCTAAACGGGTTAGAAAGATATAAGAGAAAAACCGACCTGTCCCCACATGATCCAATATGCACAGCACATTTCTCAAGCTAAAATTTTGATAAAATCGGAGTAACTAGGTATTTTATCACGCATTACTGTAAGGGTGCAGCTTTTTTCGATTTTTAAATTTTTTTTAAATTAAGATGACCCCCTTCAGAAAAAATTTTTGTTGTTTATATCGAGTGGGGTATCATTAGAAAGGACTACGTCCGTGGATTTTTTTTATGATTTTCGATGAAGTGGTTTCGAAGATATAGCACAAAATGTCGAAAAAATTACCCTTGCAATTCTACATTTCTTCAGCTAAAATTTTGATAAAATCAGGGTTAGTAGGTCTTTAGTCATAGATTACTGGAAAACTGCAACCTTTTTCGACATATTTGTTTTTCTATTTTTTTTAAATTTTAGTTAAGACCACCTTATAAAAAAATTTCCTCCGCAAAAAATTTGTTTTGTTTATATCTTGTGGGGTATCGTTAGAAAGGGCTACGTCCATGGATTCCAAAAAGGTTTTTTCATTATTTTAGTTGAATTGGTTTCGAAGATGTAGGTCAAAATGTAAAAATTTTTATGGCCAGACGGGCAAGGGGAAACTAAATTCGAACGCTAAAAATGGTATTTCTGGTACGGAACCCTCAGTGAGCGAGTCCGACTCGCACTTGACTGCTTTTTATAAGCTTTATATTAACTTGCCTTCCGGTATGTATGTATGTATGTAGTGGAATCTAGTAATAAATTTTTCACCCACTTCCCGACTACTTAGAGATCTGAAACTTTGCATACATGCGTAAACACGATGACAATACATGAATCAATAAATTTTATGGGCGTAGGTTAAGGGGCGTGGCAATTTTTTATCAACTCCCGATTTGTGTATAACTTTAGAACTACACATCACACATCAATGAAACTCGGTAGGAACTTACTACATATCCATATCCTTCTACTGGGAAAATAAGACGGGCAGTGGACAAGTGGGCGTGGCACCGCCCATACAAACAAAATCGTTTATATAGAATAGCTTTGGAACTAAAAGTCGTGAAGCATTGAAATTTCGTATGCAGTCGCCTCTTGGATGCGTCGTCCCACTGGTAAAATTTTTAGGGCGCAGGATAAGGGGCGTGGCGCTTTTCTAACATCTGATACTCATTGAGATATGCTGTCATTATGCAAATATGCATGCTTCCCATTGAATCAATGTGAACTGTTGTACAAGACTGACAAATCGAACACAGGTCAGTTAAGGAATCCCGATTTCGAGGTGAATGAGGAGATAGACAATCAGGCTTTGTTTTTGCTCGAAGATATATGTTACCTCATGTGCACCAGTAATCAAGTTAGGAATGCCAACGCCATGTCGTGGAATGAACGGCGGTTTCAATCGAGAATTGAAACGTGAGCGTGAAAACGATCGAGATGCATTGAACCAGTTAGTTTTAACGAAACTACCACTGCTGAACCCCCAACAGAAGAAAGTGAATGCAATTGCTGATGGAAATGGTGCCTTCTTTTTCCTTTGAGAATTTTGATTTGATTTAAGATTTCAGAGCTCTAAATTTGAATTTATGGGAGACTAAAAAGTAGAAAATAATATTATATAAAAAAAACTTTTTAAAAATAAGCTTTAATTCATTTAATGTACTAAAAAGTAGAAAATAAATTGTTTTGAAGTCACCTGTATCTTACTATCAATAAAAGCTTGTGCGTTCAATATCCATATCCAAAATATCTTTCATTACTAGAATCTATTTGCAAAAAATAATTTAAATAAAATATTGTGGTAACTGGTTGACAAATATTGAACACATGAGCGCCCCAAGCTTTTATTGATAGTAAGATACAGGTGACTTCAAAACAATTTATTTTCTACTTTTTAGTACATTAAATGAATTAAAGCTTATTTTAAAAAAGTTTTTTTTATAAAATATTATTTATAATCTACACCTATGGTAATAGGGTATAATACCTTTGCGCGAAAATTGTAACGCATGAAAGGAGCCGTCCTAGGTATAGACATAAGTATATAGAAATGCTTAGAATCACTTTCTGTGTTGATTTCCGGTTGTCCGTCTGTCTGTCTGTCTGTCTGGTCGTCTGTGAGCACAGGAGAGAAAGAAGGAGTTGTCCGATTTGGACCAAATTTGGCACACAGTCGTAGTAAGCCTTAACTTAGATTAAGTTCCGAGATTAGCTAAATCGGCCCAAGGATACGCCCACAACAGGCCAGTAAGTCCCACTACCCCGGAATATTTCCAGTAAAATTGCTCAAATTTGTTTAATTATTCAGTAAAAGGAATGGTATTTGGTATTTAAGGTAAGGTGTAGGCCCTTTACATTATAAAAAAAAATGGGCGTGGTCCGCCCAGTATATAGACGGTAAGCGGAAAATCCTTATAACTTCCATTATATATACACCAGTCTGTCCATATTTGGTCACTTCATTGCTGGTAAGAACACCTTTTATTTCTCCAAAAATGGGCGTGGTCCGCCCACTCAGTTACTTGGTGTAGGGTATTATTCTGTCGGTGAAACCCGACTGATGCTTCCTTACTTGTTTTATGTTAGACCTTCCTAAGTGGCGCTGCGGCGGCGGTTTTTCGAAAATTCTTATTCATGGACCGATTTGGCTCAAATTCACACCATATAATACTAAAGTTGACAGAAAGTGGTCGACAAAATTTGAACCCGATAGAAATATTCACGAAAACAAATTCTTCCTGAAATACATTGAAATACATTTCAAAACAAATCTTGGAATAAAATAATTATTTTAGGTAGAACAATCTATCGTGAATGTAATTCCGATGGAAAAATTCAAACTTTTTTTCGCTTTGAATTCCATCAACAATTTGAAGAGGAAAAGATCAGTAATTTGAAATGTAAATTATATTTGTAATACAATTTTCAATAAATTTGTTCTGCATACATTTCTTTAATCATATTTGATGGAAATGTGTTTTTACACTGCATATTTTCTAGAATATGCTTAAAATTATAACACTCCAATAAATTGTTTGTGCTGCTGCAAGAGAGTCAGAAGTAACACAAGGGACGGTCGAAACCGACAGCACATGGAGTTATATACCTAACTGGTTTTATATACCTTTTCTGGAAAACGTACTGCAGAATTATGGCCGCATTATTTGTTCTATTTTCATTGAGTGTTGGCTTCGAAAATTAAATGGATTTGGCAGCACTTTTTCGAGTGGAAATATTTTTCGATGGAAATTCACGATAGTAGGATTCCCTTCGTGGGAAGAGAACTATTTCCTTGGAAAAAATTTTCCCCCGGAATTGCCGATTGGGCTGTATAAATAGAAATTTCTGTGTTATTATTTCGAATAATTTCAGAAATGTCACTGCCATAATGCATATATAAAATTCCTTTACAACTTGAGGGTGTTTTGTAATACTTCATAATCTTGAACACTTAAATTTTTTCAAATTTTTTCTGACGTTTTGCACAGAAAAAATCTTTTTGCTATCAAAGCCACAACTTTATAATTGAGTTGAATTATTCGAATTTTAGCAAGAATATCCTACCGCCCTTTAATTTGGCAAATCTCATTCTCATATTATAAAAATGTTGAATTCTTAGTATACTTTAAATAGAAACCTCATCAAAAATTTTAAGGACTGTAACAAAAATCTAGCGCGTAAAATAAACTCAAAGTCCTTACCAGTTGAGAAATTCCATAAATTTCCTTTAACTGTTGTAAGAAAGCATCACAAAAATGTTCACACTCTCGTGTAATATAGTTAGGAAATACAACTATTTAGGACGGTATCCAGAAAAGTTGTTTGTTGAAATTAACCTTAACTCACCTTTTATAGTTCCAGCTACATATTTTTAATTCATAGCCTACACATCGTTTATCCCTTTTCTTTATACCCATCCAATACATTCAGCATATAGACATCTAGTATCTTTTATTATTTGCACATGCCCATGCTTTCTTCAACTTGTTCTTTCTGACTCAGGTCGATGATTTCGACTATGTTACAAAAATGTCCAAAAGCTATCGCACACCGAATGTGCATGGGTGAACTTTTTCACTATCAAAATGCCAACTCTTGGTATAAGAACTTAGATAAACTGATCAAGTGAGTACCGCGTACTATGGAGTATAGAAGATGTATAAATTTCCCAGCAACTTTTAACAACTTTTGGTGTTATATTTTTTAAATACATATTTTAAACCTTACATTGAGCTCTTACCATCTCCAGATATGCCAATGAGCGTCAAATTAATGGCTCCAACATCAATCTGCTTTATTCCACACCATCCTGCTACTTGAAATCACTCCATGATGCCGGCATCACCTGGCCTACTAAGGATGATGACTTCTTTCCTTACGCCTCAGATCCACATGCCTACTGGACCGGTTACTTCACCTCACGACCCACACTAAAGCGCTACGAGCGTGTGGGCAATCACTTCTTGCAGGTCTGCAAACAGCTTACAGCTTTGGCGCCCAAAGAATCACCAGAAATGTTGCCACATTTGTCCTTCATGCGTGAGACCATGGGAATCATGCAGCACCATGACGCCGTTACAGGCACGGAGAAACAGAAGGTGGCTTACGATTATGCCAAGCGTTTGAATGTGGGCCAGCGCGCCTGTAGCACCAACACGCGTACCGTACTGAACCACTTGACAACAGGCGACGAACCAGCACCGGTCCCGAACAACAAAGAGTACAAGTTCGAGTTCAAGACCTGTGCCTTGCTTAACATCAGCACTTGCAGCGTCTCGGAGAGTACGGACAAGTTCATACTTACGCTGTACAATCCATTGGCCCACTCGACGCACGAATATGTACGCATTCCAGTACCAGATCTAAACTATGAAGTGAAGGATTATAGGGGTATGTTAAATGCTTTTGTCTTCAACTGCTGATCGTGTTTGCTATACCGTTTAGACTTTGGCTAATATGTCTATCTACGATCCCATAAAAACTATACATTTAGTCCGAACTCTTGATTTATCCGCCTTAATAACTCCCACGAACATCAGCCAATATTTCAAAAAGTAAGACCGATATCAGTATGTGACAGAAATAAGGGCTCTTTACGTTAGGATGGAAAATTCTTTATATGTTCTAAATCTATTCTCAGAAGCGCACGAAAGAGATGAGAGATAGCTAATACGTCCTTTTGTTCTTTTGTAGACATAACTTTGGAGACTCAAATATTGCCTGTTCCGTCTGCTGTACAAAATCTACCCTTCCGCTCCTCCCAGGCCAAGTACGAACTCGTCTTTCTGGCCAGCGAATTGCCGCCCTTCGGCTATAAATCCTATTATATAAGAAAGACGAATAAGCATCGTTTAAAACCCGTGCCAGAGCCGGACAATAAATCCAGTCTTATAAGCATAGGCAATGAGGTTAGTTTCATAGTATGTATTTAGTTGTCTTATGAATTTACTAAATTTCTGAACCGATACAGCAAATACGCCTCATCTTCGACACCAACGGATTTTTGTCTGCCGTCACCGCCGATGGCATGACACGTCTTATCAGCCAGGAGTTTCTTTACTACGAAGGCGCCAGTGGCAATAATCGTGAGTTCCGTAATCGCTCGTCAGGTGCGTACATATTCCGCCCGAAAACTGACGTCGTGCGTTCGGTGACCACAGCGCCCGCAGTAACCGTCTATCGCGGCGATTTGGTGGAGGAGGTGCATCAAGAATATAATGAGTGGATCAGTCAAGTGGTACGTGTGTATCGTCAACAGCGTAACGCCGAGTTTGAGTGGCTTGTGGGACCCATACCGATTGAGGATGATAAGGGCAAAGAGATCATCAGTCGCTTCAACTCGGACATACAGTCGGAGGGCATCTTCTACACTGACTCGAATGGACGTGAAATGATCAAGCGGTTGCGCGATCATCGCGATACGTGGAAGGTGAATCTATTAGAGCACGCCGCTGGAAACTACTACCCTATCACTACGAAGATAGCGCTTGAGGATGAGAATGCGCGCATGGCCATACTGACGGATCGTGCACAGGGCGGCAGCTCTCTTGGCGATGGCTCACTTGAGCTGATGGTGCATCGTCGCCTTCTGCACGACGATGCCTTCGGCGTAGATGAGACTTTAAATGAAACGGCCTATGGGCAGGGTTTGGTCGCGCGTGGCATGCACTACTTGGTGGTGGGTTCATCACAATTCGATCAGAGTCCCACCACGCAGTCCGTGGAACGCTTTACGCAACTGAAAAAGCTGCTGCCCGCTTGGAAATTCTTCAGTGATGCCACACAGTATCCTTACGATGAATGGCGTCAAAACTATACCAACATTGTAAGTTTCATTCCTCTTTTAAAATACTATTTATATCGACTTTTTACAGTTTTCGGGACTTACATTGGCATTGCCGAAAAATATACATCTCATGACGTTCGAACCTTGGCATGAGAATGAAATTCTAATACGATTCGAGCACATACTCGAAAAGGACGAGGATCCCGTGTACTCCAAGCTGGTGCAGTTTAATTTGCAGGATGTGTTGCGCGGTTTCAAGATACAGGACTTACGCGAGACCACGCTGGATGGGAACGCTTGGCTGGAGGATAACCGTCGCATGGAATTTGTGCCCGATCCAGAGGAGGCAGCCTATGAGCGCTATGCGCTCTTTGCTAAATCCGCCAACTATGTGCAATTATTGCGTGCCGATAAACCGCTACTTGACACCAAGTATTTCGATCAGAAATTACCCGTAAATGGCTTGGGCGCCGAGAGTAATCGCCTAAAGCGCGAACAGAGCCCTCATCTGGAATTGAATCGCATACGCGCGGAGAAATTAAGTAAAATTAAGCTTTATATTTCGGATTTTCCACTGCAGGAAGACGACGAAACCAAATTCATTGTAGAATTGAGTCCCATGCAAATACGCACTTATGTGCTCTTTTTAGGAAAAGAAACTTCAGATTTAGATTGAAGAAACAATTTTTATTATGAATGTATTTAAATTGAAAAAACAAACTTTATAGATTTAAAAGACGAATTTAAGGGTTTATATGCCACATTGCAGCTCGAATAAATTTCTTTAAGCAGAAATAATTTTGACTACAAACCAAAAGGTTACTTCAGTAAAGCTTATACAGGAAAGCGTACCCAGAAATAATTTACCGAATCGGCCTGAGTGGTTGATGGGGAGGCTGTAGGAGTATTTCGTTCAGTCGAAAAACTCGACAAGAAACAAATGAAATTCGGTGTGGGTTTTCGAGATACATATGTATATTTTTATACCCTACACCTATGGTAATATGGTATAATAACTTTGTGCCAAAATTGTAACGCATTAAAGGAGACGTCTTAGGACGTAAGTATATAGAAATGCTTAGAATCACTTTCTGTCCTCATTTCCGGTTGTCCGGTTGTCCGTCTGTCTGTCTGTCTGTCTGTCTGTCTGTCTGTCTGTCTGTCTGTCTGTCTGTCTGTCTGTCTGTCTGTCTGTCTGTCTGTCTGTCTGTCTGTCTGTCTGTCTGTCTGTCTGTCTGTCTGTCTGTCTGTCCGTTTACACAGGAGAGAAAGAAGGAGTTGTCCGATTTGAACCAAATTTGGTACACAGTGAGAGTGAACCTTAACTTAGTTTAAGTTCCGAGATTAGCCAAATCGGTTCTAATTACTTTGTCTAATTACTCATGAAAAACAATTATATTTGGTATTCAAGTTAAGGGGTAGGTCTTCTATGTGTCACGAAAAAATGGGCATGGCCCGCCCACTATATAGCCGGGAAAATTTTACCGGTAAAATGGCTCTCAATTTACTATTTTTGAATTTAAACGAATAAAATTTGGTTCTTAAGTTCAAATATCGGTCCTATATGCCATATTAATAAATGGGCGTGGTCCGCCCACTATATAGGCGGAAAGCTGAAAATCCTCATAACTTCCATAATATGTATATATACAAGAACGTCCATATTTGGTAACTTTATTGCTGGTAAGAGTACCTTTAAATTTTAAAAAAATGGGCGTAATCCGCCCACCATGAAGGTGGTAAATAATATATATCGATAATTTATGTTGTAGTCCCTCCAGAGTGTCAATAGTTGCTATATACAGTTCTATAAGGAATACCTTTTTGTTTGAAAAATGGGCGTGGTCCGCCCACTCAGTTACTTGGTGTAGGGTATTACTCTGTCGTTGAAACCCGACTGATGTAAGGAAGCATGTTTTAATTAAGTTATGCTATCTCGTTTAACGCAACTAATTGAAATTGAGACAATCGCAAAAAGGCGGTTGTTGCTAATATCGAGGTAAACATTTATTGTGACCAATGGAATTGATTTCCATTAGACATGCCTTTTGACATATTAAAATTAAAGTAAAATATGAAATTTTTTTCTGATTGATTATTCGTACTTGATTTTATTCAATTTAAATTTTAGAGAGATAGAAGATTTTTGACTTCCTTTTATTACATTTTATATTGTTATTTATTTTGCTTTTTTTTAATGATAGCAAAATAAATTTCATCAAACTGAATTCGTACTTGTTTATAACAATTTCTATGTTTTCAAAATTAGCAATAAAATAACCGACGAATATAAAATCGGAATAGGTGTAGGAACAAAGAATATCAAAAGATTTTGAATGAAAGTAGCGGTAATGAACAATGTTAACAAGTGAGCTGCATGTATCGAGGAGTGCGTTGAGAGAGGTAGCACTCATGATGATGCCATCATTATATAGAATCTCCTTCACGTGTTTATTTATGGGCATTCGATTTTGTGTGTCTGGATACAAAATTCAAATTCCGAGTGTTAGCTTTTTGAAGAAATATACTGCTACCCAAATTTGTTCTGCTTTAACTTTTGATGATGTCAAATTTACTGATAAAACCAAAGTCAGCACCGCCCGACAATTGGTGTTCTGGGCATGCCCATGGCCGATACAGCTTCGAGACTGCTTGTGAGATTGAAGCTCACAGAGGTTTCCTCAGATTGCTATAATTTTACCGGGGTAAGTTTGACAACACCTCCTGTGCACGTCGACCGCGTTGTTCAGTGATTTTAAATTGCAGCAGCACTACTAAGTAAGTGGCCATAAAAGAAATATTCTGAAAATAGCAAGAAGCAATTATAAAATATTTTGTATAAACACTTTGAAGTATTTTCAGCGTGAATGAAATGTTTTTGGGCAACCTTAAGAGCTGTTTGTAAATATATAAATTCTGTATCTTCGTACACCAACATGAATCTTGAAAATTATAGTAAAAAAAGAAGAGTTTTTAAATAATAAGGAAAGTAATTAACTTTGCTAATTTATGTTACCCGATTCAACACACTCACCGATGTTATCAACTCTCTATTGATATTAGCATAACCGTCCAAATTCATGATGGGAGGATTTTTGGCAATAGCCACCAGGAACATTTCCACCTCCTTTTGGGTAGCACTATCCACCGCGGTTAGGTTGACATTCAGTAGTTTCGTTTGGAAATCCAAGCCCACTTTGCGTGAAGCATAATGTGCCTCATTGCAAATGATATACAGCAGACCCATGCAGTAGAAAACGATGACAAAGAGACCTACCTCCTTAAAGGTGGCACCATGATCAATGATCTCACTCAGCGAGCCATATGTTGCAATGATTGTTGTGAAGAAGATGACCAAACAGTACATGCCATACATGTTAGAATAGGCTCGACCTGGTGTGGAGACAGGTAAGTCAACATTTGTCAGGAGTAGTGGCGCCAAAAAAGTTTAATATAAGGCGGAGTAGTTCTTAAATAAAATTATATAAAAAAAAACTTTTTAAAAGTAAGCTTTAATTTATTTAATGTACTAAAAAGTAGAAAATAAATTGTTTCCAAGTCACCTGTATCTTACTATTAATAAAAGCTTGGGGCGCTCATGTGTTCAATATTTGTCAACCAGTTACCACAATATTTTATTTAAATAATTTGTTTGCAAATAGATTCTAGTAATGAAAGATATTTTCAATATGGATATTGAGCGCACAAGCTTTTATTAATAGTAAGATACAGGTGACTTGGAAACAATTTATTTTCTACTTTTTAGTACATTAAATAAATTAAAGCTTATTTTTAAAAAGTTTTTTTTATATAATTTTATTTTCTACTTTTTAGTCTTCCATAAATTCAATTTTAGAGCTCTGAAATTTTTCACAAAAAGAATTTAAAACTTGCAGAGCAGTACACAATATTTAAGGTATTCACAGTGTTTCCTATCGTCATATGTCATATCCTCAATTTAACAAATAATACGGCTGTGATCGACCCTAATATTTGTGGCATATTTGTGGCGCGATGAGTTGTTGTTGTTTTGCCTGCAAGGCGCGGCGAGTAAGTTCCTATCGTTTTTCATTGATGTGTGGTGTACCTATAATTATAAACTGAAGCCCAAGTGTGTAGTTGCTTGAAAAGTGCCACGCCCCCTGTCCTACGCCCATAAAATTTTACCAGTGGGACGAAGCATACAAGAGGGGCCTGTATACGGAATTTCAATGCTGCACGACCTTTAGTTCCAAAGCTATTCTATATAAACGATTTTGTTTGTATGGGCGGTGCCACGCCCCCTTATCCAGTGTCCGCTTTATTTTCTCAGTAGAAGGATATGGATATGTAGTAAGTTCCTACCGAGTTTCATTGATGTGTAGTTCTAAAGATATACACAAATCTGGAGTTGATACAAAAGTGCCACGCCCCTTATCCTACGCCCATAAAATACCAGTGGGACGACACATCCAAGAGGCGACTGCATACGAAAATTCAATGCTGCACGACCTTTAGTTCCAAAGCTAATCGAGATCAAAAATTTGGTTTGTATGGGGGTGCCACGCCCCCCTTATCCAGTGCCCGTCTTATTTTCTCAGTAGAAGGATATGGATATGTTTCAGATCTCTAAGTAGTCGGGAAGTGGGTGAAAAATTGATTACTAGATTTGACACATACCGGATGTGAACCTAATATAAAGCTTACAAAAACGTGTAGGTATTTTTGCAGCAATCAAGAGGTCCAGATAAATAAGGTACGTTCGTAAATACGGCAAATTCGTGCAGCGGTATCTGCAGTGCAGCCAACTTTAGTTGCCGCTGCTCGATCAGCGGATTCAACTGCTCTTCTTCTGCATGTGGAATGCAGAAACTTATTTTGCATTAACGAACGATTCAAGATGGAAACTTTTGTGAACGCATTTATTGATAGTTGCGAAACTCAAAGTGAGAGTCTTTTAATGAATTTTAATAAGGAAAAAATAAATGGAATGAAAAAGAGATATGTCGTGGTAAAAACCTTGTTGAAAAAGAAAAAGAGATCGATCCTGTCGCGCACGAAGTGATGAAATCTGCATTTTTAAAATTTTTTGCGTCAAATTCAAGTAAATTCTTGCTCAGAATAACCCAGCAGAACCGATATTAACTAGATTCTCGAAGCTAATTTTAATCCAATTTAAAAGGTTTTCAGATGCCATTTCGACTAAGTTAGACCAAAGCACCTTACTACATAGCGGTGCAGTGGCTCAGTGGATGTGTGCGTGGTCGCCGGTGCGAGAGGTCTCTGGTTGTTTAATTCCTAGCAGATTCATACCATTCAAAATACAAGAGACAGTGTTCAGGCCAAACGTCCCTTGCACTGGTACCGCTTTGATTAAAGCGAAGTGGCAACTTGCTGCCAAGTGTCGCCTGGGCCCGAGTGCTGCAAGCCGGTGGCGGTAAGCTGCGCTCGGACACTTGCGATTTAAACCTCCAGCGAACTAGGTAAGCATACTAGTAGCTGCTCCTCCATATGAGTACATTGTTTTCTTGTCGTATAATTTTCTACCATCTTCTTCATATGAGGAGACACTTACTTATATATCATTTTCGGCCAGTTTTGCTATTATCTAATAAATTAATTTGCATACGTTTTATAACGTTTAGTTGAAATTTGACATTTTATTATTTGCTAATTCGCTCTGCTTTTTGTCTTTTTGCGTATTTAAAAAATCCTGCTTTTCCAACGCCGGCCACGAACCCGCACATTTTTATATATTGTTTGCGATCTCATATCGGCAAACCCCTAGCTAATTCGCCAGACAGTTTGTTCCAAATTTTTTCATCGGAAGAATTCGCAACTCTCTGCTAGTATTAGTTGCCAGGATAAAAAGCTTCTCAGTTCCAGTTCTCAGTTAAACGAATCAGTTGTGCCATTTTTATGGAGCCGTTCCCCTAAAGTGAAAAAACGGGAACTATTATAAGGCCACTTTTTTTCGGAGGTATGTATATAAACAGACCTATTATTCAAATTAATATCAAATAAAATAGTTAACGCCTTCACAAATCAGGCCCAACTCGATGTTATATACACGGATTTTTCCAAGGCTTTTGATAAAGTCAATCACGCTATTCTTCTAGATAAATTATCTGCCTTTGATAGAAAAGATAATCTTTTCAGATTTTTTTCCAGTTTCCTTTCAGAAAGCAAGCTATTTTATAAGAGAACATTTCAAATCGACTCAGTTAATAAACTCTTGGTCAGGCATACCACAGGTACCTATACCTGCAGGCCACTTTTATTTTTAATATTTATCAACGATTTACCGGAAAAAATTTAGATTCACAAAATGCTTAACCCTCTAACGGGTAAGACCGTCTCAAGACGGTCTTCAATTTCTGGCCTCCAGGGTCAAATCTGTAATTATTTTTTCTTCGATGTAGGAAAAGATCTCTCAAGAATAGTTTTTTCGACATTTTGATAAAAAAACGAAAGAATTCTGACCACACGTTCGAGTGCAATAATCATTGCTGTGCGAGAAGCCAAAGAAAAAGCATCGAAAATTATTGTGAAAAAAATTTGTTTTTCAATTGCGAAAAAAGTTCATTTAAAATAAAGTGATCGACTTCATAATTTTTTTTTAAGTAGTTAGAACAATATACTTGAATAATATTATATGCTTTAAGTTGAAAAAGAAATATAAGTGTACATTGGAAACGAAAAATTAATGACCGTCTCTAGACGGTCTTGCCGGTTTACGTGAAAAAAATTGTCTTGCTCTGTTTCATTTTCGTTTTCTTCTTTTGTAGGATGTATCGCTCTAAATTTACTTATAAAAAAAAATGCAAATTGTATGAAAAGCGATGACAGTGCCGTTTACCCGGACTACGTTATCGCCGACACCGACCGTTAAAGCCGAGCTTATCTATTAGAGAATGATACCACTGATGTATTTGTACAGGCTATAAATTTGTCATTGAATATCAGTGACATCGAGCAACCAGCAGTTTCTTCAACAATTGTTTTGGATGTTATGGCGGTTGAAACAGTTGAGACATAAGAACCATCCACATCAACTGCGACCATAAAAAATGCACGCTTCAAACCCCCAAAAAGAGCCCGCTCTCCATTGCCACCAGTTGAAGCTTCTGGACCATTAGGTCAGCAATGTGCCTATTTTATATTCACAGCAATATCGAAGGACTCGAAAGAGCTATTCAAATTGATATGGCGTAAACGCGCAATGCGTTTACATCTAAACGAGGTGGCTTTTCGTAACGATTCCTCCCTTCCATTGGCTCTAAAATAGCTCGAAACACCATTGGAGCTCTTCAATTATTTTTCACCGACAAAATGATTGGGTTGTTCACTAAAGAAACAAACCGATGTGATTTAGAGGAAAATATAAACTCCCTAGAATACATGACCTCAATCCAAGGAGTGGATGTAAATACTCTTTTGTGGAGAGATAACAAGTGTGTGCGTCTGGCATCTACATACATTGATATTGAATCTTTCGATAGAACTAATCCCATTCTACAAACAGCGAAGGCACCTCGGTATGATAAAATCGACTGCCCGCAAATCATCTGCCCACATGGGTGGAATCTGATGGACGGTCTTATGGGTCGATACCACATTCGAGCTAAGAGTCGAAATATTATGACTATTCTATCATTTTGTGGACATGGCAGCTACAAATGCATTTATTCTATACAACCGTATGCATGCTGAGAAAGCAAATAATTCCACCAAAGTATCCGAAAAAAGACAGTTTCTACAGCTTCAACAATTCTGTGAGAAATAAGGGGCTGGATTTGTTTCCTTCAAGGAAAAACGACTTGTAGGTCGATCATCAGTGGATCCAAGCCTGGAACAGCCTGGAACATCCGGTGTTGGGAAAAAAACCAAACCTTCAAGACCTTCTTAGACTATCACTATAAAAAATAATATGTTTTATACCTTTTTCCTTCCTTTTTCTCAATAAAACTTGCTTGGTAGAAAAATAATACTTGTGTAATTTTTTTCGCTCAAACGGGTAAGACCGTCTTAAGACGGTCTTAACTATTTCTCACCTGGCGGGCGTTCCAGGGGCAAATTTTAAAATTTTAATTAAAATTAAAGGTTCTTTTGCGTATATCTACTTGAAAAAAAATTATCAGCTCGATGCGACTATTTTTTCGATCTTGCCCGTTTGAGGGTTAATGTTTGCGGATGATGTAAAGCTATTCATGAAAATCCATAACATTAATGATTATTTCAGTCTTCAATCTGATCTGAATAATTTTAATGAATGGTATATTTTGAATTACTTACATTTAAACATCTGTAATTGTAGCGTGGTTTCATACTCAAAATAAAATTATATAAAAAAAAACTTTAAAAATAAGCTTTAATTTATTTAATGTACTAAAAAGTAGAAAATAAATTGTTTCCAAGTCACCTGTATGTTACTATTAATATAAGCTTGTGCGCTCAATATCCATATTGAAAATATCTTTCATTACTAGAATCTATTTGCAAACAAATTATTTAAATAAAATATTGTGGTCTCTGGTTGACAAATATTGAACACGTGAGCGCCCCAAGCTTTCATTAATAGTAAGATACAGGTGACTTGGAAACAATTTATTTTCTACTTTTTAGTACATTAAATAAATTAAAGCTTATTTTTAAAAAGTTTTTATAAGCTTTCTATTAACTTCACTTTGCGCGGTATGTCAGTATGTCGTCAAATCTAGTAATCAATTTTTCACCCACTTCCCGACTACTTAGAGATCTGAAACTTTGCATACATGCCTAAACTAGAGCCCAATACATGAATCAATAAATCAATTTTATGGGCGTAGGATAAGGGGCGTGGTACTTTTTTATAAACTCCAGATTTGTGTATAACTTTAGAACTACACATCACACATCAATGAAACTCGGTAGGAACTTACTACATATCCATATCCTTCTACTGAGAAAATAAGGCGGGCACTGGTTAAGGGGGCGTGGCACCCCCCATACAAACAAAATTTTTGATCTCGATTAGCTTTGGAACTAAAGGTCGTGCAGCATTGAAATTTCGTATGCAGTCGCCTCTTGGATGTGTCGTCCCACTGGTAAAATTTTATGGGCGTAGGATAAGGGGCGTGGCACTATTTTATCAACTCCAGATTCGTGTATAACTTTAGAACTACACATCACACATCAATGAAACTCGGTAGGAACTTACTACATATCCATATCCTTCTACTGAGAAAATAAGGCGGGCACTGGATAAGGGGGCGTGGCACCGCCCATACAAACCAAATTTTTGATCTCGATTATCTTTGGAACTAAAGGTCGTGCAGTATTGAAATTTCGTATGCAGTCGCCTCTTGGATGTGTCGTCCCACTGGTAAAATTTTATGGGCGTAGGATAAGGGGCGTGGCACTATTTTATCATCTCCAGATTCGTGTATAACTTTAGAACTACACATCACACATCAATGAAACTCGGTAGAAACTTACTACATATCCATATCCTTCTACTGAGAAAATAAGGCGGGCACTGGATAATGGGGCGTGGCACCCCCCATACAAACAAAATTTTTGATCTCGATTAGCCTCAGAACTAAAGGTCGTGCAGCATTGAAATTTCGTATGCAGTCGCCTCTTGGATGTGTCATCCCACTGGTAAAATTTAATGGGCGTAGGATAAGGGGGCGTGGCAATTTTTTTATCAACTCCAGATTTGTGTATAACTTTAGAACTACACATCACACATCAATGAAACTCGGTAGGAACTTACTACATATCCATATCCTTCTACTGAGAAAATAAGGCGGGCACTGGTTAAGGGGGCGTGGCACCGCCCATACAAACCAAATTTTTTTATCTCGATTATCTTTGGAACTAAAGGTCGTGCAGTATTGAAATTTCGTATGCAGTCGCCTCTTGGATGTGTCGTCCCACTGGTAAAATTGTATGGGCGTAGGATAAGGGGCGTGGCACTTTTTTTATCAACTCCATATTTGTGTATAACTTTAGAACTACACATCACACATCAATGAAACTCGGTAGGAACTTACTACATATCCATATCCTTCTACTGAGTAAATAAGGCGGACACTGGGTAAGGGGGCGTGGCACCCCCCATACAAACCAAATTTTTGATCTCGATTAGCTTTGGAACTAAAGGTCCTGCAGCATTGAAATTTCGTATGCAGTCGCCTCTTAGATGTGTCGTCCCACTGGTAAAATTTTATGGGCGTAGGATAAGGGGCGTGGCAATATTTTATCAACTCCAGATTCGTGTATAACTTTAGAACTACACATCACACATCAATGAAACTCGGTAGGAACTTAATACATATCCATATCCTTCAATGAGACTCGGTAGAAACATATTACATATCCGTATCATTGAACTGGGAAAATGGGATGGCCATTGGACAAGGGGCGTGGCACCGCTCATACAAACGAAATCATTGATATCGAATAGCTTTGGAACTAAAAGTCGCGCAGTATTGAAATTCCGTATGCAGGCACCTCTTGGATGAGTCGTCCCACTGATACAATTTTATGGGCGTAGGACAAGGGCGTGGCACTTTTCAATCAACTTCACATTTGGGTATTACTTTAGAACTATACATCATACATAAACGAAACTCGGCAATAACTGACACCATATCCGTATCCTTGAACTGGGAAAATGGGACGGGCATTGGATAAGAGGCGTGGCACCACCCGTACAAATCAAATCATTGATATCGAATAGCTTTGGAACTAAAAGTCGCGCAGTATTGAAGTTCCGTATGCAAGCACCTCTTGGATGAGTCGTCCCACTGGTACAATTTTATGGTCTTAGGACAAGTGGCGTGGCAACTCCATATTTGGATATTACTTTAGAACTATATATCATACATAAATGAAACTCCGTATTCTTCAACTGGGAAAATGGAATGGGCATTGGACACGAGGCGTGACACCCCTCATACAACTTAAATCTTTTATTTGGTATATATTTAAAACTACAAGTCATTCAACATTGAAATTCTGTTTTGTTATTATTTAGTCATACATACATGTAAACATTTTTACATAATTTTGAGTTTTATATATATAGATTTAGGGTCATGGGACAAGGTGGCGTGGCACACCTTCAATGTATGTACCGTAAAAAAGTGGTGGTCCATGAGGAGTCACTTTAATTTTGGCCTTCCACCAAAGGAGTAATCTACATATACAGATAGTTTTGTAAGGACCTACATTTATGACTTCCCCTACAAGTATATAGACATCACAAGCATCAGCAAGGAGAAGCGCTGCTGTTCAACAGAAAACCACAAAAACCAAGAAAAAGACAGACTGGCAAGCACTTCTATTAAATTAAATACAATTAAATACAGCAACATCCAATCAGAGCATCATTCACATTATGTACTTTTATAAAAGCGCGGGGTGGAACCCGCG
The DNA here is from genome assembly GCA_963457695.1 of Neria commutata. Taxonomy (NCBI): domain Eukaryota; kingdom Metazoa; phylum Arthropoda; class Insecta; order Diptera; family Micropezidae; genus Neria; species Neria commutata. Next base: position 39,286,753 of record OY735246.1, read on the forward strand.
GGTAACAGCTAGTATTATAGAAAAACATTCAAAGTAGTTCAGCCTAGCAAAGCAAATGAAATTGCTTATAAAAATATTTATCATTTCGTCGACGAAAACAACCTACTTGAAGTTGTTTTTGTTTCGTCGTCAAATGTCGATTTTTTCGTTTCTAAAGCCTTGGAGTCGCATACACCGTTTTCGTCGACGAAAACGAAATCCCATACATTAGCTACGAAAGAATTTCAGTTTCTGAATTCAGCAACGAAAATCAGAAACGAAATAGTAACGTTCAGCAAAAACATTCAAAGTAGTTCAGCCTAGCAAAGCAAATGAAATTGCTTATAAAAATATTTATCATTTCGTCGACGAAAACAACCTACTTGAAGTTGTTTTTGTTTCGTCGTCAAATGTCGATTTTTTCGTTGCTGAACGTTACTATTTCGTTTCTGATTTTCGTTGCTGAATTCAGAAACTGAAATTCTTTCGTAGCTAATGTATGGGATTTCGTTTTCGTCGACGAAAACGGTGTATGCGACTCCAAGGCTTTAGACTAAAAGTCGCGCAGTATTGAAATTCCGTATGCAGGCACCTCTTGGATGAGTCGTCCCACTGATACAATTTTATGGGCGTAGGACAAGGGCGTGGCACTTTTCAATCAACTTCACATTTGGGTATTACTTTAGAACTATACATCATACATAAACGAAACTCGGCAATAACTGACACCATATCCGTATCCTTGAACTGGGAAAATGGGACGGGCATTGGATAAGAGGCGTGGCACCACCCGTACAAATCAAATCATTGATATCGAATAGCTTTGGAACTAAAAGTCGCGCAGTATTGAAGTTCCGTATGCAAGCACCTCTTGGATGAGTCGTCCCACTGGTACAATTTTATGGTCTTAGGACAAGTGGCGTGGCAACTCCATATTTGGATATTACTTTAGAACTATATATCATACATAAATGAAACTCCGTATTCTTCAACTGGGAAAATGGAATGGGCATTGGACACGAGGCGTGACACCCCTCATACAACTTAAATCTTTTATTTGGTATATATTTAAAACTACAAGTCATTCAACATTGAAATTCTGTTTTGTTATTATTTAGTCATACATACATGTAAACATTTTTACATAATTTTGAGTTTTATATATATAGATTTAGGGTCATGGGACAAGGTGGCGTGGCACACCTTCAATGTATGTACCGTAAAAAAGTGGTGGTCCATGAGGAGTCACTTTAATTTTGGCCTTCCACCAAAGGAGTAATCTACATATACAGATAGTTTTGTAAGGACCTACATTTATGACTTCCCCTACAAGTATATAGACATCACAAGCATCAGCAAGGAGAAGCGCTGCTGTTCAACAGAAAACCACAAAAACCAAGAAAAAGACAGACTGGCAAGCACTTCTATTAAATTAAATACAATTAAATACAGCAACATCCAATCAGAGCATCATTCACATTATGTACTTTTATAAAAGCGCGGGGTGGAACCCGCGGGTAACAGCTAGTATTATAGAAAAACATTCAAAGTAGTTCAGCCTAGCAAAGCAAATGAAATTGCTTATAAAAATATTTATCATTTCGTCGACGAAAACAACCTACTTGAAGTTGTTTTTGTTTCGTCGTCAAATGTCGATTTTTTCGTTTCTAAAGCCTTGGAGTCGCATACACCGTTTTCGTCGACGAAAACGAAATCCCATACATTAGCTACGAAAGAATTTCAGTTTCTGAATTCAGCAACGAAAATCAGAAACGAAATAGTAACGTTCAGCAAAAACATTCAAAGTAGTTCAGCCTAGCAAAGCAAATGAAATTGCTTATAAAAATATTTATCATTTCGTCGACGAAAACAACCTACTTGAAGTTGTTTTTGTTTCGTCGTCAAATGTCGATTTTTTCGTTGCTGAACGTTACTATTTCGTTTCTGATTTTCGTTGCTGAATTCAGAAACTGAAATTCTTTCGTAGCTAATGTATGGGATTTCGTTTTCGTCGACGAAAACGGTGTATGCGACTCCAAGGCTTTAGAAACGAAAAAATCGACATTTGACGACGAAACGAAAACAACTTCAAGTAGGTTGTTTTCGTCGACGAAATGATAAATATTTTTATAGGCAATTTCATTTGCTTTGCTAGGCTGAACTACTTTGAATGTTTTTCTATAATATTTAACCTTGCTTCGTGGCCAAAATTACAAAGTCCTATTTGCACATAACGCCTACCAACTTCTTAGTTTCCTATTGCAATTTTGATTGCACTTTTCACTAATATACAGCCCACTACTCATGTACTCATGTGGTCACACACATACAGCGTGCTCGTGGCACTTGCTTTACATCTTTTAGGTAACAGTAAGAGGTGTCTTTGACAGTACCCTATGGCTGGCTTATAAGACATTCAAAGTGCCAGTAAAAATCAATTGTTCCTGTTTGTGCAGAAAAACACAGACCTGAATTATTTATTAACAGAAATTATTGTGGGCTCAGCATGAGCTCCGACATGTCTCTACACAATGATGATCGATAAGAAAAAGAATTAGAAGAAATGCAGTTAGCTCTTGCAAAGCTGCATACAGCCTAAATAAATAGCTTTGAATAGATCATAAAGTGATTGTTGTGTTGGATATGGCTTCATAAAATTTTTGTCCAAGGCATCATCAAGAAAAATTCCATTTGGCAAAACGATTTTAGTGTACAGAACGGCCATTGGCGGTGGAACGTTTGTAATTTTCATTGATAATAGCCAAGAGTATAATTGAATGAAAATCTTAGAAGTTGAAAAAAGCAGAACCGCCCTTTGGTGGGCATTTGATTCGCACATACATATTTGCCATCGATCGCACCAAAACAATTTGGATGGTTCCATTTGGCCGAAAATTCAACAGTATCTTGAATTTCGACGCATTATATTTCACTTGAATATGACAACTTCAAAAAGTCAGTAATAAATTTAGGTGCTTATTTTGTAAATCCCAACGCCTCACTTCACCCTGCGTTCACTAATTTGGTATTGTGTAAAACGCATCACCTCACTCAGTGACTGCTCGCGTTGTCTTACGTAGTTTCTTATGTAAATCGTACCGCGTAAAACGCAACGCGGCGCATTCACTCACATGAACTGTCAAATCGTTCACTTGGGTTTGTGCTCGCGTTCAGTTTTTTAAACGCAAAATTTTTGGTAATTTCGAGTGAAAATTGATTTGTGGTAATCTGCAGAAGCAAATAATAAGTATTGTAATACTTTTTAAAGACAAATACTAAAGAAAAAAGTACAAAAAAAAGAAAATACTAGCACTGCGGTTGAGGATCGAAATCACAAAAAAAAAAAAGAAATGTATCGGCGATGGGGGTTGAACTCGCAACTTCTCGCGTGCTAGTTGAACGCTCTAACCACTAGGCTATGGGAGGTATGCAATGGAAGCAGCAAATTTTGTGTGTTTTGTATTTGGCTGATAAATTAAGAAAAATACAACTCTTTTTCGTAAGAACTTGACAGCTCAAGTGATGCCGTAAGACAACGAACGCAATTACGCCGTGATTTACAAAATGCCGTTTTTTGATCCCGGCGTTGGCTTCGTGTTCGCGTTGGGTTCGATCACGGTGATTTATACGGTAAGGCCGTTAGTTTCGGTTTCTGTTTTCTGTCACTACGCTTTCAACGTAACGAAACAGCAACGCACATCCATAGTGTACTAAATATCAAGTGAACCACGTAGCAATGACATTCTATTGTCATACCTGATAATTGTCAAAAATATTAACCCGTTTTCAGTTTGAGTTTGAGTTTGCGTTTGAAGAAAAAAGTAAAAAGAAAAAAAGAAAAATGCCCAACTGTTGTTATTTGTGCAAAGGCACTTACGATGAAGAGATGCCGATGTTTTCTGTGCCTAACGATGAAGATTTGCGACGAAAATGGTCAAGAGCCTGCAATATCACCTTTTCTTCCTCAGCGCATGTTTGCGGTAACCATTTTGAGGAGAAGGAGATCTTAGGCAGTAAGAAAAGGAAAGAAACATGTAACACACGTGCGGTTATTAATATTTTCATAACTGAAAATAAAAATTGCTTGGTACGTAAAAATGTTGAGTAACTTTTTTGTACTAATGTCTCGGATGGGTTAAGACATATGTATAACGAAGAAGGAGAAAAGAAAATAAAAAATTTTTTTTGACAATTGTAAGGTATGACAATCTATCTGGTTCACTTGATATTTATTACACTATGCGCACATCACCGTTTTTCCGTTTTCGTTTTCGTCGACGAAAACGGTGTATGCGACTCCAAGGCTTAAGGAGAAATTTATTTTGAACGCTAGAGGATATTTCCGGTACGGAACACTGTGTGTGCGAGCTCGACTCGCAGTTGAAAGCGATTAGGAATTTTTTATAGGTTAGTTACTTTTCCTACCATGAATACCTATGTTTAGATATACGCATCTCATTAAGAGCGGCTACACATCATCCCATCGACTCCAGAACAAGAGTCATGGTATGATTTTCACTTCAAAAATTAAGATTCACTGTAGTTTTACCAGTACCGCTCAAATTTCAGATAATAAGTGAGAGTAGAAGTTCACGAAAAAATCAGAGTGAACTTTACTCACAACTGATTTCTTTTGCAGATAAAACGAGTCTCGTAAATATAGCTGGCCATATCGTACTTAACGCTTTAACCTTACCCAATTGCTGCATCATATGACTCAAATCGACCCAGAGATGACGATATTCGGTGAGCTTCTGTGCAGGTTTTTCCTCTTGTAACGTTTCCTGCAGGGACTTCGATAACGCTACGCTGGCCGTGCCAAAAGCGTTACAGTTAATGTACCTGAAAATATACATATATCGAACGTAATTTTTAAGCGTACTCAGCAAACACCAAGTGATCTATTCAATCAACTAATGTAACTCCTATATATCGAATTATGTCAGACTCACCACAAGCTACAAAAACAATTCAACATGGCGATAATGTGATAATATGCAAAAGTATACCACAATTCGAAGTCCGGTTGCAAGAAATACTGGGACAAATTCACGCCAATACTGAGACCCCATGAGAAAATGCACAAGCCCCAAGTAAGCGGATACAGATTGGGAAAAACTATAGGAGCGCCGCTTACTTTTAAAAATTTTAGCTGATAATTGGTCCACATATTTTTGAAAATGGCCACCTGTGCACCGTGGCGCCAACTAGCGATAGGTAGCAGGAAATTGGTGAACAACAAGCTAATGAAAATTATATTATAGATGGCTTCATCGAAGCGTTTATCCGGATTCCTTATGAAATTATTCACGCGCTGACGTAGAACTAATACTACAATGCTGGTCTGAGCTGTATAGATAAGGAGCGCCCACATGAATTGCTTGGATACCCACGAGTAACCAGTACGAGGCAAGCCCGGCACCGGAGGATTACGATATATGGGCATAACGCCCATTATTTGAAATAATACTAAAAGACTTTTGGTGGTATGATAGAAAGAATCGTGCTTGTCCAACAGTTGAGGATCGTCAACTACACTATGTTTGCGCATATAATAATCATTGAGGTTGGTATCGCCTCGCGCCAGTATACCCATTTTTTCACGATATCGCAACTCGTCCGCGAGAAATCGCCGCTGATTGGGATTCAATACGGGTGCAATTTTGGACGGTGGAGTACCGTCACTATTCGGACCCCAAAAAATCATTTTAAAATACTATAATTTTTAAGTGGAATTTTTTTTAAATATATAAGCGCTTTTTTTCCGCAATTCGATTCGATGTATGTAAACTCAGCTGAATACTCTGCAGAACATGTCCTTTTATATGGATCATGTAAAATTCAACGATGCAAGGAAGTGAGTGTTTGCTGCGAAACTAAAAGTTCGCTGCCTTTTATGTATCTAGTGAATTTTTACTGAGGTTTATCTAAGGAAACAAAGTTATACAGGGGGTATCAACGGTGGTAGAACAACGGCCATAAGCCGATAGCCCACCTCAATACTTTCTGAATAATGAAATTTAACAGTTTTTTTTTTTTGCTAATCAAGTTGTAAAGTTTTTCAGAAAGAAGTAGAAACACGACTTTAAATTGATTCCAGTTAAAGTATTCTATGTTGGATGAATGTATTTATTTGAAGAATTTAGTAACATGCAAATAAGTCAAAAAAATTGGTATAAAGTTTGCTTTATGCATAAAGTGAGAGTAAAGAAGCATCAATTGGATTTCACCAACAGATAAACTTTTTTTCCCCCTTCTATTTGAACCAACAGCTCGTTAAAAAAATTTAGCATAAAAATCCATGTATTTTCTTTATATACTCGTAGTTCTACAGAAGAAATCCATTTTTAAAATATGGCAATTAACTCTAAAATGGCGCAGTGGCTCAGTGAACAAGTGCATGGTCGCTGATGCTGAAGGGGCTTAGGTTCAAGACCGGACACAAACCATTTAATAAAAGAAAATTATTTTGGGCAACTAAACATTTTATTGAAATAATTCCATCTTTCTGTTTTCTTTTAACCAACACTCAGAGGATGCTCCCATGCAAGGCACTTGTTGATTTAGAAAGGATTATAGGTTGGGGCTGGTGGGAAATTGAAGTAATGGCGGTAGACATTTTCCTTAAATCCGGAAATATTGTAATGACGATGGAAAACTTACGCAGGAAGGCTATTCCATAACTTTAGAAGAGTCGGGGGAAAAAATCCAAAACAAATATGGAGGTTTGGGGTATATTTTTCTTTATTTACAATAATTACCTTACACTTGCTGCAGCTATGGGGGTCACGGTGCGAATATCGTAACTCGCCACAAAGTGGCAAGTTCGGGTTATTTGGCGTTAAAGCCGAAACATGGCCCGGGTTGCTATGGCAGTGGCTGGGGGTTTTGGCATTAACATTACCGCCACCTTTGCAGCGTCACTGCAACAAGCTAAATCTTCGTTAGAAATAAATACAAACAAATCATTAAAAAATAGGAGTTGTATTCTACTCATATTCAGTGCGAGTTACAAAAAAAATTTTATAAAAATTGTATTATAGGTGAAAAAGAGTCGGGGGTTTTCGCCAGCACGCACCTTCTTATCATGTCTTGTGGGGGCCACTCGAGGGCCCAAAATTGGAGCGTCCCCATCGGTGTGCTTCTACGCCGGTATTTGCAGCACTTTTTTTTCCGGGGATGTCGGATTCTTTCCGTGCAGTCGAAGCTAGTGGGCAGGCGGCAATGATGGTTGCTTGGCCGTGGGCACGAAAGATTTGGTTGTGCTCCACGGCTGCCACCAGTAGACCGCTGAAGGGGTCCCGCAGCTGGTCGATATGATAGCGATCGCGCTACAGCCGCCTTCTTGTCTTGGAACTCCATGCTGCGGAACTCTACATGAAAAGAGGCATTTTTGAGCTGATACCTATCTGTTATACTTCTTTTGTTTATTTTTTGTTTATTTATTAATACAGTAGGAACTCGATTCTTACATGTAATGAAAACCAGGCTCGGTTTCGAGGTTGTCGCAAGTACCGAGTCATTTTTTTCCCATATATGTAAATTATAAGGGGTTACTTTCACTGTGAAGAATCTAAGTTTGTTACATTTTATATTTTAATTCAATACACTTGTATAATGATAAATTTTAAGTGAAATTAAAGAAATTTATGATTTTGTTTTGTTTTGTGCACACTCGCTTGTTCAGTACTGCACTGCTTCCATGCAAAAGTTAAATAAGATCAGAGATTTCATCAGCATATGAATTCGTGGGTACTTCCCCAAATATTTTGAGCTCGAAACTGATACATTTGCGGAACCTTCCCGAATTTTATTCAAAGACAAAACAAAAAATGTTGCAATGTATTGAGGTCAAAATTTTTTAATTTCGCAAGTAGGGGAGAGGGGGTACCTTCGTCCTTGGGGCACATTCGTCAAAGGCGATTTCGGTATGAAGGAGTCATCGGACATAACTGTTTATTAGTAAAAACTAACCCATAACTAGCATAAATATCCCTCACAAAGTTTGCCATCTCTATCTGAACAGCTGATAAAGTTACATTTGATTTTGTGTTTTCGCGCTTCGTTGCCGAATATTCAGGTCGATAACGTAAGAAGTTTGTGCTGTATTTATACCATTGGACTCGTCTTTTTTTCATGGGGCACATTCGTCAATATAACTTCACAGGTACGAAAAATTGAAATCGAGTTGAAGCTTCCAAGACCCTCGAACCTGGCTTAAACCTCCCGTAACCACACAAAATTAATATTCGGGTCGATCTCAGCACTTTAAACATTATATATAACAAATAATTTATAAACAAAATTTTCCAATAACTAAATTTTTTTGAAGCTCTTAAACATGATTTTTTTAAATTTTTGTAATGCAAAATATAATAAAGACGTGTTATGTAACCAAAAACATGTCTTATCTAGTATAAACAAGATTTTGTATCACCTTATGGTACTTTAAAGTATGAATGCCGAAAGTGCCCCGCCAAATGCCGAAGCTACCCTGGCATGGGGGCACATTCAGCGAAATGACTTTTTTTACTAAACATGAAAAAATAATACAAACGGAACTTTTTAAAGAACTTTTAGTATAACATTTTATTGTTAAATAATGAGGTATTGTAACAGTCTAATCGGTTTTTAAATATATTGATTACCTTCCGAAATATAGGCCTTCAAAAAAAAAGAGACGAAAGTACCCCCCTCTCCCCTATACTAGCTATCCCGGCAAACGTTGTTGTGCCTAAAATAATTATTTTATTCCAAGATTTGTTTTGAAATGTATTTCAATGTATTTCAGGAAGAATATGTTTTCGTGAATATTTCTACCCCGACTACAGCTATCGGGTTCAAATTTTGTCAATGACTTTCTGTCAACTTTAGTATTATGTGAATCTGATCCAAATCGGTCCATAAAAAAGAATTTTCGAAAAACTGCTGCCGCAGCGCCACTTAGGAAGGCCTAACATGAAAAAAAACCATTCAGAGCATCACACGAACATATGTTGTGAGTATAAAGTCGATCACTTTAGTGGTTCAGCCGTGATGCTGCAACATACATATGTATGCACAAACGTTTTTATATCTGTGGTCATATGCAACAAAGAGAGTATAAGGAGAAGAGGTAACAACCCGTTCCAGTGCTAAAAATGCGTGACTTTAGTACAGAAAAACTAGTAGAAAACTGACTCATTCTACCCAGAAACCTGCTCATTTTTCTCGAGCGATTCCGGCCATTATGTTGCCGCTTGTGTGGCGGATATTGAGTAAATTCAAGAACCGGTTTGTTCGGCGCAGGATAGATTGAGTTTCTTTCGCATTCCGCATGCAGTCGAATTCGACAGTATCGCTGCTGATGTCAAGCAGAACAGGCCAAAGTGTGGATGTTCTGCTTGTTCTCATGTATGTTCCAACACGTGGCAAAAACCGGTTTTGGGAAATTGGTTTGCTGCGAGTGCCGTACATTTCTCAATTTCTTGATTCTTTGCCGTCTTGTCGAATTTTCGTTTTGCCGACTGCAAACTGACAAATGGCAATTTCCTATTAGACAAATAATATGTTTGCTTGTCTTTAAATTTTATCAAATTAAGCGCAGTGCATTTTTCAAAAATTTGTCTTTATTTAATATTTTTTCATCTATTTTATTTGCATTGATATATATATATTGATAAAGCACTTTTCTCAGATTTTGCAGATACTTTTCGTCAAATATTTTTTAAGGTCATATTTTTTTAAAGAGCACATTAAATATACATTAATTAATCACATTTATCCAATATACATACTTACATCCCTTTCAACACTTATTTCTGTCTTTAAGCAGCACGCCCGACGACAGCATTATTTGAGCTGTCCGTCCGTTTGTTTACATTTTTTATACACACTTGCCTGGGATGCTGTTTTGATTTGTGTGTGTGTTGCCTGTGAATTTTTCGCCTTTTTGAACGCATTCTACCTAGTAAGTATTTTTTATGTCGCGACCACTGCGGACGGCTAGGCGTGCAGGTGTTTGGCGCGGTTGTCTATGATAAGAGGTCGGTTGCAGATTTTGTAATAAAGGAACGTCATTATGTTGTGGAAAAAACTGGCCTTTGTGATATTTAAGAAGCATTTTACAAAATAAATAAATTCGAAATTGAGGGAGGCTTTTATGAGGGAACGTACTTTTTCAATATGCAACCAATTTAGCAATTTTAACACAATGCAAAAATTCTGAGGCCAATGTCGACAAAATCACTTGCTCACTCACTCATTAAAATGACGTCGCAATAATGTTCAACAAATTTATTTGTAATTCATCGGGATAATTCTATTTTATGGTATAAACTAACTATTTTGTGTGTATTTATGATCAAATCGATGAGGCTGGTAAAAACTGAAAATTCAGTTTGTTGCAATTGCATTTCTTTCTATTTTCGAAAATTTTTAATGTTGGTCCTGTAATATCAAATTAAGATCAAAAGCAAACATTGTTCAGTGCAATTTTTCAAGTTTACAATGCTTATAAATGTTCAGTTGCACGAATTTCCGTAGGAGCATAGAATGTCGACATTGCCACCACAAAAACGAAACTACGTCCGTTGAATCGGTGAAAAGAGGCACGCTACATTCCACTTTTTTCCTTCAATTCAGCGACATACAGAAAGAAAACCGCTTAAAAATTATTGCGACGTCATTTTAATGAGTGAGTGAGCAACTGATTTTGTCGACATTGGCCTCAGAATTTTTGCTTTGTGTTAAAATTGCTAAATTGGTTGCATATTGAAAAAGTACGTTCCCTCATAAAAGCCTCCCTCAATTTCGAATTTATTTATTTTGTAAAATGCTTCTTAAATATCACAAAGGCCAGTTTTTTCCACAACATAATGACGTTCCTTTATTACAAAATCTGCAACCGACCTCTTATCATAGACAACCGCGCCAAACACCTGCACGCCTAGCCGTCCGCAGTGGTCGCGACATAAAAAATACTTACTAGGTAGAATGCGTTCAAAAAGGCGAAAAATTTGCAGGCAACACACACACACATCAAAACAGCATCCCAGGCAAGTGTGTATAAAAAATGTAAACAAACGGACGGACAGCTCAAATAATGCTGTCGTCGGGTGTGCTGCTTAAGGACAGAAATAAGTGTTGAAAGGGATGTAAGTATGTATATTGGATAAATGTGATTAATTAATGTATATTTAATGTGCTCTTTAAAAAAATATGACCTTAAAAAATATTTGACGAAAAGTATCTGCAAAATCTGAGAAAAGTGCTTTACCAAGATATGTATATCAATGCAAATAAAATAGATGAAAAAATATTAAATAAAGACAAATTTTTGAAAAATGCACTGCGCTTAATTTGATAAAATTTAAAGACAAGCAAACATATTATTTGTCTAATAGGAAATTGCCATTTGTCAGTTTGCAGTCGGCAAAACGAAAATTCGACAAGACGGCAAAGAATCAAGAAATTGAGAAATGTACGGCACTCGCAGCAAACCAATTTCCCAAAACCGGTTTTTGCCACGTGTTGGAACATACATGAGAACAAGCAGAACATCCACACTTTGGCCTGTTCTGCTTGACATCAGCAGCGATACTGTCGAATTCGACTGCATGCGGAATGCGAAAGAAACTCAATCTATCCTGCGCCGAACAAACCGGTTCTTGAATTTACCCAATATCCGCCACACAAGCGGCAACATAATGGCCGGAATCGCTCGAGAAAAATGAGCAGGTTTCTGGGTAGAATGAGTCAGTTTTCTACTAGTTTTTCTGTACTAAAGTCACGCATTTTTAGCACTGGAACGGTTTGTTACCTCTTCTCCTTATACTCTCTTTGATATGCAATAACGACTTAAGTCGAAAACAACTGTTTCGAGAAAATGCAATTCGTGCATGTACATAAGTGCATATGTTTTTTTTAAATAACTTTTTTTCTGAGATGGGTACAGATACCGGGGTTTGAACAAAATATGCGCATCAACGTCAGGAATACAGTGGTAACGTCAACTCAATTTCGTCTTAAGTCGACTTAAGTCGTTATTGCTTTTGACCACAGATATAATACCTCACTTTGCGTCGTGGTTACGTTCCAAAAAAACACAACGCAAATTGAAACGACGCAAAGTGAATTATGATTTTCTATAGCAAACCATGTAAAGATCGAAGATAGGTTCCAGGGTTACGAAAATACTACTTTTTAAAAAGAAAATTGAACAAGGTAAACATTTAAAAAACAAAAATAATATTTTATTTTTGGTACTTCTACCAGCAGTGCCCACTCATTTGGCTAAAAAAATTACAAGTGTATGCAAAAAAAAATAATATATGTAACTCTGCCAATATATAAATAGGAAAAATATTTACCTTTTTTGTAACCAGAAACAACCCGTACAAATTTATAAAAAATTGTTATTCACTTTTAAAGAAAAAGCACAACACCCTGAAACTGAACTCTAAAATTAGTCCGGCGATTTTTTCGCATTCCGCTTTGAAATCGCGCATAGCTTTTACACGATGCGACTCGCTCCACTTCACATATTGACACAGAGTTTGCAGCTGGTTTTATTTGTGTAATTTGTAAACATTTAAAGCACTTATTCCACTCTTTGCTCATTTTCTTCTTTATATTTACTTTTATGCGTAAAGTTCTGTAAATTTTTCAGTTTATTTGCAATACGTATTCACTCGATTTCAAGTTTTAATTTACAGTCGACAGCGCGAAGCGCGAAAACGAATAAAGAGGAACGTCAGAAAATCAGAAAATCGCAGCACAATCGCTGCCCGAGCGATTTTGCGCGTTCCCCTGTCGTTTCACCCCTCTTTCCTACATTCTTCCGTGTCTCCGGGGCCGAGTCGCATCGTGTAAAAGCGGACTTAGAAAAACAAAGTGAAAAGTTGATTTTGCGCAAATTAAAGACTCGAACCCAAAACAACTCAACTTCGAAACGACACAAAGCGAGGCATTGGTGTGTCCTGTGCACCTACCAACCAACCAACCATCTGTTCGAAGTTTGGTCCGAAAATAATAACGTAACGCGTACGCAAAACGTAAGCGGAAAACGGAAAAATCGCAATTTTTGCCGCAAATCTTGAAAATTTCTGAATTTTTTTTGCTCCACGCGACGGCGACGGGGTTAAGGAATGCAGCGGAACGCATTCCGGGCAATTTTCACGCCATTTCAGGCATTGTGGACGCAAAAACTACTTTTCACGCATGCGATATATTTATCCCATGCAACATCGTCCTTACGTAGTTTGGCAAAATCCGAAATCGCATGCGATTTTTGCCGATTTTGTATGCAAAAATTTTTCCGTTATAATTTTGCGATTTTTCGCGTTTTTCGTTACGTCATTTCATCTGCATTACGTAAGAAACTTATTTTTTTATGTAATTTTTTGTTTTAATTTGTTTTCCGGCATGTTGGGGGTTTGGGCATTGCACTGCGTGAAAGTTCTTTTCGTTTTTGAAGTAAAACTTCTTTGCGGAGAGGGGTAATCCGAAAATAATGTACAATACCTGTACAATATAGCAACAGTCGTTGGTTTTGGTACTGCCTTGAGAAAAAATGGTGGTGACATGTGACAAAATTATGGTGACATTGTGAAAAGATTTGAGCTCACAGATATGAGAAAGAGTGAACGAAAATGTAGTTCCATCTTTCTAAAGTGAAAGAGAGATAGATGCGTCCAAACAGATTGGAATAGAATTTTAATAGAAAGAATATTATTTCTTTCAATTAGAGAGCAGATATGAGAAAGATTGTGTGAATTTGTGAAAGCGGGCGAGAAGATAATTGACTTATGACCGTGCGACTGGTAACAACCGGTCAAGCAATGAAGGGTGGAATATCAGGTTCCAATGGGTTTTCAGGTAAAAAGTCATATTTATGCGCAGTTTGTGGTGGTGATCATCCGCTTTGGCTGTGTAATGACTTTAGCAATCGTAATTTACGATCTCGGGAAGAAATAAGGTACGTTCGCAAATGCGGCATCAGCAGTGCAGCCAACTTTAGTTGCCGCTGCTCGATCAGATGGAAATTAAAGATGAAAATTTTGGTGAACGCATTTATTGATAGTTGCGAAACTCAAAGTAAGAATATTTTAATGAATTTAAATAAAGGAAGAATAAAACGAGTGAAAAAGAGATATGTCATGGTAAAAACCTTGTTGAAATAGAGAATGTTTAGTTCTGACAGCCCTAGCTCCTTTTGTGTAAAGCGCTGTATTAAGATGTATTTATGAATTGTTACTGAAAAACACGTTTTTTAGTTAATATTTGTGAATGGGATTTTTTCCGGGATTTTTGATTTTTTAAATGGAATAAAGAGAGCGTTTTGCATAAGTGAATGGGATTTTTGGAGCTAGGTCTCTGGCAACACTGGTTCGGAATTGACACCGACGTTCTTCGGCCGCCGACCCCGGATCGCGGATAGCCCCGCACGAGCGTCTTTCGCATTTCTGCGAAGCTTGATGCGTCTGTCCTTTGATAGCCGCTTGGTCCGTGGCGAGCGGTCAGAACGCATAGCGAGCGGGACTGACGGTTGATCGGCTGGGGTCGCACAACAGGCGAGCCCTCCTCCACTTCATTCAAGGATTCCTCAGCTGGGCAAGACGGACCGGGTCCCGCTCCATACTGGTCCTCCTCCAACCACCGCTCTGAGCGAACCGCGCTGTCACCGCCATCCGGATCGTAAAGCAAGCTGTTGTGCCGACGGCCCCAAAATTTTTAGCTAAACTCGCTGTGGCATTCTTGGGAGCGGTGGGACGGCGACAGGCAGTTCGTAAAGTAGCGGTTTATAAGTACAGACCGCATGCGCTCTTCAAACTGCTTGTTGCGGAAGGCAACGCAGAACCGCAACGGGTGCCGTCCGGGGCATACACGGTACAATCCGAGACGGCTATCTCGCTGAGACGTGTTTAGGATAAGATCGTGCCAAAATTCATCGGATATCACGCATTGTTGAGAAGAATCGTTTTGCACCGTGGAAGGGGGTGAATTTTCGAGTAAATTTATTAAAATGTTATCTGGCGGGGACGGAGTCTGGAAATGTAAAAGCGGATCATGACGCTGCTTACATTTCGGAAAACTTAACGGACTGTTGCAGTTCGCAAGCTCTTGCGCATGCGACAGACAATTACGGCACAAATTGAGTCGGCTCACTTCTACCAAACGATCTTTCACAGACATGCCTAAAAACTTTGGACAAGTTTTGGAAACGTGCCGTGTGGAAGAGCAAAATATGCACAAGATTTTAGCTAAAAAGAGTCTTGGAGAAGGGGGTGCAATTGATTGTGCACAAACAAGAGGCTCAGGCTGCTCGATCACAGAATTAGCCGGGGGCGGGGGCATGAAACAGCGGTGCAACTGCCCTAATTTGGATATTTGTGCCGCAAACCGAACGGTGTAGCAAAATCTATGTTTTGCTTTGATGGCGTCAATCGAGTGTTGAGCGTCTACCACGGGAATGGGAATCACATCAAGGCATTCGTCATACGAAGCCCTGACGGTTGTCCAAAGCGATGTCAAAGCTTTTTTTGGACCTCGATAGAATAAAGCGCAGTCTGCTCTCGCTCTTGGCTGAACGTGGCACAGACTTCCAACAATTCGTCAGTCAATCGCTCAAATTTCGCCAAGAGCCATATTGCAAAAATCTAATTTTTAAGGCATTTTGAAGTGACAAGAAAACTTATTAAAAATTAAATTTTAATCAAAATTGACAAAAATTTCAAGTCCCGCCAATTATTTAATATGTCACCCGAACGAATTTCCGTGGTAAATAGATGAATTTGTTAAATTAGATTTTTGTTTTCGAAAAGTTCCGTTTCTATAAAGGGGATTTCAAATTGAACGAGGTGGCAACGCCAAATTCCAACGGTTTGTTATTAATAAGCCGCGAGCTCGGCTTTGAGATGAGCACGAATGACCGCACAAAGAAGAAGGGGCAATAAAAAGACAAAAGATTTTGGCAGCCACGCGCGTCGCGATCGTGAAAATTTTTTAAAATAAACGTTTTTTTTTTATTGAAATATGTACGATAAACTAATATTAAACCTGTCGCACTAAACACAAACAGAACACAACTCACCGGGAGTGAAGTGCGCGGGTATGCTGTGCAGCGAGTTGTTATTGCTGTTACGGGTGCTCCGGTGGTTGCGCAGAGACGCGTGCAGATGTTGGTGCAGAGGTCGCGAGTGCTCCACGAGTGATGACAGACAGACAGGCAGACGGACAATCGGAAATCAACACAGGAAGGGATTCTGATCATTTCTATATACTTATGTCTATACCTAGGACGGCTTACAATTTTCGCACAAAGTTATTATACCCTACTACCATAGGTTTAGGGTATAAAAATGGGCGTGGTCCTCCCACTATATAGGCGGTAAGCTGAAAATCCTCCTTTCATAATATAAACACCAGAATGTCCATATTTTGTCACTTTATTGCTGGTGTTCACGCCGAGCCACCCTGTGGCACCCAGCAGCCCCTGTAACGTAGTTTAAGGTGCTTATTTTGTAAATCCCAACGCCTCACTTCACCCTGCGTTCACTAATTTGGTATTGTGTAAAACGCATCACCTCACTCAGTGACTGCTCGCGTTGTCTTACGTAGTTTCATATGAAAATCGGTACCGCGTAAAACGCAACGCGGCGCATTCACTCACATGAACTGTCAAATCGTTCACTTGGGTTTGTGCTCGCGTTCAGTTTTTTAAACGCAAATTTTTTGGTAATTTCGAGTGAAAATTGATTTGTGGTAATCTGCAGAAGCAAATAATAAGTATTGTAATACTTTTTAAAGACAAATACTAAAGAAAAAAGTACAAAAAAAAGAAAATACTAGCACTGCGGTTGAGGATCGAAATCACAAAAAAAAAGAAATGTATCGGCGATGTGGGTTGAACTCGCAACTTCTCGCGTGCTAGTCGAACGCTCTAACCACTAGGCTATGGGAGGTATGCAATGGAAGCTGCAAATTTTGTGTGTTTTGTATTTGGCTGATAAATTAAGAAAAACACAACTCTATTTCGTAAGAACTTGACAGCTCAAGTGATGCCGTAAGACAACGAACGCAATTACGCCGTGATTTACAAAATGCCGTTTTTTGATCCCGGCGTTGGCTTCGTGTTCGCGTTGCGTTCGATCACGGTGATTTATACGGTAAGGCCGTAAGACTTATATGCTACTACCGGGAGAGGGCGCAAGTGAAGCTGTGAGTGACGGTCGGCTTCACCGGCTTGAGTCAGCAGTTTTTACTTCACTTGCGATCCAAACCCCGAAGAGTGCAAACAGGTGTAGTAAGTATACTTAGTACGAAAACTAATAATAAACCCCGATTTCATATTGCGCGCCATCTTTTATTTCCCATTTCGAAGATTAGGTTTTCCAGGCCTGCGGCGTTAAATAAACTCCGACGTCTCACCCAACTCCCGAGAGGCGACGAATTTGGCACCCCGGCCATTTCTAGCCCAACAGCTAGTAAGAGTACCTTTAAATGGGAGTGGTCCGCCCACCATGAAGTCGGTAAATTATATATACCGATCATTTCTGTTAAAGACCCTCCAGAGTATCAATATTTGCTATATACAGTCCTGTTAGGAATATCTGTAGTTTGTCAAAAGTGGGCGTGGTCTGCCCACTCGGTTACTTAAAAAAAAAAAAATAACTGGCACAACCGACTGATGCTTCCATAATTGTTTTAAAATTATTTAGGTAGTGCAGAGCAATAACAATCCTCTGAAAATCAGAAGCGTTGGGGCTAATCGGTATAGCTAGCCCTCAGCTCAGTATAACAGATGTATCCTAATAGTTTAGGTGACACGCCATGTAATTCAGCATTGATTTAGCCAACTTCGTAATATGCTATAAATCAACTTTAAAGTAATGCCTATATTTATACACCACTTTTCATATATGATACTCACCACAGACTGCAGAAGCAATTCAACATGGCTATTATGGGGTAGTATGCGAAAGTCCACCACAATTTGAAATTCGGCTGTAGGTAGTATTGGGACAAATTCACCACCACGCTGAGACCCCAGGAGAAAATGCACAAGCCCCAGGTCAGTGGATACAAATTGGGAAACACAATAGGTGAGCCTGTCACTTTGAGAAATTTGTACTGATAATTGGTCCACATATTTTTGAAAATGGCCACCTGGTGACCGTGGCGCCAACTAGCGACGGGTAGCAAAAAATTGGTGAACAACAAGCTGATGAAAATGACATTATAAATGGCTTCGTCGAAGCGCTTTTCCGTATTGTGTTTGAAATTGTCAACACGTTCGCGCAGCACTAGCACCACTACCGTCGACTGAGCTGAGTAGATAAATAACGCCCAGAAGAATTGCTTTGAATTCCAGGAGTAGCCAGAGCGCGGCATGCCCGGAATCGGGGGATTACGATGTATGGGCATGACGCCCATAATCTGAAACAGGACCAGCAGACTTTTCGTCGTTGCGTAAAAGGAGTCGTGCTTGTCCAATAACACCGGGTCGTCGACCACACTCGCTCGACGCATATAAAAATCGCTCAGATTATTGTCTTCACTGCGCGCCAATATATCCATTTTTTCGCGATAACGTTGCTCATCCTCAAGAAACTGTCGCTGATTGGGATTAAGCACGGGCATAATTTTGGATGGCGGTGTGCCATCTTTGGTGGTAATCCAAAAGGACATGGCTGCTGCGGCTGCAATGAAAAGCTCAAGCGTATGGTATGGCCGATACTTTCCGCTCTTACCACACGATGTTATTTTCCCGACACTTTTGACACGTAAATGCTTCCAAAAGGCCTAAAACCATGGCATTTTATGCAGCTCATTTAAAATGCACTAATGTGATATTTATTGCTGGAAGCATTAAAACACCGTGGGTGTATAATACAAACACAACCGAAATTGTTCAAGTTTATTAAACATAGATTTTATAAAAAGAGGAATTTACTCGAAAATACGCTAAGTGGACTAGAAAGAAAATACGCGTCTAATTAATATAAGTATGTATAAACTGAACTGCAATCATAAGTTTATTCAGTAAAAATACATCTACCTCAACAAAAGATCTATAGAAAACCACTAAACAAATGGACATCAACCAACATACATACACAGAAAAATGCAAATACATCTACAAAATCTAAAACAACCTACTTAAAACAAACATGGTCCTCACCACAAGAAACACATTTCATCAAAATAATACTCGACAAAAACTCAACTTTAACGTCCCAAAAGCCAGAACAACAAAGCAACCCAATAGCCTGAAACATAGCGCAATAAAACAATACAACAATCTTCCTGAAGAAATTAAAAAAGCAATAAATATTAATATTTTTAAGCATAAACTTAAAGATCATACAAGTATGGAAGCATCAGTCGGGTTTCACCGACAGAGTAATACCCTACACCAAGTAACTGAGTGGGCGGACCACGCTCATTTTTAGAGAATTAAAATGTGTTCTTACCAGCAATGAAGTGACCAAATATGGACAGGCTGGTGTATATATTATGGAAGTTATAAAGATTTTCCGCTTACCGTCTATATAGGGGGGACCACGCCCATTTTTTTGTATGTCGTAGAGGGCCCACACCTTACCTTAAATACCAAATACCATTCCTTTTAATGAATATTTGAACAAATTTAAGCAATTTTACTGCAAATTTTCCGGGGTTGTGGGACTTACTGGCCCGTTGTGGGCGTGTCCTTCGACCGATTTTGCTAATTTCGGAACTTGAAGTAGTGGGAGGTTCACTGCGACTGTGTGCCAAATTTGGTCTAAATCGGACAACCCCGTCTTTCTCTCCTGTGGCTACGGACAGCAAGACAGACAGACAGACAGACAGACAGACAGACTGACAACCGGAAATCAACACAGAAAGTGATTCTAAGCATTTCTATATACTTATGT
Source organism: Neria commutata (assembly GCA_963457695.1). Lineage (NCBI taxonomy): Eukaryota > Metazoa > Arthropoda > Insecta > Diptera > Micropezidae > Neria > Neria commutata. The sequence continues at coordinate 39,306,630 of OY735246.1, forward strand.
CTATACCTAGGATGGCTCCTTTAATGCGTTACAATTTTCGCACAAAGTTATTATACCCTATTACCATAGGTTTAGGGTATAATAATGAATTTAAGATAAATTAATTATGTAATTCAATCTCATGAATGTGATATAAAATCTTAATTTACTAGTGTTAGGGCCAGTTTCACAGTGGATATTTAAACTCTGATTGCAGTTTAAATAGGGAATTTCAGTTTCACAGTTGGAAGTTAAATACGATTTAAATAGCCGACTGTGGATATTTAAGTACGGCACAGAGTTGCAATCGAAAACAAATAAACAGCTGATTTCGGATGTGCAAGCCAAAGAGAATATAAGGAGAAGAGATAACCAAAGAGAATATAAGCAGAAGAGATAACAACCCGTTCCAGTGCTAAAAATGCGTGACTTTAGAACAGAAAACCCAGATGAAAACTCACTCGTTCTACCCAAAGAGAATATAAGGAGAAGAGGGCTCAACCCGTTCCAGTACTAAAAATGCGTGACTTTAGAACAGAAAACCCAGATGAAAACTCACTCATTCTACCCAGAAACCTGCTAATTTTTCTCGAGCAATTCCGGCTATTGTGTGGCGGATATTGAGTAAATTCGAGAACCGGTTTGTTCGACGCAGGATAGATTGAGTTTCTTTCGCATTCCGCATGCAGTCGAATTCGACTGCTGATGGCAAGCAGAACAGGCCGAGGTGAGGATGTTCTGCTTGTTCTCATGTATGTTCCGACACGTGACAAAAACCGGTTTTGGGAAATTGGTTTGGTGCGAATGCCGTACATTTCTCAATTTCTTGATTCTTTGCCGTCTTGTCGAATTTTCGTTTTGCCGACTGCAAACTGACAAATGGCAATTTCCTATTAGGCAAATGATATGTTTGCTTGCCTTAAAATTTTATCTAATTTATTTGAACGCAATGCATTTTTCCGAAATTTTGCTTTATTTAATATTTTTTCATCTATTTTATTTGCATTGATATAAATTTAATTTAAAATTTTTTTTTAAATTTTTTAGATACTTTTCGTTAAATATTTTTTAAGGTCATATTTTTTTAAAAAGCACATTAAATATACATTAATTAATCACATTTATCCAATTTACATACTTATGTATATCCCTTTCAACTCTTATTTCTGTCCTTAAGCAGCACACCTGACGGCAGCATTATTTGAGCTGTCCGTCCGTTTGTTTACATTTTTTATACACACTTGCCTGGGATGCTGTTTTGATTTGTGTGTGTGCTGCCTGCGAATTTTTCGTCTTTTTGAACGCATTCTACCTAATAAGTATTTTTTACGTCGCGCCCACTGCGGACGGCTAGGCGTGCAGGTGTTTGGCGCGGTTGTCTATGATAAGAGGTCGTTTGCAGATTTTGTAATAAAGGAACGTCATTATGTTGTGGAAAAAACTGGCCTTTGTGATATTTAAGAAGCATTTTACAAAATAAATAAATTCGAAATTGAGGGAGGCTTTTATGAGGGAACGTACTTTTTCAATATGCAACCAATTTAGCAATTTTAACACAAAGCAAAAATTCTGAGGCCAATGTCGACAAAATCACTTGCTCACTCACTCATTAAAATGACGTCGCAATAATGTTCAACAAATTTATTTGTAATTCATCGGGATAATTCTATTTTATGGTATAAACTAACTATTTTGTGTGTATTTATGATCAAATCGATGAGGCTGGTAAAAACTGAAAATTCAATTGCATTTCTTTCTATTTTCGAAAATTTTTAATGCTGGTCCTGTAATATCAAATTAAGATCAAAAGCAAACATTGTTCAGTGCAATTTTTCAAGTTTACAATGCTTATAAATGTTCAGTTGCACGAATTTCCGTAGGAGCATAGAATGTCGACATTGCCACCACAAAAACGAAACTACGTCCGTTGAATCGGTGAAAAGAGGCACGCTACATTCCACTTTTTTCCTTCAATTCAGCGACATACAGAAAGTAAACCGCTTAAAAATTATTGCGACGTCATTTTAATGGGTGAGTGAGCAAGTGATTTTGTCGACATTGGCCTCAGAATTTTTGCTTTGTGTTAAAATTGCTAAATTGGTTGCATATTGAAAAAGTACGTTCCCTCATAAAAGCCTCCCTCAATTTCGAATTTATTTATTTTGTAAAATGCTTCTTAAATATCACAAAGGCCAGTTTTTTCCACAACATAATGACGTTCCTTTATTACAAAATCTGCAACCGACCTCTTATCATAGACAACCGCGCCAAACACCTGCACGCCTAGCCGTCCGCAGTGATCGCGACATAAAAAATACTTATTAGGTAGAATGCGTTCAAAAAGGCGAAAAATTAGCAGGCAACACACACACAAATCAAAACAGCATCCCAGGCAAGTGTGTATAAAAAATGTAAACAAACGGACGGACAGCTCAAATAATGCTGTCGTCGGGTGTGCTGCTTAAGGACAGAAATAAGTGTTGAAAGGGATGTAAGTATGTATATTGGATAAATGTGATTAATTAATGTATATTTAATGTGCTCTTTAAAAAAATATGACCTTAAAAAATATTTGACGAAAAGTATCTGCAAAATCTGAGAAAAGTGCTTTATCAAGATATGTATATCAATGCAAATAAAATAGATGAAAAAATATTAAATAAAGACAAATATTTGAAAAATGCACTGCGCTTAATTTGATAAAATTTAAAGACAAGCAAACATATTATTTGTCTAATAGGAAATTGCCATTTGTCAGTTTGCAGTCGGCAAAACGAAAATTCAACAAGACGGCAAAGAATCAAGAAATTGAGAAATGTACGGCACTCGCAGCAAACCAATTTCCCAAAACCGGTTTTTGCCACGTGTTGGAACATACATAAGAACAAGCAGAACATCCACACCTTGGCCTGTTCTGCTTGACATCAGCAGCGATACTGTCGAATTCGACTGCATGCGGAATGCGAAAGAAACTCAATCTATCCTGCGCCGAACAAACCGGTTCTTGAATTTACTCAATATCCGCCACACAAGCGGCAACATAATGGCCGGAATCGCTCGAGAAAAATGAGCAGGTTTCTGGATAGAATGAGTGAGTTTTCTACTAGTTTTTCTGTACTAAAGTCACGCATTTTTAGGACTGGAACGGGTTGTTATCTCTTCTCCTTATATTCTCTTTGGTGCAAGCAAGCTGCGTCGACAATATTGCAATTTATAAGAGATCAAATTAAACATAAAACTGCATGGTATAGCAAATATAAATGATCCCGTAGTATTATAAATAATATAAACTGTGGATTCTTTGCACAATATCCAATAATTCACTTCTTTCGGCCGACGAAAAATTTTTAGGTCGCGCTGCCTCCATAATTGAACAATTGAACATATATTTTTGGCAAGTTGTGTCAACCTTCAATTGTCAAATATTCGAAGTTGCCATTCATTATTCCGTATTTAAATAAATGCACTGTGAAACTCAAGAAAAGTTAAACTAGATTTAAACTCAATTCGCAAATTAGATTTAAACATCCACTGTGAAACTGGCCCTTAGTTTTTAACTACTTTTATAAGCTTTATATTAACTAGCCTTCCGGTATGTCAGCGGTATGTCGTCAAATCTAGTAATAAATTTTTCACCCACTTCCCGACTACCTAGAGCTCTGAAACTTTGCATACATGCCTAAACACGAGCCCAATAGATGAATCAATAAATTTTATGGGCGTAGGATAAGGGGCGTGGCACTTTTTTATCAACTGCAGATTTGTGTATAACTTTAGAACTACACATCACACATCAATGAAACTCGGTAGGAACTTACTACATATCCATATCCTTCTACTGAGAAAATAAGGGGGCACTGGACAAGGGGGCGTGGCACCCCCATAAAAACCAAATTTTTGATCTCGATTAGCTATGGAACTAAAGGTCGTGCAGCATTGAAATTTCGTATGCAGTCGTCTCTTGGATGTGTCGTCCCACTGGTAAAATTTTATGGGCGTAGGATAAGGGGCGTGGCACTTTTTTACCAACTCCAGATTTGTGTATAACTTTAGAACTACACATCACACATCAATGAAACTCGGTAGGAACTTACTACATATCCATATCCTTCTACTGAGAAAATAAGGGGGCACTCACTGGACAAGGGGGCCTGGCACCCCATAAAAACCAAATTTTTGATCTCGATTAGCTTTGGAACTAAAGGTCGTGCAGCATTGAAATTTCGTGTGCAGTCGCCTCTTGGATGTGTCGTCCCACTGGTATGATTTTATGGGCGTAGGATAAGGGTGCGTGGCACCCCCCATACAAACAAAATTTTTGATCTCGATTAGCTTTGGAACTAAAGGTCGTGCAGCATTGAAATTTCGTATACAGTCGCCTCTTGGATGTGTCGTCCCACTGGAAAATTTTATGGGCGTAGGATAAGGGGCGTGGCACTTTTTTATCAACTGCAGATTTGTGTGTATCTTTAGAACTACACATCAATGAAACTCGGTAGGAACTTACTACATATCCATAACCTTCTACTGAGAAAATAAGGGGGGAACTGGATAAGGGGCGTGGCACCCCATACAAACAAAATTTTTGATCTCGATTAGCTTTGGAACTAAAGGTCGTGCAGCATTGAAATTTCGTATACAGTCGCCTATTGGATGTGTCGTCCCACTGGTAAAATTTTATGGGCGTAGGATAAGGGGCGTGGCACTTTTTTTTATCAACTCCAGATTTGTGTATAACTTTAGAACTATACATCACACATCAATGAAACTCGGTAGGAACTTACTACATATCCATATCCTTCTACTGAGAAAATAAGGCGGACACTGGATAAGGGGGCGTGGCACCACCCATACAAACAAAATCGTTTATATAGAATAGCTTTGGAACTAAACGTCGTGCAGCATTGAAATTCCGTATACAGGCCCCGCTTGTATGCTTCGTCCCACTGGTAAAGTTTTATGGGCGTAGGACAGGGGGCGTGGCACTTTTCAAGCAACTACTCACTTGGGCTTCAGTTTATAATTATAGGTACACCACACATCAATGAAAATCGATAGGAACTTACTCGCCGCGCTTTGCAGGCAAAACAACAACAAATCATCGCGCCACAAATATGCCACGAATATTAGGGTCGATCACAGCCGTATTATTTAATAAATTGAGGATATGACATATGACGATAGGAAACACTGTGAATACCCTAAATATTGTGTACTGCTCTGCAAGTTTTAAATTCTTTTTGCGAAAAATTTCACAGCTCTAAAATTGAATTTATGGAAGACTAAAAAGTAGAAAATAAAATTTTATAAAAAAAAACTTTTTAAAAATAAGCTTTAATTTATTTAATGTACTATAATAGAAAATAAATTGTTTCCAAGTCACCTGTATCTTACTATTAATAAAAGCTTGTGCGCTCAATATCCATATTCAGAATATCTTTCATTACTAGAATCTATTTGCAAAAAAATTATTTTAATAAAATATTGTGGTAACTGGTTGACAAATATTGAACACATGGGCGCCCCAAGCTTTTATTAACAGTAAGATACAGGTGACTTGGAAACAATTTATTTTCTACTTTTTAGTACATTTAATAAATTAAAGCTTATTTTTAAAAAGTTTTTTTTATAAAATTTTATTAATTATCCTCTTATACACGGAATATTCCGTCTGAGGATTCATGTAACTTATCAAATATTGATTAATCTCACAAATCATGATCTCAAACCAAATGTATTGAATTTAATACTTGATTGTGAATAAAGTTACGTTTAATAAATAATAATAAAAAATAATAATCTAAGCACTTCACATTACGGGTATTACTTTCCAAAAAAGTCAATTGGAGGTTTTAAAAAGTGTTGCAAAAAATTCGCCATATCGTTGGTGTAATGAAATGTGGCAAGAGTTTTTGCCACTTTCAAGCGAATAAAAAACGCAAAGTTTTAAAACGTTATAAACTATTTATTGAGAGAAATTTGCTGAGCTGTGCAGCACGAACGAAAGCCAGAAGATATATGACGCGCACAGAGCAAAAACGCTTCGAGTGTCAATTTTCGCCTCATTGCGCACATGCGCTGTGCAGGTATAAAAGTCGTTTTTGCTCTGGGCGCGTCATATATAAATGTCAAAAATAAAGTAGTGATGCCAGATGGGCGCAAGTTATTTTTAGTTAGCAGAGGTGCCAGATGGGCACAAGCTTTTTGGGTTTCGCAATGGTGCCAGATAGTCGCAGGCCTTTTGGGTCTTACTGCTCCGAACATCCTCCCCACGTTGGAGGGGTTGAGCCTCCAATAACTTCATCATCTATTGGCAGGATACAAAGCTTCCGTACAGCACGCTTGCAGTCACCACTGGGGGTCCGCACAGTCGCCACACGAACGACTCCGTCATCTCCAGGTGTAACCGCAATAACTCTACCAAGAGGCCATTTTAGAGACGGAAGGTTCTCGTCTTTCAGCAATACCATCGTTCCAATCTGCAAGTTCGGTACTGATGCTTGACACTTGCCTCGTTGCTGAAGCAGCGTCAGGTACTCCGCAGTCCACTTGGACCAGAATAACTGCTGCATCAAGCAAACGCGCTGCCATCTTCCAAGGCGATTTATATTCAGCATAGACATCGAAGGTTCCACAACTGATGTGAATGGAGCGCCAATCAAAAAATGCGCTGGCGTCAGCACCTCTAGATCATCGGGATTTTCTGTAATTGGAGAAAGAGGACGAGAATTTACAATCGCTGCGATTTGGCATACCAAGGTTCTCAGCTCATCGAAAGTCAAATGTGAAAACCCAGCTGCACGATAAAAATGATGTTTCGCAGCCTTGATCGATGCCTCCCACAGACCCCCAAAGTGGGGAGATCTGGGAGGAATAAACTTCCAATCGATGCTATCTTGAACACATGCTTGTTGAACAGCGATCGTATGCTCCTGCGATAGAAACAAGCGCTTCAGCTCGGCTAGCTCATTTCTTGCCCCAACAAAATTCGTTGCGTTATCTGACCAAATAACTTGGGGCCGTCCGCGTGTGCAAATAAATCGCTTCAATGCAGCCAAAAACGCCGACGTAGACAAGTCCTTCACAAGCTCCATATGCACGGCCTTTGTTGCGAAGCAGATGAAAAGGCTGATATAGCACTTGATGCCCGGACGATTCCGAACTTCCGACTGATAGTAAAAAGGTCCACAATAGTCGATACCAGTCACTAAAAACGCTCTGTTTGGCGTCACACGATCTGATGGCAAGCTTCCCATAATGTGTTCGATCACCTTAGGCCTCATACGAAAGCACCTAACGCATTTGTTGAGAATACGAGTCACTTCTTTGCGGCCTCCAATAGGCCAATATTGAAGCCTGATTGACGCTAGCAGAGCCTGAGGTCCAGCGTGTAAAAGTTTGATGTGATAGCATCTGATCAGCGAATCCGTGACTGGATGCTACTTTGCTAATATGACAGGATGCTTTGAATCGAGATTCATCATCGATTTTTGCAAACGACCTCCTACCCGTATCAAACCAAAATCGTCCAGAATCGGATTGAGTGAGTAGATTTTGCTGGACGATTCCACGGGTTTCTTGTTTTCCAATGCTCTATATTCGGCATATAACTGCGCGCGCTGACGCATCCTAATTAATAAACGAGTGCCATGTTGAATTTCCTGTACTGTGAGAGGGCCGCGATTGGCCTCGCAATCTTTTTCCTTGACTATACACAGGAACCTGTATATGTATGCGTAAATTCTTTGCATTTTATCAAATGAATTTCGAAATTTGCAATGTAGAGAGTAATCCAATGTTTTTGCTTCAACTATAAAAACCTTCCTGCGAATTTCAGGCAGCTCGTCAGCAAGTGCAGGACATTTGGGCCAATGTGAACGACCAAGTTTGAGAAATGCTGGACCTTCTAGCCATAACGACGTGTTGAGTATCTCCTCAGGCGACGCTCCCCTTGAGAGAGGGTCAGCTGGATTCAAATTAGTAGGAACATGATGCCACTCCATTCCATTGGTCAGACTCTGTATGCTGCTGATGCGATTAGACACAAAAACATTAAAATTTTATGCCTCATTTCGCAGCCACGAAAGTACTATAGTTGAATCTGACCACAAATGAAAATTACCAACGAAAAGCTCCAACTTAGAGATTGTGCTGACCAGCTCCGCCATTAGAGCAGCTGCGCATAACTCCAACTTCGGAATAGTGATTGTTTTTAGCGGCGCTACACGCGACTTCGAACAGAGAAGATTAGTTGTAATTATGCAGCCGTTGTCAGCCCTGATGTGGACACACGCTCCATACGCTACTAAGCTAGCATCACAAAATGCATGTATCTCGACCTTAGAGCTGGGCAACAAGACGCAACGAGAAAATCGAAAGTTTCTACTAAAGTGAATCTCATCATACAATTTACTCCAGTACGATTGAGGGCAAACTCTCATCCCAGTCAAGCCGATGCTTCCAAATTTGCTGAAGAAAAATCTTTGACTTGGCGACTATAGGACCAATCAGGCCGAGTGGGTCGTAGATCCGAGCAATTACTCAGAGTATGATGCGTTTTGTGGCATTTTTGGCTGGCAGGCCTTGCCCAATCGAAAACAAAAACTGATCATTGGCTGGATCCCATGTTAACCCTAGAGCTTTGGTCACATCGCTTCCATCGTGGAATTTTAAAAACTTCTCCTTGTCGCAATCTGGTACCGCCTTTAGAACTTCGGGATTATTTGAGCACCATTTTCTTAAGTTGAAGTTTCCCTTGCTAAGTAGCGCTGCAGTTTCTCGCATGACCTCTAAGACTTGCTCGACTGTATCTCCACCAGATATTAGATCATCAACGTAAAAGTCCCTGCGAACGATTTTCGAGCCAATAGGATAGGAGCTTTCTTCATCTATAGCGAGTTGCTGCATAGATAGAATTGCTAGAAACGCTGCTGGCTTAGTGCCATACGTCACAGTGTTCAATTTGTAAATGGATATCGGTTGATCACGATGGTCTCTCCATAAGATGCATTGTAGAAAAGAATCTAGCTCAGCCATTCTCACACAGCGATACATTTTGCAAGTAGCTCCTGTCAATGCAATTTGAAAGGAGCCAAATCGAATAAGTATATCAAATAACTTGGGCTGAATGGTAGGCCCAGCTAGTAAAATGTCATTGAGAGCGTAACGGCTTGTGGTCACAGCCGATCCATCGAAAACAACTCTGAGCTTTGCTGTTGTGCTCTCAGCCTTGAGCACGCAATGATGCGGCAAGAAATATGTTGGAATATTTGGTGGTAGATTCGAAACGAGAGACATATGTTTAAGGTCAACATATTCCTGCATGAACGATGCATACTGCTGCTGTAGGTCTACGTTGCGCAGCAGTTTTTTCTCTAAATTACAAAAACGACGAAGAGCTCAAGTTTGCGAATCGCCCAGCTGTGTGGGGCTCAACTTAGTAGGTAGACGAACAGAATATTCGCCCGTAGACAAACGAGAATAATTTTCGACAAAATGCCTTTCGCACTGCCGCTCTAACTCTGTATTTGAAACAGTAGCGCTTGTGTCTGGTAAATCCTCTGCTTCCCAAAACTGACTAACCAGCTCATCAAGCGAACGCCTTGATTCAAAATTTGACGACGTTGTTTTTTCAGCAACAGCCAAGCACGACGAACTTCGCTGGTGATGAGGCCGCCCTCCTGACACTATCCAGCCCAAGCGAGTCTTCTGAATATCTGGCAGATTTCCTCCTAAGATAATTTGGCCAACACAAAGCAACTCGAAGAAGAGACCAGCACCTATCAGTACATCCACTCACTGTGATTTGAAGAAAAGCGGATCTGCAAGCTGCAAGTTAGCTGGGATGATCCAGTCACTAATGTCGAGTGTATGATTTGGTTGATTGTCAGTAATAGAAGACACGACCACCGCTTCAACATCACAGCTGTACTCGCCCGTTCGAGATTGCATGAAGATATCGACCAAACCATCGGCAGCGAAATCAGTTTGTCCTATGCCAGAGATGAGCGTGGATGACGATCGCCTTTTCAGCTGCAACTGATTAACCATACGGTTTGTGATGAAGTGAAGCTGCGAAGTTGAGTCTAACAAAGCTCGGCAAGGAATGAGCGAACCAGCTTTGCCTTGAACGAAAATGACTGCCGTAGCTAGAAATACGAAGTTTTCAGGCAAGGGTCGAGAGCCTTCAGCTTGCGAGTTTTCGAATGATGACGAGACGAGTACGCTCTGAGAAGAAGAAGACGCAACTGGCGCAACGTTTGGTAGTTAGCTAAAAGTTAGTTGTTTAGAAGTTAGCTAAAAGTTAGCTAATTTTTTTAGTTATAGCTAACTAATTTCATATGAAGCTATTCAACTAAACTAGTATGCTGTAAAATCGTTGCCTGTTTAAGATAATATATCATCATAATTCCATAATTTGGCAAAAAATATTTGGTTTTTGATAAATGCTTCCATTTCCTTCTGAGCAACTGATTGAAATTTTCCAATGCAAAAGTTTTTTGACAAATATATAAAACAAAAAGGAAAGAAAACAAACAGCTTGCTTTGATTTTTGAATTTCAATTTCACAATGCACATAAATAAATGAAAAATATTCAAAAAACGCAAATAGCAAAAAAGAAGAAAGCAAACAGCTCGCTTTGATTTTGGGGCAGTTCTGCACTACATTGTAGTTAGCTTATAGTTAGGTCATAAAAGTTAGCTATAAGTGTGTTATTTTTGTAGTCGACTACTGAAAAGTCAACTATAAGTGCGTTATTTTCGTAGTCGACTACTGAATTGCTTATAGGGTTCCTACAGAGTTTCATTGATGTGTGGATGTGTAGTTCTACTAAAGTTATACACAAATCTGGAGTTGATAAAAAAGAAATTATGTATATTATGTATGCATGTGTATTTGCATACACAATATACATGTGTCAATTCGCCCTTTGCAAACATATGTACATACATGTATATTTTTGACTATTTCAAAAATTTTGTCAGTACATATTTTACTGTTTGATTAATATGAATGCCTTCGTTGATGAGCAATGTTCTTGTAAAGCAATGCTACAAGTAAAACAATATACCATCTCATCGCGGGTGCAGAAATACTTCATTTTGCAATGAAAGTAAATGAAGACTGACTACAGAACTGTATAAAGCAAACGAGAATTACAAACCACCATCTGCAATGAAAGTAAATGAAGACTGACTATAGAAATGATCCTGTGAAGTATAGTCTTAACTTGAACACAACAAAGTAGGGTACAATCAGCGTCCAACTTTATAAACCAAACGAGAATTACAAACCACATATTTAACTTTGTGATTAATATGCATGCTTTTGTTGAAAATCACTTGCTTCTTCTTCTGTCTGCGCTCTGATTGGCTATTGCAATTTTGCTAATAACTTTGTTTAGAGTAAAAATTATAATATTTTTATGATTGATTCATGTCTTGTCATCGTGTTTACGCATGTATACAAAGTTTCAGATCTCAAAGTAGTCGGCAAGTTGGTGAAAAATTGATTACTAGATTCCACCACATACCTGATGTGAACCTAATATAAAGCTTATAATAAAAAGTTGAAAGAAGGTTTACTCGCTTCGCTTTGCGTAACTTGTACTCATATCACGACATGCCTACATATGACATTCGCTGCAAATTGCTTGGAATCCAATTTTTGGAGCAGAGAAGAAAAACACGTGCGCTTAGACCACACGGCTGAAGTAAAACTTTTTTTGAACAATTTAATTAAATTCGTGCTTTGCTTGATTGATAATCATTATATATGTTATATTGTTTAGGTGCCTTATGTAAATAAATTCAACACTTCTTGTTAGAGAGTAGTCTTTATTGACGGGAAAATTTACAAAATTGATCTTTATTTGTGCAAGACTTAGCAATTGAACGATCCAGTGACTACTGGCTCGTAGCGAAACGAGTACGACCAAAGCAGTGTTGTCGTTGTGTCGTTACCTCAAAAGTGCAGCATTGCATGCATAGTGCTAACGCAGAGTTGAATTCTTAACATTACCGCCCACCTCGTCCAGTCCAGGATTTGCGACGAAATTCAAGATAAATTGGGCAACCGCCCACCATTACGCTCGTTGTGGTCGGTCTCTATCGGAAGCACTACCAGTTTTGAGATTGCCCTTTTGATTGTAGAAGATTTGGTGCGAACTGTGGCAACTCGTACCACTGCGTCCTCTCCGGCATGCAAGTTAACACGCGCAATATTTATTTTTCTTTTTTTTCACCTCTTTTATTACACTCTTTCACAATAATGTCAAATTGCAAATTTAGCAATATTTCCAAATAATATAGACTGAGCCTCAGCAAAGTGTACTCTTTCACAATAATGTCAAATTGCAATTTTAGCAATATTTCCCAATAATACAGAATGAGACTCAGCAGTGTGCCCGAAATATAGAGTAAGCATTTATTTTAAAGTAGGTTTCTTTTTATCAACAATGTTAGCATAAGTTTAGTTCTAGTGGAGAGTTCAATAAAGTAAGAGCTAAAAGTCTTTTTTAAAAACCCAATTTAGCATTTAAATTAAAAACTGGCGCCCGAGCAGGGACCAGCGCGTCGCGACTAAAACAAAAGGACACTATAGCCCCCTGAAGTAGTGGGAGTGTTCCTTCGCGTGTGAATAAGTAAAGTGAACAAGAGTCGTAAACAAAAAACCGCCTATCACCCGCTATCACGAAAATCGCAAGTTTTAAGTACACAGGAAGCAAGCTGAAGCTTCCCAACGCGACGTTGCTGGTCTCGAAAGAAAGCTGTTCTCCAAAGGAATCTGGCCTCTAATAAAATCCGGCCACAAAGGAATCTGGTCTTCAAGAAATCCAGCCTGAAAAAGAACCTGACATCGAGGATCCAGCCCAAGGAATCAGCAAAATTATATAAGACTCTGTAGTGTCCGTCCGCAGAGCGCTTCGCGAAAAGGTGCTGTAAGGATCCGGAGTAGGAGTTATCACCAAAAGGGAGCAATCTAAGCAGCCAGCGAAGGACGGCTAGACGCAATGCTAGCCCTAGTAATGTAAGTTATCGTAAAACATTTTTTAGAAAAAATTAAGTAAGAAACAAAAGTTATAATATTAAGAAACTTTTACAAAGAAACCAAGCAAATTTTAAAGGAATATTATCGTAAAGCATTTTTTTGAAAAGAAATTAAGTAAGAAACAAAAGTTATAATATTAAGAAATTTTAAAAAGAAACCAAGCAAATTTTAAAGGAATAGTGAAAAATTTTAAGTTGATTTTGTAGAAAATGATTAAGAAAGAAAAATTTTAAAAAGTGAACAATTTATTTAAAAAAGAAACGTGAAAGTGAATTCTAATAAATTTTTATAGGAAAATAAGACATCATACAAAAAGGAATATTTTAAAAAAAAGTGGAAAATTGTGAAAAATTAAACGTGACAAATTCTATCAAATTTGTATAGGGAAATAAGACTTCATTAGAGATAGGAAAATTTTAAAGAGTGAAATAGATTTAAAAATTTAAGCGTTAAAAGAAATTTTTATAAAATCTTAGGAAAAGAAAATCTGTTGTACCCTCATAAATAAGTAAACATGAGTAACCCAAACAACCTTCTAAGACCTTCAGTCCTCAATGTCCAAAATCCTCCCATAAATTCCCCTCCTAACGAAGACAATAGGGATATTAACAGACAGGTGACGGAGATTGTTAACCGAATTTTGAACGAACGTTTAGCTGCTAGGAATGTTGTGGAGGTAGATGAGCAGGTAAACACAGGAGCAGCTAATGGCATAGGAGAATTGGATAAAATACCTGATGTAGTTCGGTGCTTACGAGATTTTTCCGGAGATCCAGGCGAATTTGGATCATGGAAAAAAAGCGTGGAAAGGATACTTCAAATGTATGAACCCATACGAGGTTCCCACAAATATTTCGGAATATTGAGTGTTATTAGGAATAAAATTACAGGGCACGCGGACATCGTGTTGGAATCTTACAACACTCCCTTGAACTGGTCCGCAATTTCTCGTTGCCTTACCACCCATTATGGCGACAAACGCGATTTAGGTACTCTTGAGTACCAAATGTCCTCCTTAATTCAGGGAAATTCGTCAATCCATGAGTTTTATCAAAAGGTTTATTCAAATCTTTCCTTGATATTGAATAAAATCTCTTGCATGGATGCAGGAATGGAGTCGCGTAGCTTGTTGATATCCACCTATAGAAATAAGGCCCTTGACACTTTCATAAGAGGTCTTAATGGAGATTTACCTAGAATATTAGGAATCCGAGAGCCTTCTGATCTCCCTGAAGCACTGCAGTTGTGCCTTAAACTCGAAAATCAAACTTATAGAGCAAATGCTGCTTTCCATAATTCGCGAAAAGTTCATCACGCACCAGCACCACCGCCACGTAGGAGTTTTCAACAACAAACATTCTATCCCCATCTAATTCATTGGAATCCACCAATACAGGGACATAGGCCCCAATTCACCCATTACCCACCCTTACCCAATCAACAATGGCAACAACATCGAAATTTTAACCCACAGCCACAAACTTCCAATCAACAGTGGCAACATCAAAGAAGTTTTAACCCACAACCACAAACTTCTAATCAACAATGGCAAACAGTTCCACCTCGTCCTTTCGCCCCCAAACCATTGCCAAGACCACAACCGATGGATTTTATTTATTTATTTATTATTAACCTAATTCTGTTCACATATAAGACAGAGTCTTTTCCATGCAGTAAGTATATCATAAATAACAACGAGTAATAATCAACACAGAAAATATAAGGGATAGTTAAATATAACTTAGACATTAATTACAAATTTTTTAGATAAATAAAAGATCTAACAATTTTTATCAATAAAGTTTTATCTAATATAGAGAGATATAGTATAGGTTAGAAAAAGTGGGAAAAGATAGGATAGAAGAAGAAAGTAGCAAGGTACGTTCAGGAGAAATGTTGGAAAATAGCATACTTAAAGCTGTGCTTACTTTTGATACTTTTTATATTTAAAGGAAGCGAGTTCCACAATCTGATGACGTTCACAAAAAAGAGTCTGTCGGAGTTTAAAAAGTTATGTGCAGGGATTATGAGGTTTAAATTTCTAGCTGACCTACAAAACTGTAGCTTATTAAATAAGTAATCAGGCGTTTGCGTATAAATTAAGCTATGCAGAAAAATACAGTTTCTGGCTTCCAAGTACTTAATAACATTGCAACCAAGTACTCGATTGCTCAAATGACTAATGTGGTCAAACTTTTTCAGACCATAGATATATCTGATCGCATTATTAAAAGCGAGCTGTAACTTGATCTTTGACCTAGAGTCCAGTTTACTATACACAACTTCAGCGTAGGAAATGATTGGCATTATGAGTTGGATCACTAGCTTTCGTCTGGTCTCGACAGGCACAAATGATGCAGTCCACCTTAGGTTCCGTAGGGTACAGTAAACCTTGCAAACCACGGAATTTACATGATCTACGCAAGACAGGGAGGAGTTTATAAAGAAGCCAAGATTTTTAACTTTTTCGACAAAATTCAAGGCTACACCATTCAGTATAATTCTTGGTATATTAGAAACAGAGAAGTTAGATTTTGAAATCGGCAAGACATATGATTTGACGGGGTTAAGGCTAAGCTTATTCGCTTTAAACCAATCTCCGAGCTTTTTCATGTCTTCATTTACTTCAGTGCATAAATCTTCAACAAGGCTGCTGGATGTTGACCAAAGCATCCAAA
Source organism: Neria commutata (assembly GCA_963457695.1). Classification (NCBI taxonomy): domain Eukaryota; kingdom Metazoa; phylum Arthropoda; class Insecta; order Diptera; family Micropezidae; genus Neria; species Neria commutata. The sequence continues at coordinate 39,322,338 of OY735246.1, forward strand.
CACGCAGAGTAAATTATTCCTCTAGTTCCCAAATTTTTGATCTTGATAAAAAAATTACAGGAGGTAGTTTTTGTGTTTAGAAGCAATGTTTGTTCAGGGAAAAAAATTTGAGGTAAATAGGAGGCGTGGTAGGAGGTGTAGAAGGTAGAAGGCCTAGAGGCCTGCTTGGGAAAGAAAGCCAAAAAAAGTTGAATATGAAGTTTTGAAATTCTTTCCATTTTAGTTCGATTTTTTCATAAAATCAAACATATAAATATTAAAAAAACATAAACTAATATAGTTTATGGTTAACAACTTAAGTTCACTGGCGTAACCGACATAAAATATAAAGGGGTGATGTAGAAACTAGGGCATTTTTAAAATTCGGTGTATGTATATGTATATATATTTGATTTACATTTTTTTTAATGAAATTTAAAGAAGCAATCTTCTTGTAAAGAATGGCAAATATATATGTATAATAATATATATATTTTCGGCACAAAACTTGTGTTTGAAATGTGTAGCCAGCATTTTTGCATTTCCGTGATCATAGCCCATAGCTTTCTTGTCAACCATTTCGCTATGATTATTGAAATGCAGATTGCATAAAATTTTGTCGAAATGATTCCGAGGCAATGTACTTTGTATACCGTGAAATGGGTTTTCACTCCGGTAGGAACCAATACAGGGGTATCGATAAGCCAACATTAAAAATAAAATTCGAATGTATTGCCTTATTTCTTGAGTGGTCAAGGAAAAAGAAGTCAGGATGTTTTTCTGAGCTGCAAATTGGTTTGTGATGTGATGTGTTTGTTCAACCATGGTATCATCGAAGAAAAAGCAAAACATTTGTAAAGTGTTTCAAGCATCATGAACTCATCTCCCAAGTCAGTGGCACGAAATGAGAGGGCAGGTTGTTTGAGTACCAAATTCGTCTTCTTCCCCAAAATTTTTTTCAACTCATCACATTTTGGATCGACATATAGTATAGGCGATAACTGGGTCTTCTTTAGGCTTGTTCATTCCCTTGTTAGGATTGTAATCAGCAGTCACAAGCCGCATATACCTTGGTCTTGAGATTTTGCATTACCTATTGAAGCTATTGTAGATTTTCCAGACGGCAAGTCAGGCGTGCCGCTGCCGAACTCCTATTCACCTAAATTTACTGCAGCTGCTTCAACTGGTGAAATAGATTCATTAATCAAAATTAAATTTGGCTCATCGAAGTCGTTATCGTTGTCAAAATCGATTTCATCATCTGTTTGTAGAACTGAGTCGAACTTTTCCACAATTTGCCATATCTGATCGTCAGAAAGCGATGGAAGTTTAAAATTTCGCCGATATTCCATTTTTCTATACATATAAAAAGCTATAGCGAAATTAGAACAATAGAGAATCTGTCACAAAGTTACAAAGAAGCTTTTAATTCAACCCCAATTCCAATTTCGGACCTTTTATGTGAAAGGGGACCAACTCTCCCACCTAACCCCCGCTGACTACGCCCTATTATAGGTTAAGATATAATACGATAACTCTGCTGATAAATGGCAGTGTATTCAATCTTGTTTGTTAAGTAATAGAGCAATAATATTCAAGTAAAGAACAAAATATCTTAAGTTACCGTCACAACATTTTTATGCTTCGCGTCCCAAGCAAGCCTACAGACACTGTACGTTTTGGGCTAGCTAGAAAGAACGTGATAACTTTTCTTTCATCAAATTTTCTTAGTTTCTTAAAGTACACATTCACAGCTACTCGCCAATAATTTTTTTATTCTTATCAAAGCATAACTACTATGTTTTTTTTATGTTTGATTTTAAGAAAAATTGAAAAATAATTATTTTTTCCATTTTGCACGAAATTTCAACTTTGACTGGCGATGACTGCCGTCGCATGCAGCCCAGCATCAAGTGACTATTTTTATTTTAACAATTGGGGATTTCCTTGTTTGTATGCAAAAAATCAGATTTCTAAATCATAAGGTGTCGTGCACAGAATTTTTCAAATTTAGGCTGTCTACAGGCCTTCTTGGGAACTAGAGGGTTATATAAACCGTCCAGCACAAAATCAATTTGTAGGAAAGCGCCCACAGAATCCTTTTCAGCAATCTCAAAGACCCAATAAATTTCAAAGAAATTTTCACATCGATTCTGAAATATACCCAAACGAAACTCCAGACCAAATGGTAGAGGAAAACGATAATTACTATTCAGGAGTACATTGATATACAGGACAAATAGGACCAACAGAAAACGGACGACAACATAATTGACGATCTTTCAGACATACATTTTTTAGAATAGCGAGCTCCTCTTTGCCTTATTTTGAGTGCAAAACAAGGAGCGGTCAAATTCTCAAAATCCTTATCGACACAGGGTCTAACAAAAATTACATTCAACCTTCCATAGTACCAAAGCCCATTCCAAATGACCAAATCTTCTTAGCAAACTCTATAGGCGGTAATGTTAAAATTACACATCATACAAAAGTAAATCTTTTCGGAATACCAAATCTAGAAATAAAATTCTTCCTTCTCCCTTCCTTAAAGTCTTTTCATGGAATTTTAGGAAACGATAGTTTAAAGGATCTTTCGGCAATTATCCACACAAAGCATGACTATATGACGATTCAAAACAGAGTAGAAATTCCAATAAAACAACACATTACACAGTCAATTAACAAAATAGACATACGAACTGACCATATGACACAATCTCAAAAGGACAACATTAAAAGACTGACAGCTGACTACAAAACACTTTTTAGCGACCCCGACGAAAAACTTACTTTTGCCACGACAGTAGTAGGTGAAATTCGAACCACAAACAATAGCCCCATTTATACAAAATGTTATCCATATCCAATGTGCCTCAAAGATCAAGTAGAAAAGCAAATCAATGAATATCTTCGCGACGGTATCATTCGACCATCAAGATCACCATACAATTCGCCTGTATGGATAGTACCAAAAAAACTAGATGCGTCTGGAGAGAAAAAATACCGAATGGTGATAGATTACAGGAAATTAAATTCAGTGACAATAGCCGACAAATATCCTATTCCCGAAATAAATGGAGTACTATCACAACTTGGAAAAAATAAATTTTTTTCAGTACTTGATTTAAAAAGCGGCTTCCATCAGATTCCTTTAAAGGAATCAGACATTGAGAAGACAGCTTTTTCGGTGAATAATGGTAAATATGAATTCACTCGATTACCCTTTGGTCTCAAGAATGCTTCTTCAATTTTTCAAAGAGCTCTTGATGACATTTTACGCGATCACATAGGGAAAAGATGTTACGTCTATATTGACGACATTATCATATTTAGTAAAGATCAGGAAACTCATTTTAACGATATTAAACAAATATTTGACACATTGGAAAAAGCAAATTTAAAAATACAGCTAGATAAGTGCGAATTCTTGAAAACAGAAGTCGAGTTTTTAGGATTCATAATATCTGAAAATGGCCTTAAAACAAACCCACAAAAAGTAGATGCAATAGTAAAATTCCCAGTTCCTCAAACCCTAAAAGATCTTCGTTCCTTTTTAGGACTTTCAGGCTATTATCGCCGCTTCATAAAAGATTACGCAAAACTAGCGAAACCCCTTACAGTCCTTTTAAGAGGGGAAGATGGACGAGTGTCCAAAAATATTTCAAAATAAAATTATATAAAAAAAAACTTTTTAAAAATAAGCTTTAATGTACTAAAAAGTAGAAAATAAGTTGTTTCCAAGTCACCTGTATCTTACTATCAATAAAAGCTTGGGGCGCTCATGTGTTCAAAATTTGTCAAACAGTTACCACAATATTTTATTTAAATAATTTTTTGCAAATAGATTCTAGTAATGAAAGATATTTTGAATATGGATATTGAGCGCACAAGCTTTTATTAATAGTAAGATACAGGTGACTTGGAAACAACTTATTTTCTACTTTTTAGTACATTAAAGCTTATTTTTAAAAAGTTTTTTTTTATATAATTTTATTTTCTACTTTTTAGTCTTCCATAAATTCAATTTTAGAGCTCTGAAATTTTTCGCAAAAAGAATTTTAAACTTGCAGAGCAGTACACAATATTTAGGGTATTCACAGTGTTTCCTATCGTCATATGTCATATCCTCAATTTAACAAATAATACGTGGCATATTTGTGACGCGGTGAGTTGTTGCTATTTTGCCAGCAGGGCGCGGCAAGTAAGTTCCTATCGTTTTTCATTCATGTGTGGTGTACCTATAATTATAAACTGAAGCCCAAGTGTGTAGTTGCTTGAAAAGTGCCACGCCCCTTGTCCTACGCCCCCATACCAGTGGGACGACACATCCAAGAGGCGACTGCATACGAAATTTCAATGCTGCACGACCTTTAGTTCCAAAGCTAATCGAGATCAAAAATTTGGTTTATATGGGCGGTGCCACGCCCCCTTATCCAGTGCCCGCCTTATTTTCTCAGTAGAAGGATATGGATATGTAGTAAGTTCCTACCGAGTTTCATTGATGTGTGATGTGTAGTTCTAAAGTTATACACGAATCTGGAGTTGATAAAAAAGTGCCACGCCCCTTATCCTACGCCCATAAAATTTTACCAGTGGGACGACACATCCAAGAGGCGACTGCATACGAAATTTCAATGCTGCACGACCTTTAGTTCCAAAGCTAATCGAGATCAAAAATTTGGTTTGTATGGGCGGTGCCACGCCCCCTTATCCAGTGCCCCCCTTATTTTCTCAGTAGAAGGATATGGATATGTAGTAAGTTCCTACCGAGTTTCATTGATGTGTGATGTGTAGTTCTAAAGTTATACACGAATCTGGAGTTGATAAAAAAGTGCCACGCCCCTTATCCTACGCCCATAAAATTTTACCAGTGGGACGACACATCCAAGAGGCGACTGCATACGAAATTTCAATGCTGCACGACCTTTAGTTCCAAAGCTAATCGAGATCAAAAATTTGGTTTGTATGGGCGGTGCCACGCCCCCTTATCCAGTGCACGCCTTATTTTCTCAGTAGAAGGATATGGATATGTAGTAAGTTCCTACCGAGTTTCATTGATGTGTGATGTGTAGGTCTAAAGTTATACACGAATCTGGAGTTGATAAAAAAGTGCCACGCCCCTTATCCTACGCCCATACAATTTTACCAGTGGGACGACACATCCAAGAGGCGACTGCATACGAAATTTCAATGCTGCACGACCTTTAGTTCCAAAGCTAATCGAGATCAAAAATTTGGTTTGTATGGGCGGTGCCACGCCCCCTTATCCAGTGCACGCCTTATTTTCTCAGTAGAAGGATATGGATATGTAGTAAGTTCCTACCGAGTTTCATTGATGTGTGATGTGTAGGTCTAAAGTTATACACGAATCTGGAGTTGATAAAAAAGTGTCACGCCCCTTATCCTACGCCCATACAATTTTACCAGTGGGACGACACATCCAAGAGGCGACTGCATACGAAATTTCAATGCTGCACGACCTTTAGTTCCAAAGCTAATCGAGATCAAAAATTTGGTTTGTATGGGCGGTGCCACGCCCCCTTATCCAGTGCACGCCTTATTTTCTCAGTAGAAGGATATGGATATGTAGTAAGTTCCTACCGAGTTTCATTGATGTGTGATGTGTAGGTCTAAAGTTATACACGAATCTGGAGTTGATAAAAAAGTGCCACGCCCCTTATCCTACGCCCATACAATTTTACCAGTGGGACGACACATCCAAGAGGCGACTGCATACGAAATTTCAATGCTGCACGACCTTTAGTTCCAAAGCTAATCGAGATCAAAAATTTTGTTTGTATGGGGGGTGCCACGCCCCCTTATCCAGTGCCCGCCTTATTTTCTCAGTAGAAGGATATGGATATGTAGTAAGTTCCTACCGAGTTTCATTGATGTGTGATGTGTATATACACGAATCTGGAGTTGATAAAAAGTCGAGTCGAGATCAAAAATTTTGTTTGTATGGGGGGTGCCACGCCCCCTTATCCAGTGCCCCCTTATTTTCTCAGTAGAAGGATATGGATATGTAGTAAGTTCCTACCGAGTTTCATTGATGTGTGATTTGTAGTTCTAAAGTTATACACAAATCTGGAGTTTATAAAAAAGTGCCACGCCCCTCGTCCTACGCCCATAAAATTTATTGATTCGTGTATTGGGCTCTAGATTAGGCATGTATGCAAAGTTTCAGATCTCTAAGTAGTCGGGAAGTGGGTGAAAAATTGATTACTAGATTTGACGACATACCGCGGACATACTGACATACCGACAGAAAGTGAAGTTAATATAAAGCTTATAATAATAAAAAGTTAAAGTTTCGCTCAACGAAGAAGCAATTAACGCATTTGAAAAACTTAAACGTTCGCTTACTGGAAAAGATGTAATGCTCACATATCCTGACTACTCTAAAGAATTTCACCTAACAACAGATGCCTCCAATTATGCGATTGGAGCTGTACTTTCCCAGAATGACAAACCAATAACCTTCATTTCGAGAACTCTTTCAAAAACCGAGGAACATTACGCTGCAAACGAAAAGGAGATGCTAGCCATAATTTGGTCCCTAGACTCCTTGAGAAATTACCTCTACGGTTCTGCCAAAGTTAAAATTTTTACAGATCACCAACCACTTACCTTTGCCCTCAGCAATAGAAATCACAACTGCAAAATGAAAAGATGGAAAGCTAGATTAGAAGAGTACAATTATGAATTAATCTATAAACCAGGCATAACAAATGTCGTAGCCGACGCACTCTCAAGACCACCACAAATATCTCAAATTAATTCATTGACAGGCACTCAACATAGTGATGAGAGCTCTGCACATCAACTTATTCCAGCAATAGAAGCACCAATAAACGCTTTTAAAAATCAAATTTGGCTCCTAGTTGGCGGAGCAAACAGTTACCAATTTAAAATTCCATTTCCCACGTACCATAGGCACATTTTTATTCAACCAACGTATGACGAAGAAAATATAATTTCCATTTTCAAACGATACTTAAATCCATCAGTAATAAATGGACTTTTTACATCTGAGCCTATCATGGGAAAAATTCAACAAGTAGTATACCCGCTTCATTTCTCTAAATTTAAAGTCCGTTTCACTCAATCTCAAGTCGAAGATTTGACAGATGAAGCTAAACAGGAAACAGAAATCCTAAATGAACACAAACGTGCACATAGAAATGCACAGGAAAACAAGACCCAATTATTAAAAAAATTTTACTTCCCAAAAATGAGTTCCAAAATAGAAAATATAGTTAAACAGTGTAGAATTTGCAAGGAATATAAATAATCGCCATCCACGAAAGCCACAATTACTCGAAACCCCCATTCCACAGTATCCTGGAGAAATAGTCCATATCGATATCTACAACACAGAAAAAAACTTAGTTCTCACAGCTGTTGACAAATTTTCTAAATATGCTCAAGTCAGACTAATAGAAACAAAGGCAGCAGAAGATATTAGAGAGCCTTTAAGGCAAATAATTTTCGCCTTTGGTGTACCTAAAATGTACCTTTGGTGTACCTGAATTCAGCCTCCATATGTTTTATGCTCGAAGATCAACTCGGAATACAAATCTATAAAACACCTCCAACAATCCTTTACTCCCCTTCCTCCGAAATGAAGTAACACAGATACAAAATCTTTTGAATAGACTTAAGCCTAGAGTTAATAAAAGATCAATAAATGAGCTAGGATCTGCTTGGAAATGGCTGGCTGGAAGTCCAGACCATGAAGATTTTAAAATATTAGAAAAGCACATAAATAATGTACTCGAAAATAACAATTATCAATTAATTATAAATCAAGCAATGAGGGAAAAAATAAATAATATAACAGAGGTTTCTAATCAAATATTTACACTACTAAAAAGTCATGAAAATATTCAGCATGATGTTGCTGTAAACATAAAGTATAAATTACAATTGATAAAAGATGAAATTGTAAATATAAATTATGCAATACATTGGGCCAAGGTTGGCATAGTTAATTCCTACATTTTTTCCAATATCGAAATTAATTTAATAAAAGAAGTTTTTGATAAAGATAACATTCCATTTAATAATGTAGAAGAATCCTTTGAATTTGCAAATATTAAAATAGCTTCTAATAATTCTGTAATTTTATACTTGATTGATATCCCAATAACAGATGAAAATTTTTAAAGAAAAGAAATAAAATATTGAAAATACCATTTGAAAATATTTTGATATGTAAAAATAAGATTTTCGGCACCAAAAATAATTGTGAAACACAATGAAATAAAAATTTCTACAAAGAGAAATATCGTAGACATTGTTTAAGTTTGGTGGCACTGCACTGGCATTGCACTGACACTGCAGGAATGCGCTTACGCGAACCAGACAGAAATGCGATATTTCTGTTTGGACGGCATCGATTCCCACGCTGCTAAAATATGGTTCGGTGCAACAGAAATGCGATATTTCTGTTTGGACGGCATCGATTCCCACGCTGCTAAAATATGGTTCGGTGCATTGACGGTTCACTGCCAAGGCAGTGCCAAAAATGCAATGCAAGCAAATTGCAATACAAGCAAAATTTTATATCACGCAGCAGACGCATGTGACAGTGCATTGCCAAGGCAGTGCCAAAATTGCAACATAATCAAAATACCAGTATAAAAGGCATTGACAATTAATAAACGATCGAAGTTATTCATTGACTGCAAACAAGTTGTTGTTTTCTCTGAATTTAATTTCAATTAGTTCGAGTGGTTCAAGTGCCATTTCGAGCAAACTTCCTTCCAGTTGTACCAGGTTAAAGTGCCTGTACAACGCCTATCCAAGGGAAGCGTAAATATTCCCAAAGAGTGATACACGGTTAAAGTGCCGGTATAACAACAAAATTTGGGAATTAACATTTGGTGACCCCGACGTGATTATCCTGGACAATTAGTAGCCACGCAGCTCCTGGTTCTCATCAAGGCACACCCAGTGCCACAGGAATTAACATTTGGTGACCCCGTGAAAGAAGCACAGTCTTCTGAAACGTCAACTGGCAAGAGCACATCAGTGTGAGCCAAGCAACATTTCAATTGGCAAGAGCACATCAGTGTGAGCCAAGCAACATTTCAATTGGCAAGAGCACATCAGTGTGAGCCATCATCATCAACGTTCAGTGGCAAGAGCACATCAGTGTGAGCCAAGCATCTTTCGTCATCCAGTGGCAATAGCACATCAGTGTGAGCCATCATCATCAACGTTCAGTGGCAAGAGCACATCAGTGTGAGCCAAGCATCCTTCGTCATCCAGTGGCAATAGCACAACAGTGTGAGCCAACTTTCCACATCAAGCGCAATAGCACAACAGTGTGAGCCAACTTTCCACATCAAACGCAATAGCACAATAGTGTGAGCGAACTTCATCATCAGCCCGGAAGTAACAGTAACCTCGATCGAACATGGCAAATCTCGAGGAACTAGTAAACAAGCAGCGGGACAGGGCTGCCTTACTACAAAAATGCTTCAACAACCTGAAGAAGGCCCCATCGGAGAGACGTACAGTAGAACTGTATGAGGCCAAGCGAAAGGAGCTGGATGAATTATGGAAATCGTTCAACCAGCAAGACAACATAATCCGGCAGCAACATGGTGACAACATGGAACACTCTTATTTTGTGGAGGATATCCATGGCGCCATCGGGCAACTTTACAATGAAGCCCAGGATTATATCACAAAGGGAATCAGCGCATTAAGGTCGATAACAGGGCTTGAAGCAGTAGACACACAGAAGCCTACTCCAACTCCACTAAGGTCGACAACAGAGCTTGAAGCAGCAGGAACACAAAAACCTACTCCAAGCAATCGACAGGCAAAACCAAATTCTGCGCTTGGTTCTCGAGTGGCTAAGCAACGGCTGCTCATTGAAACAGTTGAGTCCACACTTAACAGATTGCTGGGCGGAGATACATACCGCTCAGAAAACTACTATAATGCACAGCTGCAATCCATCGGCAAACATTGGGCAACAGCTCAAGAGCTTCATGCAGCAATCTTCGATTCGATTGGAGGTATCGAGGACAGTGAATACGACTATGCATGGTACATTCAGAAGGAAGACGAAATTAACGAGAGCATTTCCCGGGTAAAAGACATCGCCAGTCAATTAACCGCAACCGCAGCAGCTTCATCCAAGGGCGATGTCAGGAGCAGCATTCATCTACCAAACATTGAAATACCAAGGTTCAATGGAAATTACCTCAACTGGAGACAATACCACGACCTCTACAATGAGCTTGTTCATTTACAACCCATACCAGATTGTCAGAAACTGTGGTATCTCAAATCTAGCCTGTCAGGAGAAGCGGCTGCTCTGATTCAACACTTCTGTACATCAAGTGCAAATTACGAAGCAGCCTGGAAGGTAGTGTGTGATCGCTATGAAAACAAACGGTTGTTGGTTAACGCAGCATTGTCAAAGCTTTTAACACAACCCGCATGCACAAACGAAGGTGCATCAGCAGTTCGGACACTTCATGACACCACACAAGAGTGTCTTATGAACCTTGAAAACTTGGGAATTACCACTTCACACTGGGATCCGCTGCTGCTGCATCTACTCGTCAAAAAACTAGATCGGCAAAGTCATATACTTTACGAGCAATCCTTGGAAAGACCCAAGGAAATACAAACTATCAGCGGCTTTCTACAGTTTCTCGAAAATCGGTTCCAGTCGTTGGAAGCTCTCGGCGGGAAGGACAGGTCAGCGGCAACAAGGGCAATAACATCAGTAGCAACTTCAGTCCTATGTAGCTATTGCTCCAAGGCGGGCCATCTCCTGTATCATTGCAGAGAATTCTTGCAATTATCTGTAAGGAACCGGCTGAATTGGGTGAAAGGGCAAGGACTGTGTTTCAATTGCCTTAAGCGTGACCATGCTCTAAGGGATTGTTTATCACGAGGCTGCACCAAGTGCAACAAAAAACACAATTCATTGTTGCACCTGGAACCCAAGGACCAAGGCTTCAACAAACAAACAGTACAACGTAACCATTCAAGCATGGAAACGAAGGTGACTGCGCCCAACGCCTCGATCACAGTAGCTGCCACAAACAATGTCGCGCCGCGCCAAGGCCATGTACTATTGGCAACGGCGAAAATAAGAATAACAGCGAACAATGGAAGATCGGGTGAGTTCAGAGCAATATTGGACTCTGGATCACAAATCAATATTGTTTCCGAGCGTCTTATTAAAAGGCTGGCGATCTCTCCAACCGAAACCTCGTTGAGCATTGAGGGCATCGGAAGAGCACAAAAAAGGGCGACACAACGAGTGCGCGTAAGACTAGAATCCCTGCGCAGCAAATTTTCAACAAACCTGGAAGCATTTGTTCTGCCAAGTATTATTCCGGCTCAACCGAATCGAGATTTCAACGCTTCTGACTGGCCCATTCCTTCAAACATACAGTTAGCCGATCCGGAATTTCATAGACAAGGAAAAATCGACGTCCTGCTTGGAGCGGAATTCTATTTCAACCTGATGGCAACCGGAAAAATCACCCTTACCAATGATCTGCCAGTGTTACAAAACACAACACTTGGCTGGATCGTAAGCGGAAAAATTGGTGCTAGCCAAGAAACAGAGCCATTAGATGCATTGACCTGCGCGGTGTTTGCGGAAGAAGACATCGTTCTAAGCTCAAAGGTAGAAAAATTCTGGCAATTGGAAGAAGTGCATCTAAACCACAAGGTGCTCACAACAGCAGAAAAAAATTGCGAATCCCATTTTGCGTTAAATACCATGCGAAACAAGGATGGCCGGTTTGTGGTGAGCCTCCCATTTGCAGACAGCACATCAGCACTGGGTGATTCAAGACAAATCGCAATCAATCGGTTTTATTCACTTGAGCGACGTCTTGCCAGGGATCTCAATCTAAAGGCACAGTATGCGGCATTTATGGACGAATACGAGGCTTTAGGGCATATGACTTGCATCAACAAGGACAGCGTATTATCACCATGCTACTTCATTCCACACCATTGCGTCACCAGGCCTGAAAGCACCACGACCAAGTTACGAGTAGTTTTCGACGCATCTGCAAAAACATCAACCGGCGTCGCACTCAATGATTTAATGTACACTGGACCATCGAATCAGAGTGAGCTATTATCAATATTACTCCGGTTTAGGTTGCCTAGGTTCGTATTCACATCGGATATCCAAAAAATGTACAGACAAATACTGGTCAAGGAGGAAGACCGGCGTTTCCAGCTCATAGTATGGAGGAAGAATGCAAGTGAAGACTTACGGTATTACCAACTCAATACAGTCACATATGGAACCCGGTCAGCACCGTACCTGGCAACAAAATGTTAACAACAATTAGGCAAGAAACATTCCGCCCAACACCCACTTGGAGCTGAAACTATCCTCAACGATTTTTATGTGGACGATTGCTTGTCTGGCTCTGACAGCTTAAGCACGGCTTCGATTTTGATGATGCAATCAATAAGACCGTCAAAACATTGGGTTTAACATGGCTGCCCAAGACAGACAAATTCTGTATCAAGGTAAATCTGACGGCATCCACTAAAATCACGAAACGAACGATCGTGTCAGATGTTGCTCGAATATTCGATCCACTAGGAATTGTAGCACCTGTGGTAGTAACAGCAAAAATCCTAATTCAGCAACTCTGGCAGATAAAACTATCATGGGACAATGAAGTGCCGATGGAGTTATGCACCAAGTGGGTAACGTTCCGGGAAACCCTCAAGGAACTCAACAACACAGAAGTTCCACGACATGTCGTCCAGCAAGGAAGGAAGGATTCAATACAACTACATTCTTTCGCTGATGCATCCGAAAGGGCTTACGGTGCAGCTATATACGTGAGATCAGTGTGCGAAGATGGAACTATCATTGTACGACTGCTGTGTGCAAGGTCACGGGTGGCGCCTCTAAAGGCGCAAACGATACCACGTCTGGAACTATGCGCAGCTCTCCTTGGTGCTCAGTTGCTGACACGAGTCCAGGAAGATCTGAAATTGAGAGATGCGCCCGCATATTGTTGGACGGACTCTCAAATCGTCCTCGCATGGGTGAATTCGCAGTCCACGTCATTCCAGACCTTTGTTGCCAACAGGATAGCAAGGATTCAGGAACTGACGGTGGCCACTCAATGGCGACACGTGCCATCGAAAGACAATCCAGCAGACTTGCTATCCAGAGGGTTATCACCGTTGGATTTGAAAACATGCAACTTGTGGTTTTACGGGCCCTTCTTCCTCCACGGTAAAATGGAATGCTGGCCAGAAGCCTACTCAACGGTACATGCAGTAGAAACCACCCTAGAAAAAAGGCAAAAGATTGTAACGTCAAATGTGGCCATCAAGGGAGAATCCATGGACCTGATCTACTCAATCAATCACAGGAACTCATTCAAAACCTTGATGCATATCGTAGCATACATCAGGAGATTCGCCCAACATAGTCGCAGGAAGATTGAAATGCGAGCACAAAATGTGTTGCTCACCCCATGCGAGCTAAAACAAGCAATATCATTGATAGTACGAACAATGCAGTTATCAGATTTCGAAGATGAAATTCATTCACTTAAGAAACAGAAGAGTGTCAGCAAGATAAGCCAACTCAGCGGCCTTAACCCATTTCTGGATGACGAAGGAATAATTCGGGTAGGAGGCCGCCTCGAATCAGCTGCCATCGCTTACGACGCCAAACATCCAATGATCATACCATACAATGACCCCCTGGCGAAGCTCCTGTTGATATGGTTGCACGAAGAACACATGCATTGTGGACCACAAACTCTGTTGGCTCACACTCGCCAACGATTTTGGCCCATAAAGGGAAAGTCGATGACACGGTCAATTGTACAGCACTGCGTTCGATGCACTAAGGCAAGACCGAAATTATTCCACCAACTGATGGGAGGGTTACCTGCCACCAGAGTTCAGCCAGCGCGACCATTCATTAATTCAGGAGTAGACTTCTGCGGCCCCTTCTGGATTCATTTCAAAATTCGAGGAAAACGGCCACAGAAGGCCTATGTTGCAGTGTTTTGCTGTTTTTCCACCAAGGCCGTGCATCTGGAAATAGTAAGCGATCTAACAACAGGGGCGTTCATCGGATGTTTAAAACGTTTCATTAGCCGAAGAGGGCGCTGTCAGAATTTGTATTGCGATAACGCGACAAACTTCGTTGGTGCCAAGAACCAATTGGCAGACCTAAAGGAAGCCATACACACAGAACAAGCACAAGGGGCAATCACGAGGACATGCAGTGACAAGGGGATCGCATTCAACTTTATCCCACCAAGAGCTCCGCATTTTGGCGGACTGTGGGAGGCAGCAGTGAAATCTGCAAAAATTCTGTTCGTCAGAAGTGTGGCAACCGCCTCGTTGACCTATGAAGAGTTAGAGACCACGATGGTGGAAATCGAGGCAATTTTAAATTCTCGGCCACTAACACCGATGTCAGCAAATACGAATGATTTCAGCGCCCTAACTCCTGGACACTTCCTGATTGGCGAACCACTGACAGCACAAATTGATACAACTGCGGCACCAAGCAAGGCTTCATTATTAACAAGATGGAAACTGGTGTCGCACCTAAAGCATGAATTTTGGAACAGGTGGTCACGAGAGTATCTGAACGAGCTACAATACCGGAACAAATGGAAGGAACAAGTAGCCAACGCTAAACCTGGGATGATGGTGGTAATGAAAGAAGATAATTGCCCACCTCTTCAATGGCCACTTGGAAGAATAGTAAGGACCTATAAGGGCGATGACAATGCAGTTCGAGTAGCTGATATTCAAACAGCAACAGGCATCCTGAAGCGTCCAATACATAGGCTTGCTCCTCTTCCAGTACAGGAGCAGGCCGATGAAGAAGATGCAATGGCTCTATCTTCGCTCAAAAACATGACAAACCCAGATGAAACTCAACCCGACAACAATGAGTCCGGAACCAGAAAACGACGCAAATTGTCATCGCATACAACTCTCATGACTATGGTGGCAATACTGCTCATGTTACCACTTGTTCTGTGCAGTCCCATACGCATCGAAAAATTCAACTCAATAGCAGGCATCCATTTTGAACATGTTGGATCCACCAACCTCATCATCAGCGAGTGGAACATCATCACTTACTATGATCTACAGCCACTGTTGACGGAAATTCAATCTCTAGAGAACGGTACGAAGGCACTTCACCACTTATGCCAACAGCTTCGACAGAAAACACTCTGTGAAGATCTGGTGCTACAGTTCCAACAAACCGAATCTGAACTACGACTGGAAAACAGTTTGTTGTCACCACGCCGACAAAGGAGAGGGGCAATTAATGTGGTAGGAAATGTGGCTAATTCTTTATTTGGCGTATTGGACTCCGAGTATGCAGAGAAAATGTCGGGAACGATCACAGCAATACAGTCCAACGAAGAATACCTACTTACATTATTAAAAAACCAAACCTCAATTATTGACTCTACTATAAACATCATAAAACGTGACCAGAGGACGGCCTTGAAGGCATTTACAAAACAAGAAAATCAACTAGCTGAAATAACAAACCGGGTACGTGCTAACGAACAGTCAGCCTACGATGAAAAATTGTTCCAAATGTTCATCACCCTGGCACTTCAGTTAACCGTTACAGCATCAAATGTACAACGGATTCAGTCATCAATAATCAATGTACTGATCAATGTTCATCATGGGCAAATCAGCCCGCTTTTGCTGTCACCACAGCAACTCAAATTTGAAGTTGACAAAATCAGAGCACATTTAGAACCGACGATGCAGATCCCTGGATATCACGAGAACCTCCTGTATTTTTACAAACTGATGGTGGTTAAAGGGGGTGTCACAACTAAACACGCCATTTTCAAAATAACAATACCCTTAAAAGGACCAGACAAGTTCGAGCTGTACCGACTAATTCCGATACCAACGCTTGTAAACAACACCATTGTTGCGATTAAACCATCGACTCAAATTCTCGCCATCACACTGCATCGTGACAAATACTTCCCAACTAGCATCGAAAATCTGCAAACATGCTCAGTCGTCGGAGATCAGACATATCTCTGTCCGAACACACAACCAATTTTCAACAAGGGAGCAACTATTTGTTCATGCGAAGTAAGCTTATTCAACAATGATACTAAGCCGCATTGTGAGTTCAAGAAAATGGACAACCAGGTATGGTTTCAAACAAGCCATAAAAATAAATGGATATTTGCCTTAGCAAAGCCCATTCAAATCACAGCAGTGTGTGGCACAGAAGTATCACAATTCTCACTGGACGGTTCTGGATTCATCCACTTTGGACAAAACTGTGTAATTAAACATGAATCTCTTACACTATTTGGGAATCACGTATTGTCTTCAGTTTCGAGCGGATCCTACACCAGTTTTGGGAACATTCCGCAACTTGCAAAACCAACGAAACCAGATTCAGCATCGGCAGACACAGCAAGGGAACAATATAGCACCCAACTAAAGGAGCTCGCCGCATTACAAGACGCCATCAATGCTCAAAATATAATGGACCTTCCTAACCGAATCCAGTCACACAATTATCACAGTTTCGCCGTCGGGTACTCTGCATTGATACTAGTAGCCATCGGAATCATCATCCTAATTATACGGCACTGCGTACTCCCGAGGAAACACCAAACATCTCAAGCTCCAAGTCCAGCACCAAGGACAAGGATTCCTGATCCGGAAGCCGATTCTATTAATGAAACACCGTTCTAAAGAATTGACCTTCAGTCAATGCGGGGGAGGATGTTTAAGTTTGGTGGCACTGCACTGGCATTGCACTGACACTGCAGGAATGCGCTTACGCGAACCAGACAGAAATGCGATATTTCTGTTTGGACGGCATCGATTCCCACGCTGCTAAAATATGGTTCGGTGCAACAGAAATGCGATATTTCTGTTTGGACGGCATCGATTCCCACGCTGCTAAAATATGGTTCGGTGCATTGACGGTTCACTGCCAAGGCAGTGCCAAAAATGCAATGCAAGCAAATTGCAATACAAGCAAAATTTTATATCACGCAGCAGACGCATGTGACAGTGCATTGCCAAGGCAGTGCCAAAATTGCAACATAATCAAAATACCAGTATAAAAGGCATTGACAATTAATAAACGATCGAAGTTATTCATTGACTGCAAACAAGTTAAGTTGTTTTCTCTGAATTTAATTTCAATTAGTTCGAGTGGTTCAAGTGCCATTTCGAGCAAACTTCCTTCCAGTTGTACCAGGTTAAAGTGCCTGTACAACGCCTATCCAAGGGAAGCGTAAATATTCCCAAAGAGTTATACACGGTTAAAGTGCCGGTATAACAACAAAATTTGGGAATTAACAGACATCAATAACTCCTCCTACATACCGCGCCTACTTAAGATCCTCCCGCCTACTTGCGTCATGATAAACAATCAGCATATTCCGACCGTTGAAGAAATTCTCCCCGGCATAATACTTTTAAATCAATACGATGGTATAATTCATATCGACGGAGAAGAAGTCAATTTGACCGGTTCCTACGCCATACAATATCACAATTCTACAATCGCAATAGACAATCAAATATTTCAGTCTAATGAAATTTCTGGCAGTAAACCCCTTCCTGCTATTCTGCAACCGAATTCTACGCGAACAGCCGAGGAAGAGATCTTGAGCCTCGAAATGATGAAGGAACTACACCTGAAAAATATAAACTACATTGAAAAATTAAAAACTAAAGGCCTTGCAGCATCATTAACCAATTTCGGAATGTCAGGCATTACTCTAATTCTGATTGCAGTTTTGGCCATTAAATTGATGTCAAAAAGAAGACCAACATTGACTGGCAAATACTTGCCCAATAAAAAGGACGACATTTCACTACATGAAGTAACTGTTGCCCAAACTGAACAGCCACAGCCATCCCCACGATCGGACCAAACAACGTCATATTATCCTACTCAGACGAACGAGGGCGTTCGTTTTTAAAGGCGGAGGAGTTAACACGCGCAATATTTATTTTCTTTTTTTCACCTCTTTTATTACACTCTTTCACAATAATGTCAAATTGCAAATTTAGCAATATTTCCAAATAATATAGACTGAGCCTCAGCAAAGTGTACTCTTTCACAATAATGTGAAATTGCAATTTTAGCAATATTTCCCAATAATACAGAATGAGACTCAGCAGTGTGCCCGAAATATAGAGTAAGCATTTATTTTAAAGTAGGTTTCTTTTTATCAACAATGTTAGCATAAGTTTAGTTCTAGTGGAGAGTTCAATAAAGTAACAGCTAAAAGCTCAAGTCTTTTTTAAAAACCCAATTTAGCATTTAAATTAAAAACTTGCACGTCCACTATTCGGCCTAAAAGCCACTGAGTCGGGGGTGCACGCTCATCTCGAACTAAGACGAGGTCCCCGATCCTTACGTTTGACTTTGTTTCTTGCCACTTGTGGCGAACCTGCAGCTCATGCAAGTACTCTGCACTTCACCGCTTCCAAAAATCTTGATGCATCTGCTGTAGCTGCTTCCACTTCGTAAGTCGGTTTGTGTTGATGCCCAATAGATCTGGTTCTGGAACAGCTGTGAGCGGACCGCCCACCAAAAAGTGCCCGGGGGTCAGCGCTGCCAAATCCGTTGGATCATCCGATATAGCCGAAATCGGCCTCGAGTTAAGCACGGCTTCTATTTGCTTTAAGACAGTATAAAACTCTTCGAAAGTTAGCATAGACTCACCGATTATACGTCGAAGATGGTGTTTCATGCTTTTTATGCCCGCTTCCCATATACCGCCGAAATTAGGAGAACCTGGCGGGATGAAGTGCCAAGATACATTGTGAAGCGTAGCTGCACGTGCTCCTGCGTCTAGCTGATCGCGCAATGAATGAAGATCCTCTCGTAGAGTAGTGTTGGCCCCTACAAATGTCGTTGCGCAGTCGCTGTATATATCAGAGCTATACCCACGTTGCGAGAAGAATCGTCGCAGTGCTGCCAAAAATGTCTCAGTTGTCATATCGCTGACTAACTCGAGGTGAATTGCGTGCGTAGTAAGGCACACAAAAAGCGCAACGTATCCCTTGAGACTGCGACTGCCACGCCCTTTCGTAGCAAGGATGCGAAATGGATCTCCGTAGTCCAGGCCGCAGTGTTTGAACGCTGGCGCAGCTGTGCATCGATGTGTGGGCAGATTTCCCATTATTTGGTGGCTGACAGTGCTTTTCTGCCGAAAGCACAACGCAGCGATGAATGAAGCTTTTGATACTCGATCGCGCATCAATCAGCCAGTAGCGTCGGCGAAGAGCGTGAAGTGTTGCTTGTGTTGCCCCATGCAAAGTTAACTCGTGTGTTTGCTTGATCAGCAGCTTGCTAAGAGGGCTGTCCTTTAGCAGGATAATTGGAAAGCGTTCGCATGCCGGCAATAAAGCGTTCTTCAAGCGCCCATTCAATCGCAGTATTCCTTTCTCATCCAGCATTGGATTTAATTTCAAAAGTTTACTTTTAGAATTGAGTCCTCTATTCTGTCGAAGACAAGATATTTCATTAGAAAAGTGAGTATTTTGAACATACCTTATGCAACATTCTAAGGCAGTAGCTCGCTCTGATGCATTGCACCATGGTGTTGTGTCGTGTGCTCGTTTTAGCAAAGCATTCGCAAACCGTTGACACCAAGATGTTACAGCGAGTAGTTTGTTAATAGTAGAGTAGGTCTGCAAAATCCAACTATTGGGCTCTTGCTCGGGTACTGCTAGCAATGCTAATACGCCAGATTCGCCTTCATCCTCGATGTTGCTTTGGGGCTCGACAAGGGCGTGTTTTGGCCAGTTGCATTCTTCTTCTTGGAGCCATGAAGGGCCGAGCCACCAAATACTGTAATCCGCAAGTTGTGATGGAAAAATCCCACGTGAGGCTACGTCAGCTGGGTTGCACTTCGTGGATACATAACGCCACGACTCCACGTCAGTCAGTTGCTGAATTTTAGTAACGCGGTTTGCAACATATTGCTTATGGTCTCCAGGCTTGGAGCGAATCCATCTGAGTGCGGTTCTCGAATCGCACCAGCAATATGTTTGTATGTGGTTCAGTTGAAGTGTATTTAAGATTTTCGCGGCTAATGAAGCTGCAAGCACTGCTCCATTCAGCTCCAAACAGGGTATGGTCCGTTTTTTCAAAGGTGCTACCTTGGTTTTGGCCATCAATATTGAGACCTTAACCTCTCCTTCTGCTGTCCTTACTCGTAGGTATGCAACAGCGGCATATGCTGCAGATGATGCATCAGAAAATATGTGAAGTTGAAACTCACCCGCGTCAGCTGCTGTGAAAACCCACCTCCTTACTTTAATGCGTTCGATGAGTGGTAGCTCATCCCGAAATTTTCTCCAGTTGGTTTGATGAGGTTCGGGTAACGGGTCATCACACATGCAGCCCGTACGCCATAGGTCTTGACATATGCGTTTACCAGTTATGATTACCGGAGCCAATAGACACGTTGGATCATAGATCTTGGCGACGTCCGAGAGTTGCTGCCGTTTAGTAATTGCTGAAGAAATCGAAGTCACCTCTACCTGGTACCCAATGAAATCATTACGGCACGAGCAATATATGCCGAGCGCTTTCGTATCGCGGTCCACATTGAGGTCACAACAAATCGCCTCCTCCTTGTACTCGGCTTTGACTCTTTGAAGAAATTCCGATGAGTTGGCGTTCCACTTTCGAAGTGTGAACCCACCGCGCTGTAGCAGTTTCTGTAGTTCTTGCTGCAATTGCACTGCCTCGTCGACAGTATCTGCGCCACTGAGACAATCGTCCATATAAAAGCATTCTCTTAGAACCTCCGCTAAGCGTATGCAGAACTTTTATCGTTAAATACGGTGAGCAGTTCAGCCCGTACGTGACTGTTAATTGCCGATAAAAACAAAGCTGGTAATTTTCATCTTTCCAGATAATTCGCTGCATGTCGGCATCATCACGATCGATTAAAATTTGTCGGAAACATTTCTCGATGTCCGACATGAATGCAATGCGATGCATGCGCCACTTCAATATGATGGCTGATAAATCATTTTGGAGCTTTGGGCCGACATGAAGACAGTCATTCAGCGAGACGCCCGATTTACTTTTTCGAGAGGCGTTAAAGACGGTCCTTAACTTCGTTGTGGAACTAGAATCCTTGTAAACTCCATGGTGTGGAATGTAGCAGACAGCCTGTGGCTCGGCTTCTTCGTAAACAGGTTCCATGTGCCCAAGGTTACAATACTCGAACATGAAGTCTTCGTAGAGTTCTTTCAAGCGAAAGTCTTTGCCGAGACGATTGTGCTGATAGTAAAATAGTCTTATAGCATCAGACTTTGAATCTGCGAGCGCAGATAGATCAGATGTTTTCTTGAACGGGTAGCGCACTACATAGCGCCCAGAACTGGTCCGGCGCACAGTACGTTCAAAGAAATCTTCACAATATGCCTCATCTAGTGTCAGTTCAGATGGTGATTCCACATCCTCGCATTCGTTGAAGGTCCAGAGCGCTTTAACAAGTTGGTTGAGCTCCGTAACAGTAGATGCACAAAAGCTTGTGCGTAGCTGGGGCATCGCTTCAGGAAATCGACCGTGAACGACCCGACCCAGACAAGGTGTGTGCGTTGCGCCACAGGGGCACTAGGAGAGGTCTGTCTTACTTCACCGCACAAAAAGAGTCCATAAGTATCAGCTCCCAAAATTACATCAATGGATCCCGGTTCATAAAACTTGGGATCTGCAGGATCAAGGTCTAAAAGATCAGTAAAAAGCATGGGGTTCAAGCGAGCGCTTGGTAACTTATGACTTAAGCGTAGTAAAGCTAAAGCCGAGCAATTAATTTTGAAATTGGGCTTGTACACAGAGTACACGACAAATTCGATCAGACCTGTTGAGGTGCCAAGTTTAGCACAACCTACTCCAGTTACAGGAACTCGAAGCTTTTGACGCTGCAAGCGCAGCTGTTGTGCAGCGAATTCGCTGATAAACGACGCCTGAGATCCGCCATCCAAGAGAGCTCTCAGCTGGAGACAGCGGCCATTAGAAGAGCGAACTTCAATGAGAGCCGTAGCGAGCACTACGTGGCCAAAAGAAGTTGATGCAGGATTTTCTGAAGCGCTTTCACTTTCAGCGCGCGCGTGGTACGAAGCTATGCCGTTCGATGGTACCTGCAGACCATCGTGAAGCATAGTGTGGTGCTTTAGTTGACATTTCCGGCAGGTGTATGCAGAAGGACACCCGCTAAATCCATGCCCAGACTTCAAGCAATTCTTACATAATTTTGTCCGTATGACGAAACCTAGTTTTTGCGACGAAGTGAGCTTACGAAAGTCAGGGCAAAACATCAACAAGTGCTTGCCAGAGCAGCTTACGCAGCGGGCGATGGTAGTACTGTGACTGCGCACCGGTAGCGCATTTGGCTTAGTTGCTCCTTCGATTACGGACAATCAGCCAAGTCAATCTATTTCTCATTCGAGCTGGAATATACCAGCAAACGTGCCGTTGGCTGACCCTGACTTTTTCAAATCTCAGCGTTTCGACTTGCTCATTGGAGCAGGTCTCTTTTTTGAACTCTTGTGCGTAGGTCAGATTCAATTAAGCAAGGAATTGCCGTTCCTACAAAAAGGTTGGGTTGTTCGCGGAGGCGGTCTATTCATTTCGCATAAATCATCATGCATTGCTATCACTGCCAAGTCGGATTTTTGGAGTGAATCTGACTACTACCTGGAAGATTTGGTACAAGGTTTTTGGGACGTCGAAAATGGCACGGATTCTTCAGCAACACTCAGCAAAGAAGATTTATATTGCGAAAAACACTTCAGCGACAATCACGTTCGTTTGGAAACAGGGGAGTATTCAGTACGCCTTCCAAACAAGATTTGCTTTTCGCAGCTTGGCGATTCGTATCCCCAAGCACTTAATCGTTTTCTAAATTTAGAACGACGCTTACAACGCAACACTGCGCTAAAGGCACAATATTCGACATTCATAAGAGAATACTTGGAACTCTCACATATGTCTCGAGTGGACAATTTACCGACCGGGCTGCCGACTTTCTTTTTACCGCATCATTTCGTGATGAAGGCCGATAGTACAACTACAAAATTGAGAGTTGTGTTTGATGGCTCCGCTCGTAGTGGAACCGGTTACTGTTTGAATGACACTCTTATCGCAGGGCCAAGCTCTTCGATATTTTACTGCGTTTCCGCTCCTTGCGCTTACCGCTGACATCTGCAAGATGTATCGATGCGTACGAGTCTCGCATCCAGATAACTACTTACAGTGCATATTGTGGCGAGATGACCCAATGGATCCAGTTCAAATCTACAAGCTCGATACCGTGACATACGGTAGTAAATCTGCAGCATTTCTCGCAATTCGTGCTATGCAGCAATTAGCCATAGACGATGGCGATGCGTTTCCGATTGGTGCTCGAATTCATCGTAGCGATTTTTATGTAGACGATATGGTTTCAGGCGGAAACACTGTCGAAGAGGCACTTGAAATCATGCAGCAAACTAAGCAGCTGTTGGCGAGAGGAAAATTTTATCTCAGGAAGTGGAGTTCCAACAGCCTGGAAGTGCTCGATCAGATCGAAGAGTCTGACAGAGAACAATTTTTAAAGTTTCATGATGGCACTGACATAATGAAAACTCTTGGTCTAGTCTGGGACACAACTACTGATAACTTCTTATTTTCGTTTATTCCACAGTCGACAGCAAAGAGAATCACCAAGCGTACGGTGCTCTCACTAATCGCTCGCTTCTACGACCCACTTGGTCTCATTGGTCCTGTCATTGCAAAGGCCAAAATATTCATGCAGCATCTGTAGAAAGAGAAACTTGATTGGGATGAAAGTCTTCCAATGTCGCTTCAAGGAGGCTGGCTCGATTTTTGTGCAGATCTAGACCAAGTTGGAAAATGCAGCTGTCCACGATTTGCTATTCAGCCAGGAGCCAATTTGGAATTGCACGCGTTTTGTGATGCGAGTCTTGCAGCTTATGATGCATGTGTCTATGTCCGGGCTGAATGCAGCGGTGTGCTTACAGCTCACCTCCTCTGCTCCAAATCTCGTGTTGCACCTTTAAAGACGATCACTGTTCCCAAGCTGGAGCTGTTGGCGGCTGCATTACTCGCCGAAGTGATTCACGCCATCTCAAATATTGGCATATTTAAATGCCCAATTTACTGTTGGCCCGACTCCAAAGTCGTACTTTGTTGGTTGCAAGACCAACCTTCTAACTACAATGTTTTCGTCGCCAACAGGATAAGCAGGATCCAAGAACTCACACGTGGAATGGTGTGGCGGCAAGTTCCCACATGCTTGAATCCAGCAGACATTTTATCGCGTGGCTCAACGCCAATGGAACTTACAAACTCGAACCTATAGAAGCATGGTCCAGAATTTTTTCGGTCCTCTTTCGATGAGTGGCCAACTACTTCGCCTTTTCAACAGGACTTACCCGAAAGGCGCCGAACTGTCTTGCTAACGACAGCTGCAAACGAAGATCTATCTCTGGACTGCAAATTCATCAACTCGTTTACGTTACGCATATATTTATAAATTTCGCAAAGGAATTCGCTCGAATTTGCTCACTATCAGCGACATTCAGATGGGAACGGCCTTGCTCATTCGGATGGTTCAAACCTCTACATTGGTTGAGGAATACAGGACGCTTAAGGCCAAAGGTACAATCGCATCATCAAGTAAGATACATTCTCTAAACCCGTTCTTAGACAAAAACGGTTTGCTTCGCGTCGGTGGACGTCTTCAAAATTCTGCACTAGATTTCGATGCACGACATTCAATCATACTGCCCAAGAAGCACCCGCTTACTATTGCAATAATAAACTATTTTCATTACAAGCTTTTGCACGCTGGCTCCCAGGCACTTTTGGCTTCGCATAGACTTCAGTACTGGCCGATTGGTGGAAAGAAAGCCGTCGCCAGCGTCGTCAACAAATGTGTTCGCTGCTTTCGAGCCAAGCCCATGGTAATTCAGCACATCATGGGGAGTCTTCCGGCGGATAGAGTGCAGCCTGGCAGAGCATTCCTGGTGACAGGTATTGATTTCTGTGGACCATTTCTCTACCAGTCGGAAGTCCGAAACCGGCCACCGATCAGATGCTACATTTGCGTGTTCATATGCTTCGCTACTAAGGCGACTCATCTGGAGCTGGTTAAGGATTTATCGACTCCATCCTTTCTAGCAGCTTTAAGGCGATTCATAAGCATTCGCGGGACTCCGAAAACCATTTGGTCTGATAATGCAACTAATTTTGTCGGCGCGAAAAATGAATTGGCGGATTTAAGGCGACTGTTTCAGGACCAAGCGCATCTAAAGGCAGTTCAGCAGCAATGTCTGAGTGATGGAATAGACTGGCAGTTCATCCCGAAACGCTCTTCGCACTTTGGGGGGCTATGGGAGGCTGCAGTAAAAAGTGCAAAATTTCATTTTTGGCGCACTGTTCATCGACCGATCCTCAGCTTCGATGAGCTGAGAACATTAGTTTATCAAATTTCTGCTATTTTAAACTCACGACCTCTATGTCCCATTTCAGAAAATCCAGACGATCTTGACGTGCTCACGCCTGCACATTTCCTCATTGGGGCTTCATTCGCATCTATAGCCGAGCCAGACGTTTCTATACTTAACATAAATCGACTCTACAGATGGCAGAAAGTTTGCTTCATGCAGGAAGTCTTTTGGAAGAAGTGGAGCTCCGAGTACTTGACCATTCTTCAGCAACGGAGCAAATGGCGCACAAATAATGCGAATTTGAAGACTGGCGCCATGGTGCTTCTGAAAGAAGAAAATCTTCCACCTCTTAAGTGGCAGTTCGCTAGAGTTGTGGACGCTGTCAAAGGAAATGACGGAGTAGCACGTGTCGCCATTCTACGCACTAGCAGTGGAATAACTAAGCGTGCCATTAACAAACTCTGCGCTCTCCCAATAGATGATGGAGTTGGAAGCGTGGACCTTCCAACGGGGGAGGATGTTGAGAGACTGCAGCCCTGATATGCTAATTTGTTATACATAAAATATGTTGAGGTCTGGCAACGCATAGCTACATGCAATCACATCACCAGATTTGGTCTTGCTATGTAATAACTTTTTTACTTCGTTGTCAACCTTCGTGGCTATAAGAGCCAAATTCGCAAAATAATAAATTTTATAACGTTTCGGGAATTTCGAGTTTTTGCTTAAATTCTATTTTCGATAGCTAACAAAAAAGCTTGTTAGCTTTACAATATATATTAACTAAATAAATAAATGGCCCTACAGCGCGAGTGAATTTAGAGATTTACAATTCAAATCACTGCTACAATTATTTGTACTATTCAGCATCCTGCAGACTGCAAGTTGCAGTTGAATTGTCTTCCATTTCGATATTTCACGAAGTTCGCTTGATATTCTAGAGCTTCTCGCTCACTTTCATTTCGATGATTCTAGTTGGACATTTGTTCGATAGCTTATTTCATTTATTCATATTCTTCACCAAGGCACATTAACAAGGTATGCCACTTACAGCTCTATTCCTTCGACCGTCTCAATACTAATTTCGTCTCAATAGAGCATTTCGGCACAATTTCTACTTTTCCTTATTCAGAAGAGAAATCAAAAGCTCGAATTGTATCAATTGAGATATTCATTGTGACTGTCGAATTAGGAGGTAACAAGCGAAAACAGCTATTGAAAAACGTCAATTTTGAAGCAAAAAAGCAAAAATTTGTTTATTGCAGCAATTTAAAGGAAGTTACACAATTTTAAAAACACAACACATGTATGGCCTGCTGCTAAAACTCCTTTATATCGGGAGTTCGAGGTCCTCTGCCACTGCTCCCACAAATTTTACACTGCTCGCAGCGCTATCAGGCTGTTTTCCCGGCTTGCTGCTCTGGGTGAAATGCTGGTGCTCTTTGAATGAAATGCTGCAGCTGCTCCTACGTCCTCCTGTTAAATATACGATGTCTAGAAATTAAAAGAAATAAGATAAAACACCAAATTAATGAAAATTTCCAAAAAATACTCACTTTTCTGCAGTTTTTGTTTCCATTTTTCGTTTTTTGTGAAGAAGAAGAAGCACAAACAGCTGTTTTCACAGCAAAGAGCTTTAAATGAAACGCCAAAGCTTTTTTCGTGATACGATTGGTAAAGAATAGGGTTGTAGAAAGCCCGGCACAAGAAAGCGGATCAATTGATACTCTCAATCAATTGTGCCGGGAGCGAGCGAATAGGGCTGTTAGGGAGAGCCGGCTGTCAAAACCTCTCTACACCTTCGTATTGGTGAACGGTTGCATTCTTCCGTAAAAAAAGTGCCAAATATCAATGTTGATATTTTTAGTACGACGAACCTTTTTTTGGACTATTTAGCATGTAAATAAACGGATTTGATGTATAATATTAATTAGTAAATACAAATTCGACAATGAATGTGGAGCACGATGACACGCCTTGGTTCAAATCGACAACAAACCAAATTCTAGAAAATAACTCGGCTAATTTTATACAACCAGTTTTTGAAGACTCTCCCGAAAATTACTTGCTAACTGAGTAGACGTTTACGCCGCCGCGCCACGCCGCCGCCGCCGCCGGTTTTTGCCTTTTATGACGCGCCGCCGCCGAGTCACATAAATAATGGCGCGGCGGCGGCGGCGGCGTTCGGCGTCAGAACTTTTTATACAACTTTAAAAAATAAAAATTTTGAAATATATCGTATAAAGCCGCCAAATAGTCATTTCAAGTAATCGATTAATCGTTGAGATTGTCTCATCTCCCATCTCCCTATGTCCCATCTCTAGAACATTTAACGGCTGTAGTTCAAGTGTGGTTTACATAGTTTACAAATTACGAGACTTCTTGCAAAAATTTAAAGACGCAGTAAATATTCTGTCTGGAGATTCGTATCCATCAATAAGCCTTGCGTTAATCATCAGAACAGAGATTGTATCAATATTGGGTGAAGCTGAGATCAATGTCCCGTTTTATTTGACCGATATGAAAAATAATATAAAAAGTAAATTGGATTCGAGATTCCCAATATCAGATACATATACTAGTCTACGCATCCTTACTAGATCCGCGATTCAGTTCACTGGACTGTGTGTTAGAGTACTGTAAAGAACAAAATCTTACAAAATCTGATTTTTTGTTAAAAATGTTTAAAGAGCTGATTGGCTATGTACAACAAGCTAGCGATCAGCAGGGTAGTTATAGTGAATCTCCATCTGTAAGCAAAATAATAAAGCTGGCTCAACGACATTCTGCAAATACCAAAAACAGTAATTTGGAAGCTGAATGCCATCTACTTTTAAGTTTGTCTTCATGCCAAGATGTATTAACTTTCTGGAGAGAAAAGGCATCTGCAATGCCCTTACTATCTATGCTAGCACAAAAAGTGTTATGTATTCCGGCAACGAGCACACCAAGTGAGCGAGTCTTTTCTATTGCTGGTCTTACAATTACTCATAAACGATCGCAACTCAGTCCTCACAACGTCAATAAAATTGTTTTCATACATGACAATTACGATACATGCAAAGAAAGTTTAACTTAATTTTTTATTTATTAATTTAAGGCTGAAGAAATGCAAAGACTTGAATTTTTTATATTATTACATACATATATAAGTAAACAAGTCTGTGAAGGATGACTGTTAATTTGTTTTAAATCATGCTTTTATTTATTAATTTAAGGCGTTTATACGCATCTATTAATTTAAGCTGAAGAAATGCAGGCTTAAATTTTTTATACAATTACATATGACGCGCCCAGAGCAGAAACGACTTTTATACCTGCAGAGCGCATGTGCGCAATGAGGCGAAAATTGACACTCGAAGCGTTTTTGCTCTGTGCGCGTCATATGTAAGTAATCAAGTCAGTGAAAAATGACTGTGAATTGATTTTATAGCAATTTTTGTTTTTCTTAAATACTTATAAAACATTTGAAGTGTTATTTTTTTAAATTTTAAAAGGAAAATTTTATTTAATGAGTGCTTACGCCGCCGCCGCCGGTTATATCTACCGGCTAAGCCGCCGCCGCCGATTCTTTCTGGCATCTACGCCGCCGCCGAAGCTAACACAGTCGGCGTAAACCTCTAATGCTTACCTACCCACCCAGTGCCCTGTGCGTACGGCAGTAAGCCTGTTTACATTCTTCTTGTTCATTCTAAAGCTTTAAACACAATCAACTCGCGAGGCGAATTTTACGCGGCGAACGCGCGCTGTCAAAATTAACGGCCTTACCGTATAAATCACCGTGATCGAACGCAACGCGAACACGAAGCCAACGCCGGGATCAAAAAACGGCATTTTGTAAATCACGGCGTAATTGCGTTCGTTGTCTTACGGCATCACTTGAGCTGTCAAGTTCTTACGAAAAAGAGTTGTATTTTTCTTAATTTATCAGCCAAATACAAAACACACAAAATTTGCTGCATCCATTGCATACCTCCCATAGCCTAGTGGTTAGAGCGTTCGACTAGCACGCGAGAAGTTGCGAGTTCAACCCTCAACCGCGATGCATTTCTTTTTTTTTTGTGATTTCGATCCTCAACTGCAGTGCTAGTATTTTTTTTTTTTTGTACTTTTTTCTTTAGTATTTGTCTTTAAGAAGTACTGCAATACTTATTATTTGCTTCTGCAGATTACCACAAATCAATTTTCACTCGAAATTACCAAAAATTTTGCGTTTAAAAAACTGAACGCGAGCACAAACCCAAGTGAACGATTTGACAGTTCAAGTGAGTGAATGCGCCGCGTTGCGTTTTACGCGGTACGGCAGTGCATGTGATTGCCCACAATGACGACGCTAGCGTAGTTCGCCTCCCAACGATTCGTCTCGCGATAGAACAATTTCTAATTTGGTCGCTGCCGCCCTGCGAAAAAGTCAACTGTTCAGCTGTCAGTGGTGAAAAATAAATAAATTGAAGTAAGGAAATTGGAAATTTTTGTGCGGAAACTATTTTTATAGTTTAACAACTCGGAAAATTCGTGAATTCGTGGTTTCCGTGGATTTTTTTAAATTCTGTGCTTGTTCTGGGGATGATTTTTTCCGAATCAACTGATGCGAATTTCGCTCTGGTTCTGTTTCACTGGGCGAAATTCCACGACGACTGCCGTCAAGACGCCTTTATTCGCCGAGTAAAATTCGTCTCGCGAGTTGATTGTGTTTAAAGCTTAAGAAGGGTACGTTTTTTCCGGTGTCATACGTGCAGCAGATATTCTTGGTGATTCTGCATGTCACCAAACCTTTTCATTGTCGTTTTGCTTCTACCTTTGATCTCGCTTATCGAAGCACCCACGTCTGCCGCGCTAGAATCGTAGAGTGCAGAGCCTAGCTTCGCAAGTTCATCAGCAGTCCTAATATATTTCTGCAAACTGGTATTCATACCAGAGTTCCTAAAAATCTTCTAGCCAGGATTAACAGTTCCATCCTCCACTCCTCCACCAGTTTCGATCGAATTTTACTAATTATGCCTTGGAATAACCCTGATATGAATATCACCACATCGTCAGCATAGGCCACTACACAGGCATTGTCCGCCTCCATCGTTAGCAAAATTTGTTCATAACGATCAGCCATAGTATAAGAGATAGAACTGACCCTGGGCTAAGGAAAAAATTTTATTTTGTTTGATAGACCAATTTCAGCCTGGATGCATCTGCTTTTAAGTAGCGACACTATCCAGGATCTGATGAAATCCTCCACCACTTGTGTTATGGCCTTTTGGATTGCTTCAACCCTGACATTGAAATTTTGAGCCGCTTCTGTCCCACATATCGCCGCACATTACTAAAATATTTCCATTTTTCCTTGCTGCTCTCTCCTAAGTTGCTTGTGAAAAAAATTGCATCTCCTTCTCCCAATTTTTCACATTGGCGATGCCTACTTTTTCCAATGGGAGTTTTTTTAACTTTTCGAACATTATTCACAATAGGAGAATTGGGAACAGGGAAAAAACTCCCAAAAAAATTTTATTCAGAATAGGAAAGTTGGGAAATGGGAAAAAATTCCCAGGAATTTTCTATTCAGAATTGGGCTGAAAATTTACATTCTATTTTCATTTTTGAGTTGACACACAATTTATGAAATTAATAATATATACTGCTAAGCAAGCATTTGCTTCTAATTATAAACTTTTTATATGCGTATGCAGTTTTGATAAAAGATAAACATAATTTCTGTGGTCAAAAGCAATAACGACTTAAGTCGACTTAAGACGAAATTGAGTTGACGTTACCACTGTATTCCTGACGTTGATGCGCATATTTTGTTCAAACCCTGGTATCTGTACCCATCTCAGAAAAAAAGTTATTTAAAGAAAACACATGCACTTATGTACATGCACTTATGTGCATTTCAAATTTCGAATTGCATTTTCTCGAAACAGTTGTTTTCGACTTAAGTCGTTATTGCATATGACCACAGATTTTATAAGCTTTATATTAACTTCACTTTCTGTCAGTAAGTCGTCAAATCTAGTAATCAATTTTTCACCCACTTCCCGACTACTTAGAGATCTGAAACTTTGCATACATGCCTAACCTAGAGCCCAATACATGAATCAATATGGGCGTAGGATAAGGGGCGTGGCACTTTTTTATAAACTTCAGATTTGTGTATAACTTTAGAACTACACATCACACATCAATGAAACTCGGTAGGAACTTACTACATATCCATATCCTTCTACTGAGAAAATAAGGGGGCACTGGATAAGGGGGCGTGGCACCCCCCATACAAACAAACATTTTTGATCTCGATTAGCTTTGGAGCTAAAGGTCGTGCAGCATTGAAATTTCGTATGCAGTCGCCTCTTGGATGTGTCGTCCCACTGGTAAAATTTTATGGGCGTAGGATAAGGGGGCGTGGCACCCCCCATACAAACAAAATTTTTTATCTCGATTAGCTTTGGAACTAAAGGTCGTGCAGCATTGAAATTTCGTATGCAGTCGCCTCTTGGATGTGTCATCCCACTTGTAAAATTTTATGGGCGTAGGATAAGGGGGAGTGGCACCCCCCATACAAACAAAATTTTTTATCTCGATTAGCTTTGGAACTAAAGGTCGTGCAGCATTGAAATTTCGTATGCAGTCGCCTCTTGGATGTGTCGTCCCACTGGTAAGATTTTATGGGCGTAGGATAAGGGTGCGTGGCACCCCCCATACGAACAAAATTTTTGATCACGATTAGCTTTGGAACTAAAGGTCGTGCAGCATTGAAATTTCGTATGCAGTCGCCTCTTGGATGTGTCGCCCCACTGGTAAGATTTTATGGGCGTAGGATAAGGGTGCGTGGCACCCCCCATACGAACAAAATTTTTGATCACGATTAGCTTTGGAAATAAAGGTCGTGCAGCATTGAAATTTCGTATGCAGTCGCCTCTTGGATGTGTCGTCCCACTGGTAAAATTTTATGGGCGTAGGACAAGGGGCGTGGCACTTTTCAAGCAACTACACACTTGGGCTTCAGTTTATAATTATAGGTACACCACACATCAATGAAACACGATAGGAACTTACTCGCCGCGCCTTGCACGCAAAATAGCAACAACTCACCGCGCCAAAGCAACGGGGGTTTTGCGCATGGGCCGAGCTCGCCGCGCCTTGTAAGCAAAACAACAACAACTCATCGCAACACAAATATGCCACGAATATTAGGGTCGATCACAGCCGTATTATTTGTTAAATTGAGGATATGACGATAGGAGACTCTATGAATACCCTAAATATTGTGTACTGCTCTGCAAGTTTTAAATTCTTTTTGCGAAAAATTTCAGAGCTCTAAAATTGAATTTATGGAAAACTAAAAAGTAGAAAATAAAATTATATAAAAAAAACTTTTTTAAAATAAGCTTTAATTTATTTAATGTACTAAAAAGTAGAAAATAAATTGTTTCCAAGTCACCTGTATCTTACTATTAATAAACTCAAACTAAACTCAAAATTTTTATTACGGATAAAGCTTTCGACATAGCAACAAGAAAGCTTAAGGTGCTTATTTTGTAAATCCCAACGCCTCACTTCACCCTGCGTTCACTAATTTGGTATTTTGTAAAACGCATCACCTCACTCGGTGACTGCTCGCGTTGTCTTACGTAGTTTCATATGAAAATCGGTACCGCGTAAAACGCAACGCGGCGCATTCACTCACTTGAACTGTCAAATCGTTCACTTGGGTTTGTGCTCGCGTTCAGTTTTTTAAACGCAAAATTTTTGGTAATTTCGAGTGAAAATTGATTTGTGGTAATCTGCAGAAGCAAATAATAAGTATTGCAGTACTTCTTAAAGACAAATACTAAAGAAAAAAGTACAAAAAAAGAAAATACTAGCACTGCAGTTGAGGATCGAAATCACAAAAAAAAAGAAATGCATCGCGGTTGAGGGTTGAACTCGCAACTTCTCGCGTGCTAGTCGAACGCTCTAACCACTAGGCTATGGGAGGTATGCAATGGATGCAGCAAATTTTGTGTGTTTTGTATTTGGCTGATAAATTAAGAAAAATACAACTCTTTTTCGTAAGAACTTGACAGCTCAAGTGATGCCGTAAGACAACGAACGCAATTACGCCGTGATTTACAAAATGCCGTTTTTTGATCCCGGCGTTGGCTTCGTGTTCGCGTTGCGTTCGATCACGGTGATTTATACGGTAAGGCCGTAAATCTGTTGTCTTTCTTGCCAAATTAAAATAAAGCATACTTTTAGGACCCAAAATTCTGGGTACGGATAAATTTTTCGACATAGCAAGTTTCGAACAGGTGGTGATATTAGGTAAGCTTATATCTTTTCTGTCTTGCCAAATTAAATTATGGAAATTGTCAATGTAAACAAAGTAACGGTAACTGAACCATAACATTGAGTGCGCAATAGCGTTTTATTTAATAGTATGATATCAATGCAAATAAAATAAATGAAAATTTTGTAAATACAGCAAAATTTTTGAAAAATGCACTGCGCTTAATTTGATAAAATTTAAAGACAAGCAAACATATTATTTGCCTAATAGGAAATTGCCATTTGCCAGTTTGCAGTCGGCAAAACGAAAATTCGACAAGACGGCAATACATCAAGAAATGCTCATTCACGGCTGCGTTCGAAGCGCACATCCACCAATGCAATTTCCCAAAACCAGTTTTTCCACGTGGTGGAACATAAATGAGAACAAGCAGAACATCCGCACTACGGTCTGTTCTGCTCGACATCAGCAGCGATACTGACGAATCCGACGGTTGCTTAGTTGGATTTTGTGGATGGAGGCTTTGTAGTTTGGTGGCGAGCGCATTGAAATTCCTGTTGCAATTTCACAAAACAGTGAAAAAGAACAAGATTGCATTCTCATTCTCTGAACAATTGCCGAGAGCGGACGTGTTTCCCTCGGCTCTATCCTTCCGCGTTAATAGTTTGGTTCTCCAGTAACTAAATATTCAAAAATCTACACAAAGTCGAGGTAGAGGCGGCTGCTTTGAAAGTGACTTACAGGCCAGTATATCCAACAATAATATTGTGGCATAGATTCTTAAATAATTTTCCTTCAAGGACGTAGAATGAGCGTCTCGCACTCCCCTCCACCAGGAAAACAGCAAGCACCAAACACCGGCTCACCAAGTCATGGAGTATTGGCGTCTCACTCGGCCGCTTCAACAATCGAATTAAGCGCTGTACCAGCACCGTGCGCAAAGAGTGCGGACATATCCAAGCACGCAACACACTATCCCGCGCAAGCAGCTCGCTCCGCACCCACACCAGCAGCACGCTCAACACCCCAACTAGCAGCCCAGCCAACAAACAAAACATCTAATGAAAAATTAAGCACTGCACTGATAACAAACGGAGCACTGGCAAGAACACAAATTGTCCAAAATCCGAATAATAGAGAAACAAAGCAAATAGATTTGCCACACTTGTCCTGGAGTGCCGAATGCACAACTCCCGATCCAATAATAAAAAATAAACATACTAATACTATGCCTTGCTTTTCGGAGAGAGCGGATCAAACGCCAAATTCAAAAAGCTCATCCGCTCAGAGCGCCTCTCTCAAAAGCTCCCTAAATAGCTCCAATATAACTGTCAACTCAAATAGCTCTCCAGCTACTAAACAAAAAGGGCCGGCAGTGCAGACCGGCATGGATCGCTATATTAACATAAAGCGCAAACTAAGCCCTCAAAAAAGTTCAGCGAAACAAGCACCCAAAATACTAAAACGTTTTGAAGGAAGTAAAGATAGTAGCATATCCAATCAAAACCGGTTTGCTATCCTCGCAACCGTCAATGATGATCCTCCCAATAGCGAAGCAACTGAATCAAGAAAAAATGCCAGGCCCCCTCCAATATATTTGCGAGAGCAATGCTCAAGTGCACTAGTTGCAAACATAACGCGCCTAACCTAATTCCACTTAAAAATGGAAACATTGATGAAACAAAAATCCAGGCCTATTCTGAAAATAGTTATAGACAAATAACCAGCTTCCTAAATGAAAACAAAAAGAACTACTATACATATCAGCTTAAAAGTAGCAAGGGCTTGGTAGTCGGAATTAAGGGAATCGAATCTACTGTAGACCCAAACGAAATAAAGGAAGCGCTTAAAGACGCTGGTTTTGAAGCAAAAAGCGTATTTAACATAAAAAACAAGGACAAAATACCGCAGCCACTGTTCAGAGTCGAACTTGAGCACGATGGAGCTAAACTTAAAAAAAATGAATCCCACCCTTTATATAGTGTCAGATATTTGCTGCATCGCAAAATATCAGTCGAAGAACCACATAAGCGCAGAGGACCTGTGCAATGCTCAAATTGTCAGGAATATGGCCACACAAAGGCCTATTGCACCCTGCGAGCCATTTGCGCTGCTTGTGGCGATCCCCACCCCTCAACCTCTTGCAACTTGTTCAAAACGAACCCGCAAGCACGAAAATGCAGCAACTGCAGCGGTAACCACACCGCAAACTATAGAGGTTGCTCTGTATATACGGAATTGAGAAATAAATCTCACAAACCGCTGCAGCGGCAAAAAGCTACTCCCTTGCAGCCACCAATCCTAGTGCCAAACTTTCAAAGAGCAGACCAAGCTACTAACCCAGCTCCAATGCTGTCATATGCTGATGCTGTCAAGTCTCTGCCATCCACTAGTACTCAAGGGGCCACCCCACCATCTAACTTGGAAGCAATGATTTCCAATTTGGCTCAATGCATGACTCAGTTCATGTCGTCAATGCAAGGTATGCTGCAAGAACTAATAAAGTCGCAAAACCAATTAATGCAAGTTCTTATTTCACAAAAATGAACAGCATTAGAATATGTCATTGGAATGCGAACGGCATCAGCAACCACAAACTTGAAGTTCAACACTTCTTAGAAAGTAAAGAAATCGACATAATGCTTATATCTGAGACGCATTTAACGAATAAAAACAACTTCAAAATTCCTCGTTATAACTTCTATTGCACAAATCATCCAGATGGGAAAGCACATGGAGGTACAGGTGTACTAATCAGAAGTCGCCTACACATTAGAAGAGCACTGTAGAAACTACCTGCAAGCAACATCTATCTCGCTACAATGCTGACAGGAGAGTATTACTCTAAGCGCAGTGTACTGCCCTCCTAGATTTTCTGTATCAGATAGCCAGTTCATAGAATTCTTTGATACACTTGGCAAAAAGTTTATTGCCGCAGGTGATTATAATGCGAAGCATATGCACTGGGGATCTCGACTGACACATCCTAAAGGAAGGCAACTGTTCTCGACGCTAATGAGTCGGTGCCTAAATCTTGAGTTCATTTCATCAGGGCAGCCGACCTACTGGCCCACTGATCCAAGAAAAACCCCAGACCTCATAGACTTTGCCATTTCCAAAAGCATTGACCGTCTCGCAGCATCTGCAGAGTCATGCTACGACTTGTCGTCTGATCACTCCCCAGTCATAATAACTTTGCATGAACAGCCTTTATTCACACAAAACGCAAATGTCCTAACCACAAAAAGGACTGACTGGCTTAGGTACCGAAAGTATATAGGCAGCCACATAGCTACTGCGCCCTCCCTAAAGCATAAAAGCGACATAGACCAAGTGCTGCAAGCTTTCAATGGTGTACTTGTTTCTGCAGCAGAACATGCAACTCCAGCTCCCACATCGTTTCGGAAACGAGTGCTAAGGAAAACAGCTAGAGGTATTGAAGCTTTAGTAAATGAAAAAAGGCGGTTAAGGAGAGAATGGCAAAAGCACAGATCGCCGACCGCAAAGCAAAAGCTTTCACTGGCTACAACGCGCCTTAAGGAAGCACTGAATCTAGAGCTAGAAAAAAGCCTAGAAATCTACACGCAGAGACTAACCCCAACAGCGGCAACAAATTACTCCCTTTGGAGGACGAACAAAAACATCAAAACTCCCAAAGAATGTGACGTACCCCTGCGCATAGAAAATGGCAGGTGGGCAAGGAGCGAAGAAGAAAAAGCTATGACTTTTGCAAGGCACTTACAAACTGTTTTCAAACCAAACGAGCCAACTAACAATTATGAGGTTCCTACCAAACAAAACATAAGCTCTGAAAATATATCGGCATTTAAAGAAAAAGATATATCGCTTGCCATCAAAGATCTTAATCCAAAAAAGGCGCCAGGCTATGATCTTATCACCACAAAAATGTTACAAGAGTTGCCCCTAATCGCCGTCAAAATAATATTGTATTTACTCAATGCAATAATTCGAATAGGATATTTCCCTCAATGCTGGAAAATATCGCAAATTATAATGCTACCGAAACCTGGCAAAGACCCAACCAGTCCTTCCTCATATAGACCAATTAGCCTGCTTCCAACGGTGTCAAAGCTGTTTGAAAAGTGTCTGCTTGGAAAAATGCAGCCACATATACAAAAAGCGGGTATCATTCCAGACCACCAATTCGGCTTCCGCAAAAATCACGGAACCATAGAGCAAGTGCATCGAATAACTAATGAAGTAAGAAAAGCATTCGAAGAGAAGAAATACTGCTCGGCTATATTTCTAGACAAGCGTTCGATAAGGTTTGGCACCCAGGTTTAATATATAAAATAAAGAAATCGCTTCCTGCCAACACTCACACACTCTTGGAATCGTACCTCAAGGATCGTAAATTCAGAGTAAAAGTCAAAGAGTTCACAACTAATGACTTTGGTATCCTTGCTGGTGTTCCTCAAGGTAGCGTACTTGGCCCGCTCTTATACCTTATCTTTACAGCGGATATACCAACATCTAACAATGTAACAACGTCAACATTTGCTGATGACACCGCGATTCTCCACTCGCATCCTAACCCAAGTACTGCATCACGCGAATTAAAAAAACACCTAGAAAAGGTGGAAACTTGGCTGGCAAACTGGAGAGTAAGGGTAAATGAAAGCAAGTGCGCACACGTTACTTTTACTTTAAGAAAAGAAACTTGCCCACCGATTACACTAAACAATACTACAATACCACAAACAAAGGACCCTACTTGGGTATCCATCTTGATCGGAGACTAACTTGGCGAAAACACATTGGGGCAAAAAGGACTCAAATTAAGCTAAAGGCTCAGAAGATAAACTGGCTGCTCAACAAAAAATCACGACTACACCTCGACCATAAAATACTCTTGTACAAGGCGACTATAAAACCAATCTGGACATACGGAGCCCAACTATGGGGCAAAGCGAGCTCATCGAACATCGAAATCCTACAGCGCTCGCAATCCAAAATTTTGCGCACTATCACCGGAGCACCATGGTTCGTGCGCAATGATGACATCCATAAAGGTCTCAGCATCCCACTAGTAAAAAAAGAACTAACAGCACTAAGCCAAAAATATAACGACCATTTATCACGTCACCCAAACGAATTGGCAAAAAAACTGCTCATCACTGCAAACTACACTCGCCTGAAACGGCGAGACTCACATTCCATTTAATTCAATTAAAAAAAAAAGCTTAAATTAATTCGTTAATTCACACAATCGTGCGAATTTGAAAATTGTACTAGATTTTAAGATTTTCAAACTTATTGTTAGTTCTTAGTTCTTAAGAAGATTCAATAAATAAATGAATACAACAAAAAAAAAAAAATTCTCTCTATTATATTCTCTCTGCTTGTGCTGTAAAATTGCAAGTAGGTCAAAAAGTTGCCAGAGTTTATAAAAAACTGCGCCTGGTGTGTGCACAGGATGGACCTTTGCGTAAGAAACAAGTTGCGAACAGGTGGTAATATTAGGTAACGTAAATAATAGAGAAGGTGCATCTCGTAAATAGAATCTATTAGGCACAAAATTAATAACACACAGAAATATCAAGCAGGCGAATTCGTGTTGCCGTCCAGCACAGTAAAAGCCAAACAAAGGCAAAATTCCATTTGTTTAGATTTGTTCGATTTCTGTTGCCGACCGAAATTCAAGTGCCAAGAATGGATTGGCAATTGAATCGTAATCGTTGCTAAATTTAAACGCAGCAATGTTCGAGGTGGAGGTGTTGCAATCTATGCTAATATCAATAACACCAACATAGTAGCTTCAAATATGAATATACATATTTTTACGCAATGTAAGTGAAATTGGAGATATCTGCGCTGCAAACAGCGTTGGGACAAATATAATAATGGTTGCAGTTAACATTTCTCCCAATATTGTGCCAAATATTATCAGCTTCTTACACAGAAGACTCCTCGTATATGGTTTAGTAGGCTCACAAGAATTGGGAAGGAACTATCACACAATGCCATTAATTTTAGCTAGAGATTTCAACCTTAATTTCGCGTTGGAAGTATCCCAACCTTTTATCCAATTTCTGCATGATGCTTTACATCTACGAATGAGCAACAATCCCAATGAGTCTACAACATTGCAGTTTTCTCGCGGTATCTTGAAAATTTAAGTTCTTAGACGTATCATAAGCCGATTGTTTCTACGCTAGAAACATATATCGCAATTTCTGAAGTTACTGATGGAATAATATTACTGAGTTAAATAAATAAAATTTCTACCACTAAAAGTGTTGAATTCATTTAAGAAATCTAAACAATATAACATAGATAATGATTATCTATCAAGCAAAAATAAAATAAAAACATCCAAAAAAAGTTTTACTTCAGCCGTGTGGTCTAAGCGCAGTGCAGAATAGGAAGGTGCGGACGCGCACAGTTCTCGCGCTGCCCACTGGCTCGGTGCAGTTCGCAGAACATTGGAGCTGCTGAGGCAGCGTCTGTTATCTTGCGGTGTCGAGGGGATAACTAGTATTCCCTTGAAATTGACGCTTTCCGTTTTCTTAGCAAGACTTTGTAAATTTTTTTTCCCAGTTTTAAAGTGTATAATTTGAGTTTCCTTTTGACTTTTATGTATTTTTGTACAAACTTGTCGCTTTTCAATTTCCTTTTCACGACGCAATTTCCTTTCATTAAGCTGCTCATTAAGGTGCTTTGCAGCGACTGCAGACGGCGACTGTGATTCAGCTGCGTTTGGCTTTTTATCGCTGACAAGTTCCTGTTGACGCAGCAGCTCCCAACTTGCGGGTTCGCGGTAGGATGGAAATAATACTATATTAACTACAATATGTCGGCAGAGGCGCTGTTTCACTGCAAACAGATGAACAGATGGTGTTGATATAAGCTATTTGGTTGGTTGGTTGGTGCACAGGATTGGCAGTTTTACTAAAATCACTACAATTTGCCGGCAGAGGCGCTGTTTCACAATAAGAATCCAATACGAAAATTAGTACTTCCGTTGTTCTTAAATTTGGCTTACATTCCGCAAAGAAGTTTTACTTCAAAAAGTTCTTCGATATTATTTATCAAGGACATTTTAGACGGCAAGATCCAATGTCCGGAATTATTGGAACTTATCCCACTTTATGCACCAATAAGAGGTCTTAGGGAAAGGCCGTTATTTTATATTTTTTCCCCATAGAACTAATCTTAGCCAGAATGAGATTATATCCAAATGTTTAGCTGTTTACAACTCTGTTGCTGGTCATATGGATTTTTGTATCACCAGAGAATTATTTAAAAAACTGTTGTATGATTTGTTATCCATATGATTAATTACCTCTTGTTTTGAAGTTAGTATAAGTTTAGTGTAAATATATCTGTGAGTGCATTTCGCCCAGTAGATGAAATAATTAAATAAATAAATTTGTAGTTGCTTGAAAAGTGCCACGCCCCTTGTCCTGCGCCCATAAAATTTTACCAGTGGGATGAAGCAACCAAGAGGGGCCTGCATACTGAATTTAAATGCTGCCCGACTTTCAGGCAAAAAAAAATTCGATATCAAATATGCTGATGTATGGGCGGTGCCACGCCCCTTATCCAATGCCCATCCCATTTCCCGAGTTGAACGATACGGATATGTAGTAAGTTCGTATAATGTTTCATTAATCTGTGATGTGTAGTTTCTAGCTTATACCTAAATGTTTAGTTGCTTGAAAAGTGCCACGCCCCTTGTCCTAAATTCGTATCTTGTTTCATTTATGTGTGGTGTATGGTTCTAAAGTTATACCCAAATGTATAGTTGATTGAAAAGTGCCACGGCCCTTGTTCTACGCCCATGAAATTTTACCAGTGTGACAACACATCCAAGAGATACCTGCATACGGAATTGCAATGCTGCGTGACTTGTAGTTTTAAGATATGCCAAATAAAAAATTGTTAAGTATGGGAGGTGCCACGCCCTCTTGATATATCGAACAATTTTATATACAGTCGCCTTCCTCTGGTCTTCAACAATATTGGTATAAAGTTTGGCTGAAATCGGTCAACACGTGTAGCTTTGTATAGCTGGACAGACAGACAGACAAACATTAATTTTTATATATTAGATTTTGTCATCTCCAAAAAAAACAGAAATATTCTTTTGTGTATTGCAAGTAATTTTGAAACTGCGCGAAAATCGATTCCTGCCTTATTTCAATTTATATGTCAATAAGGACAGATTTTCCGATAGCCAATTAAGTTTTTGTTAGCCTATCTACTAAATAAATTTTCTTAGGATAATTGACACTCATTAATACTCAGATGGATCCGAAGCTTATCTGAATTTCTAAACGCGCCTCGAAAAGAAAAATCAAAGGGCAATATTTGTTGTTGTTTGTGATTTCAATTATTTAAAGTTAGTATAATAAGAAGTTGCGCTAGATTTATTGCCTAAATATGCAAAAGAAAAGTTAAAATTATCGAACGGGTACATACCCTTTTTCTTTACATAAATACTTAACGTGAAAAATGAAGAAGCAAGAAATAATTTAAATATAACATACACATATGTAAGTAAAGTTCTACTGTTAATATAACATACACAATTCAACTCTGAATTATGAATAAAAAGAAGATTATTATTTTAGTCGTATTTTTTTCCTATAAAATATATCCTAAAAACTAGGGGAAGGATACTTAGGCTTAACCCGACGCAGCGCCGCAAGAGTAACAACAGTTCTCATGGTAGTACTCATAACTGCAAAGTTTCGCCTTGACCGCCCATTGACAGTTGGTGAACTCGTCGACACAGGAGACGGCCACATCATTCTGCAGCAGCTCGAAGCGTGGTTCTGATACACACGAAGAAGAGAATTAAAAGGTGTAGAGGGGAGCTATAACATTTATATCTTACCGTCACACTTATGCGTATTGCAGCTGCGATAGACGGGCTCCCGCATAGAATAGCGGCATTTAGTCGATTCTCGTAACGTGTTCTCTCGTTCGTCATATTCGAGGCATTTGACCGAGCGTCGTTGGGTACCGCCATCACAAGACTTCGTGCACTAAAAATTTAATGGATTAGATTAGATAGGTTCCGCATTTTAGTGGTTAAATGCCCTTAATTTCATTTGTTATACCCTACACCTCTGATAATTTCTGTTGAACACCGGCTAGAGCATCAATATTAGCATAGACAGACAGTGCTTGAAAAGCGCCTCAAAACTTTCAATCGGAGAGCAAGCTCTGCTCTCCATTCACAAAACAATTTTGCTAGTGCAAACACATTTCGATGTAAAAACCAGTTCAACGGAGTAGAGTATCAAGCATAGAAGTGCAGTGCACTCATTAAACCAGGAGTGGCCAACCGCGGGCAAATTTTTCTGACCCGCGTGATTGATCACACTTTTACAAAAGATATTTATTTTATAACTAGCTGTCCCGGCAAACGTTGTTCTGACTAAAATAATTATTTTATTCCAAGATTTGTTTGGAAATGTATTTCAATTATGGTAGGAATTTTTTTGATAATATGAAAATTAAGTACAGGAAGAATATGTTTTCGTGAATATTTCCACCCCGACAACAGCTATCGGGCTCAAAATTTGTCGACCACTTTCTGTCAACTTTAGTATTATATGGTGTGAATTTGAGCCAGATCGGTCCATAAATAAGAATTTTCGAAAAACCGCCACCGTGGCAACACTTAGGAAGGTCTAACATGAAAACAAACCATTCAGAGCACCTCACGAACATATGTTGTGAGTATAAGGTCGATCGCTTCTGTGGTTCAGCCATGATGCTGCAACATACATACGCACAAACGTTTTTATATATTAAGATAGCCAAAGTAGTGAAAACCAAGTTTGTGAAAGAATGTTTGGAAGCTGTTGTGAAAGATATATTGCCTGATAAAAGAAAACTGTTTTCTAACTTAAGCCTATCTCGGCAAACAGTGTGTTGCCGAATTAATGACACTTCAAATGAAATTATCCTAAAACTGCGCGACAGAATTCGAAATTTCAAATATTTTTCGTTGGCATTTGACAAAAGCACTGACATTTAAGACACAGCCTCAGCTTGTAGTACATATCCTTTCGTGGGGTAAATGAATCATTTGAAGTAACTGAAGAAATGTTAAATATCTAAAAGGTACAACAAAAGGAAAATATATTTTCCATGCTATTGAAAACTGTTTATTCGAAAACAATTTGGATTTGGAAATTATTAATTAATTAATTGATTGGCACTACAGCCCGTGTGGGCTTAGGCCTAGCTTTCTCGCATTAACCTTTTCGCTACATCTTTTAGCTCCGGCTTGCAAAAAATCTGAATTTTTCGAGAATACATATTATTGAGCTCATTAACAAGAAACAATAACAATTTTACCAAATTTTTGTTGTAAAATTTGTTATCTAAATGTGTTTTTCGAATGTTTCCATATGGCAACATTTTTAAATAAATTTAAATAAATAAATTTTAAGTAATAAAATTTAAATAAATAAGTACACAAAAAAACGGAAATAAAAGTTTATAGCATTAAAAACATAGTAGTGCATATTAATAGCAATTTTGGTACCTGTTTGGGAACAATTTTGCTATTAAACTGCCTACCTAACTGACAACAGTTGGTTCGTTCATGTGTTCAATATTTGTCAACCAGTTACCACAATATTTTATTTAAATAATTTTTTGCAAATAGATTCTAGTAATGAAAGATATTTTGAATATGGATATTGAGCGCACAAGCTTTTATTAATAGTAAGATACAGGTGACTTGGAAACAATTTATTTTCTACTTTATAGTACATTAAACAAATTAAAGCTTATTTTTAAAAAGTTTTTATAAGCTTTCTATTAACTTCACTTTGCGCGGTATGTCAGTATGTCGTCAAATCTAGTAATCAATTTTTCACCCACTTCCCGACTACTTAGAGATCTGAAAATTTGCATACATGCCTAAACTAGAGCCCAATACATGAATCAATAAATTTTATGGGCGTAGGATAAGGGGCATGGCACTTTTTTATATACTCCAGATTTGTGTATAATTTTAGAACTACACATCACACATCAATGAAACTCGGTAGGAACTTACTACATATCCATATCCTTCTACTGAGAAAATCAGGCGGGCACTGGATAAGGGGGCGTGGCACCCCCCATAAAAACAAAATTTTTGATCTCGATTAGCTTTGGAACTAAAGGTCGTGCAGCATTGAAATTTCGTATGCAGTCGCCTCTTGGATGTGTCGTCCCACTGGTAAAATTTTATGGGCGTAGGATAAGGGGCGTG
Organism: Neria commutata; assembly: GCA_963457695.1. NCBI lineage: Eukaryota > Metazoa > Arthropoda > Insecta > Diptera > Micropezidae > Neria > Neria commutata. Next base: position 39,367,319 of record OY735246.1, read on the forward strand.
GCACTTTTTTATCAACTCCAGATTCGTGTATAACTTTAGAACTACACATCACACATCAATGAAACTCGGTAGGAACTTACTACATATCCATATCCTTCTACTGAGAAAATAAGGCGGGCACTGGATAAGGGGGCGTAGCACCCCCCATACAAACAAAATTTTTGATCTCGATTAGCTTTGGAACTAAAGGTCGTGCAGCATTGAAATTTCGTATGCAGTCGCCTCTTGGATGTGTCGTCCCACTGGTAAAATTTTATGGGCGTAGGATAAGGGGGCGTGGCACCCCATACAAAAAAATTTTTGATCTCGATTAGCTTTGGAACTAAAGGTCGTGCAGCATTGAAATTACGTATGCAGTCGCCTCATGGATGTGTCGTCCCACTGGTACAATTTTATGGGCGTAGGATAAGGGGGTGTGGCACCCCCATACAAACAAAATTTTTGATCTCGATTAGCTTTGGAACTAAAGGTCGTGCAGCATTGAAATTTCGTATGCAGTTGCCTCTTGGATGTGTCGTCCCATTGGTAAAATTTTATGGGCGTAGGATAAGGGGCGTGGCACTTTTTTATCAACTCCAGATTCGTGTATAACTTTAGAACTACACATCACACATCAATGAAACTCGGTAGGAACTTACTACATATCCATATCCTTCTACTGAGAAAATAAGGCGGGCACTGGATAAGGGGGCGTGGCACCCCCATACAAACAAAATTTTTGATCTCGATTAGCTTTGGAACTAAAGGTCGTGCAGCATTGAAATTTCGTATGCAGTCGCCTCTTGGATGTGTCGTCCCACTGGTAAAATTTTATGGGCGTAGGATAAGGGGCGTGGCACTTTTTTATCTACTCCAGATTTGCGTATAACTTTAGAACTACAAATCACACATCAATGAAACTCGGTAGGAACTTACTACATATCCATATCCTTCTACTGAGAAAATTAGGCGGGCACTGGATAAGGGGGCGTGGCACCTTCCATACAAACAAAATTTTTGATTTCGATTAGCTTTGGAACTAAAGGTCGTGCAGCATTGAAATTTCGTATGCAGTCGCCTCTTGGATGTGTCGTCCCATTGGTAAAATTTTATGGGCGTAGGACAAGGGGCGTGGCACTTTTCAAGCAACTACACACTTGGGCTTCAGTTTATAATTATAGGTACACCACACATCAGAGTTGTGAAGAGTTCAATCAGATTTGATTTGAATCAGTGATTTTACCCTATTTGATTTAAAAACTGATTTTCCAATCAAGCATAGCCAATCGATTCATCTTTTTCTGATTCAAATCCCAATCGATTTATGGCCTTTGATTTATAAATCAGCCCTCACAAATCAAAAGTGAAAATCTGATTTACCAATCACTTGATTTAAATCAGCAAATTTACAAATCTGATTTACCAATCTTGATTTGATTTCAAATCAAGTCTTGAAATCAAATGTGCAAAAGGATGACAGAGCAGTAATAAAATGTATAGGTACTTCGAAATAGTACCAAAAATATCAAAGATAAATTCGTTCCTCAAAAATAAGAATAATTACTTGAAATCGTGAACAAATCATATGTAAATACAAACAACTTAAAGTAATACATTTATTTTATTGAAATGATAGTGAAATATGTAATTATTCGTTCATAATTCTTCACCGAAAATTGCAAGAAAAGTATTTATTTGGGAGGAAAAAAGCAACCCTGTTTCATATGACACTTCCATCAGTGATGTCAACGTCGTGAAATCCGTACCAGATTTTGTGCATTTTTAAAGCTGATACGTTTATGAAAATGCATTTATAGTCTGATATCTATTTCAGCGCCATTGTTTGTTTATTGTGAAGACACTATTATTAGTCCGTAACATTTTCGAAGCATTTTGCGTTCCGTAAAATTAAGCTGAGTGAATCGCATTATTTTTAGAGGTTTTGAACAAAAATAGGCATCACTGTCTCGCATCCGTTCTTAGCACCCGCACAAAAGAGGTATACTTTTGTGCAAACCACTGCCGCCACAAAAGTGTAATGAATTTCTACCTGCTGTTCCAGGAAACATAACATGTTAAGTATAATATACATATAATATGTCAAATATATGCATATGCATTTATTAAAATTTGATGGTTTAGGAAAAGAACAAAGTAATGTATATACAGACACTCCTCGTTTACATTCATATATTTTGAAATAAAAAAACATAAATTGTTGTGTTTTTCTTGTGCATACTATTTTGTAGCATCTTATACCTGCTACTCAAATCCACAACTTTCCTTCTAATACAGAAAAATGCAGCTCTGTGTAGCTTACTTAATGTGCTGATTTGGACAACATTGATTTGAATCAGCCCAGCGGCCAAACGATTGGTGCTTTTTGATTTCAAATCAAAATCAACTTTTTTGATTTGTGATTTGAATCAGACAAGGGCAAATCACTGATTTGAGTTTTTTGATTCAAATCAATATGATTGGTGGTGCCTGATTTGAAAATCAGAAATTTAAATCGATTGGTGGAGTTGATTTTTAAATCAAAAATTTAAATCAGTTGATTTGTAAATCGATTTTGATTTGAATCTTTTACAGGTCTGCCACACATCAATGAAAAACGATAGGAACTTACTCGCCGCGCCTTGCAGGCAAAACAACAACAACTCATCGCGCCACAAATACGCCACGAATATTAGGTTCGATCACAGCCGTATTATTTGTTAAATTGAGGATATGACATATGACGATAGGAAACACTGTGAATACCCTAAATATTGTGTACTGCTCTGCAAGTTTTAAATTCTTTTTGTGAAAAATTTCAGAGCTCTAAAATTGAATTTATGGAAGACTAAAAAGTAGAAAAAACGGAATGTCAATGCTGCACGACTTTAAGTTCCAAAGCTAATCGATATAAACAATTTTGTTTGTATGGGCGGTGCCACGCCCCCTTATCCAGTGCCCGCCTTATTTTCTCAGTAGAAGGATATGGATATGTAGTAAGTTCCTACCGAGTTTCATTGATGTGTGATTTGTAGTTCTAAAGTTATACGCAAATCTGGAGTAGATAAAAAAGTGCACGCCCCTTATCCTACGCCCATAAAATTGATCAATGCTGCATGACTTTAAGTTCCAAAGTTATTCAATATAAACGATTTTGTTTGTATGGGCGGTGCCACGCCCACTTGTCCACTGCCCGTCTTATTTTCCCAGTAGAAGGATATGGATATGTAGTAAGTTCCTACCAAATTTTATTGATGTGTGGTGTGTTGTTCTAAAGTTATACACAAATCTGGAGTTGATAAAAAAGTGCCACGCCCCTCATCCTACGCCCATAAAATTGATTGATTCATGTATTGACAGCCTGTTTACGCATGTATGCAAAGTTTCAGATCTCTAAGTAGTCGGAAAGTGGGTGAAAAATTGATTACTAGATTCCACTACATACATACCTGATGTGAACCTAATATAAAGCTTATAAAAATGAATTCAAACGACGAAATAATTGACTCAATGTACCATGTGTACAAATTAAAAGCAAACGAAAGCGCAGGTGGACCAGAGATTTGTCTGATTGTCGGATTTTTTAAATATTTTTCATGAATCATTTTTTCCAGGATTTATATTTGTTCAAGCAGCACGCACGAAGTCAGCATTATTTGCGCTGCAATGCAGGTGTTTGGCAATGTATTTATGTATGTATGTCGGTCTTCTGCATGTCACTACACATGCACATATGTACATATGTACTTTGAAAATCATAATTCAACAAAATTGTATTGGGTTAAATGATAAAGTTTAATAACAAGCATAATTTTCACTAATAGCAAAAAGGACTGAAATTTGCTAAATTTTCGTTAAAATCAGAATGAATGAACACCTGCATGTCCAGCCGCAGTCGGCGCGACATAAAAAACTTAAAAATTGTAAAGGCAAAAAATTCGCAGGAAACACACACACAAACCAATGAATTATCCCAGACAAATTTGTATAAAAAATGTAAACAAACGCTCAAATTATGCTGCCGTTGCGTGTGCTTCGACAATGAAGGTGCAGAAATAGGGGTTGAAAGGTATGTATGTATGTGTTGCAAAATTGTATACATAAATTGATATACATACACACATATGTATTTTTAAAGCGATCAAATGCAAAATGATAGAAAAGTTGATAGGTGTGAAGAAGCAATAAATAGTAAATCCTCAAAAAACAAAGGAAAAATTGTCAAATGAAAAGCAAATTTTCTACAAGCTAAGAACCTGCAAAAGTGTGAAAATGTAATGCTCATACATACAAACATATGTACCATTCAAAAAGAATACATATTTCTACGCAGCAGCCGCGGCGCTGCTTCGATTCCCTTGTGCAAAGACAATTCCAAGGAAATCCAAGCCAGCCAGCCAGACAGACAGACTGAAATATGTATGCATGCATGTATCATTCAAAAAAGAATACAAATGTACATATTCAAATTAAATCCAAGCCAGCCAGCCAGCCAGCCAGCCAGCCAGCTGTCTCATAACAACAACAACAACGCATAAAGGCAGGCAATAGCATTCGCATAACCTTACGCGGCGGCATTCTCTGACCGAATGTTAAAGCGCTGATCAGTCACCGCGTATCGTATTTAATCGGAGCGCAGACAAAACCTACCCTACCCGAACTCATACATGCGTTCGCTCATTGCGAATTTAATCGGCGCGTAACGCAGAAATTATAATCCAAATTGGTTTTTCTCACACGTTTACGTCTGCTCTGATGCTCAGAGAGGATGAGAGAATGGCATTGCTTTGTACTAAAAACAGTGCTGCCACTGCTCTTCGATTTTAATTTAGAACTAAAACCGGATTATTATTGCTATTATAAATTCTTAAAAGTAGACCACAATAAATATATCTAAAAATTTAGATAATTCTGTGTCATAGATTTTATAAAGAATGTAAAATTTAACCTCACAAGCAAAATGAACAGCGTGCTTACTTTGTGCACGAAACTATATGGCAGCACGGCAGCAATAACCAAGACAGAAACCTGCAAAAGAGCCACAGCTGCGATACGATTTTCACTGAACGGCCCAAATTTTGCCGTTACGAATAATTCCGCTCACAAAAGATACGCGGTGACTGATCAGCGCTTTACGCGCCGATTAAATACGCAATGAGCGAACGCATGTATGAGCTCGGGTAGGGTAGGTTTTGTCTGCGCTCCGATTAAATACGATACGCGGTGACTGATCAGCGCTTTAGCATTTCGTTCGTTGCTTTTCGGCTTGCCGTTCTAAAGGCCTTGTCACATAGAATCCGTTGCGTCCGTGAGAGCGTCGTTTTCAACTGACAGCGACGGACTGCCGGAGAGGGTCGGTACAATGAATACGCTGGCAGCGCATAGAAAATCAGCTGCCTCGTCTTCTGTATTAAAACATTTATATTGTTGCGCCAGCAGCAGAAACCCCAGCAATTTCCTTCAGAAGCTTCTTGCGGTCCCATTTGTCATTAAGGCAAATGTACTGTTGTACTGTTGTACTGTTTCTATTAATTGTTCTTCGAAACAATTGCTAATACAGAAAATTTCAGAAAATTGCTTATGTGCCATGCTTCATATGATTTCACACATTTCAACTTTGCTGTCAGTTAAAAAATCGCTCTCACGGACGCAACGGATTCTATGTGACGAGGCCTTAAAGCTCTTAGCATACATGCAGGCTCACACGTATAATACGTGACGTATTATAGGACCACAATTGCCAGTTTCTGCGTGGCGAAAAAGCTCCAAGCATGTCTGGCATATCTCTATTATTAAATATCATAGAGTAGAATAGAGGCCCAACTCTTTCAAAATGCGCTTGCGCTCACTAACACTAGCACAAAACGTCTCTTTTTCGCCTCACGTACGCGCTAATACTTGCAAAATTTACTCATACCATCACATTATGCAGCTCTTTTCTGAGCGTAAAACGAACTTACTTGGGGTGAACTTTTCTTGCGCTCTTTCCTTGTCTGAGGTGGAAAAGCCTCTTTTAGGGATGCCAACTTTTATTCCTTCTGCTGTTCAATAAACAAATTATAAAATAAGACATCTATCTATGTACGTGGGTATTATATTGCAGAAATTTCAATGTGAAATAAGACTACAAGCTTGGCAGCTTCCTGAAACTTCAGAAAGAAGTCAAATGAATTTATTTATAAGTATTGTGAATTGGAAAAGTTGTCATTCATAATGTTGTTAATGTTTTTTTTTTATAAGATGCAGTTTATTTATATTACGTTTACAAAAGCAATTATTAAATTTCTTTCTCTTATTTTTTAGAACTCCGAAACTTAATTTAGCCATTTAATAAAAACAGCTTAGTTATTTTAGCACATCCTTTTGGGTTTTATTGTGCCAAGTGCCTAGAGAACTGTATTTGTTAAAGCTTCCTACAAACGCTTGGCAACTCAGGTATATAGCGAACACACCAGAATGTTCAATCCATTTCCCTCACTCCTACTTTATATCGCCTTCTGCTACACGACGAAGCAACAACAATATAGTGGTGAACTCATAGCATAATACGTGTGAACCAGAGAACTGCAACGAGTGCCATTTTCGTTACTCTAAGTAACTCTAAAGAAAACGCGTACCGTTTTTACCTATACTTAAACGCAAGTGACACTCAGTTTGCTCAAACTTATAAAGTAAGTAAAGTAAGTAAACTAAGTAAACCAAGTATGAGTATCAATAAGTAAGTAAGTAAAACTCTGAGTACTTATAGTAATACTTGTTCTGTTCCTGGCGACAGCCGCATTTCCCATTCTGAAGTAGGTATCGCTTAGAAGAGCGCAACTGGGAGCAGGTAGGAGCACACGCTTTAAAAGCAGTGATGTCAACTTGCTCATTTTGCAGCAGATTTAACGCATTTTTAAAACTGAAATGAATTGAAAGAATATACTGCTTAAAAATTCGTCCATAAAAAAGGTCGAATAGCACTTGGAATCTCAGGGTCATATTAATGAATTGAAAGTATGTGGAAACTGGCGCGCCGGCTCCTTTTGCATATACCTGGATATGAAAATTCAAAAATACAGTTGAACCTCGATTATCCGGGTTGCTCGGGACTGGGCTCATCCCGGATAATCGAAAATCCCGGTTAAAAGAGGTTGCATCTAAACATTAATAAATTTAATTTTTATTATTTATTTTCAAAAATAGCATGTGAATTTACATACAATAAACATACGATGCATAAAAATATCTTATTGTTTGTCATAAAATACATTTATTTAAAAAAGTCTTTTAAGGTAGTCTGTCTTTTCTCTTTAGTTTTCGATTGTTCTTCGAGTAAATGAGTTTGTATGCGATACACTTGCATTTTGTCTGGCTCTGAAATACTTGGACAGTTGTAATTTTCTAAGAACCCTAACAAAATATTACTAGCCTCTATTGCTTGAGCCAATGTGGGTGTTTCTTCAATATTTTCTTCATCTGATTTTTCATCTGAGTCAAGCGTATCTTCTTGGTTTTGATGAACCATGTTTACAGTAATCGTTAATTAGTTCCATTTTCTCTTTAACTGAAAGAACTTTTCTTGCTCTTTTTGTCGATTTGGTTTTTAACGGCGGCATTTTCAAAAATTACGTGTTAACAGATCAAATTTCACAAACAGAATAAATAAAAATGAAATTTGATATGCAGCACATTACATAAATATAAAAAGGGGAATCCCCTTTTAATACTAGTAAAAATGTACATTCATACATATGTGCTTTACGGATAATAGAGGTAAATCACGGTTAGTAGAGGTAAAAAATCAATCACGGATAATAGAGGTAAATCACGGTTAATAGAGGTAAAAAAGCAATCACTCAGCATCCCGGTTAACAGATGTTCCCGGTTAATCGAGGCCCGGATAATCGAGGTTCAACTGTAATGTTATCTCGAAAGAAATTTTTCTAGAGCAGGTACTTAATCCCGTAAAGACTAACGGGTTTCTGTGGCCTTTTATATTATGCGAAATATTTATATGACATGTTGTGTATTTTCATTCATATCTTTATTTTAACGAATTTTTAATTGCTGGTTTACATATGAAAAAAACCGCATTTCGCGAATTCAGGCCAGGGCATCTGGAAATTGGAGAGTTTGCATCACTGCTGGAAAGAGATCGGCGCCACTGCACTCCTTTAACACATGCGAATGTAGGTAGAGCATGAACTTCTTTCCGTTATTGTTGTACAGTAGGAATATATGTTCTTTTTTGCTTTTAAAAGCATCAATGCAGTGAAGGAAAGGAAACCTTAATGGTTAAAAAAATGTGAAGACGCGTTAGCCTTTATTCAGCCACAACTTTTTCATGCAAAGAAAAAATTTAGAACATATATGAATATCTCCATAAACTGCGTTTTGCAGTTAAAAATTTATTTATTTTTTTAATTTGATATTACACCTAATTCTCTTTTTACACGAAATTTGATTTAAGACTATTTTTCATTCCAACTATGTCCTAAAATGATGAACAAAATAATTCTAGATATTGCAATCTTAAACTTTTTTCTACGTATTAATGAATTTCTGATATTATTTCCTTTTACCCAAATCACAATTTATTCATGCTTTTTAAAGCAAAAAGGACATACATATGTAGTATGTTGTCACATTTTTGATAATATTAAGGTTTCCTTTCTTTGAATATACTTCACTGCATTGATGCTTTTTAAAGCAAAAAAGAACATATATGCCTACTGTACAACAATAACGGAAAGAAGTTCATGCTCTACCTACATTCGCATGTGTTAAAGGAGTGCAGTGGCGCCGATCTCTTTCCAGCAGTGATGCAAACTCTCAAATTTCCAGATGCCCTGGCCTGAATTCGCGAAATGCGGTTTTTTTCATATGTAAACCAGCAATTAAAAATTCGTTAAAATAAAGATATGAATGAAAATACACAACATGTCATATAAATATTTCGCATAATAAAAAAGGCCACAGAAACCCGTTAATCTTTACGGGATTAAGTACCTGCTCTAGAAAAATTTCTTTCAAGATAACATTATTTTTGAATTTTCATATCCAGGTATATGCAAAAGGAGCCAGTTTCCACATACTTTCAATTCATTAATATGACCCTGAGATTCCAAGTGCTATTCGACCTTTTTTATGGACGAATTTTTAAGCAGTGTATTCTTTCAATTCATTTCAGTTTTAAAAATGCGTTAAATCTGCTGCAAAATGAGCAAGTTGACATCACTGCTTTTAAAGCCTTGCTCCTACCTGCTCGCGGTTGCGCTCTTCTAAGCGATACCTACTTCAGAATGTGAAATATCGCTCTCAGATCCTGCGTGTTGTTGATGTTGAACATGTAGAGTCTTGCAATGCGTTACTCGAGTACTTGTTGCAATAGCAAATTCGATTGAACGGTTATTCTTATTTTACTATTAATATTTCGTCGTTAGTCAATACCGGTTCTATACTCTGGGTATTATCATTACATATACCTAGCTTGTGGTAAACTTATGCCTGCTCTAGAATGACGTTTGAAAAGTGCCTAGAGTCAATTTATTTTAGTTGCCCCATTGCTTTTAACATTGCCCATTACAATGGAAATCGAATAGACAACTCTATTACTGCACTATGCGCTACTATACACAGGAAGCCAAATAATCATAACGAAATTTGTATATGCTTAATTCGTACGATCGCATACGCAGGTCACGGTTTCATTTAAGGATCAAAGCTTACATCTCTACTTCATGTAATTTTTCAATAGCACGCCCCTTTTCTCTTGAAATGAGCGAGGAAGAGCAGGAAGAGAGAACACACATCTGCGTGGAAAAATGACGGTGCTGCCGTTTGCATTTTAATGAATGTATATCACTCCACTTTTCCAGCCAACACTAGAACACTACGCTTTTCGACAAAACACTTTGATTTCAAGGAACAATTTTAGTAGGATCATAAAACAAACATTCCGATTCTGTTTTTTATTACTTCGGTCCAGTTTCTCCTGTTTCACTGTAACTTAACTTTTTTTTGTTAAAAATTGTTTCAGTGCACTTTTTCAAAAAACACTATTTTTCACTTCCCGTTTATAATAAAAATTTTCCTAGTCTAGCATACCAGGATGCCAATGGATACTTAATCTGTTATCTAATTAACAATTTCCAGCAATATTTTAAGTTTTATAAGCTGAACAAAAATTAATTTAATTGTATCATTATAATGTCAAACACGCATACAAGTTCAACCCTTCCGTGTTAAGATATTATTAACCAATTTGTGTTACATGTTTTGAAAAAAGTGCGCTGACATTGAAAGTCAAATAGTATTAATAAAGTACATTTTTGTGAATCAGCGCAACCCTGGCTTAGAAACGGAAGGAATGCAGGAATGAGTATCAATGAGTTTGCTGACGTCATACTATGAGTAGGCCTAAAAACTTATTATTTGGGATTTCAAACAGAGTAAGTAGGTCGGTTTACTCAGTCTTTTCAACTAAGTATGAGTAAGTATGAGTAAGGGGAGAAAACAGAGTTTCGACAGAGTATACTTAGTGCAATGAGTACTCATTGTAGTTCTCTGGTGTGAACATAAAAAATGCAAATTCTCTGAGCGAGCAAAAGAGTTGGGCCTCTATTCTACTCTATGTTAAATATCTCTGGGTGGACTGTATTCAAAAACATAAAAGGGAAAAGACTTCTCACGGCGCCATAATCGCAGAAAGATAAATTTTCATGAGAATTATCTGCAGGGTCAAAGGTGGTACCATCTATGAGCGGGCGGCCGCTCGACGCAATTACAGGCAGACATATGTGCATGCGTATGTTTCTACGTGCGTATATTTAAAAGCGAAACTGTTTGAACAGACGCGCAGGCGCTGCGTAAATAGCAATGGCATGTGTGTGTGTATATCTGACGGCTGGCTTGTGTCGATTTGTGAAGATTTTTGGCTCGCGACAAGCCACGGCTGGGTGGATAAGGCAAAAGGGAACAATGCGTGACGTAGATGAGAAAGAGGACAGCATCGCTTTTGCATGTTTATATTTACAATTGCAGGCACTTTTTAGGTTCTTTGGTTTCAGCTAGTTTGCCTGCCTTATGATATGAGCCCTTTTCTTTTATTTTTCAGCATTTTATACATATAATTCGCTGTTTATGGAATTTTTATCAATAAATTTTTTTTTTATTAACATTAAAACTTCTATTTACAGGAGCATTTTTTGGAAAAAAGACTAATTCGAGTTAATTGCACAAAATTCATCATTTTATTTATTTCAGGTACAATGTTTGCAAATATGTAATACAAAATTCATCGCAATTTTCAAGTTTTTCTTTCGCACCTTTTCATTCATCATAAATGCAAAATGTCTTCGCGCTCTGGTTATGCGCCGAAATGCCTGCAAGTTCACTTGCAATGCCTTTAAACATTCAGAATCAATTCTTAAGAAATTTATTATCGTAAAAACAACTGGTCAATGCAGGCAATAAGTACAAAATTTAATTTTCCTTAGCTGGAAAAAAGGGGACATGATGCTCGCTTGTGGGTGCAATGCTTTCAGTACCTGAGCCGGCAGAAGCGATCATTTGGCCAGGATTGTTTTTGATGGGCACCAAAAACTTTTCCCATTCATGAGGTTGCCCGTTTTTTCTTCTCTTCTGCTCTATTTTTTTAACGATTCAGGCAAAAAGGAAAAATTGGATTTTCCCCAAGCTGAAAAAAGGGGCATGCAAATGCACAGGCACCTGATGCTCCCTTGTGGGTGCATTGGTTGTGGTTGTAGGCGTAGGGATCGCTGTTATGTTAATATATACATAAATACTGTAGTACTTAACTTTTCTGTCACTTGGCGCAAACAATAAGAATTGTGAGACTGATGCGGATGTAATGCTAGAATGGAAAAACTGTGCACGAGCAGGGCTTAGAAGACGCAAAATCAAGCCTGATGCAAAATATTCTCGACACAAGCCTGGACGATTGGGAGTCGGATGAGGAAGATTCTCCCAATGATACCCAGCTTCCGGTCCAAAGATACTTTGCCGGATATGGGATCCGGCAAGTGTTGCGGAAAAAATATCTTGCGATGGTGGTTCAGCCGTGATGCTGCGACATACATACGCACAAACGTTTTTATATATTAAGGGCCAGTTTCACAGTGGATATTTAAACTCTGATTGCAGTTTAAATAGGGAATTTCAGTTTCACAGTTGGAAGTTAAATACGATTTAAATAGCCGACTGTGGATATTTAAGTACGGCACAGAGTTGCAATCGAAAACAAATAAACAGCTGATTTCGGATGTGCAAGCAAGCTGCGTCGACAATATTGCAATTTATAAGAGATCAAATTAAACATAAAACTGCATGGTATAGCACATATAAATGATCCCGTAGTATTATAAATAATATAAACTGTGGATTCTTTGCACAATATCCAATAATTCACTTCTTTCGGCCGACGAAAAATTTTTAGCTCGCGCTGCCTCCATAATTCTGTGGTCAAAAGCAATAACGACTTAAGTCGACTTAAGACGAAATTGAGTTGACGTTACTACTGTATTCCTGACGTTGATGCGCATATTTTGTTCAAACCCTGGTATCTGTACCCATCTCAGAAAAAAAGTTATTTAAAAAAAACACATGCACTTATGTGCATTTCAAATTTCGAATTGCATTTTCTCGAAACAGTTGTTTTCGACTTAAGTCGTTATTGCATATGACCACAGAATTGAACAATTGAACATATGTTTTTGGCAAGTTGTGTCAACCTTCAATTGTCAAATATTCGAAGTTGCCATTCATTATTCCGTATTTAAATAAATGCACTGTGAAACTCAAGAAAAGTTAAACTAGATTTAAACTCAATTCGCAAATTAGATTTAAACATCCACTGTGAAACTGGCCCTAAGATATGAAAATGAAAATTATGTACAGGAAGAATACGTTTTCGTGAATATTTCCACTTCGACAACAGCTATCGGGCTCAAATTTTGTCGACCACTTTCTGTCAACCTTAGCATTATATGGAGTGAATCTGAGCCAAATCGGTCCATAAATAAGAATTTTCTTAATAACGCCACCGTGGCAACACTTAGGAAGGTCTAACATGAAAACAAACCATTCAGAGAACCACACGAACATATGTTGTGAGTATAAGGTCGATCGCTTCTGTGGTTCAGCCGTGATGCTGCGACATACATACGCACAAACGTTTTTATATATTAAGATATGAAAATGAAAATTATGTACAGGAAGAATACGTTTTCGTGAATATTTCCACTTGGACAACAGCTATCGGGTTCAAATTTTGTCAACGACTTTCTGTCAACTTTACTATTATATGGTGTGAATCTGAGCCAAATCGGTCCATAAATAAGAATTTTCGAAAAAAACGCCACCGTGGCAACACTTAGGAAGGTCTAACATGAAAACAAACCATTCAGAGCACCACACGAACATATGTTGTGAGTATAAGGTCGATCGCTTCTGTGGTTCAGCCGTGATGCTGCGACATACATACGCACAAACGTTTTTATATATCAAGATATTTTAGACACATTGTTTTAAGGATAATATTAAGGCTCTTATCATAAAAACAATTCTGCAAAGAACCCTTGAGCATGAGAAATATTCAACGTGGCTTGATCCGAACCATCCATGCTGCAATCATAGGACGATTTTGCTCGAGTTCTTAATAAAAGTACTACTTTATAAGAACTCGAAATGGTTCTTGGAAAACGCGTTGAGTAGTGCGCGAGGGGTACAAATTTTAAACCACAAAAAGAAAAAAACAAGCTTAAAAGACTAAATGCTCCGCCCAAAAAAATTAGCAAAAAAGCTAGAAATAAAAAAAATCTGTTAATTCATAAAATTTTTGTTATTTTGTTTTATTCATAATGTAATAGCTTATAATATTATTATTGTTCACGCGAGCCACCCTGTGGCATCCAACCGCCGCTGTAATATTATTTAGGTATTATATGCTACTACCGGGAGAGGGCGCAAGTGCAGCTGTCACTGACGGTCGGCTTCACCGGCTTGAGTCAGCAATTTTTACAGCACTTGCGATCCAAACCCCGAAGTGAGCAGACCAGTGTATAGTAAGTATACCTTGTAAGCCAACTGATAATAAACCCCGAACATATATTACGCGCCATCTTTCATTTTCATTTAAAAGCATAGGTTTTCCAAGCCTGCGTCGTTAAACAAAATTCCGACGTCTCACCCAACCCCCGAGAGGCGACGAAATCGGCACCCCGGCCATTTCTAGCCCAACATTTTGGTCCTTCGAGCCGGATGAGGCTCGGAGTCGACTACACCAATGGAATATGTTTCTGGAAGGGTACCCATTGATCGATGAGATCACCATTCCCCGGTGGGTAGGGTTTTCTCCGCAGGCAAAGGTGGAAATCCACGGTTTTTGCGATGCCTCCGAAAAAGCATATGCAGCGGCTCTATATCTTCGAATCGAAAACCCGGACTCGAGCATCCAAACGCACCTCCTGGCTGCCAAAACGAAGGTTGCTCCGGTCAAGACAGTCTCCCTCCCGAGATTGGAGCTCTGTGGAGCGGCCCTGTTGGCAGATATGGCTGAGTATCTGTTGCCGCATTTCGAAGTAGAGAGATGCCCTCTCCTCCTCTGGACCGATTCCACCATCGTGCTAGCATGGCTGCAGAAACCCCCGTGTGCCTGGACCACTTTTGTCGCAAATCGTATTGCAAAAATCGTGGAAAGGGTGGGAAACACTGGAACCACGTTGAATCCCAGGAGAACCCAGCGGACCTCGGGAGTCGCGGAGTCTTGCCACAGGAACTCATCAGTAATCACCTGTGGTGGCACGGCCCTGCCTGGCTTGGCAGACCCAAATCCTCCTGGCCGAGCGAAGTGAAGGATGTCGAGACCGAATTGGAGAGGAGACCGGTTCGGGCACATTTCACGTTCTTTGCAGATTTTGAGGACGTACTGGAACGGTTCTCGTCGTTGCCCCGAGCTTTGCGGGTTTTGTCATATCTGTTTAGGTTCTTCAAACGCACGCATCCTGCCCATAAGCTGGACACCACCCCGCTGACGGATCAGATCACAAAAGACGAAATAAATTTTGTCCGTATCCGGTTGGTTACTCTGGCGCAGAAAGTAGGCTTTCCCGATGAATACCACGATCTCTCAGCTAAGCGACTTATCGCATCGAAGAGTACAATCCTTACTCTCAACCCGTTTTTAGACCCCGAAGGCGTGCTACATGTCGGAGGGAGATTAGCTCACTCCACGTCCTTGTCTTATGATGAACGCCACCCCATTATCTTGCCATACAGTGGCCAATTTTCTCGTTTATTGGTAGGATTTACACATTTGATTTCGCTGCACGGAGGAAATCAGCTGGTGTTACGCTTGCTGAGGACTCAATATTGGATTTTGAAGGCTAAAAACGTTATCAAAACCACCATCCATAATTGTAAGATATGTGTAGTTTTGAAGAAGAAGACCCAAACTCAGCTTATGGCTGCTCTGCCCCCGTCTCGCTCGGCCCTTTCCAGGCCCTTTGCATCCACCGGTGTCGATTTTGCCGGCCCATACGACATTAAAAACTATACCGGGCGGGCTTGCCTCATTACCAAGGGATATGTCTGCGTTTTTGTATGTCTCACCACAAAGGCCATACACCTTGAAGTCGCTAGCGATTTGTCGACTCAGGCCTTTTTAGCCGCGTTCGCGCGTTTCGTGGCCCGCCGACGTGTACTCCGACAACGGCACCAACTTTGTAGGAGCCTCAAAAGAGCTTAAGCGTGATTTCAGAAAGGTCGTTGCCTCTCTTAAGGACTCGGTCAGTGCATCTTACGCCCATTGCCAAGTGGTTTGGCACTTTATACCCGCTGGTGCCCCTCACATGGGAGGTTTATGGGAAGCAGGGGTACGATGCTTCAAATCCCATCTGCGTAAAGTTGCCGGCGAAATTAACCCTCTAACGGGTAAGACCGTCTTAAGACGGTCTTCGATTTCTGGCCTCCAGGGTCAAATCTGAAATTATTTTTTCTTCAATACAGGAAAATATCTATTAAGAATAGTCTGTTCGACATTTTGATAAACAAATGAAAGCACTCCGACTACATGGTTGAGTGCAATAATCAATGCAGTGCGAGAATCCGACGAATAAGCATCGAAAATTATTCCGGAAAAAATTTGTTTTTCAATTGCGAAAAAAGTTCATTTAAACTAAAGTGATCGACTTCATAATTTTTTTTTAAGTAGTTAGAACAATATACTTGAATAATATTATATGCTTTAAGTTGAAAAAGAAATATAAGTGTACATGTGAAACGAAAAATGAAAGACCGTCTCTAGACGGTCTTACCGGTTTACGTGAAAAAAAATGGTCTCCCTCTGCTTCATTATTGTTTTCTTCTTTTGTTGTTTACATCATATATTGTTACCTATTATTGTAAGTTTTTCCCCTTTTTATGTAATTTTTGTGTATTAGATGAATCGCTCTAATTTCATTATAAGAAAAAAAGTTGAATGAATTGACAGGCTATGAATTTGTCATTGAAAATCAGTGACATCGAGCAACCAGCAGCTTCTTCAGCATTCGTTCATGATATTATGGCGGTTGTAACATTTGAAACACAAGAACCATCCTCATCAACTGTGAGCAGAAAAATTTACGCTTCAAACCACCCAAAAGAGCTCGATCTCCATTGCCAACAGTTGAAGCTTTTGGACCATTATGTCAGCCAACTGAGGGTGGCTTTAGTAGAGAAGGCTTACTTATATATGGCATATTTATATAAATCACTTTATAAAATAAACATTCATTGTGTATATTTTATACTCACAGCTCTAAGTGCAATATCAAATGACTCAAAAGAGCTAACCAATTGAATTTGGAGTAAACGCGCCATGCGTTTACATCGAAACTAGGTGGCTTTTCGTGGCGATTCATCACTTCCATTGGCTCTAAAATAGCTCGAAACACCAATGGAGCTCTTCAATTACTTTTTCACCGACAAAATGATTGGGTTGATCACTAAAGAAACAAACTGATGTGCTTTAGAGGAAAATATAAACTCCCTAGAATACATGCCCTCAATCCAAGGAGTCGATGTGAATACTGTTTTGTGCAGAGATAACTAGTGTATGCGTCTGGCATCTACATACATTGATATTGAATCTTTCGATAGAACTAATCCCATTCTACAAACAGCGAAGGCATGATCGAATCGACTGCCAGCAAATCATCTGCCCACATGGGTGGAGTCTGATGGACTGATTTATGGGTCGATACCACATTCGAGCTAAGAGTCGAAATATTATGACTATTCTATCATTTTGTGGACATGGCAGCTACAAATGCAGTTATTCTATACAACCGTATACATGCTGAGAAAGCAAATAATTCCACCAAAGTATCCGAAAAAAGACAGTTTCTACAGCTCCCACAATTCTGTGAGAAATAAGGGGCTGGATTTGTTTCCTTCAAGGAAAAACGACTTGTAGGTCGATCATCAGTGGATCCAAGCCTGGAACAGCCTGGAATATCAGGTGTTGGGCAAAAAGCTAATCATCCAGTTGTTAATGTTCGGTTCAATGGCGTAGATCGTTTTCTAATTTGCGTTGCGACAGAAAGATGTGAAAACATTGTAAAAAGTCGGATATACAAGTCGTTTGTTCCAAATGCTACCTTCATTTATGTAGTATAGTCATGAAAGATTGTTTCTTAGACTATCACTATAAAAAATAATATGTTTTATACCTTTTTCCTTCCTTTTTCTCAATAAAACTTGCTTGGTAGAAAAATAATACCTGTGTAATTTTTTACGCTCAAACGGGTAAGACCGTCTTAAGACGGTCTTAACTATTTCTCACCTGGCGGGCGTTCCAGGGGCAAATTTTAAAATTTTAATTAAAATTAAAGGTTCTTTTACGTATATCTACTTGAACAAAAATTATCACGTCGATGCGACTATTTTTTCGATCTTGCCCGTTTGAGGGTTAAGTACACCTTCGAGGAATTTTCCACGCTGCTGTCCCGCATTGAGGCCTGTCTCAACTCTCGACCTATTTCCCCTATGTCAGAGGTATCGGACGATTTGTCCCCCCTGACCACCGGACATTTTTTGGTAGGAGGTCCACTTCTCTCGATAGCCGAACCCGAAATCACCGATAGGCCTATGTCAATCGTTAACCGGTGGCAGAAGCTCAAGGCAATCCACCAAGAAATTTGTAGGCGATGGAAGGCAGAATATTTAAGGGAACTCCATAAAAGATACAAGTGGAAATACCCACAAAAGGACGTAGGCAATGTTGCCAGATTTTTTTTTCCAAAAAACTGTAAATTCCTAAAAGAAAAACTGTAATTTCAACCAAAAAACTGTAACCTTCAAAAACGAAAAGATTTTTGTGAAAATACGGTTTTTGGAATTTTATTAAACAAAAATTACACAAAACAATTCATTTTAAATAAAATAACAAGCTTAAATACGAAAGTACTACGATTTAAATCACATTTTCATTTTGTTTTAAAGACATTTTAATTTATTCTTTCAAATCTGAAATTAAAAAAAAACTGTAATTTGTACTAGAGGTCTGCATGAATGCATTTGAAAGAGCGACCAAGACATTCATTCGGGTTTGAATCTTTCGCTCGCATGTGCACTTATTTCCAAACACGTGTTGAATAAGCACATATGCCTTAAGAGTGAATGAGATAGCAAAACAATTGAGTAAATTGTAAGCGCAAGCACATTACTCACAAGCAGTGTACCCACTATTCAAATGTTTTGGTAAACAGAGTGCAATGCAGTGGGTGCAGCGAGTATTTAAGGGGCTATACAGAATTAAGAGGCTGAGCTTTTTGTTAAAGAATTTCTGATGGAAAGACGTTTTAGTGTATTAATTATAATTTCTATGCATATTGTGGTCATTTTAAACATTATTTGCCGAAGAAAAGACTTTCGGACGATGCATTACTAACCGGCGCGCAGCAGCGGCTTCGCCAAAATTCTCCAGCTTACCATTCACTGCACCCACTTCACTCACTATACAATAGCTTTGCTTTGTTACATTCGTTTTGTTTGTTTTGATTGTAGCAAATAGAGCAAGATAACAAATGCTACTCTTACTCTCTTTAAAAATAATGGCACGAGTGGGTATTTGTTTTGGTATTGAGAGGTTTTGTGAGTGTTTCACCCATTCAAATGTTTCACTCGTGCGCCGAGTGCAATGAAATGGGTAACCGTAGTGCACAGGCAAACCAAATGCATTCATGCAGACCTCTAATTTGTACTAGGAGGTAATTTTAAAAACTGTGATCTTGTCTAAAAAACTGTAATTTACAGTTAAAACTGTGAATATGGCAACATTGGACGTAGGGCAGAATGATTTGGTCGTGGTTCAGGAGGAAAATCTTGCTCCAAACGAATGGAGATTAGGGCGAGTGACGAATGTCTATCCCGGCAAGGACGACCGGGTCCGTGTTGCCGAGGTGAAGACCCAGCGCGGCTTGATCACCAGGCCCATCGTAAAACTAGTGGTCCTTCCCTGACCTTACCTTATTCGTCCTCACCCCCTCTTACCTATATTTTCCAGGAACATGGGTCGTTTTCGGCGGGCTCAGTCGCATAAGAGCATCGCATCGGGCGTAGGGTGCCGTGTGTGCTCCGAGATCCATCCCTTGCGATTCTGCCCGAAATTTCGCGAGATGGAGGTCGAGGAGCGCATGCGGACCGTACTGCTCCACCGATTTTGCAGCAACTGTTTGTCACCCCACCACCACACGAAATACTGCGACAGTGAGCTGCACTGTAAGTACTGTCAGCAGCCACACCACAGCCTGTTACACGGGCCTCGCGGACGGTCAAGCCCATCCACATCTGACCCAATGCTGCTGGCAGAGCTGCCCAAAGCACGGCCCTCCCGACGATCCTGGCGCTTCCAGTCCGACACAATCACCGACGAATCTGAGGATGAAGAAGAGCTGCTGACCAGCCAGGGAGCAATACCAAGCCCGTATTGCCCAGCTGGCGGAGCAGCAAGCGAGACGGCGTTGGTCGAGGTCGGAGCAATACCGCGCCCGTATTGCCCGTCCCATTTGAACGTAGACGGGGGGGCGATGGTCACATTTGGAGCAATACCCCGCTCGTATTGCCCATCACAGGCACTCCCCATAAGGGCGGCGAGCCCGGGTGGAGCAATACCCCGCTCGTATTGCCCACCTGGGACGTCGTCCACCAGGGCCGCAGAGGCCTCTAGCCGGCGGAAATTCCGTCCCCCGCTACACTTCGGCCAGAGAAGTTCCGCCCGATATAACAGCGGACACGAGCCACAAGACGCACGCGCAGTGCTCAATCGGGCCCGACAGAGGCGCCAAACAACCCAGCTAGAACGGACTAGGCCCCGCGATGCTCGCACACGCATCGCTCGACGGCAACCTGCCGCCTTATTCCAACCGATTGCCGCGCTGCTCCCCACGGCCCTAGTCAGGATCATGGCCCATGGTCATATCCATACAGCCAGAGCGTTATTGAATCCGGGACGAGCCCGATCGGTTGTGGGACAACGGCTCGTGTCGCAGCTGAGACTCGCCACTATGTCGACAGGTGCTTCACAAATCTGCTCGTTGACGCTCAGAGGACGCTTCGACTGCAAAACCGAGCTCGGCATCATGGCCACAGTTCAACGCTCCGCTCTTCCGATCACGCCGACGCAGTCTTTGAGCCCACAAATCGTTGATCAATATCGCCACATCATGCTAGCGGACCCCCGGTGCTACCTGTCCCGGCCAGTCGATCTCATACTTGGCGCAGATGTCTATGCGCGTCTACTGTTGCTCGGAATGGTCCCGCTAACGGCCGCGCAGTTGAGCGCTCAAGGCACCATCTTCGGTTCGGTTGGTGTCCGGGCAATGCATCATATAGAGGCGTCTCGCCCCCTTATTTGTTTAGCGAAAATTTGACTCGCACTGAATTGTTAAGTGAAAATTTGAATTGCACTGAATTTTGAATGAAAGGTACAACTGAAATACATATCTATTCACAGCTATTTTGCCTATCTATTTCTTATTATAGTTTATTATCTCGTAAGATAGAATAAGTATTAGTTGCAGGGATGCTGCAAGGTGGGCGGAATGTTCACGCGAGCCACCCTGTGGCATCCAACCGCCGCTGTAATATTATTTAGGTATTATGTGCTACTACCGGGAGAGGGCGCAAGTGCAGCTGTCACTGACGGTCGGCTTCACCGGCTTGAGTCAGCAATTTTTACAGCACTTGCGATCCAAACCCCGAAGTGAGCAGACCAGTGTATAGTAAGTATACCTTGTAAGCCAACTGAAAATAAACCCCGAACATATATTACGCGCCATCTTTCATTTTCATTTAAAAGCATAGGTTTTCCAAGCCTGCGTCGTTACACAAAATTCCGACGTCTCACCCAACCCCCGAGAGGCGACGAAATCGGCACCCTGGCCATTTCTAGCCCAACAATTATAGTCAAATAAACTAAATGTAAAAAAATTAAAAAAAACCCACATGTACCTTAATAAACTACATCAAATGTAATGATCAATGAAAATTTTTTATTTCATCCATGCATATGTATTGCTTCTAGGTAAAAGAACAAGTAAAGTTAAACTTGCTTATATGGCTGCAACACAATAAATAAATATTAACATAACAGCGATCCCTATGCCTACAACCACAACCAATGCACCCACAAGGGAGCATCAGGTGCCTGTGCATTTGCATGCCCCTTTTTTCAGCTTGGGGAAAATCCAATTTTTCCTTTTTGCCTGAATCGTTAAAACAAATAGAACAGAAGAGAAGAAAAAACGGGCAACCTCATGAATGGGAAAAGTTTTTGGTGCCCATAAAAAACAATCCTGGCCAAATGATCGCTTCTGCCGGCTCAGGTACTGAAAGCATTGCACCAGGGTTTGAAAATGCTTCAATATTTTCATTTCATTTGCTTCGACTATGCTGTTGCTGCGAACAGTTACAGCAGCAAAGCAGAAGCAAAAGCAATCAAACAAAAATCCGAAGCTATGCTGCCGCTATGCTGTGACGATGTGCGCAGCTGGAAGCAAAGCCAACAGCAATAGCAAATAAACCGACGATACGCTGCCGCTATGCTGTGACGATGTGCGCAGCTGAAGCAAAGCCGAAAGCAACTAAACCTACGATATGCTGCCGCTGTGCTGCGACGATGTGCGCAGCTGAAGCAAAGCCGACAGCAATAGCGAAAAAACCGAAGATATGCTGTCGTTTTGCTGTGGAAGCCGACAGCAAAAGCAAAAATGCTATTTTCGACCGTTGCTTTGCCGTTGCTCTCGCTGTTACAATATTGTTAAGTTGTTAAAAAACCCATCGATAACGGCAGAGTCTTCGCGAGATTCTATTTACGGCACGCGCGGCAAATGATCGTCCTTCCAGGAAAAAAAGGAATAAATGTGATATTTACACATATGGTTAGCTGACGGTTGATGCACGTACAATTTTTTATGACACGAGCCATAAAAGAGGCACACTGTCTTCTGTCACTAATCCAATATACGAGCGAAATAATATCAAATTCAAATTATAAGTCCTATCGTTTTTAAAATGTATTTGGCAAAGATTGCAAACCGCCTTCCCACACTCTTTTTTGTTGTCAAAATATTCCCATATGAGTACAGTGTTTTTACGCGGAGCCATTGTCAAAAAAGCAAAAAATTCCGATCGCGGTGAAGTACATTTACATACTGATATACAGAATTTTCTTACAGCCTACATATATGAGCAGCAACAGCAATATGCAGACTGTTTTTTGCTTTCGCTGCTGCTGCGACTGTCATTTTGCGCAGCCGAAGCACATAGCACATGGAATCGAACGAAAATAAAATGCTTCGCTGTAACTGTGCTTTGAAAAATTACACAGCCACAGCATCAGCAAAGCAAATGGAAAAATGAATTGCTTTCGTGCTGTGGCAGCACAGCAAACGGAAAAATGAATTGCTTTCGTGCTGTGGCAGCAAAGCGAACAGAAAAATGAATTGCTGTCGTGCTATTGCTTTGCTCTCGAAATTATCGCAGCAAAGCAAAGCAAACAGCATATTTTTAGTGCTGTTGCTATTATGCTGGCAGTTTTTCAAACCCTGCATTGCACCCACAAGCGAGCATCATGTCCCCTTTTTTCCAGCTAAGGAAAATTAAATTTTGTACTTATTGCCTGCATTGACCAGTTGTTTTTACGATCATAAATTTCTTAAGAATTGATTCTGAATGTTTAAAGGCATTGCAAGTGAACTTGCAGGCATTTCGGCGCATAACCAGAGCGCGAAGACATTTTGCATTTATGATGAATGAAAAGGTGCGAAAGAAAAACTTGAAAATTGCGATGAATTTTGTATTACATATTTGCAAACATTGTACCTGAAATAAATAAAATGATGAATTTTGTGGAATTAACTTGAATTAGTCTTTTTTCCAAAAAATGCTCCTGTAAATAGAAGCTTTAATGTAAATAAAAAAAAAATTCATTGACAAAAATGCCATAAACAGCGAATTATACGTATAAAATGCTTAAAAATAAAAGAAAAGGGCTCATATCATAAGGCAGGCAAATTAGCTGAAACCAAAGAACCTAAAAAGTGCCTGCAATTGTAAATATAAACATGCAAAAGCGATGCTGTCCTCTTTCTCATCTACGTCACGCATTGTTCCCTTTTGCCTTATCCACCCAGCCGTGGCTTGTCGCGAGCCAAAAATCTTCACAAATCGACACAAGCCAGCCGTCAGATATACACACACACATGCCATTGCTATTTACGCAGCGCCTGCGCGTCTGTTCAAACAGTTTCGCTTTGAAATATACGCACGTAGAAACACACGCATGCACATATGTCTGCCTGTAGTTGCGTCGAGCGGCCGCCCGCTCATAGATGGCACCACCTTTGCCCATTTAGATAATTGTCAAGAAAATTTATCTATCTGCGATTATGGCGCCGTGAGACGTCTTTTCCCTTTTATGTTTTTGGTCAGGGCGAGCGGATGCCGCCTACAAATAAGCACCATCCAAAACCCAGGAGCGACGGACCCATAATGGGCGGCTTCCTGATCAGCGTCTGCTTCCATGTTAGGAGCGGCTGCCAAAACCACCTGGCAGAATGTATAAAATGCTATGGGTATGGCCCCAGAATAATAAAACCATGTCTGCGGGTTCTTTAGGATCAAAACTTACGGTGCAGGGAGTAGGATCCCCAGTACCGGCGGCTATAGGGAGTGAGCAAGCGGGCTCCCGGCGAAGAACAAAGAGACGGTGACTGCCACCGAAAGATATCCTTTCAGAAGGAAAAACTTGCTGTCACGAACACCCCCCGACACACCGGTTAGAGAGACAATCATTCCACTGGAGCAGCAAGAGGACACTGCAACGGAGCGTAGCACAAAAGCCCAAAGTCCCAGAAATGAGAATCTGCAAAGCAACTCTGAGGGCAACACAAATAGCGAAAATGCCCTCTATCGACTGGGCGGCAAAATAAGGGAACTTAAGGAAATGATGCTGGATAGACGCAACATCGACCAAGCAATGCGATAGCTGGTGAGCGCCATTACAAGCCTGCATAAGCAAGCTGTGAAGGAGAACGAAGCGGAGAAGGAAGTTGCAACACCGCTCCAAGATGCCAAAGGCACGCAAACATCACCGGTGCTTAAACCAACAGTGGCCACCAAACGAAATCGCGAAATAGAAGGACCACCAGCCCGCCTACCAGTCCCGAAGAAGAATAGATTGACGTCGCAGTACAGCAGCTCTCCCAAGAAGAGAAAAGGACGCGAGCTAAGCCCAGGGGCTGCAGGCTCAGCAAGCACACCAGCCACAAAAACCGAGTGGAAAACAGTGAGAACGAAAAAGCCGCCACGGAAATCCAAACTGTCCGAGCGCATCGACAGAGAGCGGCAAGTCGAGCAGATACGAAAGCCGAAACGGAAGTTTGTACGGCCTGATGTGATAGTGATTGCGAGGACTGGCGATACATCATACGCGGATATCGTAAAGATGATGAAGGCAAAACCGGAACTCAAAGAGCTAGGAGAAAGCGTTAACAAGATCCGAAAAATGGTCAAAGGCGAACTGTTACTGGAACTAAACGGGACAGCAGACGAACAAACCAGCAAGTCTAGGGCGGAAGCAGAGAAAGCTCTCCAGAACTCGGCAAACGTGCGTACAATCTGCCATGAGCTCCTAGTCGAATGCCGAGATATGGATGAAGTGACTACACCGGAGGAAATATGCAGCGCTATTGAAAATCAGTTCCCAACAATTGGTAACGTTCATACGAGCGCCGTTAAGTCGCTCCGAACAACGCGTGAAGGCTCACAGACAACCCTTATTAGCCTTCCAGTAAAAGCAGCCAACACGCTGGTAAAAGCGGGACGAATGCGAATTGGCTGGGTACGGTGCAGACTCCGAGAGCACGTCAAACCAACTCGCTGCTATAAATGCCTTGAGTTCGGCCACGTAGCGAAGGACTGTAGAAACGAGGTGGACCGCTCGGATACCTGCCTATGGTGTGGTACGAAAGGACATCTAGCCAAGACTTGTAAAGCGCAACCAAAGTGCGTGATATGCCAACCAGGATGCGAAGGAGGAAATGACCACGCCACCGGCAGCCGAAAGTGCCCCGCATATACAGCGGCGTTAAAAACAGCTAGAACATGATCAACTGCATCCAAATAAATTTGAACCACTGCAAGGCAGCCCAGGAACTACTCGCTCAAACGACAACAGAGCACAAAGCAGAAGTTGCACTAATCAGCGAACAATACAAAACGCCCTCATGCAAAAGCCAGTGGGCGGAAGACAAAACAAAGAAAGCAGCTATATGGGCGTGTGGGACCCTCCCGTTTGAGTGCAGAGATAAGGGCCAACACGAAGGTTTTGTATATGCTAAGATCAGTAGAGTGCTCTTCTACAGCTGCTATGCACCACCGAGTGCCTGCCAAGAAGACTTCGAAGAATTCCTTGATCGACTGACGGCCGATGCTAGAGGGAAGGTACCCATAATAATCGAAGGCGATTTCAATGCATGGGCAACTGAATGGGGTAGCGCGCGGACAACAAGACGAGGAACTGCCGTTCTCGAGGCTTTCGCCAGCCTGGACCTGGTCCTACTAAATCGCGGAACGACAAACACATACAGCAAATTCGGCGGAGGATCGATCTTACTTTCGCCAGCAGAGCGTTATTAAGGACTATACATTGGAAAGTCTCTGACGCCTACACACTCAGCGATCATCAGGCCATAATGTTGGAAGCACTCACACACAGAAGATTTGAGATGCGAAAGCCACAGCGAAAGCCCAGAGTAAAATCTGGAAGGCCAAAGAGCTAGACCCCGAAGTCCTAGAGCATTTGCTGGAAAGTCTAGGAGAAATACAAGGTGACGCGGAGAAAATTGTACAACGGACTATGAAGGCGCTGGCGATTGCATGTGATGCCAGCATACCACGCAAAGGAAAGGGCAATAGGCCCCCCCCCCCACAGTATATTGGTGGAATGAGGACATCGCTGGCTTACGAAGAGAGTGTCTGAAGCTGCGAAGGAAGCAGCAAAGATTCAAAGGGCGACAAGGTCATGAACAACTCCAGGCTGAGTTCAAGGCAAAGAGGAAGCATCTCCGAAAGGCAATTAGGAAGAACAAAAGCGACTCCTTCCGAACACTTAGGGATGACGTACAGAACAACCCCTGGGGAAGCGCCTACAAAATTGTTATCACCAAAATAAAGAGCGGGAAATCAATCGCCCCAGTGTGTCCAAAAATTATGGCCAAGATCGTTGCTGGCCTCTTTCCACAGCATACGCAGCACAGTTGGCGTAGGAAGTCACCACACATGGAAGAGCCAATCCCACCTGTGTCCAGTGAGGAAGTCCTGGATGCTGCAGCGAATATAAAGATAAACAAAACGCCAGGCCTTGACGGCATACCTAATGTCGTATTAAAAACCGCTATCAACAAGAAGCCAGCCGTCTTTAGCCATCTACTCGCAGCATGCTTAAGCGAGGGAGTTTTCCCACGAAGGTGGAAGCGACAGCGGCTTGTACTCATACCTAAAGGAGACAAGCCACCGGATGAGCCGTCATCCTACCGGCCCCTGTGCATGCTCGACGCTGCGGGAAAGCTACTTGAAAAAGTAATCTGCTCTCGTATCGAACAGTACACCGAAAGGAAAGAGATGGAAGGGCGGCGATAAGGAATACTGTGCGGTAGTCACCCTTGATGTAAAGAACGCTTTCAATTCTGCCAACTGGGGAGCTATACTAAGCGCCCTGGAAAAACTGCAGGTGCCAGAGTATCTTTTGAGTATCACGGCGAACTACTTCATGGACAGAACGCTGATATACGACACGGAAGAAGAGCCAAAACAATACGCTATAACCGGAGGCGTTCTACAGGGGTCGGTCCAGGGGCCATTACTCTGGAACGTTATGTATGATGACATCTTAAAAATCCCAAAACCCAATGTTGTGGACATTATCGGGTATGCAGACGACATTGCCATAGTGGTGGTAGCAAAAAACCTAAGTGAAGTAGCACAAAATTGTAATACGATGATTGCACGAGTAAAGGCATGGCTACAAGTCGCGGACCTTGAGCTAGCAGACCACAAGACAGAGGCGGTGTTGATGAGCAGCCGCAAAAAAGTAGAAAGCGTGGAAATTTAAGTTGGCACACAATTCAATCGAGCCCGTATATAAAATACCTCGGAGTCCTTCTTGACCATAGATTGAATTTCAAGGAGCATCTCAGATACGCGAGCGACATAGCAACCAAGGTGGGTGCAGCGCTGGCCAGACTAATGCCAAACATAGGCGGGCCAAGACAGCAGACCAGACAGCTCTTAGCTAGTGTAAAAAGTCGATCCTCATGTACGCCGCACCCATATGGGCAACAGCAACAAACTACAAGGCATATATGAGGGGAGTTTCGTCGTCATACAGACTCACATCGCTAAGGGTATGCAGTGCCTTTAGGACGGTTTCCGACGAAGCAGCAAATGTAATCGCAGGCAGATGCCCCATAGACATAACAGCCAGAGAAGCAGCAGCCATACGGAATGCCAAAAAGCAGGACAACCAACTTGCAATAGACTGCATAAAGAGACGAAGCAGAGAGGAGTGGCTAATGCAGTGGGATGCATCGACAAAAGGAAGATGGACCCACAAGATGATTCCAGATATACAGACGTGGATGAGCAGAAAGCATGGCGAAGTTAATTACCATCTCACCCAACTTCTATCTGGCCATGGATGCTACAGGGAGTATCTCCATAAATACAAGCATGTGGATGATCCATACTGTCTTTACTGCACTGGAAAAATGGAAAACGCGGAGCACATCCTGACAGAATGTGTCAAATTCAACAATGCTAGAAACGAACTCGAGGAGAAGATAGGAGTGCCAATCACACACACCCCAGCAAACCTCACTCAGTATATGCTGAGTTCGCAGAAGGCATGGGATGCAGCGAGTGAAATCATTGCACACATAATGCAGCAACTACGCCGAGATGAGCAGATGGCAAGAATAAGAGAGTACTTATCGCCAGCCGCAACAGTGTCACAGAGTAACTAAGAAACTCTATCCCGCCCCGCGAAGGAATGCCTCGATTGGTGGTGCCGCGGGGACGATCCGGGACTGTGACAAAAAGGGAGTTGGTTTTAGTCGGTAAAAATCCGGCACTTTCAGAGGTACGGGCCTTTGAATGTCTTTTAAAGATTTCCAACTTCTTACGTAAAACAAAAAAAAAAAAGACTTCTAATCGAAACCCAGCAGACTCGTTGATTTTGCCCTGTTGTTTTGGTCGCTTCTAAACACTGTTAAGAAGTGTGCACTTAAGTAGTGCAAACTAGTGTCGGGCAGCAAACGAATACATTCATGAATACCTACAACATTTGGTTCTTTTGGGGTTATCTTGTAGTTCCTAAAAAATGCCAATCACTATGTAGACAGTAAATTTAATACACCTATGTACATTTTCTTTCCTCGCAGGGATTTATCGCCGAGAACGGTTTCTTGGTGTAGGGTCTCATATACATACTTAGATTCCGAAGCACCCCAAACTCCATATTCTTAACTCACCTCACTCCAATCGGAATAGTGCCAACGCGGGGCGCAATACTCCACCTCTTCGTGCAGGCACTTCTCCCCGGTTTGCGGTCGCAATTCCGACTTACAGTCTTCATCATCGACAATCAGTTGACTCTGTATGCAGAGCACTGGTCGTGTGCGCGTCAAATTGAAGCAGTTGCCATTGCAGGGCGACCACGGCCCGGCGAACCACTCGCCCACCTCACAGGCACGCTCACGCTCACAGGGACGCGTGATTTCGGGAGTGGAGCGAGAATCGCACCGTTCAGAGTTCGCCTTCGAACGATCGCAGAAAATCGTGCGATACTCGACGCCTGGCCCACACTCGGCCGAGCAGTACTGATTCCAATCGGACATGAGCCACATACCGCCGACCTTCTCCCGCGGTCGATGATTGTGCTGTGTGCTATTATTAGGCATGTGGGTGCGATAGCGACCGTGTGTGCGTCGCCGGCTCTTGGGACAGTCACAAGTTTTCTTCGGCGATGGTTGCTCTTCCAGGCAGGCCGAGTCGTCGACGTGTATGACAATGCCGGAAGCCAGTTCCTGCACGCAGCTTATCTCACGTGTGCGATGGCCGTCGCCCTGGTGGCAGCGGCACTCACCCCAGTCATCGAGGCGCCAGTAGGCCGGGCAGGGTTGTGTGTTGCAACGCAGCAGATTCTCATTTAGCACCGGCTTCTCGGAGTGCAAGCAGCGGCGCTGAGAATAGTATCGCACGGGATTCTCACGGACGCACCGCACGATGGGGTTTTGCGTGCCACCGCCGCAGGATTTTGTGCATGCACTGAACCCGACAACTTTCCAGTTGAACTTTCGGCGTCGCGTTGAACGGGAGCTGCTCACGGAGCTCTCTTCGGGTCCCGCCTTTAAGAAGCCATCGTTCTCTAGCGACAGTTCGTTTTCATCTGAGTCCGAGGCTATGGGCAGCAGGTACTCATATTTAATGCCCGGATTCACTGACTTGGTATAGATCTATAGTGAAAATATATTAAGTACTTATGCTGTTCATCTCTCACTGTCCCCACACATACCATAAGTTCCAATATCTCTCTAGTGGGTCCCGTGCAAGTGATCCATTCCGTCACGCCATCGCCATGCTGCAGCCCGTCTATGCGATGGTAGTCAAACACAGCACCAGCCGCCTCATAGGCACCACTCTCCGATACCGCATTGTCGGCATTAAAAATATACTTCTGGTCGGATGTGCGTAGCACTTCAAAGAAATTATATTTACAGTTAAAAGTTATCGACAACAATTGTTGAGTATCGTTTTACCCAATAAATTTATGCTATTTTTCAGCTCCGTTATGGAAATATTCGAGGCACCGGCGGGTATTGTGGCTACATGCACGTAGGCATCTTCGGGTAGCGGGTCTCGTGTGAAGATACCGGTAATTGGACGGCACATGAGACCACCACAACTGACGGCTCCGCTGTTGGCCGAGATCCCGCTGATAGCGCCGCTGGCTTGTATAGCCTGAAAGTACGAGATCGAGAAAGTGGAATGGTTTGTGGTCTTATATTTCAAATGATTAAAATAAAAGTCCCCTCTTGGGATTGGAAGCACTGCATTAAATGACAAAATATTGGAGAGTGTGTTATAAGATTGCTTGGCATTAATCTTGATACCATAACCAGCCTAGGAAATCAAAGGACTATTCGTGAAGGTTTCAAGAATATCTCAGCAAATAAGTTGTAATATTAAGCTTCCTAAACCATTACTTGCTTGGTATCTCGAGTAGAATGAATAATATTTCGTCGACTTGATCTCCGAACGGCGGGCCGCGATGGCTTTGTGGATAAGTGCTGAGTCGCTGATGCGTAGAGTCGGTTGAGCAAATCCGAGCTCATAACAACTCAGAAAAAAGTAACTTCGTGGCTTTGCACGCGGCGCTGTCTCTCGCAAGCTAGTTGGCAACTTTCCGAGAGTATACTTTGCCATGCAAATAAAAGCTTCTCACGTTGGGACACGTCTGCAGAATAAATGAGTAGCTCCTTTTATCTTGTGCTAAACAGTACGAGCACAAACAATATAATGCGAGAAAGCTGGACCTAAGCCCACACAGGCTGTTGCACCAATCAATTATTAATTATTATTAATCTCCGAACGGCAACTCTTACTTCATGCTTGAAAGATTAAAACCCCTAACCCTATTCCAGGCTGTATTCAGAAAATTTAAAGGACAAGAATATGGAATGATTTTTCCGCGTATTTTATATAATTTTCCAGGCAAAATTGGAAGTAAGGAAGTACTCACCGTCCCTCAACCCTCGCATGTAATACCTTCTTCGCAGGGGCATTGTTGTTCATTCACTCGACGTGCCCGAACCAGCGGATCCATTGGATGCGCACCCGCTTGGAACGTTTATGTCAGCGGACAGTGCATACAGAAGCACCTTCCCTATATAGGGTTACGACATTCCAGGTACATAAATATCAGTAAAATAAATTGTTCTTTACACGTTAGCGTGGGTCGTCAAAAGTATAGCAGCTATTGTCTACAGTTGCTATGGCGATCTCCATTCTGGCTGTCAATGGCAGCCTTATAGTTGACGAAATGGTGATACATTTCGATCTAATTTTATGGCTCCGCAATGTGAATATCTGGCCGGAATGGATAAACCAGGTCTGTAATCACACGGATAAGGCTCAATATGAGTGCTACCATGCGTATGGAGGGAGAGATGCATATCTACTGTAGGTACACATAGTTCGTCGTTCTAAATACATACATACATATGTATATCAGTAGTTGGGAGAGTCGATTATTATTATTTTTTGAGATACTGTCAGAAACATATACCAGAATCAGACTACAAGTTCAAGACCCCTCTGCCCTTGTACTGTTGTACCTTGCCTAAAAAGTGTACGTAACGTATATATTTTGAGGTTTTAGTTGTAATCTCGATGTTGATTGTGTAATAATAATAATAATTGAGTGGTGGCCTTGCTTCCTCGCATTATCTTGTGTGTGCTATATTTTGTACAAATTAATGGGACCTACGGAATACGGTTATTTGTATTCGAACGAATTGAGAAGCTTCTAATTGCAGAGAATACTCTCGTAGAATTGGCAATTCATATCGAGACGTAGCGCCGCACAAAGAATCAATTTGGAAAACAAATCCTCTTTTTATTAAATGTTATGTGCGCCGGCTGAGATTTCAACCCAGGCCCCCTGCATCAACGACCAGGCACTTGCTCATAAAGCCATCGCCGCTATAAATTAAAGATGTGTGCACCTTACAAATTTTGAAAATTTCTCAACATCTTATAGGGAATTCTTTGGGTTTTTTGTGGTGGAGTCAACTCCTTCTGATGCACCTTATGGAGATTTTATTAAAATAACTCATCTGCAGCTATATACATACATACTATAACGCCTTAGTAATACAATTTGTGGTAAATAAACAGACTTTAGTGCCAATGTCATTGGTCGTTTTGCAGATTATGTCGACAATCTCTTACCCCTTCCTTTAAATAATTGCGCGAACTATTCAATAAAGCAGAATAGCCCAACTCACAATCTTGTGCATTTGAGATTGCAAATTTGCAATAGTAAATTTTTTCCGTCAATTGTGAGCAGTGCTTTTACGTTTAGCTTGCATCAATTTTTGCAAAACACGGAACTCACAGCTGATTATCACAAAAAGAGCTGATTTGCAAAAACTAAAATTATTTTCTACTGAAATTTTTGACTTCAATAAAGTAAGTTTTAAAGAACAATTAGTGGACTCTTTGATAGACGAAGCTGCTGAAGAAATTTTATTCAACGAAGGTAAGAAAAATTTCTATTCACCAACGTCATGCTCAGTCCACTTTTTGTTTGGCTTTTCTCTTTTTATGCGCCGCTTTATTCCTTTTGTTTCCATTTTGGCTGATTTTGCGTTTTTTTTTAATTTTCTGTATCTGCTGTCAGATTGCAATTCAGGGTTGCAATCGCATAGTAAATATAAACTACGGGTTTTAAGGGGTCTTTGCAGCTCTCAAGAAATCGCTCATGAAAAATTTTGCATTATTCCTTGAGGGCAAAATAGTAGTGGCCAAGTAATTTTGACAGCTAACAGCTGATGCAAATCAAAGCAAAATGTCGTTAAATGAAGATTGGTAAGTTTTCACAAAATTTACTATTATTTGATTAATGCATTATTTATATATATTTTTCAGGCATAATATAGTGTCCGTACTAAATACCGCAATATTGGTGGTTTGTGCGGAACAATTAGAATCGGAAGAAAGCAACAAGCAAGCTAAATTCGACATCAGAAAATTTGTT
Source organism: Neria commutata (assembly GCA_963457695.1). NCBI lineage: Eukaryota > Metazoa > Arthropoda > Insecta > Diptera > Micropezidae > Neria > Neria commutata. The sequence goes on from OY735246.1 coordinate 39,400,659, forward strand.
GAGGCGCTTTTGGCGTTTTGGCGCACTTCGCGGTGTATTTTCCGAGTTTTCCATGTCTGAAAATAAGATAATAGATTAAGATAATTGAAAATCTAAAATAAATCAAAATATTTTGCAAATTTACAACCTAAAAAGAACATTTGTTGTTTTGCTTACCTCTTTCGCTTGTTATTACCTGTTGAAAGTCTTCTTCTTGTTAAAGTAATAATGTTTCAAACATTATTCCTTGCCAAAACCTGAGTTACCCTATGCACCATTCCACTGGAAAAAAGTAGTAAATTTCGTAGCAGATTTCTTGAGACCTGCAATAGGGGTCAAGTAATTTTGACGCAAGGAAATTTCTTGAGCATTCTGTTGGCGTTTTTTTATATGGAGTTTTCGCTTTTCTTGAGAGCTGCAAAGACCCCTTTAGCAGTTCTCAAGAAAAGCGAAAACTCCATATAAAAAAACGCCAACAAAATGCTCAAGAAATTTCCTTGTGTCAAAATTACTTGAGCCCTATCGCAGTTCTCAAGATATCTGCTACGAAATTTACTACTTTTTTTCAGTGGAAATCTGCATAGGGTAACTCAGGTTTTGGCAAGGAATAATGTTTGAAACATTATTACTTTAACAAGAAGAAGACATTCAACGGATATTAACGGGCGAAAGAGGTAAACAAAACATTAAATGTTCTTTTTAGATTGTAAAATATTTTATATTTTCAATTATCTTAATCTATTTTCTTATTTTCAGACATGGAAAACGCAGAAAATACTCAACACACCACGAAGTGCGCCAAAAGCGCCTCAACAAATTTGGCGAAGCAGGTGAAGGAGGGGCGAAGGATTTGGGGCCTGACCGATCTAAACCAGGTTACACTATCCCATTGGACAAGCGTCTGGATGCGGATGGACGTGGTCTGCAACAGATGCACATAAATGAAAAATTCGCTTAAATGATGAAGTGTACAATGTGTACCACAAGCCATGGCGTGATTCTAATTCGGCCCAGCAAACAAGTCGACTCGGATCGCATTCTGAATACCCAACGTTTAATAATAAAATTTGATTTTAGTTAAAACCGACAAGTAATCCTGCAATTCAGCATTAATTATAGAGTGTTACATACATATATGTATCATAATATTTACTGGTGCAAATTTCCTTCTCTGAGGAATCCATAGCATCAGCAGACACTTGTGTTTGCTTTGTCAGCATCAGCTGTTAGCTGTCAAAATTACTTCGCTACTGCTATTTTTCCCTCAAGAAATAATGCAAAATGTTTCTTGACCGATTTCTTGAGAACTGCTAAGACCCCTTTAGGTGCTGTTTTTTTTGCAAAGATTTTGCAATTACATCTCAGTATATTTTGTTAGTGTAGAGTAAAAATATGCTACAAAAAATACCAGACCATTTGCACAAGATTGTAAGTTGGGCTAATACGTAACTATACATAATCAAAAGTTATTGTACCCTTAGAAAGAAAATAAACAAGCAATACCTTTTTACAACTCTTCATCTCAACTTACCAGCAAAACCAGCATCCATTTATAAGCCATTCTAAGTTGTTACAGTTTTTAAAATTCGAAAGTGCTTTTTCAGAAATATCACGTTGTCACTGATTTAAAAAAATGTATTTATTGTGATAATTTTCGAAAAACTATTATTTAGAATTGGTTACACAATATATTGTGGCGAATATGCAAAGCGCAACCCTGTTCAAAAATACCCACGACAGCACAAGCATAGCAAATATCAACACCATCTGATTGGGACTTGTTTTGACGTACTCATCGATGAGGAACTGGAGGAGTATACTTCCTGGATGCTCCCGGAGGCATTGGTAAAACGTAAAAATGAAGTTGCCTTAGCATTGGCTTCATCTGGAATAGCAGCGACTCTGTTAGAAGGCGGACGAACTGCACATTCTGCCTTGAAATTTCCCCTGAACATACAAATCTACGAGAAATCTACCAGCTTGCAACATCGCCAAAAACAGCGCAATGCCAAAGGTTCTACAAACATCGTTTGGGACGAATGCTCGATGGCCCACAAGCGGTCACTGGAGGCACTGGACAGAACGTTGAAAGATCTTCGTGACAATCAAAATATTTTTGGTGGAGCCATGATTCTGTTGTCCGGTGATTTTCCTCAGTCTTCCAGTTATTCCACGATCAACTGTAGCTGACGAGCTAAACGCATGCTTAAAATCATCAAATTTATGGCGGCATGTGAAGACACTCTGATTGACAACTAACATACGAGTGTTTTTGCAACAAGATCAAAATACCGATGTTTTTTCTAAGCAATTGTTGGACATTGGTAATGGGAAAGTCGCAGTTGATATCTCGACCGGATTCATCACATTTCTGTCAGTTGACCGAGTCGAAGGAGGAGCTCATAGGGCGTGTTTTTCCCAACGTAGCGCAGAACTTCAATAACCATAGTTAGTTCAGCGAACGGGCCATATTGGCTGCTAAAATCAAAGATGTCGATGATCTCAATACGACCATTCAAAATTTCATTCCGGGACAGTTGACCAGAAAACTTTATCTTGAATGTTAACTGCATTTATCTTTCATCATGTTAATAAAAGATATTAATATTACAAATGATTTTCATTCAATAACCAAACGAAACTCAAACCGTATACGATGCGGCCAATATTATCTACTTCAATAAATTGGAGTTGGAGGGTTGATTACAATTAATAAACGCTTATGAAGAGTTACAATCAAATTAAGGTTAGGTGATACGAAGTTCACCGGGTCATCTAGTTTCAAATAAAAACGTGATATAATTTTTTTTTCTTTCATAGATATTTGTCATCTGAAGTATAAGGCAGAGGACAAAGAACTAAATAGTATTTTACAAAAACATTTTGCCCATTCTAAAGAACGTCTAAGCAAACGTAAACGATATTAATGAATTAATGTTAAATGTAAAACAAAATAAATTGAAATATAATAAAAAATGTAAAATGTTTTTCATTTATAGCAAGATGTGTCTAATAAATTGAATCAAAAACAATACAAAATATGATTATAAAATGATTGCAAATTATAGTAAGATGTGTCTAATAAAATGAATCAAAAACAATACAAAATATGATTATAAAATGATTGCAAATTATAGTAAGATGTGTCTAATAAAATGAATCAAAAACAATAGAAAATATGATTATAAAATGATTGCAAATTTAACTTAAATATGATAACAAATATACATGGAAACTGCATAAAAGCAGACATCAGAAATGATTAGTCAGGAATCGTCATATGCAGGGTACCATTTTCTCCCGATGACAGAATCATTTATGATTAGAAAATGTGTGCATATTCGATAGTTTTAATCATCTAGAATAATCAAATGTGATTACACCTAATCCTCATTTAACGCGGCTTGACGGGACCAGACCGAACCCGCGCTAAAAGAATCCGCGTTAAAAAAGTAAACTTTTTGAACAAAATTACTTATCGGTTCCAAATTAGCCAAAAAATCGCGCAATAAAAAAATCCGCGTAAATAAAGCCGAATTTTCATATAATTTCTCTACCTCGTAACTAGAGCCCGACCGAACCCGAAGTATAAGCCGAACTGTTCGGTAACCAGAACCGAGACCGAGCGTTCGGTCGGGCTCTACTCGTAACATTTAAAAAGGCCAGAAGTAAAAATTTATTTAATTATTTGAAAATTCAAATTAGAAATTCACTTAAATGCAGTTTCACAGCATATTTGAAGCAGCTTTGTGCCGCTCTTCCATCAATTGGCATATTTTTATAAGCTTTATATTAACTTCACTTTCTGTCGGTATGTCCGCGGTATGTCGTCAAATCTAGTAATCAATTTTTCACTCACTTCCCGACTACTTAGAGATCTGAAACTTTGCATACATGCCTAATCTAGAGCCCAATACACGAATCAATAAATTTTATGGGCGTAGGATAAGGGGCGTGGCACTTTTTTATAAACTCCAGATTTGTGTATAACTTTAGAACTACACATCACACATCAATGAAACTCGGTAGGAACTTACTACATATCCATATCCTTCTACTGAGAAAATAAGGGGGGCACTGGATAAGGGGGCGTGGCACCCTCCATACAAACAAAATTTTTGATCTCGATTAGCTTTGGAACTAAAGGTCGTGCAGCATTGAAATTTCGTATGCAGTCGCCTCTTGGATGTGTCGTCCCACTGGTAAAATTTTATGGGCGTAGGATAAGGGTACGTGGCTCCCCCATACAAACAAAATTTTTGATCTCGATTTGCTTTGGAACTAAAGGTCGTGCAGCATTGAAATTTCGTATGCAATCGCCTCTTGGATGTGTCGTCCCACTGGTAAAATTTTATGGGCGTAAGATAAGGGGCGTGGCACTTTTTTATAAACTCCAGATTTGTGTATAACTTTAGAACTACACATCACACATCAATGAAACTCGGTAGGAACTTACTACATATCCATATCCTTCTACTGAGAAAATAAGGCGGGCACTGGATAAGGGGGCGTGGCACCCCCCATACAAACAAAATTTTTGATCTCGATTAGCTTTGGAACTAAAGGTCGTGCAGCATTGAAATTTCGTATGCAGTCGCCTCTTGGATGTGTCGTCCCACTGGTAAAATTTTATGGGCGTAGGACAAGGGGCGTGGCACTTTTCAAGCAACTACACACTTGGGCTTCAGTTTATAATTATAGGTACACCACACATGAATGAAAAACGATAGGAAATTACTTGCCACCCTGCTGGCAAAATAGCAACAACTCACCGCGTCACAAATATGCCACGAATATTAGGGTCGATCACTGCCGTATTATTTGTTAAATTGAGGATATGACATATGACGATAGGAAACACTGTGAATACCCTAAATATTGTGTACTGCTCTGCAAGTTTAAAATTCTTTTTGCGAAAAATTACAGAGCTCTAAAATTGAATTTATGGAAGACTATAAAGTAGAAAATAAAATTATATAAAAAAAACTTTTTCAAAATAAGCTTTAATGTACTAAAAAGTAGAAAATAAGTTGTTTCCAAGTCACCTGTATCTTACTATTAATAAAAGCTTGTGCGCTCAATATCCATATTCAAAATATCTTTCATTACTAGAATCTATTTGCAAAAAATTATTTAAATAAAATATTTTGGTAACTGTTTGACAAATATTGAACACATGAGCGCCCCAAGCTTTTAGGGATAGTAAGATACAGGTGACTTGGAAACAACTTATTTTCTACTTTTTAGTACATTAAAGCTTATTTTTAAAAAGTTTTTTTTTATATAATTTTATTTTAAAAATGGTCTTCCACACACCAAGCAAGCGCTCCTTCAGCTTCTACAAGTGCAGTATCTCTTGCAAAAGAAGAGTGCGAACTACTTTCTGCACTGTTGGATCCTGCCGTTTGCTGAATTAAATTGCCTTTCTTTTTAATGCCACGTACCACAGACTTGTTCAATTTGAATTTTTTACCACCGATATTGCATTTTACAGTATGTGAGTTGATTTGTTTTTAACAATTTTAAAATTTAATATTGGGTAAATTTTGTTGAAGAAAATAACTAAAAAATTAAAAAAAAAACGCGTTAAAAAAGAAAAGCCGCTTTAAAAAAGTAATTGGGAGATGTTAAAAAAATCCGCGTTATAAAAAAACGCGCAATAAAAATCCGCGTTAAACGAGGATTAGGTGTATTTTTTGATCATTATTTTCACAAAATGCTAGCTGGGTCCTTCTCCCACTCACCTAAAGTTAAGACTTCTCAATACTTTCATATCCCTGTAACTCGTTCATTACTACTTTCGAAATCAGCCTAGAAACAAATTCGGCTGCTTTAGAAGAAAAGCAACACTGACACTCGTTTCCGGGCTCGCAACAAATACGCACCTCACTGGTCAATAAATATAGTTTGCTGTTTAAATGGCGCCGCGGTGGCTTAGTGAACTAAGTGCTTGGTTGCTGATGCGGAATCGCCTCGGTTCAACTCTCAGCCGGGGCACATAACATTTAACACAAAGAGCATTTGTTTTCGCGATGAATTGGCAATTCTCCGAGAATATTCTTTGCCATGAAAAGCTTTTCAACCCGTTCGGATTCGGTATGTAGGTCCCGTTAATATGTGAAAAATATGACAATCACACACAAGTTAATGCGAGAAAGTTAGGCTAAAGCCTACACGGGCTGTATCGAAGTATTCTTCTTTAGCAAACGGAAATAGCTGACTAACTGTCTGTAGGCTCACCATACAATTGGTAACTCCTACAAACTACCAGCGCGAGCGCTATCTGTTTGTGACTTGCTTGCTTATTGGATTCTACTCGTTAATTAAGAACAGGGCGAGCAGAGAGTTCTAGAAGTATAAGAATAAATAAATAAAAGGCCGCCGCTGGCAGTGGCTTCAGTCAGTTACCGAATATCAAGTGAACGTAAAACTGCGAAACGAAAGCGGAAGACAATTAGACTGCAAGCTGCTAAATAGTGCGAATAATGTGTAACAAATGGATTTGAATAGTAAATCTGTTTATTGGATAAATAAAACCATTACAAGCATTGAGCTTTTTGTGAATTTTTCTTGACGATTACAAAATCCCAACGAACACGAAACCAGATCGATCATGTTGTGATCGACGGAAGGCATGCTTCCAGTGTACTAGACGTGCGTACCTTCCGAGGTGCAAACAGGAGATGATGATGGTGCAAGCAGGAGATGAGAGAAGCGAGAGGCGCCTTTTCAGACGCAAGAAGCGGGAACAGGAAAAGCGCGAGCGCGAGGAGATCGATATGTGCAGTGACAGGAATTACGCCCGAAAATTATACCAGAAGGTTAAGTGTCTAACCAAAGAATTTAAGACCGGGGTAGCTTCCTGTCGAGACGAAAACGGCAATCTGGGCCCTATTGCACCAACGAATTATCATTAGCATTTTAGCAAATTATCGAAGTTGCGCAAAGATATGTCTTACACCAACTTGATAAGTGAAAGTCACTCAATTGAGTGTGGATAAGTAAAATATCACTCAAAGTCATTGATAAGCGTTGCACTTGATAAGTGAAAGTCACTCAATCGAGTGTTGATAAGTAAAATTTCACTCAAAGTTGTTGATAAGCGTTGCGTCAAAATTTGAAATGCTAAGCGAAAAAATCTTAGCAGATAAGTGACAAGTTATGCAAATTAGCAAAATTTATTAGCATTTCGTTGCACCAACAATTTTTACTTATCTCTTACCATTTTTAATTTTGCTAAATTTAGCATTGCTTTGCTATCATATCAATTACCAAGTAACATTTATTCAGTCCGAATGAACTAATCAGTGCTTTAACACGTGCTTCTATAAAATATTGATACAAAAAATGCTTCGATTTGAACTACTAAATTTATTAGAGGAGGAAAAGCTGTTACTGGTTATATTTTTTGCTACAGAGTAATACTTTTTTTTAATTCGGTAGTTTGTTGTTGGAATGCGAAGCTGTCTCTTTAAAAGTATGAATGTTTTAATTGTAATGTATTAATTTATTTAACACAGCCAATTTATTGGGTTTGCTCTGTGCGCGCGACATGGTAAAACAACAAGAGAAACTGAAAATGCTCATCAAAACGCACATGGGTTTGCTAACCCTTCGCCTTCCATTGAGAAACGGTAATCATTTTAGCTATGCATATTCTTGAAAAAGTTCTCAATTTGCAAAGCAACAGAAATTTTTGGTGCAATGCTTATCAAATCAACTTATCCAAAACTCTTGCAAAGTACTCATTTTTTAATAAGTTGACGTTTTTTTGATAACTTTTAAGTGCAACGCTTATCAACTTTACTTTAAAAAAAAAAGAGTTATCCAAAAGTTGTAGAGTGATAAATGATAAGACGTTGGTGCAATAGGGCCCTGGGCCCTATTGCACCAACGAATTATCATTAGCATTTTAGCAAATTATCGAAGTTGCGCAAAGATATGTGTTACACCAACTTGATAAGTGAAAGTCACTCAATTGAGTGTGGATAAGTAAAATTTCACTCAAAGTTGTTGATAAGCGTTGCGTCAAAATTTGAAATGCTAAGCGAAAAGATCTTAGCAGATAAGTGACAAGTTATGCAAATTAGCAAAATTTATTAGCATTTCGTTGCACCAACAATTTTTACTTATCTCTTACCATTTTTAATTTTGCTAAATTTAGCATTGCTTTGCTAATAAAAATTTTACCTATCATATCAATTACCAAGTAACATTTATTCAGTCCGAATGAACTAATCAGTGCTTTAACACGTGCTTCTATAAAATATTGATACCAAAAATGCTTCGATTTGAACTACTAAATTTATTAGAGGACGAAAAGCTGTTACTGGTTATATTTTTTGCTACAGAGTAATACTTTTTTTTAATTCGGTAGTTTGTTGTTGGAATGCGAAGCTGTCTCTTTAAAAGTATGAATGTTTTAATTGTAATGTAAGTATTAATTTATTTAACACAGCCAATTTATTGGGTTTGCTCTGTGCGCGCGACATGGTAAAACAACAAGAGAAACTGAAAATGCTCATCAAAACGCACATGGGTTTGCTAAACCTTTGCCTTCCATTGAGAAACGGTAATCATTTTAGCTATGCATATTCTTGGAAAAGTTCTCAATTTGCAAAGCAACAGAAATTGTTGGTGCAATGCTCATCGAATCAACTTATCCAAAACTCTTGCAAAGTACTCAATTTTTGATAAATTGATAAGGTTTTTAGATAAGTATTAAGTGCAACACCTATCAACTTTACTTTTCACAAAAAAGAGTTATCCAAAAATTGTAAAATGCTAATGATAATTCGTTGGTGCAATAGGGCCCTGGTAACCTATGCGAAGAGCATACTAATGCTATGGAGGAAACACTTCTCCGGCTTATTAGCAGACGATGACACCAATTCCGCCAGAGGATGCAGGTTCCCGATACCACCAATTGACGACGATGGTATTGACATACCATCGCCTATCTATAACGAGGTCAAGGTCGCAATCCTGCGAATCAAGAATAACAAAGCGGGGTGTGCTGACGGCCTGCCTGTAGAGTTTTTCAAGACTGGCGGCGACGAGCTGGTAGGGCGCATGCACCCGCTCCTCTGCAGAATATGGCTAGATGTAAGTATGCCCAGCGATTGGAAGCTTGGTGTCCTCTGTCCTGTGCTAAAGAAAGGCGATCCGGCGATCTGCTCAAACTACCGGGGTATTAGCCTTATTGCCATCGCATACAAGGTCCTGTCGAGCGTACTCTGTGAAAGATTGAAGCCATTCGCCAAGACACTGATTGGACCTTATCAGTGCGGCTTTAGACCTGGCAAATCCACCATCGACCAGATCTACACACTACGCCAAATCCTGGAGAAGACCCACGAATATAAAATCGACACCCACCATCTCTTCGTTGATTATAAGGACCCCTTTGATAGCCCAATAAGGGATTGTCTCTACGCCGCAATGTCTGAGCTCCGTAACTCTGCTAAGTTGGTAAGGCTCTGCAGGATGACGCTGAGTAACACACAAAGCTAAGTCAAGATAAGAGAGGAACTCTCCGATCCTTCCGATACCGTGAGAGGCTTCAGACAAGGCAATCCCCTATCCTGCGACCTCTTCAACTTCCTAATGGAGAGCGTGCTACGGAAAGTCGGTGTGCAGCGCGATGGCACTATTTTCTACAAAAGTGTCCAGCTCCTTGCGTACGCCGATGATATTGATATCGTCCGCCAGACCAAGCGATATGTTACCGCTGCTTTCTCGGCTATCGAAAGAGAATCAGCCAAAGTGGGTCTGGCGGTCAACGAGGGCAAGACGAAGTATATGTTTTCTGGCAGGGAGACTCTGCGCCCTGACTCCCATTTGACAACTGGAAATTATAACTTCGAAGCTGTCAAGGAGTTTATATATATTGCCACCGCCATTACCACAAATAATAATGTCGGCTTGGAGATAAAGCGGAGACTAATTCTTGTCAATAGGTGCTACTATGGACTCTGTATGCAATTGAGAAGTAGAGTCCTCTCTCGACCGACAAAACTGACACTCTATAAAATGCTCATCATCCCCGTATTGCTGTATGGCGCTGAAGAATGGAGAATGGGTGATTTCGCAGACTGATGCAGCTTCACTTGGAGTGTTCGAGAGAAAAGTGTTCCGCAAGATCTTCGGCCCGATCCGCGTTGGCGACGACTAACGCATCCGAACGAACAACGAACTGTACGAGCTCTACGCCGATATTGATATCGTCAGTCGCATCACCACCAAGCGGCTTCACTGGCTGGGACATGTCGTACACATGGACGAAGGAACTCCAGGAAAGAAGGTGTTCGAGACGGCGCCAGTTGGCGAAATGATTTTAGAGCAAGTCAAGGCTGGTTTTCAAAATTCAAGCGCCGGTATGGAATACGCATTTTTAAGGTCTGTGGTGAAATTTTATCTAGCGACACGTCAACAATAACACCATTTATTTACGCTTTGCGGGCAAAAATGCATGAAATGAATATTTTAAATGAACAACTGTACAACGCTGATGAGTCTGGCCTCTTTTTCCGATGTCTTCCTGATAAAACCTACGTTGCCACTTGTGAAAAGACTGCACCAGGCAGAAAAATACGTAAGGAAAGAGTTACATTTATGTTATGAGCCAATGCAGAAGGATCACACAAGCTTAAGCCACTTGTGATCGGGAAGGCTGCAAAGCCGCGATGCTTTCTGATCTTTAAAAATCCTTTAGAATACGATCATTCTACAAATGCATGGATGACAGCCAACATTTTCAAAACATGGTTTCATACAACGTTTGTAAGAGAAGTAAGAAATAATTTTATTCATTATGTGATTTTAAGCCAACTTAAATTTCGATTTGTTTTTATATGTAGGTACGTCGTTTTAGTGCTCAAAATAACTTGCCTCCAAAGGCCATTCTTCTATTGGATAATTGTTCAGCGCACTCGCCTATTGAAGAACTTCGCTCTGATGACGGGAACATTTTTTGTATGCTTCTGCCACCAAATGTCACAGCAGCTATTCAACCAATGGACCAGAATCCAATAAAAGTGACAAAACTATCGCAATCAGTTATTGGCATCCATTGTGGCTCAAGAGGGCCTGTCGATTCACGAATTACTGCAAAAGCACGATCTTCGTCATGCAATTTTGCTATTAAAACTAGCATGGGATGAGTGCACTCAAAGCGTTTTACAAAAAGCTTGGCATAAATTACTGAATTGGGATAATCATCAGTACGAGGACGAAGATGATATCCCTTTATCGGCGCTGTTTCCACCAGATCCTTTGTATAATCGCATATTCGAAGACACACAACAGTTGTTGACAAGACTTGCGCCTGATTGTACTCTCTCAGCTGAAGAGATTACTGCATGGAATGCCGATTCGCTTGATGAGAATGAAACGGACACAGGCACGGGTCAAGATGAAGAAAATGTTTCCGAAGCTCCAGAGTTTGTACCTTACAATGATGCAATATGCGCGGTGAATACGCTGATCAAATGGAATGAGTACAATACGCAGTTCTCCGACAAACATATTTCACAGCTTCTTGAGCTTCGATCGGACATCGTTAAATCGCATTCGGAGAAAAGCCTCCATCAGAATAAGGTTACTGATTACTTTACTGTAACAAACATCATATAAGCGTAATAATGTATACTGGATAGCACATACATTATTGTATTTAAAATATAAATATACTAAAAAAACATACATATGTAGACCTTAATACACTATAACAACTATATAAACAATGTGTAAACACACGTATAATCACATGAATTTTTCATATCACGGAAAAGTTAAGAATTCAAAAAAGTTAAGCACCCCCAAAACAAACTACTTAACTTTTTCGAGCCTCTACTGTATTTCATTAGAGATAAGTCCTTCAAAGTGGTTTTAATTCATCGAGCAATCGCTGCCAGCACCACTTGCCTTGAGGCCGATACTACACTACCTTATGATTTGCATATTAAAATTTATTTATGAACTACAGGCAAGAGACAGCCGTTTTGCTCTATTGTCGCTTTAATTAAATGTGTTAATTTGTTCATTGGTCCCACTTAAGTCGCATAATTAAGTCATATTTTATAAAGTTTGATTGTATTTTGGACATTCTAACGAGCTGAGTATATTTTGTCAATAAGATCTACAACTTATATCGGATCTTGGAAAAGATCAAGATAATGTTAGGTGTCATTTCTCAGAGTTTGACTTTTATACTGATTTATGTGCCTATAAAAGCCGTTGATATACAGATCTCTAGCAATTAGTTTTCGAACAAACAGGTATATTTATACATACATATGTATATTTATAAAGCGCCGCAGTAGCTCAGTTTATTAGTGATCGTCTCATACTATCTATTAAAAAAACACGTGCGCTTAGACCAAACGGCTAAAGGAAAACTTCTTTTTGGCATCAGTTAAATCAGAGATTGCGATATTTAAATCTAAATTATAATGCGCTTATGGTATGAAAAATATGAAACATACATATGCCTTTGAACTTTAATTTTTGAGATTCCGCGAGAAAACTGAATTGGGATTGTTGTTCGTTCGCAATTTTAATTTATCATGCAGGAATTGGATAAAAGGTTGAAAATTTCAGCTAAAATTGTTACTGAATTGTTCATGCGCATTCTTTTTATAAGCTTTATATTAGGTTCAAATCAGGTATGTATGTTTGTATGTCGTCAAATCTAGTAATCAATTTTTCACCCACTTCCCGACTACTTAGAGATCTGAAACTTTGCATACATGCCTAATCTAGAGCCCAATACATGAATCAATAATGGGAGTAGGATAAGGGGCGTGGCACTTTTTATAAACTCCAGATTTGTGTATAACTTTAGAACTACACATCACACATCAATGAAACTCGGTAGGAACTTACTACATATCCATATCCTTCTACTGAGAAAATAAGGGGGGCACTGGATAAGGGGGCGTGGCACCCCCATACAAATAATATTTTTGATCTCGATTAGCTTTGGAACTAAAGGTCGTGCAGCATTGAAATTTCGTATGCAGTCGCCTCTTGGATGTGTCGTCCCACTGGTAAAATTTTATGAGCGTAGGATAAGGGGGCGTGGCACCCCCCATACAAACAAAATTTTTGATCTCGATTTGCTTTGGAACTAAAGGTCGTGCAGCATTGAAATTTCGTATGCAGTCGCCTCTTGGATGTGTCGTCCCACTGGTAAAATTTTATGAGCGTAGGATAAGGGGGCGTGGCACCCCCCATACAAACAAAATTTTTGATCTCGATTTGCTTTGGAACTAAAGGTCGTGCAGCATTGAAATTTCGTATGCAGTCGCCTCTTGGATGTGTCGTCCCACTGGTAAAATTTTATGGGCATAGGATAAGGGGCGTGGCACTTTTTTATAAACTCCAGATTTGTGTATAACTTTAGAACTACACATCACACATCAATGAAACTCGGTAGGAACTTACTACATATCCATATCCTTCTACTGAGAAAATAAGGGTGGCACTGGATAAGGAGGCGTGGCACCCCCATACAAACAAAATTTTTGATCTCGATTAGCTTTGGAACTAAAGGTCGTGCAGCATTGAAATTTCGTATGCAGTCGCCTCTTGGATGTGTCGTCCCACTGGTAAAATTTTATTGGCGTAGGATAAGGGGCGTGGCATTTTTTTTATCGACTCCAGATTTGTGTATAACTTTAAAACTACACATCACACATCAATGAAATTTGGTAGGAACTTACTACATATCCATATCCTTCTACTGGGAAAATAATACGGGCAGTGGACAAGTGGGCGTGGCACCGCCCATACAAACAAAATCGTTTATATAGAATTGCTTTGGAACTAAAGGTCGTGCAGCATTGCAATTCCGTATACAGGCCCCTCTTGGATGCTTCGTCCCACTGGTAAAATTTTATGGGCGTAGGACAAGGGGCGTGGCACTTTTCAAGCAACTACACACTTGGGCTTCAGTTTATAATTATAGGTACACCACACATGAATGAAAAACGATAGGAACTTACTTGCCGCGCCCTGCTGGCAAAATAGCAACAACTCACCGCGTCACAAATATGCCACGAATATTAGGGTCGATCACTGCCGTATTATTTGTTAAATTGAGGATATGACGATAGGGGACACTATGAATACCCTAAATATTGTGTACTGCTCTGCAAGTTTTAAATTCTTTTTGCGAAAAATTTCAGAGCTCTAAAATTGAATTTATGGAAGACTGAAAAGTAGAAAATAAAATTATATAAAAAAAACTTTTTAAAAATAAGCTTTAATTTATTTAATGTACTAAAAAGTAGAAAATTAATTGTTTCCAAGTCACCTGTATCTTACTATTCATAAAAGCTTTTGCGCTCAAAACCTATATTCACACTTATCTTTCATTACTAGAATCTATTTACAAAAAATAAATTCAATAAAATATTATATCAATTGGTTGACAAATTTTGAACAAATGAGCGCCCAAGCTTTTATTAATAGTAAGATACAGGTGACTTGGAAACAATTTATTTTCTACTTTTTAGTACATTAAATAAGTTAAAGGTTATTTTTAAAAAGTGTTTTTTTTATATAATTTTTTTTTATATAATATTATTTCATACCTGACCTGCCGCATCAATTCCATGAGATGCATGCAGCATTGCAGCTACGGAACTTCATTTGGAGAGAGGTGCCTATAGAAAAAAGATACAAGCAGGTATGGAAGCGAGCATGACTGCTGACTAGAGCCCGACCGAACGCTCGGTCTCGGTTTCGGTTACCGAACAGTTCGGCCAAAAGGTTCGGGTTCGGTCTCGGCTACAAAAGGCCAAGTATTTAGCCGAACAGTTGAGGAATAAATTGTATTGACTTAAACAAAATTAAAATTTTTTAATAATAATTTTTATTGATTTTTCATAAATCAGATGCTTAATTTGGGAAAATATAAGTGAAAGAAAAAACTAGTTGTCTATTTCTTTTTCTGAAACAATGCAATTTTAAGTGTACAACAACAAAGAATTATAACGTTTCCGGTAACATCGAACCTAAAGCTTTTTTATTGGATGTGGAAAAAAAAACACATATATATAGGAAAAGTCTATTCCAGCTATAGTATTTTTTAGAGTTTTCAGCATTATTAAAGGAGGATAATTACAGGTACGTTCGTAAATGCAGCAATTTCGTGCAACAGTACGCCAATGCTGCCAAGTTTAGTTGCTACTGCGCGATCAGCTGACGCAAATGCAACAGTAATACAACAGTAGAACAAGTGCTGCGCTGGTTGGAGAAAATTTCCACCAGTAAAGCCAAATTGTTGCATTAACGAACGCGATGCGCAAAGCAGTGTCGCGGCATTTTGCGACCGAATGCAGTGCAACCAAAGTGCTGCATTTACGAACGTACCATACCTCACTTTATTTCTCACGATCACGCAAACGAATAACGGATGCTCAACGCTATGACCTCGCCGGAGGCTACCCACCCTATCAATTATAAGTTTGTAGTAAGAGCAAGAACATCATAAAGATCTCTTAAAATACTATCTCAATGCATATGCACTCTGACCTGAACTGCACATTTTAAATGGAAAGCGTACGGAGAACGTAGCAGACGTGGCAACAAAATTTAAGCATGTAACAACATTATAAAGAAAAGCCAACATATTTAAGAGATACTTCGAACGAGATTTTAAGCATTCATTGAGTAAAGAAGAAAATAAATAAATAAAAGTTTATCAGTGGAGAAGTTGGAGAAGAGTTACCAAGCATTCAAATGCTTGTTGCAACAACATGACGTTGAAGGTGCAACACGCACAGATGTGCACTTTTATGGTATATGAAGTGAGGTAGGGTAAGGTGGTGTGTGGCGCCACGTGGCGGTATAAATTATGTAAGAACACAACTGACATGACCGCCCTGCTCATCTGGCAGGCTCCACATCGGATGCCGCTCCTTCATGGCAGCATGTCTCTCTGTCGGTTGCTGTAATGCGTTCGCGAAAAATTTCAACTCCTAACGACCCCATTCTACAACTTCATGTGTTTCTATCTTTTTGACAGGCTTGATTTGATTTTTATACGCTACACCTATGGTAGTAGGGCAGAATAACTTTGTGAGAAAATTTTAACGCATTAGAGGAGCCGTCCTAGGTGTAGACATCTTCTTAATATATAAAAACGTTTGTATGTATGTTGCAGCATCACGGCTGAACCACAGAAGTGATCTACCTTATACTCATAACATATGTTCGTGTGGTGCTCTGAATGGTTTTTTATAAGCTTTATATTAACTTCACTCAGGTTTGTTTGTTTGTTTGTAGTCAAATCTAGTAATCAAGTTTTCACCCGCTTCCCGACTACTTAGAGATCTGAAACTTTGCATACATGCGTAAACACGCTGACAATAAATGAATCAATCATAAAAATATAAAAAATTTTACTTTAAACAAAGTTATTAGCGAAACTGCAATAGCCAATCAGAGCACAGACAGAAGAAGAAGCACGTAGGGACAGACGGGCCAGGAGCTGTTTAATCGCATTTTATATAATATTGCCGTATTTATAGACTACGAAATGTGTAATGACCTAAATTTACGCCTGATTTAGGCCCCTACCAATATATAGGCATCACAACCAATATTTTTATTTTTTTTTTTATTCCGCTTAAACCAACACTCAGGGGATGCCCCCTATACATGCAAAGCACTTGTTGATTTAGAAAGGATCATAGGTTATATAGATATAACATTAAATCACATCAAATACATGAACTCGCACTTGACTGCTTTTTTTTTGTTTCTATGAGCGACTTTTTTCCCATGGCGTTAGGACGCCTGCTCTCATAAGTACCTGCGGGGTTAAATTATAGTACCATATCACCTAATATCAGTACCTTTTTGTGAATTCCAATCAAATATTGTGTACTGCTCTGCAAGATTTAAATTCTTTTTGCGAAAAATTTCAGAGCTCTAAAATTGAATTTATGGGAGACTAAAAAGTAGAAAATAATATTAAATTAAAAATACTTTTTAAAAATAAGCATTAATTCATTTAATGTACTAAAACGTAGAAAATAAATTGTTTCCAAGTCACCTGTATCTTAATATCAATAAAAGCTTGGGCGCTCAAAATTTATATTCACACTTATCTTTCATTACTAGAATCTATTTCCAAAAAATAAATTAAATAAAATATTGTATCAATTGGTTGACAAATTTTGAACAAATGAGCGCTTTTATTGATATTAAGATACAGGTGACTTGGAAACAATTTATTTTCTACGTTTTAGTACATTAAATGAATTAAAGCTTATTTTTAAAAAGTTTTTTTTTATATAATATTATTTTCATGTTAGACCTTCCTAAGTGGCGCTGCGGCGGCGTTTTTTCGAGCATTCTTATTTATGGACCGATCTGGCTCAAATTCACACCATATAATACTAAAGTTGACAGAAAGTGGTCGACAAAATTTTAACTCGATAGCTGTTGTCGGGGTGGAAATATTCACGAAAACCTATTCTTCCTGTACATAATTTTCATTATCATGCGTTTGTGCGTATGTATGTTGCAGCATCACGACTGAACCACAGAAGTGGAGTAGTCTGTCCGCCGAGATAACAACACCTTCGCACGGTCGGCGATTTTTGTTTTTTGTTGTCCGCGTCTAGTTGAAAGTTTACTTATGTTTAACAGTTTGTGCAAGTGTTTATATGCACCCGCGCCGCCCGCTGCCATCAGCTTCGTCGCCGCGTTTAACCAACGTCGCTGCAATCAACAAAGCACAGCACTCCGCTGCCCGCAGAACACCACACAAAGGGCTTTTCTATGCCTTCTAATAGCTAAGTACTTTGTTGTTGTTTTTTCTTTCCTTTTCTCTCTCTTCTCCTAACCCTAACGGTGCTTTAGCTGGGAACAAAGCTGCGTAAGTAATTGCACTGTGACAAAGGCATAACCAAAGAGTATGTTAATATAATAGAGTGCGCATCACTAAAATTTTCGGCAAATCGAAGTGAGGGCCATTTTTCATATTTCGGTCGCGGCAAAGGGGGACACAAAAACTACTCAACCGCTCAGAGAATTTCGTTGACAGTCGTTGATTTGGCATTTCGGGTGTGCTCAAAGCACGAAAAAGGCATTTTTCCACAATGTTAGTATGGCTTGTGTATGTGCATATGTATGTATTTGCAGCTGCTCTGCTCAGCCACCAACAAACACATGGAATTTCAATTTAAGCGTACATACATACTTATGTCGAATTTCCTGGCATTTGCGTATGCTGTGTTATGAATGAAATCTGCTTGCAGCTTCCAACTCGTTTTGAAATTTCAAATCGAAGTTAGAATTTGTTGAAATATCGCAAACATTTTTCAAATGTGCGACATTTCCAGAGATAATACTAAAATTTAAAAGGCTTTTTATAAAATATTTTATACATTTTAATCAAGAATGAAATATGCACATATGTATATTAATATTAGATATTGTTTGCCAATATCACCTTAATAAAAGTGATGTTGCCAAATATGTTCATACATATGTACATACATACATAGATAACTTTTTATTAAAGTCACTTCCCCATAATAAGATCGGCAGACAAAAATTGAAATAAAATCGTGCATACTCAAAACAACAACAAAAGCACTTCCTCACAATGTTAGTATGTCATGCATGTGTTTGAAATCGCGCATAGCTTTTACACGAGTCGACTCGCCCCACTCCACATTTTGACACTACAGTTTGCAGCTGGTTTTATTTGTGTAATTTGTAAACATTTAAAGCATTTATTCCACTCTTTGCTCATTTTCTTTTTTATATTTACTTTTGCGTAAAATTCTGTAAATTTTTCAGTTTATTTGCAATATGTATTCTCTCGATTTCAAGTTTTAATTTACAGTCGAAAGCGCGAAAACGAATAAAGAGGAACGTCAGAAAATCAGAAAATCGCACTACAATCGCTGCCCGAGCGATTTTGCCTGTTCCCCTGTCGTTTCTCCCCTCTTTCCTAAATTTTTCCGTGTCGCTAGGGTCGACTCGCCTCGTGTAAAAGCGGACATACATGTACATGTATATGCTCTAAAGGTATGAACACAATATCATTCCTATATTGTAACTATGAAAATGTAGCCATTTAAGAAGCATTGTAGCATTGTAGCTTTCCATTTTAAATGTAGCAAATTGGCTACAATTGTAGCCAAACGGCAACACTGCTGCCGTCATGCAGAAGAAGAGCACATGCACACGACTTTCATAACACCATGCAAAAAACGAAAATCAGCCGCAAAAAATGCTCGTTCGCCTCATTTGAGTACGAAAACCGAACGAACCAAGCCATTGAGTCGTGCGATCAGGGGCAGTGTTGCCAGAAAAAAATATCCCAAATCGTCAAAATATTTAAAAAAATCGTCATTTTGGGTCCTAAATCGTCATTTCAATGAAAAGTAAATATATACTAGTATATTTTTTTTCTGATTAAGTAAAATTATTTAAAAGTTTAGATCAAGATACAAACAATGTATTATAGGTATTATTCACAAGAAATTCATTAACAACTTTGTGATTTGATTTTTCCCCGTTTATCCCCCTAAAAGCTTTCAGCTGCTTCGCCCACTAGGGCATTCCAGAACTCATCGGCACCCCGGCTCCTGGAACTGACATCCCGGTCAGTATCACATTTATAGCTAATTATACAACATTTTAAGTTGTTTCCAGAGTCTTTACATATTTGTGTATATAAAAGTTACCTATACTATGTACATATGTACATATGTATATTCGAAATATTTTTTTTTTTATCAATATTCTTCCATTGATGATTTTACATTTTTACTGATATATATTAGAGCTTAATTTTTTAGTATTGTTAAAAAATTATTAAATTAAAAAAAATCTTGAGCTAATAAAATTCCGTGTAGAGCTTCACTATTTAGACGATTTCTATATTTAGTTTTGTTCAAATTAACTTTTGAAAATATTCCATTAACATTTGCTGATGAGTTAGGTAGACACATACATAAGTGAAAAAAAAATGTTCGGGATAGTTTGGGAAAACAAAAGAAGGATAAGAGTATTTTGTACCTGATAAAGTTTTCCAAAAAGCTGGTATTATTTCCTCATTTTTAGGGTTCCGTTCCCCTAAAGGGAAAAAACGGGAACACTTATAAGGTCACTTTTGTTTTGGGAGTGTGTATATAAAACGACCTTTTTTTCATCGTAGAAACCTGAAATTTGGCACGGTGTTAGGTCTTAATAACCTAAACACATTTTCACTATAAAAAATTAAGAAATATTTTTAGAAATATTTTTTTATAATTTTTAAAGGTTTTCGGGTCGGACAAAAAAAAATAAAAATATTTTTAAATCGTATCGTGTGGGGTATCGTTAGAAAGGGCTACATCCATAGATTACAAAATGTATTTTTTTTAAATTTTATGTAAACGGGTTAGAAAGATATAGTTAAAAATGTGATAAAAACAGACCTGTCCCCACATGATCCCATCTGCACACACCATTTCTGAACCGAAAATTTTGATAAAATCAGGCTTACTAGGCATTTAATCACGCATGACTGAATGGCTGCCCTTTTTTCGAATTTTTAATTTTAAAATTTTGTTTTTAATTTAAGATGACCCTCTCAGAAAAATTTTTTTGTTGTTTATATCGAGTGGGGTACCATTAGAAAGGGCTACGTCCATGGATTCCAAAGATATTTTTTTTATTAATTTTCGGTGAAGTCGTTTCGAAGATATAGCACAAAATGTCGAAAAAATGACCATACCCCCTCTGGGTTTCTACATTTCTTAAGCAAAAATTTGGATAAAATCAGAGTTAGTAGGTCATTAGTCATAGATTACTGGAAAACTGCAGCTTTTTTCGATTTATTTGTTTTTCTATTTAAAAAATTTTTTTTAAGATTACCATAGTAAAAAATTTCCTTAGCGAAAAATTTTTGTTTTTTGCATATTGTGGGGTATCGTTGGAAAGGGCTACGTCCGTGGATTCCAAAAATGTTTTCTTCATATTTTTAGGTGAATTGGTTTCGAAGATGTAGCCAAAATGTCGAAAATTGTGTGGCCAGACGGGCAAAGAGAAACTAAATTCGAAGGCTAAAAAGGGTATTTCTGGTACGGAGCCCTCAGTGAGCGAGCCCGACTCGCACTTGACTGCTTTTTGTGAAATACATTTCGAAAACCGCAATTGTTAGCTCCCTAAACTCGTTGTTAATCGCTTGAGCAGTACTGTCTTCAATTAGGTTTCGAAAATCACGAAGAATGAGTTCTGAAGAAGTAATTTCTTTTTTTATAATTTTCTGCGGACTAATAAAAGTTAAGTTTTTTAAGACTTGATAACAGAAGTTACATCGGCTTTTATTCCACGCGTGGGAGTGATAATTCGATTACTGAACGCATTAGCAGTGCTAATCAAAAATGTAGGCAAAAATAAATGCTCATTAAGATTTAAGTGACTGACACAGAAGCATCATCATCGTTATGTTGTGCGTATGTATGTGTTAGTTTGGAGAAATGGTTTCACAATATTTTCAATCGACTTAGAAATGTGCCATGTGTTCACTTTCTGCAAAGACAGAAAGTCATGCGTAGCACAAATTTTCATGCTCAGTAAATGAAGCTGAAGTTGTAGAAAAATACGCTTCAATTTGTATGAAATCAAGCAATCGATTGTACAAGGAATTCCAAGGTATAAAAGGCAGTTATCGTGCATTGCTCGTTCCTGAATAATTTAGAACAATACAAAAAAGATGGATTTAAGATGTGTTGAATTTTAGATTGAATTTTTTATCATTACAAAGTTTCAGAAATCGTCATTTCTGTCTTTGAAATCGTCCATCGTCATTTAGACCCAAAAATCGTCTAAATGACGACCACGTCGTCCATCTGGCTACACTGATCAGGGGTGCAAACTCAGTCAAAGCCGATTCTCTCAAATGCTTAAAAAATTCTCCCATGGGAATTGGCACTTCAGCCACATTTTCATTCAAAATAATGGTAGTAAAAAACATAAAACGATAAATAAAATAGTATGGCTGAGTTCCTAAATGCTGTAATACAAAAGCATCAGCATTTTGTTAATAATATGTAAAAAAGAGTCAAAATTCCCATAAAATCGTGAAATTTTCCCTCGGTTGACAGCCCTGTATGTAGTTACTTTGAGTTTGGAATTTCATGTTGCAGAGCGGTTCTCTGAGAGGATGAATGACGGAGCACAAAAAGATCGGAAATTGAGTGAGGTGGATGTTTTAATGGCTCTGCCGTACAAAATTTTCGCAGCCAAAATTTTGCATGAGATGCGCACTCTATTATATTAACATACTCTTTGGCATAACACTTGTCGCAGTGCATTACATACTTTCGCAGCATTTTTTTCTCGCTCCAGCGCCAATTAACCCTATCTTGCCTTTGGGTCAGCGAGTGTTGGAATGTCTGGAAACTTCCGCATTGACTTCTGCAACTTCTCTGTATATGCGTATATTAACCTCCACAGGCCCCACATTATGGCATTAGGCGAGACTCAGGTTGGTGGGGATGCAGATCTACTAGATTTCCATCTTCCCGGGTATTGCCTTTTGCCATTATTTTCCCCTCACAGGGGTCTCGCCATTTTTATTCGCAGTGATGTTGCGTACCAGCGTCAGCAACATTTAAGCGCGTCGGATGCCGAATTTAGCTCCTTGTGGGTTAAGTTCAAAATTCAGACGCATATCCTGCATTTCTGCTTCATCTATAGAAGCCCAAATTCGGAAAGGGATGCCACCTTTAACAAGTTGGACTCACTTTCCGACTCCATCTCCCATATTTTGGGAACATACCCGGACAGTGAAATCGTAGTTGCCGGCGATTTTAATGTCCACAACTCCAAGTACCTGACACACTCGAGCCACACAACCCCAGAGGGATTGTACGTCGAGCTTTTTGCTGAGTCTAACAACCTGACTCAATTAGTGAAGGAACCAACGCATATCCCCTGCGTTGATGGGCATAGGCTTAATACTCTAGACCTCTTTCTAACATCGCACCCTGAAAAGTATGATGTGAAAGTCCTTGCACCTCTTGGTAATTCGGACCACTGTACCATTTCCGATGCCTTTTCGTATTCTAGCTCCACTCCTGCTTCTCCTCCAGCCCCGAAGCGGTTAAAGTGGTTTTACGATAAGGCAAATTGGATCGAAATGAACGACTTCTTTAATCGCTTCAATTGGAAATTGTGTTTCGCTGACAGAAACATAAATGCTGCGGCAAAAATGGTCGAAGAAATAATTTTACTGGGCATGCGGTCTTTCATCCCCAGTAAACAAATCTCCATTAAACCTAAAGACCGCTCCTGGTTTAATGCGGCGTGCAAAGAAGCCGTCAGGTCCAAAGAGGAAGCGTTCAAAAATTGGCGTTCTGAAAAGAATGCCACCTCTGAACTCTTACGCAAACAGGCTAGAAACAGCTGCAATGCGACATTGAGGCGCGAAAAGTTTCTGCACGAACAGCGCCAACGAAAAAATGTCTTACTGCTCCAAAAGGGCAGTAAAAGCTTTTGGTCGTTTGTCAAGCGAGTAAAGAACAAGACCTCATCGTCTGTCCCTTCGCTCTTTGCGAACGATCAGATCTTCACTCAATCGGTTGATAAGGCTAACCTACTGGCAGCGGCTTTCGCTGAAAATTCTACACTTCCGGTTACCGATCAACCACTGCCCGCGATCGAGGGGGTACCTTGTGCTATGCCCGAGATACACTTTCGAACGCGTGCAGTCAAAAGAGTGCTTGCGAATCTTGACGTTAACAAAACCTCTGGCCCCGATGGCATCCCAGCCTTCGTGCTGCATAAGTGTGCTACATCTCTGGCGAGACCGTTGCGCAACCTCTTTAACATCTCGTATACCACTGGCGTTTTCCCTGCCTGTTGGAAGGTTGCCAACGTCCAGCCAGTACCCAAAAAAGGCGAGACTTCGAACCCTGCCAATTACCGCCCCATAGCAATATGCTCTACTCTGTCAAATGTTATGGAGTGTGTAGTAACCTACAATTTAATGAACTATCTTGAGGACAATCTATTGCTTAACGATAGGCAATATGGTTTCCGTAGAGGTCGCTCTACGGGCGACCTTATGGCCTTCCTCGTTGAGAAATGGAATTAGTCCATTCACCAACTTGGTGAAAGCAAGGTAGTTGCATTGGATATCTCCAAAGCTTTTGATAGAGTTTGGCATGAAGCACTAGTTGGCAAACTAGTTGCTTATGGCGTCGGTGACTGCTTCGCTCGCTGGATAACGAGCTTACTCAGCGGCCGTTCTATTCGAGTTGTGATAGACGGTGTCGCTTCTAATGAGTACTCCTTAAACGCAGGTGTACCGCAGGGTTCTGTCCTGGCACCCACTCTTTTCCTTGTCTTTATCAATGACCTCTTGTCATTGACTAAGAATCCTATATATTCGTTTGCGGATGACAGCAGCCTTTGTCATTCATATTCATTTACTGGTCGCCCAAGCTCTGCGGAGATTGAGAGCAAGCGACGTCGTATGAATGACACACTCAACAAAGACATTCAATCAATCTCCGAGTGGGGTCGAGCGAATAGGGTCAGTTTTAATGCTCGAAAGACCCAATGCTGTTGTCTCTCACACAAGCAAACTTCCTCCCCCTCCCAAACTCCTCTATCCTTTGAAGGTGTGGGTATTGTAGAGTCTGCAGCTCTTGACGTTCTAGGCTTGTCGATCAAGTGTGATCTCCGCTGGAATGACCACATTTTCGATATTGCTAAAGAAGCTGGCAAGTGCTTAGGCTTCCTAAAGCGCTGTAAAAAATACTTTACACCGGCTGATCTCTGCACTATCTACACCACCTATATTAGGTCCAAAATGGAGTGGAGTATAATTCGCATTTATGGGCAGGAGCCTCACGAACCCAACTGGAGCTCCTAGACCGTATCCAACGTCGTGCGATAAAGCTAATAGGAAACGATAGGGCAGCCAGCTCTATTGATTCCTTGGAGCATCGTCGGAACGTGGGATGTTTAAGCCTTTTCTATCGTTACTTTAACGGTAGATGCTCTGCTGAGATAAAAGATCTTATCCCAGCTGCCCGCGTGTTTTCTCGTAACACACGAACGGCGAGCGGGGCCCATCGATATCACGTTTCGACGAAACTCCAACGCACCACGAATTACAATAAGAATTCGTTCTTCGGTCGTACATCGCGGTTGTGGAATAGTCTTCCTGCGGAAGTTTTCCCACGTCATTACAATATTCGTGAATTCAAGGCAAACGTCCACCGCCACTACTCCACTTTCCCCCCACCCACTAACCTATGATCCTTTCTAAATCAACAAGTGCTTTGCATGTATAGGGGGAGTGTTGGTTTATATAAAAAAAAAAAGGGTACTATTCTGTCGGGCTAACCCGACTGATGCTTCCTAACTTGTTACAACTGGATCGGAGTCATACTTTCATAACATCGTAGTTTCTTCCATAATAATACTTTTTATGTGTTCGTTGAAGTTTGAGTAGTGGTGCCAATTTAAATTGTTCAATGACTGTGATAGCTTCTCCTGTCCTTTCGCGCATGACCAACAAAAGCAGACTTTCATATCGTACATACGCGCTAGCGAATGAGCTGTGGCAGCAACGAGCAAAAGAAACAGTAGACTTAGTTGGTGGGCGAAGAAAAATAGCAAAAACCACCTCGCCACA
This sequence comes from Neria commutata, assembly GCA_963457695.1. Classification (NCBI taxonomy): domain Eukaryota; kingdom Metazoa; phylum Arthropoda; class Insecta; order Diptera; family Micropezidae; genus Neria; species Neria commutata. The sequence continues at coordinate 39,426,304 of OY735246.1, forward strand.
TATAATTTCATCATTTCACTAAAACAGTTTAGGGACTTGATCAAATCACTGACTTTCTTTAGGGAAATGGCATAACCGAGTTGTTATTTTAGCATCTCCCGCGAGTTGATTAAATCCCTGATTTTACCATTTCCCTGCGACATATACACCACAACGCCATGTTTGGTAACTTCATTGCTGGTAAGAAAATCTGCCTGATGCTTCCTTCCTTGTTTTTATAATATATTATAATTTTTATATTATCTTGACTTCAGGTTTGTATGTAGGTATGTAGTTATGTAGTCAAATCTAGTAATCAATATTTCACCCACTTCCCGACTACTTAGAGATCTGAAACTTTGCATACATGCGTAAACAGGCGCACAATACATGCATCATTAAATTTTTTTACTTTAAACAAAGTTATTTGTGAAAGTGCAATATCCAATCAGAGCGCAGACAGAAGAAGAAGCACGTAGGGACAGACGGGCCAGGAGCTGTTTAATCGCATTTTATATCATTTTACCGCATTTATAGAATACGAAATATGTAATGACCTAGATTTATGACCGATTTAGGCCCGTAAAAAACCTTTAAATAGAGATGTGTATATCATGAATCACATCAAATACATCAACTAATGTTCCGGGGACACACGGGAAAGGAAAAGTACTCCTCTTAAATTAAATAGAATTAAATTCAGCAACAGCCAATCAGAGCACAGGCAGGGAAGAAGAAGCACTGCTGTATATAAGCAGTACAAAAGCACGCTTTGCTCTATTGCTTTCAGTTATTTGTTGCGAACGCAAGTGTATTGGATCTATTACTTTTGACAATTTTGATTTGATTTTGATTTAAAATTTCAGAGCTCAAAAATTTAATTTATGGGAGACTAAAAAGTAGAAAATAATCTATATATATATAAAATTAAAATTATGTATGTATGTATGTATGTATGTTCGGAGTTGCGTCCTAAACCGCTTGATCGATCATAACCAAATTTGGCACATAGACTATAGATGTTCCAAGGATGGTCATAGGCTATAAAAAATTTCGATACATCAAGAGGGCGTGGCACCTCCCATACAACATAAATAATTGATTTGGCATATCTTTAAAACTACAAGGTGTACAACATTAAAACTTTGTATTATGTTAGTGTTTAGTCGTGTCTTCCTGCTGGAAAAAAATTTAGGGGCGTGGGATAAGGGGGCGTGGCACCCCTCATATAACTTAACTCTATTGCATGGCATATCTTTTAAACAACAAACCGCGCAGCATTGCAATTCCGTACGCAGGCACCTCTTGGATTAGTCGTCCCACTGATAAAATTTTATGGGCGTAGGACAGGGGGGTGGCACTTCAATCAAATCCTATACGGGTATAACTTGAGAAATATACTTCATACATCAATGAAACTCGGTAGAAACATATTACATATCCGTATCCTTGAACTGGGAAAATGGGACGGGCATTGGATAAGAGGCGTGGCACCACCCGTACAAACCAAATCATTGATATCGAATAGCTTTGGAACTAAAAGTCGCGCAGTATTGAAATTCCGTATGCAGGCACCTCTTGGATGAATCGTCCCACTGATACAATTTTATGGGCGTAGGACAGGGGCGTGGCACTTTTCAATCAACTTCACATTTGGGTATTACTTTAGAACTATACATCATACATCAACGAAACTCGGCAAGAACTGACACCATATCCGTATCCTTGAACTGGGAAAATGGGACGGGCATTGGATAAGAGGCGTGGAACCACCCGTACAAACGAAATCATTGATATCGAATAGCTTTGGAACTAAAAGTCGCGCAGTATTGAAATTCCGTATGCAGGCACCTCTTGGATGAGTCGTCCCACTGATACAATTTTATGGGCGTAGGACAGGGGCGTGGCACTTTTCAATCAACTTCACATTTGGGTATTACTTTAGAACTATACATCATACATCAACGAAACTCGGCAAGAACTGACACCATATCCGTATCCTTGAACTGGGAAAATGGGACGGGCATTGGATAAGAGGCGTGGCACCACCCGTACAAACCAAATCATTGATATCGAATAGCTTTGGAACTAAAAGTCGCGCAGTATTGAAGTTCCGTATGCAAGCACCTCTTGGATGAGTCGTCCCACTGGTACAATTTTATGGTCGTAGGACAAGGGGCGTGGGACTTTTCAATCAACTCCACATTTGGATATTACTTTAGAACTATATATCATACATAAATGAACATTGGACACGAGGCGTGACACCCCTCATACAACTTAAATCTTTTATTTGGTATACCTTTAAAACTACAAGTAGTTCAACATTGAAAATCTGTGTTGTTGAATTTAGTCGTGCCCTTTTGCTAATTTGCTAAAAAAAATTTTGGGGCATGGGACAACGGGGCGTGGCACCACTCATACAACTTAAATCTTTAATTTGGTATGTCTTTAGAACTACAAGTCATACAACATTAAAATTTTTATTCTGTTAGTATTTAGTATTCATACATACATGTAAACATTTTTATTTATTTAATTTATTATTATATTTAAATGTATGTACCGTAAAAAAGTGGTGGTCCATGAGGAGTGACTTTAGTTTTCGCCTTCCACCAAAGGAGTAATCTACATACAGAGATAGTTCTGTAAGGACCTACATTTATGACTTCCCCTACAAATATATAGACATCACAAGCATCAGCAAGGAGAAGCCCTGCTGTTCAACAGAAAACAACAGAAACCAAGAAAAATACAGGCTGGCAAATGCTCCTAATCAATTAAATACAATTAAATACAGCAACATCCAATCAGAGCATAATTATCATTGCGTATTTTTATAAAAACGCAGGGTGGAACCCGCGGGTAACAGCTAGTCTATATATATAAAATTCAAATTATGTATGTATATATGTATGTATGTATGTATGTATGTTCGGAGTTGCGTCCTAAACCGCTTAATCGCTTAATCGATCATAACCAAATTCGGCACATACACTATAGATGTTCCAAGGATGGTCATAGGCTATAAACAATTGTTATACATCAAGAGGGCGTGGCACCTCCCATACAACTTAAATACTTTATTTGGCATATCTTTAAAACTACAAGATGTACAATATTAAAACTTTGTATTATGTTAGTGTTTAGATGTGTCTTCCTGCTGGAAAAAATGTAGGGGCGTGGGAAAAGGGGGCTTGGCACCCCTCATATAACTTAAATCTATGATATGGCATATCTTTGAAAGTACAAATCGCGCAGCATTGAAATTCCGTACGCAGGCACCTCTTGGATGAGTCGTCCCACTGATACAATTTTATGGGCGTGGTACAGGGGCGTGGCACTTTTCAATCAACTTCACATTTGGGTATTACTTTAGAACTCTACAACATATATCAATGAAACTCCATATTCTTCAACTGGGAAAATGGAATGGCATTGGACACGAGGCGTGGCACCCCTCTTACAACTTAAATCTTTTATTTGGTATGTCTTTATAGCTACAAGTCCTGCAGCATTAAAATTTTGTATTCCGTTAGTATTTAGTCATACATACATGTAAAGATTTTTACATAATTTGGGTTTTATATATATAGATTTAAGGGCATGGGACAAGGTGGCGTGGCACACCTCAATTGTATGTACCGTCAAAAATTGAGGGTCCATGAGGAGTGAAGGGGGGTCGTGACTTTTTTGGAGTAATCCAAGGTAAAATGGAGTAATCTACATACACAGATAGTTCTGTAAGGACCTACTACATTTATGACTTCTCCTAAAAATATATAGAGATCACAAGCATAAGCAAGGAGAAGCCCTTCTGTTCAACAGAAAACAAAAGAAACCAAGAAAATTACAGACTGGCAAACACTGCTATTAAATTAAATACAGCAACATCTAATCAGAGCATCATTCACATTACGTATTTTTATAAAAGCGTGGGGTGAAACCCGCGGGTAACAGCTAGTCTATATATATAAAAATCAAATTATGTATGTATATATGTATATATGTATGTATGTATGTTCGGAGTTGCGTCCTAAACCGCTTAATCGCTTAATCGATCATAACCAAATTCGGCACATACACTATAGATGTTCCAAGGATGGTCATAGGCTATAAACAATTGTTATACATCAAGAGGGCGTGGCACCTCCCATACAACTTAAATACTTTATTTGGCATATCTTTAAAACTACAAGGTGTACAATATTAAAACTTTGTATTATGTTAGTGTTTAGATGTGTCTTCCTGCTGGAAAAAATGTAGGGGCGTGGGAAAAGGGGGCTTGGCACCCCTCATATAACTTAAATCTATGATATGGCATATCTTTGAAAGTACAAATCGCGCAGCATTGAAATTCCGTACGCAGGCACCTCTTGGATGAGTCGTCCCACTGATACAATTTTATGGGCGTGGTACAGGGGCGTGGCACTTTTCAATCAACTTCACATTTGGGTATTACTTTAGAACTCTACAACATATATCAATGAAACTCCATATTCTTCAACTGGGAAAATGGAATGGCATTGGACACGAGGCGTGGCACCCCTCTTACAACTTAAATCTTTTATTTGGTATGTCTTTATAGCTACAAGTCCTGCAGCATTAAAATTTTGTATTCTGTTAGTATTTAGTCATACATACATGTAAAGATTTTTACATAATTTGGGTTTTATATATATAGATTTAAGGGCATGGGACAAGGTGGCGTGGCACACCTCAATTGTATGTACCGTCAAAAATTGAGGGTCCATGAGGAGTGAAGGGGGGTCGTGACTTTTTTGGAGTAATCCAAGGTAAAATGGAGTAATCTACATACACAGATAGTTCTGTAAGGACCTACTACATTTATGACTTCTCCTAAAAATATATAGAGATCACAAGCATAAGCAAGGAGAAGCCCTTCTGTTCAACAGAAAACAAAAGAAACCAAGAAAATTACAGACTGGCAAACACTGCTATTAAATTAAATACAGCAACATCTAATCAGAGCATCATTCACATTACGTATTTTTATAAAAGCGTGGGGTGAAACCCGCGGGTAACAGCTAGTCTATATATATAAAAATCAAATTATGTATGTATGTACCTATGTATGTTCGGAGTTGCGTCCTAAACTGCATGATCGATCATAACCAAATTGGGCACATAGACTATAGTTGTTCCAAGGATGGTCATAGGCTATAAACAATTTTTATACATCAAGAGGGCGTGGCACCTCCCATACAACTTAAATAATCGATTTGGCATATCTTTAAAACTACAAGGTGTACAACATTAAAACTTTGTATTATGTTAGTGTTTAGATTGTGTCTTCCTGCTGGAAAAAATGTAGGGGCGCGGGACAAGGGGGCTTGGCGCCCCTCATATAACTTAATTCTATGATATGGCATATCTTTGAAAGTACAAGTCGCGCAGCATTGAAATTCCGTACGCAGGCACCTCTTGGATGAGTCGTCCCACTGGTAAAATTATATGGGCGTAGGTCAAGGGGGGTGGCACTTCAATCAAATCCTATACGGGTATAACTTTAGAAATATACTTCATACATCAATGAAACTCGGTAGAAATATATTACACTAGCTGTCCCGGCAAACGTTGTTCTGCCTAAAATAATTATTTTATTCCAAGATTTGTTTTGAAATGTGTTTCAATGTATTTCAGGAAGAATATGCTTTCGTGTAGAGCCCGACCGAACACGAAATTTTGGCCGAGACCGAGCGTTCGGCCTTTTTTTAAAGAAGAAGAATTTTAATGAAAAAAAATTTATACATTTTTAGGAAAAAATACATTTTAGTATAAAAAAACAATTCTTTTGAGGTATACATACATGTGTATATACCTACATTAAGTATCTGATGTATGAAAAATCAATAAAAGGTATTATTAAAAAATTTAAATTTTGTTTAAAACTATACAATTTGTTCCTCAACTGTTCGGCTAAATACTCGGCCTTTTGTAGCCGAGACCGAACCGAGACCGAACCCGAACCTTTTGGCTGAACTGTTCGGTAACCGAGACCGAGCGTTCGGTCGGGCTCTACTTTCGTGAAAATTTCCACCTCGAGAACAGCTATCGGGTTCAAATTTTGTCAACGACTTTCTGTCAACTTTAGTATTATATGGTGTGAATCTGAGCCAAATCGGTCCATAAATAAGAATTTTCGAAAAAACGCCACCGTGGCAACACTTAGGAAGGTCTAACATGAAAACAAACCATTCAGAGCACCACTCGAATATATGTTGTGAGTATAAGGTCGATCGCTTCTGTGGTTCAGCCATAATGCTGCAACATACATACGCACAAACGTTTTTATAAGCTTTATATTAGGTTCACATCCGGTATGTTTGTATGTATGTCGTCAAATCTAGTAATCAATTTTTCACCCACTTCCCGACTACTTAGAGATCTGAAACTTTGCATACATGCCTAATCTAGAGCCCAATACATGAATCAATAAATTTTATGGGCGTAGGATAAGGGGCGTGGCACTTTTTTATAAACTCCAGATTTGTGTATAACTTTAGAACTACACATCACACATCAATGAAACTCGGTAGGAACTTACTACATATCCCTATCCTTCTACTGAGAAAATAAGGGGAGCACTGGATAAGGGGGCGTGGCACCCCCCATACAAACAAAATTTTTTATCTCGATTAGCTTTGGAACTAAATGTCGTGCAGCATTGAAATTTCGTATGCAGTCGCCTCTTGGATGTGTTGTCCCACTGGTAAAATTTTATGGGCGTAGGATGAGGGGGCGTGGCACCCCCCATACAAACAAAATTTTTGATCTCGATTAGCTTTGGAACTAAAGGTCGTGCAGTATTGAAATTTCGTATGCAGTCGCCTCTTGGATGTGTTGTCCCACTGGTAAAATTTTATGGGCGTAGGATAAGGGGCGTGGCACTTTTTTATCAACTCCAGATTTGTGTATAACTTTAGAACTAAAAATCACACATCAATGAAACTCGGTAGGAACTTACTACATATCCATATCCTTCTACTGAGAAAATAAGGGGGCACTGGATAAGGGGGCGTGGCACCCCCCATACAAAAAAAATTTTTGATCTCGATTAGCTTTGGAACTAAAGGTCGTGCAGTATTGAAATTTCGTATGCAGTCGCCTCTTGGATGTGTTGTCCCACTGGTAAAATTTTATGGGCGTAGGATAAGGGGGAGTGGCACCCCCCATACAAACAAAATTTTTGATCTCGATTAGCTTTGGAACTAAAGGTCGTGCAGCATTGAAATTTCGTATGCAGTCGCCTCTTGGATGTGTCGTCCCACTGGTAAAATTTTATGGGCGTAGGATAAGGGGCGTGTGTATAACTTTAGAACTACAAATCACACATCAATGAAACTCGGTAGGAACTTACTACATATCCATATCCTTCTACTGAGAAAATAAGGCGGGCACTGGATAAGGGGGCGTGGCACCGCCCATACAAACAAAATCGTTTATATAGAATAGCTTTGGAACTAAAGGTCGTGCAGCATTGAAATTTTGTATGCAGTCGCCTCTTGGATGTGTCGTTCCACTGGAAAAATTTATGGGCGTAGGACAAGGGGCGTGGCACTTTTCAAGCAACTACACACTTGGGCTTCAGTTTATAATTATAGGTACACCACACATCAATGAAAAACGATAGGAACTTACTTGCCGCGCCCTGCTGGCAAAATAGCAACAACTCACCGCGTCACAAATATGCCACGAATATTAGGGTCGATCACAGCCGTATTATTTGTTAAATTGAGGATATGACGATAGGAGACACTGTGAATACCCTAAATATTGTGTACTGCTCTGCAAGTTTTAAATTCTTTTTGTGAAAAATTTCAGAGCTCTAAAATTGAATTTATGGAAGACTAAAAAGTAGAAAATAAAATTATATAAAAAAAACTTTTTAAAAATAAGCTTTAATTTATTTAATGTACTAAAAAGTAGAAAATAAATGGTTTTTAAGTCACCTGTATCTTACTATCAATAAAAGCTTGTGCGCTCAATATCCATATTCAAAATATCTTTCATTACTAGAATCTATTTGCAAAAAATTATTTAAATAAAATATTGTGGTAACTGTTTGACAAATATTGAACACATGAGCGCCCCAAGCTTTTATGGATAGTAAGATACAGGTGACTTAAAAACCATTTATTTTCTACTTTTTAGTACATTAAATAAATTAAAGCTTATTTTTAAAAAGTTTTTTTTATATAATTTTATTATATATTAAGATATCCGTATCATTGAACTGGGAAAATGGGACGGGCATTGGATAAGGGGCGTGGAACCACCCATACAAACGAAATCATTGATATCGAATAGCTTTGGAACTAAAGTCGCGCAGTATTGAAATTCCGTATGCAGGCACCTCTTGGATGAGTCGTCCCACTGATACAATTTTATGGGCGTAGGACAGGGGCGTGGCACTTTTCAATCAACTTCACATTTGGGTATTACTTTAGAACTCTACAACATATATCAATGAAACTCCATATTCTTCAACTGGGAAAAGATTGCATTTTCTGCAGTACGCTTGAGTTTCGGACCTACACCCTGGTAGTTTGCACATATTTTTGCAAGATATATCGACAAATGCACAATATGCCCCACATAGTGTCATATCGTACTTAATCTGTTGAAATATAAGCCTTCTCTAATTTAGGCGGTGGCCACTGTTCGACCCAATTGCCGTATCTCGAGCGAAGAATCAACAATACACAAGGATTCAGCCACGTATTTTCGAAAATTTGGCAGTTGAGTGGAGCGGTTTCTTTTGGAGAAATGATGGAAAAGAACAAATGCATGCACCATTGTTACATCCAACTGATAAAAAAAGACTCGATTTGTCAACTTTCTTGTCTTCGCGCGAATATAAAAGCGACCTATTACTCCATCCATGAGGTCGATACCACCCAAGTCACTGTTATACTCTTTAATTATGAATGGGCAGTCAACTTCAGCTTGCTGTTTCGCTTTTCAGCCCCAACGTATTGCTTTTGGTTGTTGCTCATCAATATTTCGTGACCTAAAAGTTTGGGTACCAACGTAAGTCGACAGCAAACGAACAGTTTTGATATCTTGTCGCAAAACATTGCTTATATCGATTCCGTATGCGCTGGCAACATATTCCTCGGAATAACCTCAATGGAACTTTTTGCTGGCCGATTCTGCTTCGCTCGACAATTTACTATTCGGAACACGGTTGGTGCGCACTATACCCAATCTATAAGTTTCACAACTCTTGAGATACATCACCAAACCCAGCGATGTATAAAAATTATCAAAGTAGAAGGTATGGTTGACATTGTCCGGTATTTTGCTTGACAAACGAATTACGACATTCGTTGAAGCACCAAGATCTGGTGCATCTTCTGGAATGACGTTATCGCCATCACCAGAGTAAATTTTTGTTTCTAGAAAGATAGTAGTTATAATTCAGATAGATATGTACGCTTCTTATAGTATATCTTATTTTTTGCAGTAGATTTATCCAGAAGATCAAGCACAGTATCATTAGCAGCAGATGAAGTGTTTAGAAAAGGTGATGATGTACCGGTTGTTTCATCTTCGACTTATTAAAATTTATGTTGCTGATATTCATACTTGCAACCAATGCTTCTCCCTTTTCAGTCGAATTAGTCCCAAAGTGTTATTTGAGTCAACAATATCATCGTCACTATCGAAATCTTATTCTCCACCAGTGTCATCGTCGGAATAGATTTAATTCATTCCCTCCTCGGATATGGCAGATAGATTGTAATATTCTTTACGGTGCAACATGGCTAATAACAAGCAAAAAGCAAAGAAACATTCAATAAAAATGACCAACACATTTATTGAAAACTGGTGAATCACTAAAATGCATGGCAAAAAAATTTCACTCGACTGCCCAGGTCCGCCTACAGGCGGTCGTTGCAAATTTGAAAATTTACATTGATAAATGCAATTTAGGAAACCAAATCGAACGCCATATGAAAGTTTCTAGCTTTTCTTACCCACAGATATTTTTTTTAACGCGGTACGCCCAGAATTGGAATTTATACGAATTTTAGAAAAATTTATTTTTGGGGAAAAAATTAAAAACACGGTTTTTCGACAAATTTTCACTTTCAACTGACATAACAGGTGATCGGCAGGTGCTACATCAACGCCAAGCACATCAACACACACATACGTATTTCCTTTACAATCATAGAAACCGTTTGCATCGAAAATAAATTAACCTACAGGTGTTTTTGTGCTTTATAAAAAGCCCGCCTACAGGCGGTCTGGGGAGTTAGAGGGTTAATAGGGAAGGTGCCTCTATCCAACTGGCGGATGCCCTCGAAAAATACAAGGCTGACATCACCGCCATCCAGGAGATGCGATGGACAGGGCAGGGATGCTCAAAACAAGCAACCTGCGACATCTACTACAGCTGCCATGTGGAGAGGCGCGAATTTGGATGTGGATTCGTGGTCAGTCGGAGGCTACGCCACCTTGTCTCCAGGTTCACCCCTGTGAACGAAAGACTGGCTACAATTCGCATCAAGGCGAAATTCTTCAACATCAGCCTGAATTGTGCGCACGCCCCGACAGAAGAGAAGTGCGATGCGACCAAGGATGCGTTCTACGCGAGACTCGAGGACGTGTATGACCGCTGCCCGTCACACGACGTTAAGATAGTCCTCGGGGATTTTAACGCAAAAATAGGGCGAGAGCGAATCTTTGGTCCAACTGTCGGACAGTTCAGCCTCCACGACACCACCTTGAACAACGGTCTGAGGCTGATAGACTTCGCCGCGGCGCGAAACATGGTAGTAAGTAGCACCAGATTCCAACACCGCGATATCCATAAGGCCACCTGGCTGTCCCCCGATCAACGAACACGAAACCAGATCGACCATGTTGTGATCGACGGAAGGCATGCTTCCAGTGTACTAGACGTGCGTACGTTCCGAGGAGCAAACATCGACTCGGACCACCAACTTGTTGCAGCCAAAGTTCGCATGCGATTATGCAGAGCGAAGGATGTGCGCTCTGGTACACAGCGAAAGCTGGACGTCGCAAAGCTGCAATCACAACGGACAGCCGAAGCCTACTCCGCTCAACTCTCTAATTTACTCAGCCAATCCTCCCCGCACCCCGATGACGCCGGCGGACTCTGGGCCCATATCTCCCACTCCTTGCGCACTGCCGCGGAGAGCGTCCTTGGTTTCCAACGCCCACTGCCACGGAACCAATGGTACGACGAGGAGTGCGGTCGGCTGCAACGCGAGCCGTGCGAGAGCATTACCGGAAGATGATGACGGCAGAGAGGCGCCTTTTCAGACGCAAGAAGCGGGAACAGGAAAAGCGAGAGCGCGAGCGCGAGGAGATCGAGATGTGCAGAGATAGAAATGACGCCCGAAAATTCTACCAGAAGGTTAAGCGTCTAACCGAAGGTTTTAAGACCGGGGCGGCTTCCTGTCGAGACGAAAACGGCAATCTGGTGACCGATGCGCAGAGCATACTAATGTTATGGAGGAAACACTTCTCTGGCTTATTAGCAGGCGATGCCACCAATTCCGCCAACGGAGACAGGTTCCCGATACCACAAATTGACGACGATGATGACAATGACATACCATCGCTTAGCTATAACGAGGTCAAGGTCGCAATTCAGCGACTCAAGAATAACAAAGCGGCGGGTGCTGACGGCCTGCCTGCAGAGCTATTCAAGACTGGCGGCGACGAGCTGGTAGGGCGCATGCACCAGCTTCTCTGCAAAATATGGCTAGATGAAAGTATGCCCAACGATTGGAACCTTGGTGTGCTCTGTCCTGTGTTAAAGAAAGGCGACCCGACGATTTACTCAAACTACCGGGGTATTAGCCTTATCGCCATCGCATACAAGGCCCTGTATTTTCTACAAAAGTGTCCAGCTCCTTGCGTACGCCGATGATATTGATATCGTCGGCCAGAGCAAGCGATATGTTACCGCTGCTTTCTCGGCTAACGAAAGAGAATCAGCCAAAGTGGGTCTGGTGGTCAACGAGGGCAAGACGAAGTATATGTTTTCTGGCAGGGAGACTCTGCGCCGTGACTCCCATTTGGCAACAGGAAACTATACCTTGCAATAATGATGTCAGCTTGGAGATCAAGCGGAGAATAACTCTTGCCAATAGGTGCTACTATGGACTCGGTAAGAAATTAATGCCTGAAACACAACACCGACCACGTTCGCAGAACTATGCGTTTTTTTGGCCTGCCGCAGTAAACAAACTGCAATCAACGGTCGTCGGCAGTTCAATTTCTATACAATTGAACGCCTCTGTAAACAAAATTCAGCAAACGGCCTGTTGAGCCTAAATGATAGCAATATGCATATCTGACAACACTACTGATGTGAGAAATTACTATGAGAAATTTCTGTTCACTTGCTCTTTGAATTTTCTTTTGTACTGCGTCAAATCTTTTCATTAATAAAAACTACAACTTTTTCATTCCTTGATATTAAATCGGCGTATAATTATCAAATCATAGCCCGCTCACACGGTCGTTGACTTATTTGTATCTTTTATCTGTAGGCATGTCCTAGGACGGCATGTCGGCCTAGCAGCAATGCTGATTCGGCAGGTCTGTTATGCAAAAAATAATAATAAAAAAAATAATTGTACTCTATTCTATAAGATGTTATGTGCCTCGCCTGAGATTTGAACTCGGGTCTTCCGTTTCAGCAGCCAAGCGTTTGTCCACTTGACCAACGTGTCGCGTTTCCTTTGGTCGCTTAAAATTAACCAGAACGAGGAGTCTCTCAAATTTCTAAAAATAGAAAACTTATAAGCAGCTGTAATGAAATTCAATGAAATCATTTCTGCGGCTGTTGGGAAAATGCAACCCTAAATTGGACGCAGCGTGAAATTAGAACCAGTTCTATCGTCGGTCGTTGCGTTTTGCGATGGTCGTCGGCCGTTCTGTTTCATTCCTGACGTTCTCATAAGCTTACTCGTTTCAAAATGCGGAATACCGCAGCGGTCTGCGTTGTGGTCGCAATTGTGTTTCAGGCATGAGAAGTAGAGTCCTCTCTCGACCGACAAAACTGACACTCTATAAGACGCTCATCATCCCCGTATTGCTGTATGGCGCTGAAGCATGGGTGATCTCGCAGACTGATGCAGCTTCACTTGGAGTGTTCGAGAGAAAAGTCCTCCGCAAGATCTTCGGCCCGATCCGCGTTGGCGACGACTACCGCATCCGAACGAACCGCGAACTGTACGAGCTCTACGCCGATATTGACATAGTCAGTCGCATCAACACCAAGCGGCTTCACTGGCTGGGTCATGTCGTGCATATGGACGAAGGAGCTCCAGCGAAGAAGGTATTCGAAACGACGACAGTCAGAGGACAGAGACGGCGCGAGAGGCCATGCCTAAGATGGAAAGACCAAGTGGAGGAGGCACTTGCGAAGCTTGGAATTTCCGACTGGAGAAGGCGCGCGCGTAGCAGGGGCGCCTGGAGAGAGGCCGTAGGTCAGGTTGTAACCCGGTAACGGGTTGTACTGACCAATTATGTATGTATGTATGTGTATTCGAAACCACTTCACCGAAAATTACAAAAAAATATGTTTAGAATCCACGGACGTAGACCTTTCAAATGATACCCCACTCGACATAAACAACAACAAAATTTTTCTGGGGGTCATCTTAAATTTAAAAAAATTTTAAAATCAAAAAAGCTGCACCCTTACGGTAATGCGTGATAAAATACCTAATAACTCCGATTTTATCAATATTTTAGGTTGAGATATGTAAAAAAATAGTAGGGAACTAGTGGCGAGCTGCACGGCAGCAAGGCTCAATGCGATTCTTCCGTGGAGCAGGATCGCCATAGGACATGCCAGAATCGTAAACAAACTACCATTCCGTTTTTCGGAAATTGTTTACACAATCCCCAAACTACTACCCAAAGCATTATTTAGTGCGAAAAGAAAAGTTCAAAGATGAACGACAAAGTCGGCAGCGGTGTATACTGCAGGAATCTGAACCTACGCTCGTCATATAGACTACCGGACCACTGCAGCGTCTTTCAGGCCGAACTCACAGCCATCAGACACAGCCGCTTGGCTTAAAGCAAATGCGATATCTCTCAGGGACATTACCATTTACATCGACAACCAGGCTGCAATACAAGCTCTACTCAGCGCACATTCCCGCTCTAAAACAGCCCTTCACTGCCGAACATCTCTGAACATCTCATCACATAAATAGAGCAAACACGAGATGGCTCCACGAACAGACATGTTACACAGCAAGACAGATCTGGCCTACGATGAACCAGAGCAGATCCAGCGAATTGATCCTATTAAACAAACCCTCCATTGGGATTGTCGTAGGAATCATAACCGGACACTGCCTCATTGGTCAACATGCCAACAGACTGGGACTGCTGTACAACGACTTCTGCAGAAGCTGCAGAGACGAAGACTGCGAGGAATCTGTTGAACACCTCCTTTGCAAATGCCCAGCGCTAACAAGAACGCGCTTCCGATTCCTGGGACATTACTTCCTGAGCTGTCTGGCAGACTTGGAAAAAACGCCACCAGGACATATCGACAAATATACCAGAGCCACAAAGTAGCTCCCATACATGGGAAGTGTAAAGGTGAAAACCCCCACGTGGTAACACAATGGGCCTTTTGGCCTGTGATGTCCTCGAGACGACCACTTAACCTACCTACCTACCTACCTACCTTGTAGACCCGAAAACCTTTAAAAATTATAAAAAAATATTTCTAAAAATATTTCTTTACTTTTTACAGTGAAAATATGTTAAGCTTATTAAGACCTAACATCGTGCCAAATTTCAGGTTTCTACGATGAAAAAAAGGTCGTTTTATATACACATTCCGAAAACAAAAGTGACCTTATAAGTGTTCCCGTTTTTTCTCTTTTAGGGGAACGGAACTCTAAAAAGACTTAAGCCTTGGAGTCGCATACACCGTTTTCGTCGACGAAAACGAAATTCCATACATTAGCTACGAAAAAATTTCAGTTTCTGAATGCAGCAACGAAAATCAGAAACGAAATAGTAACGTTCAGCAACGAAAAAATCGACATTTAACGACGAAACGAAAACAACTTCAAGTAGGCTGTTTTCGTCGACGAAATGATAAATATTTTTATAGGCAATTTTATTAGTTTTTCGTTGCTGAACTATTTTGTATGTGTTTCTATAGTATTTAACTTTGCTTCGTGGCCAAAATTACAAAGTCCTATTTGCACATAACACGTACCATCTTCTTACTTCCTATTGCAATTTTTTTGGCACTTTTCACTAATACACAGCCCACTACTCATGTGGTCGCACACATGCAGCATGCTCGTGCCACTTGCTTTACATCTTTTAGGTAACAGTAAGAGGTGTCTTGGACAGTACCCTACGGCTGGCTTATAAGCCATTCAAAGTGCCAGTAAAAATCAATTGTTCCTGTTTGTGAAGAAAAACACAGACCTGAATAATTTATTAACAGAAATTATTGTGGGCTCAGCATGAGCTCCGACACGTCTCTACACAATGATGATCGATAGGAAAAAGAATTAGAAGAAATGCAGTTAGCTCTTGCAAAGCTGCATACAGCCTAAATAAATAGTTTTGAATAGATCATAAAGTGATTGTTGTGTTGGATATGGTTTCATCAAATTTTTGTCCAAGACATCATCAACAAAAGTTCCATTTGGCAAAACGATTTTAGTGTACAGAAGGGCCATTGGCAGTGAAATGTTTGTAATTTTCATCGAGAATAGCCAAGAGTAGGTTAGGTTAGGTCAATCTGGCTGCCTAAAAAGAAGGCCACGCATAGACCCTGTTGGGTCCTTAGCGATACCAGTCGGAGTCCCGTTTAGGAGTTGTCAAAGTAGTAATCTGTCAGAATTTTAATGTTTTTCACAAATTTCCAAAGAGGCTTGATGCCCAGTTTCGAGATCTGTTCGAGCCCTGAGAAGAATGATGCTCCTAAACAAGTCAGACGAGTTCTAGTGATGGCGGGGCATTAGCACAATATGTGTTCCAAGGTCTCCCTGCTACCCGCTTCTTTGCATTTCCTGCAGCTTTCGTCGTTCGTTATACCCATCCTATGTGCATGCGCTGCTACAAGGCAGTGTCCCGTTAGTACACCTGTGATAGCATGCATTCCTCTAGTTGACTGTAGGACGCTTGCAGAGGCATCAGTACGCTGCTGATATGCTCATCTGAAAGGCAGACACCCTGTTTGGCAATAACATCCACTTCCTCATTTCCCTCTATGCCTTTAGCCAAGAGTACAATTGAATGAAAATCTTAGTAGTTGAAAAAAGCAGAACCGGCCTTTGGATAGTTTTATTTGCCTGAAAATTCAGCAATATTTTGAATTTCGACGTATTATATTTCACTTGAATATGACAACTTCAAAAAGTCCGTAATAAATTTAGTTTCTGTTTCTGTTCCAACGCTTCCAACGAAACGAAAACTGACTCAGAAACGAAACAACAACGAACACCAACGTTTTTCAGTTTTCGTTTTCGTCGACGAAAACAGTGTATGCGACTCCAAGGCTTTAGTCTTATTGTACACCGCAATAATTAAAAATAATAATTATATACATGCAAAGCACTTAAGGATTACATATACTTAGGTAAGTGGGTGGGAGAAAGATGAGATGATGATGGAAAAACCTCACCAGGAAGATTATTCCACAACCGGAACGTACGACCCAAAAACGAATTATCTATGTAATGCGTGGTGCTTTGGAGCTGTGTCGAAACGTGGAACCGATGAACCCCGCTTGCCAAGCACGTTTTGCGAAAAAATGAGGGGGCAGCTTGGATAATATTTCTTATCCCATCTCGCATCTACTATTAAAGGAACGATAGAAAAGGGCCTGATTTTCGTTGATGAACTGGTTTGTTAATATTTATAGCGTAAAATTTTTACAGTTATGCACAAATATCATATATTATTATAATCCAATAAATAAAACTCAATTGCTATTAATCACAAATCCATCATATAACAAGTAAGGAAGCATCAGTCGGGTTTAACCGACAGAGTAATACCCTACACCAAGTAACCGAGTAGGGCAATAATCCACTGAAAGAAATGAAATTGTGGGTGCATGTAATTTACAACCTATATAGTAGACGGACCACGCCCATTTTTGATTGATTTCAAGATATATCTGACGGGACTATATATGCCAAATATTGATGCTCTGACAGGTGTACAACAGAAATGATCGACATATTTATTTTACTGCCCCCATGGTGGGCGGACCACGCCCATTTCTGAAAAATTAAAAGGTATTCTTACCAGCAATTAAGTGACCAAATCTGGACGCTGTGCTGCATATATTATGGAAGTTCGGAGGATTTTTCGTCTATCGCCTATATAGTGGGCGGACCACGCCCATTTTCTTATATGGCACGGAAGACCTATATTTCAACTTGGAAACCAAATTTCATTCGTTTTTATTCATAAATAGTTAATTGAGAGCCATTTTACCAGAAATTTTTTTCCGCATATATAGTGAGCGGACCAAGTCCATTTTTTCTTATGGCTTAGAGGACTGATTCCTAAACTTGAATACCTAATACTTTTTATTTTAATGAGTAATTAGACATATTATACCAATTTAATCGAAAAAAACCTGAGGTAGTGGGTCTTACATGCCCGTTGTGGGCGTGTCCTTCGGGCGATTTTGCTAATCTCGGAACTTAATCTAAGTTAAGGCTTACTACGACTGTGTGCCAAATATGGTCCAAATCGGACAACTCCTTCGTACTCTCCTGTGCTCACAGACGGCCAGACAGACAGACAGACAGACGGACAGACAACCGGAAATAAAGACAGAAAGTGATTCTAAGCATTTCTATATACTTAGGACGTCTCCTTTAAAGCGTTACAATTTTCGCACAAAGTTATTATACCCTATTACCATAGGTGTAGGGTATAAAAACGCAATCGACAAGCGCAGATATGAACTATGTACAGTCAAGAATCAACATAGCTAAAAGAAATACATAAAGGGTGTTTTTTTAAGACGTGTGGTTTTCAATCAAGCAATACTTTTTTCGGAGTAGGTCTTTCTGACATCTGTCATTTGATTTATGCTCAGCTTAGTTTGTCATTTCATAATAAATAGATTTACTCCTGAACAACGTTCGGTGAATGGGCCCAAAACGAGATGACCGCTGATCCCGATTTTCACAAGAAAATGAAGCCGGCCATAGTGTTACAGTCAATGGGGAACGCTATAGAGCCATGATTAATGACTTTTTCGTGCCTGAATTGGAGGATGTTGATATGGACGACCTTTGGTTCCAACAAGACGGCGCTACATGCCATACAGCCAACGAAACAATCAATTTATTGGAGGAAACTTTTGGTGACCGTATTATCTCGCGTCGTGGGCCTGTGGCGTGGCCTCCAAGATCATGCGATTCAACACCGCTGGACTATTTTTTGTGGGGTTATGTGAAGTCGCTTGTCTACGCAGGTAAGCCCGAGACGATTGACGCGTTATTGCTGACATACGGCAAAAAGTGGTCAAAATTGGGCCTCTCGGCTGGAATTTATTCTTGCCCGAAATCATTTTTAAAACATAATGGCAAACCCTTATCTTTATAATAAAGCTAAATTCTTGGCCATATCATTAAATTATATGCGTTTTATTTCTTGTTGAAAACAACACGTCTAAAAAAAACACCCTTTACATAGATAAATTTAATATGCGATATAATCGTAACATGATACATAATCAGCGACAATTTACAAGCCAAAATACATTAGCAAAATTATTATTGGCAAATTATTTAAATATCCAAACGCGCAAACTATCGCTTTTCCTTAGCTCAGATATAAGCGCTTGTTGCTTTTCTTCTTGTTTTTTGAAATAATTTAGTTATTTTAGTTCTTGTTGATTCTTCAAATATTTTATTTGCTAATATGCACAAATGCTCATTACGGCATAAATAATGTGAAGATAAACGCCCTGTGCAATATTGCCCATTTACTCAAATGGAAAGCTTGTGCGATCAGTGCGTATGGTGGCAAGGAGAAACGCCTCCTATAAAAAATGCTCGGCTTAGACATGTGCCCCATGTAAGTGAGGCTTTATCAAAATGGCAAAGCTGAACTCAAATGGACGGATGAACAGACAGACAGAGACATTCTACGGACGAACAAGTCATAGCCACTCAGATACGCTCTTGGATATAATGCACTGTCAAATGCTGTTGTTGCTGCATATTAGACTGCATGGTATGGCCATCTATGAACCGGTTTCACTGTGTCGGTTTGTTTTGAGCGCTCGTATGAACAAAGTGATCGAGCCGGAGCACACATGGCGGCTGCACATGGAATCAAGGCGAAAAATTTTTGACAATTTCATTTTCATTTATGTATCGGACAATTAAATATTACAAAGTGCAAATATAATTCAATTTTGCATATAATGTTTCTGACCCTCTGTTACTTGTTGTGAAACCGAAATTGGGTGTTCCACAAATCGCTTTTGCGATTTCATTTTCGAACATGCGATTTTTGATATGTCCCAGAAATCGTTTTCGCTCATTTTCCCACGTTTTAAATTCACTAAGCTGTTGGCGTGTGAAATTGTCATAATACAAAAGAAACATGCAAGTTTCTCAAGTTCATTTAAACAAAAAAAATTATTTTCGCTTCGAATATTTAGGGGTTACTAAGCATAATGGTCAGGCTCGAGAAACATCATTTTTGATTTTTTCGAGAAACACCAAGATATGGTGAAGATCTATTTTAAGCGAGATCGCGTTGCGGCGGCCAAAAAACCTTTTAGGGATGCTCAAATTATGTAATAACGAAATTGTCGTGGCTCTATCCAGGATTACATGCGTCTATACCTCTTATAACCATGCTGTAATCACATACATGCAAACGAGTTCAGTTAAATATCTTCTATTTTTTTAAATATTTGTTAAAGCTTTTATACTAACGTACAAGTGCTCATTTGGTTTGGGTTTAATTTCACGTGGGCTCTGTCAATAATGATAATAATTAATTGGCGCAACAGCCCATATTGGCTTAGGCTAAGCTGACCATTCGTCCAGCATTGTGTTGTACTGTCCAGCATGCAAAATTGTCCGTTAAAACGTCCAGCATTTCCCAAAATACTCCAATTTGTCCAGCATTCTATAAATTCTGCAATAAAATATCAACCACCATGACCATTTTGACACTGAAATAAGATTTTGCCATATAGTCTAAAATACGCTTTTTGACATATAGAGTTCAATATATTTTTCTGTCAAAATGTCAAAGTTTTGTGAATGTGAAGTTCACAATTTTAAAGATTTTAATGATGACAGTAAATTTGCAAGTAAGTAATATTATTGAAGTAAAACTTCTTTGCGGAGGGTAAGCCAAATTTTAGGACAACGGAAGTACTAATTTTCGTATTGGATTCTTATTGTGAAACAGCGCCTCTGCCGGCAAATTGTAGTGATTTTAGTAAAACTGCCAATCCTGTGCACCAACCAACCAACCAAATAGCTTCTATCAACACCATCTGTTCGAAGTTTTGTCCGAAAATAATAACGTAACGCGTACGCAAAACGTAAGCGAAAAACGGAAAAATCGCAATTTTTGCCGCAAATCTTGAAAATTTCTGAATTTTTTTTGCTCCACGCGACGGCGACGGGGTTAAGGAATACAGCGGAACGCATTCCGGGCAATTTTCACGCCATTTCAGGCATTGTGGACGCAAAAACTACTTTTCACGCATGCGATAAATTTATCCCATGCAACATCGTCCTTACGTAGTTTGGCAAAATCCGAAATCGCATGCGATTTTCGACGATTTTGTATGCAAAAATTTTCCCGGTATAATTTTGCGATTTTTCGCGTTTTTCGTTACGTCATTTCATCTGCATTACGTAAGAAACTTATTTTTTTTATGTAATTTTTTGTTTTAATTTGTTTTCCGGCATGTATTGGGCATTGCACTGAGGTGAAAGTTCTTTTCGTTTTTGAAGTAAAGCTTCTTTCGGGTAATCCGAAAATAATGTAAATCAAGTAAACAAACATGTATGAAAAATGATTGACAAACCATAATTCGGGAAAATTGAATTGGGTTAAATGATAAAGTTTAAAGACAAGCATATTTTTCAGTAATAGCAAATAGGACTGAAATTCATCAAAAATAATTCAAAAATTAATAACTACTCCGCACACGACGCGTATAAAATTGTCGTCATGACAAATTTAACGTTGACTTTTCATTCAAATTACGAATGAATGAACAAATTACTAAAAATTTTGGTAGGAAATAAGCAAATGAAAAATTACAGAAAAGTTGATAGGTGTAAAGAAGCAATAAATAGTAAATCCTGAAAAACAAGGGGAAAATTGTCAAATGAATATCAGATGTGCTACAAGCTAAGAACCTGCAAATGTGTGAAAATGTTCAAAAAAGGATATTTCTACGCAGCAGCAGCGGCGCAGCTTCGATTCTCTTCGTGAACTTCGTGAAATATCGAAATGGAAGACAATTCAACTGCAACTTGCAGTCTGGAGGATGTTGAATAGAACAAATAATTGTAGCAGTGATTTGAATTGTAAATCTCTAAATTCACTCGCGCTGTAGGGCCATATATTTATTTATTTAATATATATTTTAATAAATTTTCTCAGTAACGTTCAGCCGGTTTATGTGTTTCATGTTCAAATATATGCTGCGATCAATAAAAATAGCAACAATCAATAACTTTCTAAGAATTCTATTGTCAACGCCAATTACGATGTTATGCGATAAAATATGTTTCATGTTTTCAAACCATAAGCCTATTGTTGCTACTTTAGAATCAAATATCACAACTTCTAATGCAACTGATGATAATTATATTACTGAATTAAGTAAATAAAATTTATACCATTAGAAGTGTTGAATTTATTTAAGAAACCTAAACAATATAACATATATAATGATTATCAATCAAGCAAAGCACGAATTTAATTTAATTGTCCAAAAAAAGTTTTATGCTTCAGTTAGTTATGATTTAGGAATAACTTAACTTAGTTAAGTTTCCGTAGAAACTTAGGAGCTGTTACTCATGACTTTGAAATCAGCTGTTTTTGTGTTGATAGTTGAATTATTTTTTGAAAGTGCAGAACAAAATTCTTTCATTTAATTGAAATGCTGTCTAAACTAAAGTTGTGCGCAATGTTCTTGAGCTTTCTCAAGATTTATAAAATATATTAAACACGACAACAGCAGCTAATTCGCTATTTGAATGTAGCAAAATTATAAGCCGCTCGTCGTCCATATTCACACGTTTTGACATTTTGTTTACGAATGAAAGTAAGGTTGCCATAGCGGTCCACTCAGTTGAAAACGCAAGAAATATATTTGGTTTTGTAGTGGGAATATGACTTTATGGAATTGGCGAAAAATTACTTTAAATTTTAAAAGTTATTTTATCTGACACAGCGTTATTTTTCACGTTTTATATCAAAGTTTTCAATCGAAATTATTTCAAGTCTGAAAAATATTGCACTGGCAATGCTGCTTCTGTAGAGCAATCCGCTCACGCTCTCTTTTGACTTAACGACTTAACATAGAAACCCGAAACCTGCTGTTCTCTATTTCTA
The DNA here is from genome assembly GCA_963457695.1 of Neria commutata. Lineage (NCBI taxonomy): Eukaryota > Metazoa > Arthropoda > Insecta > Diptera > Micropezidae > Neria > Neria commutata. The sequence continues at coordinate 39,448,912 of OY735246.1, forward strand.
TTTCTATTTCCTATTTCATGAGTAACAGCATGTACAGAGTTTCCGTATGGCAGGTTGGCTTAAGTTAAGTTAAGTTATTCCTAAATCATAACTAATGGGACTATTACTTCAGCCGTGTCGTCTAAGCGCACGTGTTTTTTATTGTAATATGTATGGCAGTTCTGAAATGAAAAAGTGTAAAGCCTTGGAGTCGCATACACCGTTTTCGTCGACGAAAACGAAATCCCATACATTAGCTACGAAAAAATTTCCGTTTCTGAATTCAGCAACGAAAATCAGAAAAAAAATAATAACGTTCAGCAAAAAAAATCGACATTTGACGACGAAACGAAAACAACTTCAAGTAGGTTGTTTTCGTCGACGAAATGATAAATATTTTTATAGGCAATTTCATATGTTTTGCTTTGCAGAACTACTTTGAATGAGTTCCTATAATATTTAACTTAGCTTCATGGCCAAAATTAGTACAAAGTCCTATTTGCACAGAACACCTACCAACTTCTTACTTCCTATTGCAATTTTGTTTGCACTTTTCTCTAATATACAGCCCACTACTTATGTGCTCACACACATACAAAAGCGTTCTCATCGCACTTGCTTTACCTCTTTTAGGTAACGGTAAGAGATCACTTGGAGGACAGTACTCTACGGCCGGCATATAAGGCATTTAAAGTGCCAGTAAAAAACAAGTGCTTAAAAACTGTTACCTTATACTTATACCTTCATCGCCTTCTCGGTCGTATTAAACGACGTCCACAGCTATAAATTTGTAATTTGCATCGATAATAGCCAAGAGTAGAATTGACTGAAAATCTTTGTAGTTAAAATAGAGGATCCGGCCTTTGGTGGACATTTGATTCGCACATGTTTGGCATCGATCGCACTACAACATTTGTTCCATTTGGCCGAAAATTCTGCAATATTTTGAATTTTGCCGCACTATATTTCACTTGAATGTGACAACTTCAAAAACTCAGTAATAAATTTAGCTTCGGTTTCTATTTTATGTCACTACGCTTTCAACAAAACGAAAACTGACTCAGAAACGAAACAGCAACGAACACCAACATTTTTCAGTTTTCGTTTTCGTCGACGAAAACGGTGTATGCGAGTCATAGGCTTATGCGACTCCAAGGCTTAACCCGCAAACTCCCCATTTTTTGATTTGACTGACAAAATTCAACGAGGACAAGAATACTAAGAAAAAAATATCTGTCGTTTCAAAATTTCGATTAGGTGCATTTTTTAGCCAGTGCAGTCAAAAAAGTGCATCCCGCCTCAAGGCGGACCTGGGTCGTCAGTACGAAAAAAATTTATGACATTTAGTGAAAAACTGATAAAAAAAATACTCGATTTGTCCACTTTCTTGTCTTCGCGCGAATATAAAAGCGACCTATTACTCCATCCATGAGGTCGATACCACCCAAGTCACTGTTATACTCTTTAATTATGAATGGGCAGTCAACTTCAGCTTGCTGTTTCGCTTTTCAGCCCCAACGTATTGCTTTTGGTTGTTGCTCATCAATATTTCGTGACCTAAAAGTTTGGGTACCAACGTAAGTCGACAGCAAACGAACAGTTTTGATATCTTGTCGCAAAACATTGCTTATATCGATTCCGTATGCGCTGGCAACATATTCCTCGGAATAACCTCAATGGAACTTTTTGGTGGCCGATTCTGCTTCGCTCGACAATTTACTATTCGGAACACGGTTGGTGCGCACTATACCCAATCTATAAGTTTCACAACTCTTGAGATACATCACCAAACCCAGCGATGTATAAAAATTATCAAAGTAGAAGGTATGGTTGACATTGTCCGGTATTTTGCTTGACAAACGAATTACGACATTCGTTGAAGCACCAAGATCTGGTGCATCTTCTGGAATGACGTTATCGCCATCACCAGAGTAAATTTTTGTTTCTAGAAAGATAGTAGTTATAATTCAGATAGATATGTACGCTTCTTATAGTATATCTTATTTTTTGCAGTAGATTTATCCAGAAGATCAAGCACAGTATCATTAGCAGCAGATGAAGTGTTTAGAAAAGGTGATGATGTACCGGTTGTTTCATCTTCGACTTATTAAAATTTATGTTGCTGATATTCATACTTGCAACCAATGCTTCTCCCTTTTCAGTCGAATTAGTCCCAAAGTGTTATTTGAGTCAACAATATCATCGTCACTATCGAAATCTTATTCTCCACCAGTGTCATCGTCGGAATAGATTTAATTCATTCCCTCCTCGGATATGGCAGATAGATTGTAATATTCTTTACGGTGCAACATGGCTAATAACAAGCAAAAAGCAAAGAAACATTCAATAAAAATGACCAACACATTTATTGAAAACTGGTGAATCACTAAAATGCATGGCAAAAAAATTTCACTCGACTGCCCAGGTCCGCCTACAGGCGGTCGTTGCAAATTTGAAAATTTACATTGATAAATGCAATTTAGGAAACCAAATCGAACGCCATATGAAAGTTTCTAGCTTTTCTTACCCACAGATATTTTTTTTAACGCGGTACGCCCAGAATTGGAATTTATACGAATTTTAGAAAAATTTATTTTTGGGGAAAAAATTAAAAACACGGTTTTTCGACAAATTTTCACTTTCAACTGACATAACAGGTGATCGGCAGGTGCTACATCAACGCCAAGCACATCAACACACACATACGTATTTCCTTTACAATCATAGAAACCGTTTGCATCGAAAATAAATTAACCTACAGGTGTTTTTGTGCTTTATAAAAAGCCCGCCTACAGGCGGTCTGGGGAGTTAGAGGGTTAAGGGCCGTTCTCTCAATGTCTGGTTAGTTTCACTCTTAACCAGCAGATAACTAACCGAAAAAAAAAACAGTTTACCTGGCGGTTAAGAATTTTTGTTTCCACCATGTGCTGGTTAATATTAGGGGTATTCCCAATCCAGAGCGAATGCAAAAGCAAAATTTTGCATTTGAATTTTTATAATCGGGAACGACCGATTGCGAAATCCATGCAAATGCTTTTGTCAAACAGCTGTTTCATTTGAGAGTTTAATAAAATGACACGAAACAGCGGAACCCAAAAATTTTTCGACTTCTTAATTGAAAATGCAGCAAATGAAATCACGGGTAAAAATTTAAGACACCATTTTTTGAAATAAAAAGTTAAATAAAAATCAAAATGATCAGCTTGTCGCTGTTAATACTCGTTGTTGGCAGCTTAGATCACCGATATGTGCGACTTTTCAAACTGGCAACTATGCTCATATTTTGCATCAAATATTTTCCACTAAACGCAATGGATTTTTAGCTAGGAAAATTGTGACTTTAATGCAAAAGCAAACCAGTGGGTTTTGTTGTTGTGTATGCAAAAGGTGGAAAAATATTTTGGTTTTGCTCTTTTGCAGGACCAATTGCACCGGATAGGGAATACCCCTATTGTGTCGGTTAAAGGTTTTGTTGTCAATATGAATCGAAAAATAAATTTCAAAATAATTTTCTGTGAAAAAATTTTAAGCAAAGAAGAAAAGAGATGCTGGACAAACGGGTCGCGCCCAGTGGAAAAAGAGCACTGATCCAATAGTGAAGAGGCTTGGCGAGGTTCCTTCTCTTTTCCATTTCCTCTCTTATAATCATTGCTTTTTTCACTTGTAAAATGAATAAAATACGCAGTTTTCTCTATTTTCTGCATTAAAAATATAGCAATATTAGACGTCAGTTGAAAACGTGAATTTTATTGGCTTTCAAACGGTGTGCCGGTTAAGTTAACCGACAGAAGCGGCGCCGCACTATGGGGCAGATGATAGGAAAAGTCGGAATTAATTCAATTTTGGAAAATGGTTGCAGAAACTTTTGTTGTTGTTGTTTCTTAATCTCTAATATCCCACCAATCATATTCAAACCGGTTTTAGACGTCATTTACATTTCTCTTCCCCTCACACCTTCTCAAAGAGAAAGAATATTTTGCGCAAAAAGTTAAGCTTGCATTTTCGCAATCAGTGTCAAGAGTTTTAAATTCAATAAAAAAAAAACAAAGCAGAAATCTATTTTTCTAATGATGGGGCCATCAACATCTAGTAATTATAAAGACGGTTGCATAGCGGGTTTTTGTATTTTGATCATCAGTGATTTTCTAAAAAATTTTATAGGTAGTGATCTTTTATCACTGGAAATTTTTTTTTTTTTTTTTTGAAAGTTGAAAACGTTAAAGAGTCTGCCTAGGTCGGGCTGATTTGATCATTTCATATTAATTAGTGCCTATTTCACATATCATATCAAAAAAAAAGTCTGCGGATTTTTTGCGTTTTGGGAGTAATTCAGAGTTTTATGTACCTACATGTGAAAGCCTGTGGTTATAGCTTGCAATTTAATTGAAGATAACGGGACTTTTAAAAGTTTTTTTTATTACAAATTTGGCTAATGTCAAGGCGTAAAACAGTGCTAGAAAATTTCCAAAAAAATATTAACCCATTGATGACCAAACCGACATAAATGCATATATGGACCTAATTTTTTAATAGAAATGAGGGGAATATTTGGAATGGGAAAAAGTTTAACAAAATTAATAACTAGTATTTATTGCTGTTGATACACTATTAAAAATTATGTGTGAGAAGAGAATTTTGCTGTCCGACATGTCAGATGTTGCGCATTTCATGCAGTTGATCATCCATTGAGCTTTCAACTTTTATTCTTGTTTCAGGTGCTAGTCTACTATTTCTATTGCACAAAAGAGATCTATTCGAGTGAAGACAGCTACATATGCATATTGATAGCGATATTAACTAGCAACAATATTTAAAATTTTTGCATTTTATATCTTATTTTGAATAAATTTTGAGTTTTTTGAATGGGCATATGTTTTTGCCAGTTTTTGCCCTGAAAGTTTTTTGATAAAATCGCTCTGTCTTTCGATCCATAATAGATATCGTTATGAAATATCGCACAGTTTGTGATAATATCAGTAGGAATGAGTGTAAGAAAGAAGAGCTTGTATGTACAACTGGCCTAACTTAAAAATTATTTTTTATTGAGTAAGCCCCAATTTGGCAATTTTTTAAAATCGATATAACTTTCGACCCATAAAAGATATTCTTCAGAAATTTTACTCAATTATGTATATTATCAGTGAAAAGGAGTATATGGAAAAACGACCTATGGGTCCAATTTATTTAGCGTATAATCCATTTTTAATAAAATGGAGCAAGTTTTGGCGTACTGAGAGTACTTTCATAAACTCGCTATATCTTTCGATCCATAAGAGATATCATTATGAAATTTCGCAAATTAATTGCTAATATTAGTAAGAATGAGTGTACCAAAGAAGAGCTTGTAGGCTCCATTGACTTAATTTAGAGATAATTTTAAGTTGAATAAACCCAGTTTTGGCAATTTTTTTAAATCGATATAACTTTCGATCCATGAAAGATATTTTTCTGAAATTGCACCCAATTAAGCTTATTATTGGTGGAAATGAGTGTACCAAAAATCATCTTTCTATCTCTCGCCGTTTATTCGCTATTAACTAATTCCGTGTTTACCCCTATTCTGCCCCACTGTGCGCCGGTTAGCTTAACAGACAGAGCCATTTTGACCAAATACTGTGAAATCGGAAATTTCAAAAGTCGCCAGTAAATGTGCTGGTTATCGCTTAACCGGACATTGAGAAAACGGCCCTAAACCTAGCTAATAAGTCCGCTTTTGCACGATTCGACTCGTCGCTTTCACCATTTGGACATTCCGCTTTGAAGTCGCGCATAGCTTTTACACGAGGCGACTCGAAGTATGCGATTTCCCATTATAATCATAGGCGAGCAAAGCGAAACATAAAAAAATCGAACCACAATGCTGCCCAAGCGACTTTGCCTGTTCCCCTGTCGGAAAGAGGGAATTCCTACATTCTTCCGTGTTGAAAGCGACGAGTTAAATCGTGTAAAAGCGGACTAAGAGGGAAAAGATTGTGATCTGGGCACGCGTCCAGCAACGTCTTTGTACAGCGCCCTGCATTGAGATTGTGAAAATCTGGTCACATTAGCTTAGGCCTAGCTTTCTCGCATTAACTTGTGTATGCTTGTCATATTTTTCACAAGTTAACGGGACCTACTTTACCGAATCCGAACGGGTTGAGAAGCTTTTTCATAGGCAACGAATATTCTCGGAGAATTGCCAATTCATGGCGACAAGTGGCGGCGCGCAAAGAAACAATTTGAAAACCGGAATTTAAAACTTATTATTGAAGAGATTTGAATTGGCGGACTTCATCTTGGTGCATTTAAAAATTTATCCATTTTGGACATAGCACTTTTTCCAAAATACCAAGCATTTCTTGAAGAATCTTACACACTGTACTCCACCCAAGCGCTATGTCCGTATCTTTGCCAACTGAGCGCTGGAACCCTCCTTCCGCAAGAAATCTTAAAGTCGCAGCTATCTTCAGGTCAGAAATAGATGACGGATGTAATAAATGCTGAATGTCACTAAGAATGAACTTAAATGCCTCTTTGTTAATCTTGTAGTAAGCGATAAAGCTTTAGGTGATAAAATAGTACCTCTTATTACAGCAATATATGTAGCTAAAAATATGCACTTACGCTGACTGTGGAATATCGAAAGGGTTGGATTGATCTCTTAAAACACGCCGCCTAACTTTTTCGTAATAATTCCAATGAGCCTGACTTAGAAAATAAGCGGAAAGAAGAAAAGACTATTTTTCAAAAATATGTGCACCAAATATTATACATATTGCAATTGACAATCAGCTGTTTTGAAGTTAATTTCGAATTTCGCACGTTCCAAAGTTTGAGCAGGACTGTAACCTTTTTTCAATCTTCAGATTTTAAATCTCCGTCCGACTCTGACTCTTCTTCATGTAGAACGAGACTCACACTAAACTATCGCGAGTCCCATGCTTCTGAGCCGAATCTCTACGAAAATGTTGTGTATGTATGCCGCGTAAAGGGGTCTTAGCAGTTCTAAAGAAAAGCGAAAACTCCATATAAAAAAACGCCAACAAAATGCTCAAGAAATTTCCTTGTGTCAAAATTAATTGACCCCTATCGCAGTTCTCAAGAAATCTGCTACGAAATTTACTACTTTTTTTCAGTGGAAATCTGCATAGGGTAACTCAGGTTTTGGCAAGGAATAATGTTTGAAACATTATTACTTTAACAAGAAGAAGACATTCAAGCGAAAGAGGTAAATAAAATTTTAAATGTTCATTCTAGATTGTAAATTTGTAAAAAATTTTATATTTTCAATTATCTTAATCAATTTTCCTATTTTCAGAAATGGAAAACGCAGAAAATACTCAAAACACACCACGAAGTGCGCCAAAAGCGCCTCAACAAATTTGGCGAAGCAGGTGAAGGAGTGACGAAGGATTTGGGGCCTGACCGATCTAAACCAGGTTACACTATCCCATTGGACAAGCGTCTGGATGCGGATGGACGTGGTCTGCAACAGATGCACATAAATGAAAAATTCGCTAAAAGGATGAAGTGTACAATGTGTACCACAAGCCATGGCGTGATTCTAATTCGGCGTAGCAAACAAGTCGACAATGACGCCTATGGCGCTGACGTGGATCGCATTCTAAATACCCAACGTTTATAAACACTTGTAATCGTGCAATTCAGCATTAATTATAGAGTGTTACATACATATATCATAATTTCTACTGGTGCAAATTTCCTTCTCTGAGGAATCCATAGCATCAGCAGACACTTTTGTTTGCTTTGTCAGCATCACCTGTTAGCTGTCAAAATTACTTGGCTACTACTATTTTCCCTCAAGAAATAATGCAAAATTTTTCTTGAGCGATTTCTTGAGAACTGCTAAGACCCCTTAACACAAGATGGAGAAAACCCCCAGATCAGTGATGCCAATTAGTAAATATAACACCTCAGAAAGTTGGAGCTGAAAGAGGAGCGCAAGGGAATTTCTGAATTGTTCACTTAACAGCGCAATTCGGGGCAGCGATTCATTCGTGCGGTTGCAAATACGCGCCGTTAGCAAGGGGTTTGCCCATATTGAATATCCTAAATATAATATAAGTTTCCTTGTATTTTTGTCATTTTGTCACATGTTAACAGGTACAGAAACAGCAAAAGAAAAAGGAAATTTTTCTGCCTGTACTGAAATTATTTACCCTGCTTATGACTAGCACTATCATTTATAAGGTTTAAAATCTTGTTGTGCTAGGTAATTATATATTTAGGGTATTCACAGTGTCTCATATCGTCATATGTCGTATTACTAAATTTTTCAAATATGACGGCTGTGAGCGCACCAAAATATTTGTCTGAAAATTTTTCAAAATAAAATTGCCAAAAGCCAATGAAATTGAATATTATATTTGAAATACATAGGGTGCCGTCAAGGTACATTAAACAAGGTATGCCCGGAATTGTCTTTGGGCGAGGGATTCATCGGTTTGCTTCAAGATTTACTTCAATCACTGTTGAACAATCTTCGTTAAGATTGCAGTCTGTGAGACTGAGCATGAGAGTCATGTGTTGGATTTGAAGAAATGCTTCCAGTCACAGTCATAGGAGTCCGTATCAGGACTGGGACTTTGTTTGGCGTGAGTCAGCATAAGTCGCAAAAAAGCGACTCGCTGCAGATCTCTGGTGTGGATATATTCTGTTCACTTATAAAAGATATTCTAAATTCGAACTAATTTTAACTACTGCCTAGAAAGTTAATCTAAATCATTTGCACAAAGCCAAAGATACTTCCAAGTCTGCCACGACATTGGAGCTACTGAAATGAGATTTCATTAGATGAGTATTTCAGTTTTAACAAATTCAAATCGTTCTTAAATTACCACACAAAATTATTTTGTTTCCAGTGAATATTCAGTTGTTATCTAATTGAATTAGTAATCTGTCCATATTTAACTGACTCATACCCTATACAGCTTTTTAAATGATGCCACTTACCGGCCACACCTAAGATATAAAAAACCTAAAGTTGCTTATTAGTTTTACTAAATTTTAGTTCATACATATTTTTAGCATATACCTTTGGGCATAAACTAATACTGCCAAATATATGCAAACACTTTCGAGACGAATTGGCATTCGACTGAGCTAATCGTTTAAACATTTTTATTAGCCTTGTCAGTTGGACTTATAACTTAATTAAGAAAAGCATTTTTGGCAAGTTAGAATTTTTCGTTTCCAGTTCAAAATTTGTTTTGCAGATTAAAAGGCCGTGCTTTGTGGGTGTTTAGATCACGATTGATCTTTTTATTTTCAAATGAAAACACGGGCGAGTTTCGATTTTAGTGCGCGGATTGCGCGTTTAATGCAATAAATAAGGAGAATTGAAGGTTTAGCACAGAGTTTTTTTATAAATTTGAACTTTGGAATATTACACGATAGCGGCATCTCCGACGCGGTCACTTGTTGATTTTAGAGTACATATTTGCGCGAGAGAGAAGAAAAGGGAAAAATTACAGCTGGAATGGAGCGAACTGGAAGTGGATCTTGAGGAGTTGAAAAAGACTTGGAAAATAGAAAAGGTGGGGTTTACACGAAAGGGAACGGAATTGCTCATTGGCGCTTAGCCAGTGGGTTTACAGGTTGAACAGAAACTCTCAAATTGTTACTCAATAGGTGGAGTAACAGATGCAGAATAGATTTAATCAGCCAGTGTAATGTAGTCCCGATATCACAACATAAAAACCGTAAGGGTATTTTGATTGCAACTGTTTTATGGCGGGTTTCACAGTGGCTATTTAAATCTAATTTTCAAATTGAGTTTAAATCTAGTTTAACTTTCCTTGAGTTTCACAGTGCATTTATTTAAATACGGAATATTTGACATTTGAAGGTTGGCACAATTTGCCAAAAACATATGTTCAATTGTTCAATTATGGAGGCAGCGCGAACTAAAAAATTTTCGTCGGCCGAAAGAAGTGAATTATTGGATATTGTGTAAAGTATGCACAGTTTATATTATTTATGTACTGCGGTATCATTTATATATACATACATATGTGCTATACCATGCAGTTTCATGCTTAATTTGAATCTTAGAAATCCCAATACTAACCACGCAGCTTGCTTGCACATCCGAAATCAGCTGTTCATAAATTCAACTCTGTGCCATACTTAAATATCCACAATCGGCTATTTAAATTGTATTTAACTTCCAACTGTAAAACTGAAATTCCATATTTAAGCTGCAATTAGAATTTATATATCCACTGTGAAACTGGCCCTTAATCCCATAACAGATTCTGCGGGTCAATAAAACAAAATAAAATTGGTCCTTTTATTTAGTTGAAAAGAAATTTCTGCTGAGAATCTGCGCCAGGAAAAGGATTTCGGGATTGGAAAGATCTAGTTTTTGTAATCGGAATTCAAGATAATTTTAAGTTATTTAAAATCAGATTGACTTTGGCTTTCCCATTTCCCGATAGCGTTTTCGCGAACTTAGTCGCTCTGAGAAATAGTTCACGCAAGTAATTAACTAATTGGCTTAAAACCGCAGTTTTTTAAAATCGCGAAAAATTAACGGTTTTCTGGATATTTTTTTAAAAAACTCTTACCATGGCAAAACTTTCCTTAACAGTAACAAATTGTGATGATTTTGTAATTTTTATGACACTGACATGGAGAATAGAGAATTTTGCTAATTATTCACTATGGTTTTAGAGAAATTTTATTTTTCATCTCCACCGGTTTCTAAAAGAAAGCTAAGCCATATTATACCATATTTTAAAGAAGTGAATTCCTGAGGTGGAAAGGCAATGCAACACTGTTGAGTGCTCATCAGCTTGAAGGCCTAAATACCACTTTCAAGAAAGCGAAAAATTAAACGCCAAACTAATGGTCAGGAGTGCGTATCCAACTCTCTAAATATTTCTTACGAATTTTAATTTAATTTAAGTTTTTGATAAGAAATGTATGGATGTAACATCGTTCTAGAAGTAAGTGACATACATATATCTTCAGCTAACTAAATTCCGTTAGCTTCAAATATTTCTTGTCTACTATTTACTATTTCAAACTTAAGGAACAATGTTAATTTTCATTGAGCCATTTCTTGAGAGATGAAACAAATAAGGAAGCATCCGTCTGGTTTCACCGACAGAGTAATACCCTATACCAAGAAACCGGTTGGGGTGATAATTCACTGAAAGAAATGAAATTTTGAGTCTTTTAAATGTACATAGTGGGCGGACCACACTAATTTTTGACAAACTAAAAGATATTCCTAATAGGACTATATAATCAAAATATTTATGCTCCGACACGTGTACAAAAGAAATTAGGGGTATTCATGCGCAAAATCCTGACAAACGTGACAAACTTGACAAATTTATCATCTGATAAACGAACTGTCAAATTTTGTATGAAAGTTCATTTGCACAATGTGATAAATTTGCCCGATGATTTCGCTGTGCAAGCGATGTTTGTAAACATAGACGGCAACGAATGCAACCCTGCTTAGCTATGATCTATAAAATTATGATCAAAGTTTAGTATTGAACAATCAAAATTAACGCAAAATGGTTACAGTAATTTTTTCCAAACAGCTCTAATATTAATCTTTACTTTTTCACTGATTCTCGGCATTTTAGTTTTTCCTTTTTGACAGCCAAACACCATTTGCACAAACACTGCCAAGTGCGTTCATTTAACACACTTGATAAATGGATAAATTTGCGCAATGTTCAAACTTATACGCTGAAATGAATACCCTAATTATGGTAATATTTAATTTACCGCCACCATAGTACCATAGTGGGCGAACCAGGCACAGGTTTGAGGATTTAAAGGTATTCCTACCAGCAATGAAGTTACCCAATATGGATGCTCTGGTAGATATTCTTATGGAAGTTAAGAAAGATTTTCCGCTTTAGGCCTATATAGCAGACGGACCACGCCCATTTTTTTGTGGGATCTGAACTTGAGTACTTGATTTCATCCCCTTAAGTTTGTAATTACTCAATACAGTTAAATACCAAATATCATTCCTTTAAATGAGTAATGAAACCAATTAAAGCCATTTTACCGAAATAATTCCGAGTTAGTGGGATTTTCAGGACCGATTTGACTTATTTTGGAATTTAATATAAGTTGAGGTTCACTGTGACTGCTGCCCAAAATTGGTTTAAATCGGAGAACTCCTTCCTTCTCTCCTGCGCGCACGGACAGACGAACAGACGGACGGACAACCGGAAATCAAGACAGAAAGTGATTCTGATTATATCTATATACATACATACTTATGTCTATACCTAGGGCGGTTCCTTTAATTCGATACAATTTTCCCACAAAGTTATTGTACCCTATAAACATAGTGTTCAAGCCAAACGTCAATCGGGTATACCTTCGGTAACAGCGAGGTGGCAAGTTGATGCCAAGTGTCGCCTGCGCCCGAGTGCTGTATGCCGGTGGCGTGAAACTGCGCTCGGGCACTTGCGATCCAACCTCCAAACCGAAAGATAAGCAGGCAGAGAAAAACTCCTTGTTCTCTGTATTGATGAAGCATAAATATAGTACCAATCAAAAAAGGATCCGTATCTACCGTCAGCCTTAGTAGATTCCTGAGACCTGAAGTTAAGGTGGGCATCGCATATTAGTTTCAACGAAACCAGCAGAGGTGGTACCCTTTCCTCCATATGAGGATCTAAATATAACAAATCTAAACACATACAGTCCACTAACTCTTAATTATTTATTAATAAATTACACCATACATTTTATAACGTTCAATTAAAACTGCCCTTTTTTCTTTACTTTTTATTTTGTGCACGACCAAACCGCTGCTGCGACGCCGGGCCACGGACTTGCCCCCTTTTATATTGCGTTTGCGGACATATTCCACAAACCCCGGCGCGTCGCGTCTTAACATAGGTTTAGGGCAGGAGTGGCCAACACGCGGCCCGCCGGGCAAATTGTTCTGGCCCGCGCACACACACTTTTACAAAAGATATTCATTTTATAATAGCCAAAGTAGTGAAATAAAAAAATACATTATTTGTAAAAATTAAATGAAACTAAATCCAAAAATTAACTGTCGAAATTAGAATAAGCAGATTTCTTTCATAACACAGCACGCTATGCGGCAGAGCACATGCATACGACACACAACACCAACAGCAATACGAAAAAAACCCTCGTTCGCCATATTTGAGCACAAAAAATGAATGTGGGAATTGAGTTTAGGGTTACGTTGAGAATTTTGAAATACATAGTCACACAAAAGGTCGTTTTGAAAAGTCGGACAAAAAAGTCGTTTCAAAACATAAGGATTATTTGAAGTTCGATGAGGAAGTGAAACAATCGAAGCTCATGGGGTTTAAGTCGCAATTAAGGACTCAACAAAAAATGTTAGGTGCAGCAACAGAGCAACCTTCCAATATTGTTAAGGCAAGCTATTCTGTTTCACTTTTGATTGCAAAAAAAATGAAAACTTTTTCGGATGGTGAATTTGTGAAAGAATGTTTGGAAGCTGTTGTGAAAGATATATTGCCTGATAAAAGGAAACTGTTTTCGAACTTAAGCCTATCTCGGCAAACAGTGTGTCGTCGAATTAATGACATTTCAAATGAAATTATTTTAAAACTGCGCGACAGAATTCGATATTTCAAATATTTTTCCTTGGCATTTGATGAAAGCACAGACATTTCAGACACAGCTCAGCTTGTAATATTCCTTCGTGGGGTAAATGAATCATTTCAAATAACTGAAGAAATGTTAAATTTAATAAGTTTGAAAGGCACAACAACAGGAAAAGATATTTTCCATGCTATTGAAAACTGTTTATTCGAAAACAACTTGGATTTGGAAAAGCTTTCTGAAATATCAACTGATGGAGCACCTGCTATGACAGGAAAAGAAAAGGGAGCTATAAAATTACTAATTGATAAAATTGAATCCAACAACAAAACTAACAAAGCAAACAAAATGTTTACGGCGATTTTATGAGTTACGAGAAGAAATTTACGTGTTTATGAACGACAAGCAACGGGGTGTACCGGAACTAAGAAATAATGAGTGGTTATTCGATTTATGCTTTTTAGTGGATATTGTCGAAAAACTTAATCAATGAAATATATCATTGCAAGGCAAAGACAACCTTATAATCGATACATTTAATAATATCAAAGCATTTCAGAAGAAATTGGTTTTATTTGAATCGCAATTGGAAAATAATACGTGCACCACTTTCCTTCGATGAAAGAATTTAATGAATCAAAATTCAACAGTTGCATCAAATATGCGATAAAAAAAAAATTTATAACTGTTTTTGAAAGCCGATTTAGTAATTTAGAGCTAAACAAATACAACAAAATTTTTGAAATATATTCATATCCATTTCATGTTGAAATCGGGTCGGCCCCAGAATATCTCCAAATGGAACTGGTCGATTTACAGTGCAACAATGAATTGAAACACATTTTTGAAACATCAAAATCAAAAATAGACTTTTATAACAATTACGCCACAAATGAAAAATTTTCCAATTTGAGAAATTTAGCGCAAAAAGTTGTTAGCGCTTTTGGTTCAACTTACACCTGCGAATAATTTTTTTCGAAAATGAAATTAACCAAAAATAAATCTCGCACAAACATGACGGACGCTAACCTGCAACACCAATTACGATGTGCAAATACACAAATTGGGATTGATTTACAAAAGCTAAGCGAAACAGTGGAGAAACAAATATCGCATTAAATATTTTTAATTTATTAAAACACGTAAGAATATGTCATAGTAAGCAAAATAATAAAAATAACTCCAAAAAATATCTGTGGTATATATAAATCTGGTATGGGGATGTATAGTTATATATGCGGCCCGCGGAGCTATGATGTATTTCCAAAGTGGCCCGCAGGGTCATTTGGGTTGGCCGCCCCTGGTTTAGGGTATAAAATAATATTATATAAAAAACCTTTTTAAAAATAAGCTTTTATTCATTAAATGTACTAAAAAGTAGAAAATAAATTGTTTCCAAGTCACCTGTATCTTACAATCCATAAAAGCTTGGGGCGCTCATGTGTTCAATATTTGTCAAACAGTTACCACAATATTTTATTTAAATAATTTTTTGCAAATAGATTCTAGTAATGAAAGATATTTTGAATATGGATATTGAGCGCACAAGCTTTTATTAATAGTAAGATACAGGTGACTTGGAAACAACTTATTTTCTACTTTTTAGTACATTAAAGCTTATTTTTAAAAAGTTTTTTTTTATATAATTTTATTTTCTACTTTTTAGTCTTCCATAAATTCAATTTTAGAGCTCTGAAATTTTTCGCAAAAAGAATTTTAAACTTGCAGAGCAGTACACAATATTTAGGGTATTCACAGTGTTTCCTATCGTCATATGTCATATCCTCAATTTAACAAATAATACGTGGCATATTTGTGACGCGGTGAGTTGTTGCTATTTTGCCAGCAGGGCGCGGCAAGTAAGTTCCTATCGTTTTTCATTCATGTGTGGTGTACCTATAATTATAAACTGAAGCCCAAGTGTGTAGTTGCTTGAAAAGTGCCACGCCCCTTGTCCTACGCCCATAAAATTTTACCAGTGGGACGACACATCCAAGAGGCGACTGCATACGAAATTTCAATGCTGCACGACCTTAAGTTCCAAAGCTAATCGAGATCAAAATTTTGTTTGTATGGGGGTGCCACGCCCCCTTATCCTACGCCCATAAAATTTTACCAGTGGGACGACACATCCAAGAGGCGACTGCATACGAAATTTCAATGCTGCACGACCTTTAGTTCCAAAGCTAATCGAGATCAAAAATTTTGTTTGTATGGGGGTGCCACGCCCCCTTATCCAGTGCCCGCCTTATTTTCTCAGTAGAAGGATATGGATATGTAGTAAGTTCCTACCGAGTTTCATTGATGTGTGATGTGTAGTTCTAAAGTTATACACGAATCTGGAGTTGATAAAAAAGTGCCACGCCCCTTATCCTACGCCCATAAAATTTTACCAGTGGGACGACACATCCAAGAGGCGACTGCATACGAAATTTCAATGCTGCACGACCTTTAGTTCCAAAGCAAATCGAGATCAAAAATTTTGTTTGTATGGGGGGTGCCACGTCCCCTTATCCTACGCCCATAAAATTTTACCAGTAGGACGACACATCCAAGAGGCGATTGCATACGAAATTTCAATGCTGCACGACCTTTAGTTCCAAAGCTAATCGAGATCAAAAATTTTGTTTGTATGGGGGGTGCCACGCCCCCTTATCCAGTGCCCCCTTATTTTCTCAGTAGAAGGATATGGATATGTAGTAAGTTCCTACCGAGTTTCATTGATGTGTGATGTGTAGTTCTAAAGTTATACACAAATCTAGAGTTGATAAAAAAGTGCCACGCCCCTTATCCTACGCCCATAAAATTTATTGATTCATGCATTGTCATGGTGGTTACGCATGTATGCAAAGTTTCAGATCTCTAAGTAGTCGGGAAGTGGGTGAAAAATTTATTACTAGATTCCACTACATACATACAAACATACCGGATGTGAAGTTAATATAAAGCTTATAAAAATAAACGCAAAATCAGCAATAATTGAAATAAAGGGAATAAAGCGGCGCATAAAAAGAGGAAAGCCAAACAAAAAGTGGACTGGAGCATGACGTTGGTGAAAAAAATTGTTATTCAGTGAATTTTTGAACAGAAATTTTTCTTACCTTCGTTGAATAAAATTTTTTCAGCAGCTTGGTCTATCAAAGAGTCTAATTGTTCTTTAAAACTTACTTTATGCATAACTCTTATAAAAGTCAACAATTTCAGTGGAATATAATTTTAGTTTTTGCGAATCAGCTGTTTTTGTGACAATCAGCTGTGAGTTTTGTGTTTTGCAAAAAGTGATGCTAGCTAAACATAAAAACACTGTTCACTATTGACGGTAAATGTTTGCTATTGAGCACATTTGCAATCTCAAATGCACAAGATTGTGAATTGGGCTAATATGTATTTTATTTAAATTATTTTTCGCAAATAGATTCTAGTAATGGAAGATAAGTGGGAATAGAGATTTTAAAAAGTTTTTTTTATATAATACTAGCTGATTTACCCGGCTTTACCCGAGTGCCACATCATACGGGGAATAACAACTAAATTTGAATTTAAAAATTGTATTAAAAGCCACATTATTGTTAGTGGTATGGTAAAGGGTAATTTGTTAGAGTGGTTTTAAGGAATAAGAAATGTATATTGAGTGACCTTGCTTAAGACTTTCCTATTTGCTTGTGAAGGTTTGTCTAAATCGGGGAAGTCATATATGTACGTAGGTCCTCACAGAACTATCTGTGTATGTAGATTACTCCTTTGGTGGAAGGCGAAAATTAAAGTAACGACCCCCTTCACTCCTCATGGACTCCAAATTTTTTAAATACATTTGAGGTGTGCCACGCCACCTTGTCCCATGACCCTAAATCTATATACATACATATATAAAACCCAAATTATGTAAAAATGTTTACGTGAATGCATGACTAAATACTAACAGAATACAAAATTTTTATGTTGTATGACATGTACATTTAAAGGTATACCAAATCAAATATTTAAGTTCTATGAGGGGTGCCACGCCTCGTGTCCAATGGCCATCCCATTTTCCGAGTTGAAGGAAACGGACATGTAGTAAGATCGTATCGTGTTTCATTTATGTGTGGTGTATTGTTCTAAACTTAAACCCGAATGTGTAGTTGCTTGAAAAGTGCCACGCCCCTTGTCCTACGCCCATAAAATTTAACCAGTGGGACGAAGCATCCAAGAGGGACCTGCATACGGAATTTCAATGCTTCCCGACTTTTAGGCCAAAAGATATTCGATATCAAAAATTCTGATGTATGGGCGGTGCCACGCCCCTTGTCCAATGCCCGTCCCATTTTCCGAGTTGAAGGATACGGACATGTAGTAAGTTCGTATCGTGTTTCATTTATGTGTGGTGTATTGTTCCAAAGTTATACCCAAATGTATAGTTGCTTGAAAAGTGCCACGCCCCTTGTCCTACGCCCATAAAATTTAACCAGTGGGACGAAGCATCCAAGAGGGACCTGCATACGGAATTTCAATGCTTCCCGACTTTTAGGCCAAAAGATATTCGATATCAAAAATTCTGATGTATGGGCGGTGCCACGCCCCTTGTCCAATGCCCGTCCCATTTTCCGAGTTGAAGGAAACGGACATGTAGTAAGATCGTATCGTGTTTCATTTATGTGTGGTGTATTGTTCTAAACTTAAACCCGAATGTGTAGTTGCTTCAAAAGTGCCACGCCCCTTGTCCTACGCCCATAAAATTTAACCAGTGGGACGAAGCATCCAAGAGGGACCTGCATACGGAATTTCAATGCTTCCCGACTTTTAGGCCAAAAGATATTCGATATCAAAAATTCTGATGTATGGGCGGTGCCACGCCCCTTGTCCAATGCCCGTCCCATTTTCCGAGTTGAAGGATACGGACATGTAGTAAGTTCGTATCGTGTTTCATTTATGTGTGGTGTATTGTTCCAAAGTTATACCCAAATGTATAGTTGATTGAAAAGTGCCACGCCCCTTGTCCTACGCCCATAAAATCTTACCCGTGGGACGAAGCATCTAAGAGGGGCTTGCATACGGAATTTCAATGCTGCTTGACTTGTAGTTTTAAAGATATACCAAATCAAATATTTAAGTTCTATGAGGGGTGCCACGCCTCGTGTCCAATGGCCATCCCATTTTCCGAGTTGAAGGAAACGGACATGTAGTAAGATCGTATCGTGTTTCATTTATGTGTGGTGTATTGTTCTAAACTTAAACCCGAATGTGTAGTTGCTTGAAAAGTGCCACGCCCCTTGTCCTACGCCCATAAAATTCAACCAGTGGGACGAAGCATCCAAGAGGGACCTGCATACGGAATTTCAATGCTTCCCGACTTTTAGGCCAAAAGATATTCGATATCAAAAATTCTGATGTATGGGCGGTGCCACGCCCCTTGTCCAATGCCCGTCCCACTTTCCGAGTTGAAGGATACGGATATGTAGTAAGTTCGTATCGTGTTTCATTTATGTGTGGTGTATTGTTCTAAAATTATACCCAAATGTATAGTTGATTGATAAGTGCCACGCCCCTTGTCCTACGCCCATAAAATTTTACCCGTGGGACGAAGCATCCAAGAGGGACCTGCATACGGAATTTCAATGCTGCTTGACTTGTAGTTTTAAAGATATGCCAAATCAAATATTTAAGTTGTATGGGAGGTGCCACGCCCTCTTGATGAATCGAAAAATTTTATATAAAGTCGCCTTCCTTTGGTCTTCAACAATATTGGTATAAAGTTTGGCTGAAATCGGTCAACGCGTGTAGCTTTGTATAGCCGGACAGACAAACAGACAAACAAACATTCATTTTTATATATTAGACTAGCTGTTAACCGCGGGTTCCACCCCGCGCTTTTATAAAAATACGTAATGTGAATGATGCTCTGATTGGATGTTGTATTTAATTTAATAGCAGTGTTTGCCAGTCTGTCTTTTTCTTGGTTTCTGTTGAACAGCAGGTCTTCTTCTTGCTGATGCTTGTGATGTCTATATATTTGTAGGGGAAGTCATGAATGTAGGTCCTTACAGAACTATCTGTGTATGTAGATTACTCCTTTGATGGAAGGCCAAAATTAAAGTCACGACCCCCTTTACTCCTCATGGACCACCACTTTTTTACGGTACATACATTTAAGGTGTGCCACGCCAACTTGTCTCATGCCCCTAAATCTATATATATAAAACTAAAAATTATGTAAAAATGTTTTCATGTATGTATGTAGGTATGTATGACTAAATAATAACAGAATACAAATTTTAATGTTGTATGACTTGTATTTCTAAAGACATACCAAATCAAAGATTTAAGTTGTATGAGTGGTGCCACGCCTCGTGTCCAATGCCCATTCCATTTTCCCAGTTGAAGAATACGGAGTTTCATTGATGTATGAAGCATATTTCTAAAGTTCTACCCGTATAGGATTTGATTGAAGTGCCACCCCCTTTGACCTACGCCCATATAATTTTACCAGTGGGACGACTCATCCAAGAGGTGCCTGCGTACGGAACTTCAATGCTGCGTGACTTGTACTTTCAAAGATATGACATATCATAGAATTAAGTTATATGAGGGGTGCCAAGCCCCCTTGTCCCACGACCCTACATTTTTTCCAGCAGGAAGACATAACTAAACACTAACATAATACAAAGTTTTAATGTTGTACACCTTGTAGTTTTAAAGATATGCCAAATCAATTATTTAAGTTGTATGGGAGGTGCCACGCCCTCTTGATGTATAGAAATTTTTTATAGCCTATGACCATCCTTGGAACATCTGAACATCTATAGACTATGTGCCAAATTTGGGTATGATCGATCAAGTGGTTTAGGACGCAACTCCGAACATACATACATACATAATTTGATTTTTATATATATAGTGTGACGAATATGGGGGTTATACTACGGCAGCTAAGGAAAAGGACACCCTGTGCACGGTTACAGTTGAACAAGCATACGCAAAACAAAAGCTTTAGCAAATATCAGCACCTCTGATTCGAAAGTGTTTTGAAGTTCTGACAAATATTGTGTATTGGAATTTTCTCGTACAATCCAGAAACAGGGCGAGCGAGAAGTTGTAGAATGTTCGACAGTAGCTGGCGAGAAACAGTAACAGGTATAAAAAGCGGCCGCCGGCAGTGTCGAGAGTCAGTCTTTGAGTAATAATTGAACGTGCAACATCGAGTCAGTTACCGAGTATCAAGTGAACGTGCAACATCGATTCCGAACGAGTGAACGTGAAGCATCGCAATCACAACCGAGGACAATTCAACTGCAACTGCAAAATAGTGCAAATCTTTGTAACACAAGGATTGGAATAGTCAATCTGTTATTGGAATCAATAAAACCGTTACAAGCATTGAGCTTTTTGTGCATTATTCTTGACGATTACACAATCCAGTGATCCGAACCGAAGTAGCGGAGTACTTCAGCGGAATTACGTAACAATTGGTGTCAGAAGTGGGATTGTGCTAATCCAGAATAATGGTGAAGTTCGACCAGTTGAAAGTAGAGCAACTTAAGAAGGAGCTGGCCAAGCTAGGATTGCTGACAACAGGCTTGAAGTCCGAATTGCAGCACCGACTACGAGGGCCATTGGAGGCGAGAGGCTTTGATCTGGCAGAGCATGAGTTTGAGTGCGACTCAAAAGTGGCTGAGGTATCACAGAAAGACATCGCTCCAATGAGTAGGGACATGAGCCAGTTGCTCGCTGCTATGCAAGGCATGATGGCCGAGAATTCTGAAATAATGAAGCGAGAATTTATGGAAAATTCGGAAAGAGTCGAGCAGAAAATGGAAGAAAATTCTGCGAACATGGAGCAGAAACTTCTAGAAAATTCTGAGAGCATGGGGCAGAAACTACAAGAACGAATCGAGAAGAAGATGGAAGAAAATTCTACACAACTACGAGAGATTTCTGAGACTTTGACTGGAAAGGTGAACGAGCTGCAAGGAAAAGTTAATGCGCTCGATGAGAGAATGCTGAAAATGGAATCAGGTCGAGATAATTCAATCGCAAGAATACAAGCGGATCTGGAAAAGCAGCTGCAAGAGCAACTGCAAGAACAATTGCAAGAGCAACTGCAAGAGCTGCAATTGCAAAGCCCACTGCCGCAAATAAGAGAATTCAGTGGTACGAAACTCAAAGCACCTACCTACGATGGGACAACGGCGTTTAACATCTTCCAACTGCAGTTTGAAACGACGGCCGCCCAGAATCGGTGGGGCGACGCAGAAAAGGCAGCGGCTCTGATAGTGGCATTGAAAGGAGCAGCAGCCGAGGTGTTACAGACGATTCCACCAATACTAAGATGCAGCTATGAGGCCATAATAAGTGCGGTAGGAAGGAAGTACGGTAGCGAGCACATGAAGCAGCTGTACTACATCGAGCTGAAGAATCGCAGGCAAAGGAGCGGTGAGAGCTTGCAGGTCTACGCAGCGGACATTGAGCGACTGGCACATTTAGCTCACTCTGACCTGGGCAGTGAACACTTGGAAAAGATGAAGATACAAGCATTCATCGAAGGAATTCGCGATCCAGAAATAAGACGCAGCGCAATAATGATGAGCAAAGCGACATTTACCGAGACGGTTACCAGTGCACTTACATACGAGGCAGCGTGGACCAGCACTATGCAATATTCTGCACCCAAAGTTCGCAGGGTTGAGGCTGAAGACGACGTTCTGTGTCAAGCAATCAAAACAGAACACCCGCCAGCGGACCGAACGATGAGGAAATTCACAGGAAGGTGTTTCAATTGCGACAAACCAGGTCACATGGCGCGGGAGTGCCGCCTTCGTCGGAAACGTTCCAGATGGCGTATACCAGAACGGAGGTATGGCGAAAGAAAAGAGCAGAGCAGCAACGGCGACAAGGGAGTCGTGATAGAATCAAACAAGAAGCTGGCGAACAAGCAGGAAGAGGCATCCAGCAATCTGGAGGAACGAATTTACGCAGTACCTGTACTAGCATATCCGGTTCCTGGTGAAAAATTCATACTGCGCACGGATGCAAGTGCTACTGGAATCGGAGGAGTCCTTTCACAAGTCATTAAAGGCGAGGAAAAAGTAATTGGCTACTATGGCACTTCTTTAGCAAAACCGGAGAGAAAATACTGCGTCACTAAAAGAGCGCTGCTGGCCGTGGTGAACAGTGTTACACATTTTCACAAATATCTCTTCGGGCAGCCGTTCCTGTTAAGAACGGATCATGCGGCACTCAGGTGGCTATTACAACTCAAGAACTCCGAAGGCCAAATTGCTCGATGGTTCGAACGATTGCAGAGGTACGATTTCGAAATAGAGTATCCTGAAGTAAGACTACATGGCAACGCCGATGCGCTATCCAGACGTCCCTGCAATACAGAATGCAGGCATTGCTCCAGAGCAGAGGAAGAAGAAGGACGAATCGATATTCGGTTGCTTAGTGTCTTGCCGGAAGAACAATGGACAGCAGAGCGAATAAGAACCGACCAAAGAAATGATTCAGATCTGACGAAAATAGTGGACTGCAAAGAAAGAGGTGTACGGCCAAGATTCAAAGAAATAGCGTGTGAAAGCGCCATCACTAAAGCATACTGGGCACAGTGGCAGAGTTTACAACTACGCGATGGATGCTTGCATCGAATATGGGAAAGCGAAGACGGAAAAGCACATAGAAACTTAATTGTTGTTCCTAAAGTGCGAGTAACGGACATTGTGTCATCATATCACAATGGTTCGAGTGGCGGTCATTTGGGTATCACCAAGACGGTGGAGAAGATAAAGAAGCGGTTCTACTGGGTAGGATGTCAGCAATCTGTTGCGGAATGGATTAAGACATGTGACAAATGCGTCACCGCTAAAGAACCCAAAACACGCGAGCCCACCTACGATAACAATGAGGACTTGGCGAGCAATAAGCGGAAGGAATTGGATGCGATGCACCAATATATGCGGAAACGCATGCGGTTGATGAGTGACAAGATGAAGGCCAGATACGATTTGAGGGCAAATTCCGAAGGCTTCGAAGAAGGACAACTAGTGATGCTTTACAACCCACAGCGCAAGAAGGGGCTGTGTCATAAGTTACAAACGCATTGGGAGGAGCCAGACTGCGTGATCAAGCGATCAAATGACGTCGTATATCGAATACCGTTGAATGGCAAGAAGAGAGTTAAACTTAAAGTAGTCCATTTGGAGAGACTGGCACCCTATAAGGCTAAAGAAGCTATCCTTGTTCGGGACGAACAAGTTTAAGAGGAGGGCAGTGTGACGAATATGGGGGTTATACTACGGCAGCTAAGGAAAAGGACACCCTGTGCACGGTTACAGTTGAACAAGCATACGCAAAACAAAAGCTTTAGCAAATATCAGCACCTCTGATTCGAAAGTGTTTTGAAGTTCTGACAAATATTGTGTATTGGAATTTTCTCGTACAATCCAGAAACAGGGCGAGCGAGAAGTTGTAGAATGTTCGACAGTAGCTGGCGAGAAACAGTAACAGGTATAAAAAGCGGCCGCCGGCAGTGTCGAGAGTCAGTCTTTGAGTAATAATTGAACGTGCAACATCGAGTCAGTTACCGAGTATCAAGTGAACGTGCAACATCGATTCCGAACGAGTGAACGTGAAGCATCGCAATCACAACCGAGGACAATTCAACTGCAACTGCAAAATAGTGCAAATCTTTGTAACACAAGGATTGGAATAGTCAATCTGTTATTGGAATCAATAAAACCGTTACAAGCATTGAGCTTTTTGTGCATTATTCTTGACGATTACACAATCCAGTGATCCGAACCGAAGTAGCGGAGTACTTCAGCGGAATTACGTAACAATAGATATGAAAATGAAAATTATGCACAGGAAGAATACGTTTTCGTGAATATTTCCACTCCGACAACAGCTATCGGGTTCAAATTTTGTCGACCACTTTCTGTCAACCCTGTTATTATATGGTGTGAATCTGAGCCAAATCGGTCCATAAATAAGAATTTTCGAAAAACCGCCACCGTGGCAACACTTAGGAAGGTCTAACATGAAAACAAACCATTCAGAGCACCTCACGAACATATGTTGTGAGTATAAGGTCGATCGCTTCTGTGGTTCAGCCGTGATGCTGCGACATACATACGCACAAACGTTTTTATATATTAAGACTAGCTGACCCGGCAAACTTCGTTCTGCCTACAAAAGTATTACTTAATATAAACCAGGAGTTTGAGCCATTTTGGATAGTAAATATTTTTTTGCAATTTCTTGACCACCGAGTGACCTAGCGAGTCTAAACTTAAAAAAAAAAACACAATACAACCTTAACTGAATCTATTGTCTAAATTTCTGCTCGATAGCTCTTAAACGCACGAACGTTTCTAAATATTAAGATATTATAGGTGACCCGGCAAACCTTGGTTTTGATTGATTTAAAGTTTGAGGAATGACGATTCAACTCGAAATTTGTTTTTGATCGAACAAATTACCTTTATGTAACAGATGGCTCAGTGACATCATTTATTTATTTCAACATATTTCCATAACCGAACCTAAAAAGGCCTTATATGGTTAAAAATTTCTATACCTTATTTATATTTTAATTATATTTTAATTTGTACATTTTCATTTTAATATTAATTGAATGAAACATTTTGCGGGTTGAATGGAACTCAATATTTATACGAAATTAATTATGGAAACTGCAAAATGAAGAATTATCTTCAAGAGAAGTGTGAAATAAATCTTTTTGATTGGGAAATTGATTTGGATCATTTATTGAAAGGATCATGGGAGATTTTTATGATTTTTGTGTTATTAAGTTGGTTTGTTTTTCATTACATATAACAAAGAAGAATATGCAATTCATTTTTTTTACAGTGTACATATTGACCAAAATTTTTTTTCCTTTTTCATCATAACAAAGTTTGTTTGTATTGGTGTTTGCCCTTCCATAAGGAAGCTTTGGGCGTCGCTGGCCTAAAGCCTATTAAAAGAGTTTTCGCCCACAGCGGCACCTGTTGAGGATTATTAGAACTTTATTTGTCGTAAACCATCGCGTGCCAATTACGAACAAACCCGCAGAAAGAAGTTTCTAATTTGGTCCAGCCGTTCTGGAGTTTAAAGCATCGGAACAAACCACGATTCATTTTTATATATATAATAGAAGAAGAAGATAGAAGATAGAAGAAGAAGAAGAAGAAGATAAGATAGAAGATAGATAAAACCCATATTATGTAAAAATGTTTACATGTGTGTATGACTAAATACTAACAGAATACAAAATTTTAATGTTGCATGGCTTGTAGTTTTAAAGATATACCAAATCAAATGTTTAAGTTGAATGAGGGGTGCCACGCCCCTTATCCAGTGCCCCCTTATTTTCTCAGTAGAAGGATATGGATATGTAGTAAGTCCCTATCGAGTTTCATTGATGTGTGATGTGTAGTTCTAAAGTTATACACAAATGTGGAGTTGTTAAAAAAGTGCCACGCCCCTTATCCTACGCCCATAAAATTTTACCAGTGGGATGACACATCCAAGAGGCGACTGCATACGAAATTTCAATGCTACACGACTTTTAGTTCCAAAGCTATTCGATGTAAACAATCGTAGTTCTTGAGTTACGGTGCAAAAACACAAAAATACTAAATATTGCGCCATCTGTCGGACGAACTTCAAACTACACAGAAACACTCCTCAGGCCCCATAGAGCATGTATATAAAGTTTGGTCAAAATTGGTCCAGTAGTTTTAGAGTCTATAGAGGACAAACATACTATTGTATTTTATATATATAGATTACTTACTTTTGAGTCTCCCATAAATTCAATTTTAGAGCTCAGAAATTTTAAATCAAATTCAAATCAAAATGCTCAAAAGTAAGAGCTCCGTGCGTTCGAACGAATAACTGAAAGCATTAGAGCAAAGCGTGCTTCTGTGCTGCTTATATACAGCAGTAGTGCCCGACCGATTAATCGGCTTCGGCATCGGCCGGTATCGGCCGAAATTTGAAGGATCGGCTTCTGCCCAAATTGGCCGAACCTCTTCCAGAAATATAAAGTACATACATATGCATATGCATAATATGCATAAATGCACCACGTAAAAATATGTCCCAAGTTAGTACTTAGTCCAATATCCTTTTGCTTTTTTTATAAGCTTTATATTAACTTCCCTACCGGTATGTCAGCGGTATGTCGTCAAATCTAGTAATCAATTTTTCACCCACTTCCCGACTACTTAGAGATCTGAAACTTTGCATACATGCCTAAACACGAGCCCAATAGATGAATCAATAAATTTTATGGGCGTAGGATAAGGGGCGTGGCACTTTTTTATCAACTCCAGATTTGTGTATAACTTTAGAACTACACATCACACATCAATGAAACTCGGTAGGAACTTACTACATATCCATATCCTTCTACTGAGAAAATAAGGCGGACACTGATGGCGGATAGATGGGAAAAATACAAGTAAAAAAAAAAAAATTTTTTTTTTGATTTTTTATTTCTTTTTTTTACGAAGTTAGGAGGCCGAAAAAAGCGATTATTCAAGGATTTTTCCTGGAAAGATGTTTTGATGTATTAATGTGAAAACTTGTATGCGTATTTCAGTCTTTTTACCCTTTATTTACATATTTTTTTTTTGAAAATATATGGGTTTGTATAGGTGCAATAGCCGATCTCCGAGAGCTCCTCTAATAAGAGGCTCTTGCGGTGACCATGATAACTCTGGATTGGAAAATCCAAAAAAGAAAAATTAACAAGATTTCGTTAGTAAAAGATATTATCTAGTAACTGATCCAAGAAATACCCGAAATGTAAATTTTTAACAAAATGGCAGCATTTAAAAAAAATTTATATTTTCTATGAAAATTTTTGCTCTAAATTGTTTATCAAACGGAAAATATTTATCAGCGGGATATAACCTTCTATCAGTAACTAAAACATATATTTCTGAAACTTGTGTTAAAATTTGAGACTAATCGGTTCAGCCGTTTCCGAGAAATCTTGTTCACCGGCATTGAAAACAGAGTTATCAGGAAAACGCGTTCACAGCTTCAGTTGGCTTTGCTTCTTCGACTGACTTTTCTCGAAGATTTGCCAGTTTGGGAATGAATACCGTGTCGGATTGACATGAAATTTTCAGTGTTTATATTTAAATGTATGTACAATCCAAAAATGATTATATTTGATGTGATTCCTACAAAAACCAAACATAAAACACATTATAACATTTTTAACTAACAACCGAAATCACAATTTTGCACAGACACTGCAGCACAAAAACCTCAATATCTCAGAATTCGCATAAATTCGCACCTCAATTTTTTGCAATATAGTAGTAAAATATATATTCTTCACAAATAAATTAAAATGATTAGTACATTCGACTACAAAAGTAACTTTATGTCCACCTATTTCGTTGAAATATATGCAGTTTTAAGACTTTAACAAAGAAAATTATCTAAAATACTAAACACATATTCTGCCAACATAATTTTACTTAAACATAACTACAATACCTGAAGTTGAAGGTTCCATTATAAAAAATGGCTTTTCAAACGAATTTTATTTCAAATTACATTTTAAAACACTGCGAAATGTGCAACGCGCGCTCGACACAGCGAAACAGTAAATAAATATGCATTTTGAAAAGAGTGCTGTGACGATACCGTTAAACACAGAACAAAAATTCCCCAGGTTTCTGTGTATGGAACTGCAAATTAGAGGAAGAGGAAAACTTAGTTCATAAAATCTGGTTTGGATAATAAGGAAAAAAAATGGAAAACATTCTCTGGAGTAATGAAACAAAAAAAAACACGTGCGCTTAGACCACACGGCTGAAGTAAAACTTTTTTTGGATGTTTTTATTTTAT
Organism: Neria commutata; assembly: GCA_963457695.1. NCBI lineage: Eukaryota > Metazoa > Arthropoda > Insecta > Diptera > Micropezidae > Neria > Neria commutata. Next base: position 39,477,325 of record OY735246.1, read on the forward strand.
TTTTGCTTGATAGATAATCATTATCTATGTTATATTGTTTAGATTTCTTAAATGAATTCAACACTTTTAGTGGTAGAAATTTTATTTATTTAACTCAGTAATATTATTTCCATCAGTAACTTCCGAAATTGCGATATTTGTTTCTAGCGTAGAAACAATCGGCTTATGATACGTCTTAGAACTTAAATTTTCAAGATACCGCGAGAAAACTGCAATGTTGTAGACTCATTGGGATTGTTGCTCATTCGTAGTTGTAATGCATCATGCAGGAATTGGATAAAAGGTTGGGATTCTTCCGACGCGAAATTAAGGTTGAAACCTTGAAACCCTTCTTGTGAGCCTACTAAACCATATACGAGGAGTCTTCTGTGTAAGAAGCTGATAATATTTTGCACAGTATTATTGGGAGAAATGTTAACTGCACCCGTTATTAAATTTGTCCCATCTTCTAAAACGCAGTTTGCAGCACAGATATCTCCAATTTCACTTACATTGCGTAAAAATATATTCATATTTGAAGCTACTATGTTGGTGTTATTAATATTAGCATAAATTGCAACACCTCCACCTCGAACATTGCTGCGTTTAAATTTAGCAACGATTACGATTCATTTGCCATTCCATTCTTGGCACTTGAATTTCGGTCGGCAACAGAAATCGAACAAATCAAAACAAATGGAATTTTGCCTTTGTTTGGCTTTTACTGTGCTGGACGGCAACACGAATTCGCCTGCTTGATATTTCTGTGTGTTATTAATTTTGTGCCTAATAGATTCTATTTACGAGATGCACCTTCTCTATTATTTACGTTACCTAATATTACCACCTGTTCGCAACTTGTTTCTTACGCAAAGGTCCATCCTGTGCACACACCAGGCGCAGCTTTTTATAAACTCTGGCAACTTTTTTACCTACTTGCAATTTTACAGCACAAGTATGAAATCAGAGACAATATATGATAGAGATAGCGCAGTCTTAAAATGGAAACTATTCGGCTGAAAAACATTAGGTACCTTACTCGCTTGAAGCAACTCGCTGATTGTTCCGTGAGCGGCAGAGCGCAGATATAGACGAGCACGCTCAGCACAGAAAAACCGAAAGAGGATATATTCGAATTGTCACAACAAATGAGACAACATTGAGACAACATGTATTTTTCTTTTTCTTCAAGGTTTTCAGAATTTTATCTTTTGATAATTTGTATGCCCTGCAATTGGAATTGAAAAAAAAGCAAATTACTTTTGGAATTTTTCAAAGGAATTGAAAAAGTAACCAATTCCATTGCTGTGAACTGAAGGAATTGATTACTAATTGCAATTCCTTGTAATTGAGAGTAATTGAATCCCTAAAGGAATCATTACGACCCAGCTCTGCTTGTAATATTAAAAATTTGTCCATTATATTTGCCAATTTAAAAGAATGAAAAAAATTTTAAAACAAGTTCCCGGGCTCAGGGTTCGAACCCACTTACCTCGATTGTAAACTATCGCCTCTACCAACTCATCCACACACCTTTCATTTTTTCCTGAGATAGGAAAGATCTTGAATGGATTTGAGAGTAAGTTGCTAGTCAGTATTGCATAGATTTAAAATCGAAGGTCTCTGATGTGTGTGTGTGTGTATACTTTTTGTTATTTTCATTCGTTTTCAGTGCTACATGCCTGTCCACATGTCTGCTGCAAGACAAGCAGACAGACAGACAGCGCGTCTGGCATAGATTTCCTTCGAATTTCTATTTAAAGGCAATCGATGCGAAGTTCATAAAGCGTAGAAATGCTTTATGCATACATAGATATGTATATATATATTTATATTTTATCTGATTAATCTATTTATCAATAATTCAATTAAAATTTTCTTTTACTAATTTTTAAGCAGTAACTTTTTGTATTTACCATAAATGAATTTTGAATTTAGATAAAAGAGCAGTTATAAGTTACCATTTCTTTACAAGAAATGGAATAAGCCAAGCCACCCACGTCAAGGTTACTGCTATCGGCATAGTCCCCAGTATTACGACAATTTATGGTAGTATAGAAAAGTATGATTAGAATAAAAACACATTAGTAAACAAATCTGCTTTATTTGTATTATAATACCATATATACTAAAACAATAGACGCGTTAGTAATAAATTCTTTATTAGAAGGCTACAGACTAGAGCAAATGACTTGTTAGTATGTCACATGCTAATATTTATCAAAAATGTATGTGTGCATTCTGAAATGGATATGGAATGTAATTTGTATACCATGCAATTGTGGCAGAATAATCTATTTGAAAATTCATATCTATTTGCAAAATTTCAAAGTCATTTTGGGTGTGACATGTGGCATTTTTCAAATCAGAGACCTGCGATTTTAAATTTATGCAGTATGTACAGCCTAGCAAAAACCATACTCATATTCATTCAAGTTCTTTCCTACCTGAGGTAAAACGAAGCAGTGTGTGGCCGAGTTGGTAGAGGCGGTCGTTTACGTATACGAAAGGTACGCGAGTTCGATCCCCGCTCAGGGAAGTTTTTTATTTCGGCTTTTTTAATTTCAAAGAAAACTGAATGCTGCAAGAGGAAGAATTACTTGCTGCATAATTTTGTCGATCACGAATGTTTGTATTTTATTATATTTTAAATTTATATTAATAGTTTATTGAATTTGTTATGTTTTTTTTACATTTTTTGCATATTACAACTCACTTTGAATAAAAGACAGAGTTTTGACATTTCTTTTATTCAATGGGATCCTAATTGGATAATCCACTTGCTGTTGTTTTCATATTTTGGCTTATTCCATTTCTTTACAAGAAGTGGTAACGAATAACTGCGCTTTTATGTAAAATTAAACATCATTTATGGTAAATACAAAAAGTTACTGCTTAAAAATTAGTAAAAGAAAATTTTAATTGAATTATTGATAGATAGATTAATCAGATAAAATATAAATATAGAGAACTTGAATGAATATGAGCAGAGACAGTTTATTAGTTTATTATTATCTAAATAACTGTCTCTGATATGAGTATGGTTTTTGCTAGGTTGTACTGCATAAATTTAAAATCGCAGGTCTCTGATTTGAAAAATGCCACATGTCACACCCAAAATGACTTTGAAATTTTGCAAATAGATATGAATTTTGAAATAAATTATTGGAAAATTAATTCATATCTATAATTATAACTGTTTGGATTTTTTGAATAAATTTTCCAAAAAAAGGGGAAAAGTTCAATACAAATACACAGAAACTTAGCAATTAAAAGCCATACAAGTTAATAATAAGAAAGTAATAAGCCATAAATGCTGAAAAAAAGAAAATGATTCTGCCACAAATGCAGGGCATACAAATTATCAAAGATAAAATTCTGAAAAACTTGAAGAAAAAGAAAAATACATGCATATGTGTGTATGCATGTACTTTCTCATTTGTTGTGACAATTCAAAACTATAAATAGAATTTCTACGCAGCCGTCACGGCGACCCAAGCAACGAGCGAGCGATTCGAATTTATCCTCTTTCGGTTTTTCTGTGCTGAGCGCGCTCGCCTATATCTGCGCTCTGCCGCTCACGGAACAATCAGCGAGTTGCTTCAAGCGAGTAAGGTACCTAATGTTTTTCAGCCGAATAGTTTCCATTTTAAGACTGCGCTATCTCTATCATATATTGTCTCTGATGAAATGTTATCCGAGTATCGGGTCCTAAAAGTATGCCATAATTTAATTTGGCAAGACAGAAAAGATATAAGTTTACCTAATATCACCACCTGTTCGAAACTTGCTATGTCGAAAAATTTATTCGTACCCAGAATTTTGGGTCCTAAAAGTATGCTTTATTTTAATTTGGCAAGAAAGACAACAGATTTTAGCTTTCTTGTTGCTATGTCGAAAGCTTTATCCGTAACAAAAATTTTGAGTTTAGCCTCCGCAAAGAAGTTTTACTTCAATAAATTTGTTTGGTAACGATGCGGAAAGAAACGTTCATAGCCAGAAAGGCAATGAATTCCATAAGGTTCACAAAAAAAACCAGTGAAGCACGGAGGAGGCAGCTTAATGGTACGGGGCTGTTTTTCGTGGCAAGGTGTAGGTTCCTCTAATTTGCAGTTCCATACACAGAAACCTTGCTAGCAATCCTAAAGTGTAAATTTATGTTCACTAATCTTCTTCGAACAGTTCGCCATGATACTACATTTCCAATTTCGCTTGGAATTGTTCTGGATGACTTGAACGAGTCGCGTTAAGCTAATATAACGATATGGAGGTCAGTCACTGATGAAGTTTTTTAGGTTATGCACGCGTTTCAATAAATTTGTCTGCTTTTAAAGCATTTATAATGAAATTTTCAGGCCGTCCCATTAATCTGACAATGATTTTGTAAGGATTTTCTTTATCTCGGAGCTGACGAACAAGTCATTTTTCCTCTGCTCTAAAGTGAACTCCATCACCCATCCAATATTATTACTGCTCGGAAGAATCGAAAAAGTAATCAAGAATAATGGCGGATATACAGGGTATTAAATGCGTTCTAACTAATTTAGTCAAAGAAAGGACCATAACTAACAAAATTTCATTATTTATTATGAAGTTTGTTGGGCACACCTATTATTCTGTCCAAGCGAAAATTCGAGTATTTTTATAAATTAATTTTTTTAAAGATGTTTGTTAGATTTTGTCAAGCTTTTTATTTTCTGTTATGACGCTGAAGTATGTCTATTTTGAAAACTATTTTATTTTTTGAGGGATAATAAAAAATAAATTAAAGGCGAGATTTTTTTGAAAAAAATATGATCACACCTATTATTTTGTCCAGCTGTGTATGTGCTTGAAGTATAGTTTTTTTCAACGAATGTGCATACATACATATGTATATCATTTAAAAAAACGAAAAAAAATGATTCCCTTGGTATCGGTATCGGCTTTGGCTTCGGCATCGGCTTTTTTAGGGTTCCGCCGAACCTGAAGAAGCCGATCCATCGGCATCGGTATCGGCTTCGGCCAAAAAATGGGTATCGGTCGAGCACTACATGTATGCAAAGTTTCAGATCTCTAAGTAGTTGGGAAGTGGGTAAAAAATTGATTACTAAATTTGACTACAAACTGACAAACAAACCTGAAGGCAAGTTAATATAAAGCTTATAAAATCAATATGAATTTAGCTCCCTTTGTTGCCCTATTAAGGCCCGTAAATAGCGTGTCATCAGTCAACTCGAAAGTGCTCAAAAACCATTAGGGCAATCCACCCACTTATAGCGCAATATTTCTCAATGAAGCTATCACCGTTGGCACCATAATTCACACACGCCGAGATAGAGGCAATGTTAATTTCAGTATTCGCCGGAGTGACTTGGAGTGCATTAAGTAGTAAAAGTACATTAACTGTCAGCGTCTGTCACGCTGTAGATTCTGTAGGTTAAAGCAAAGAAATCAACCAAAAGACACAAAGAAACGTGCCTTCTTTGTTTCTTCTTCTGTTGCATTCATTTATTCACACATTTTCTTGTAAATCAGACATTAAAAATTGTTTGCCTGCGTGCCTGCCCGGGAAGAGAGATCTCGAGCATGCCAAGTTGTCAGCTCCAAAATGCATTTTTGACATTGGAAGTGACAGTTGCTGTTAATTGTTTACCGTGTAGTAAAAAGGTAGTATAACTTAGTATGTGTGTGTGGTAGTGTTGGTGTTGGTGCAATTGTGGGAGTTGCCATGTAAATGCCAAAAAGTTAGTTAAGTGAGGATTAATTAATGGGCGTTCGATTGAGACGTATTAAACTTATGTTGAAATTGGTCGCAAGTTCGCCGCTTGATTCAATACTTGTTGTATGTCGATTTTTTCACATTTTGAGTTAAGGATGGCATGGGGGGTTCCAAACCCAGCTAAATCGATTGGCGTTCTCAGATTTCTTATATCTCCTACCGTTTTCGAGATATTCAGATATTTTGTCGTATGTAGGCTAATTTAAAATTTTTGCGTAAATATCTGTCGTATATGCGAGAAAAGTTAATATAGGACAAAATTTATTCGCAAAAGAAGCAAAAAAAAATGTTCATCCATGTTTGTCGTATGTAAGATTTTTTTCGATAAAATGGTTCTCAATTGACTTTTTATGAACTTAAACGAATGAAATTTTGTATTCAAGCTCAGATGTCAGCTCTACATACCCTATGAAAAACTGGGCGTGGTCCGCCTACTATATAGGCGGTAAACCGAAAATCATCATAACTTCCATAATATATAGACAAGAGTGTCCATATTTGGTCACTTCTTTGCTGGTAAGAATGCCTTTAGATTCTCCAAAAATGGGCGTGGTGCGCCCACCATAGAGGCGGTAATTTATATATACCTATAGTTACTGTCGTAAGTCGACCAGAGTATCAATATTTGTAATATGTAATCCTATTAGGAATATTCTGTAGTTTGTAAGAAATGGGCGTGGTCCGCCCACTATGTACACAGTAAATTTAATACACCCACCATTTCATTTCTTTCCCAGCTCGGGTAGGGTATTGTTTATTCGGTAAAACCCGACTGATGCTTCCTTACGCGATTATAAAAATACTTAATTTAAAAAATGTAATAAGAAATAGCGCTTCAAATTTGTACTATAACAATTTCTGCCTCCGGATTTGACAAACTAATTAAAAAGTTACTAAAGCTATATTTGGCAGAAACATTGCATTGTATATTATATTTTCAGTTTTTTAATAAAAAAAAATGTTTGAAAAAATTTTTCCTAGTATACATACGTCACATTTTGTATGGTAGGCAAACTAATTTGTTCAGAATGGTAGATACGACAATATAATACTGAATTCATTTGGCTATATCTTCCTAAATATCGAAAAGTCGATCTTTTGGCATAAACAGTATTAATAACAAGCTTTCACTCTACAAAATACTCGATTTTCAGAAAAATCTACCGTGCCAAAAAAAAATGGGAGTAATTTAAACTTAAAACTGTATTTCCCAAAAAGTGAAAAAGTCGACATACGACAAGTATTGAATCAAGCGGCGAGTTGTCTACGCTGAAACAACTGCACAGAGTGACAGTTCAACTGACTGCAGTGGAAATATTTGTTTATAAGCTTTTTATACAAAGGGGCACGGGAAAATTTTGGAAAAAACTGAATTTTTCACCGCGAGTGGAACATATAAAATTGGTAGTTTTTGCTTACTTTACTTATACTTACTTACTAAAGTATATACAAGTAAAAGTAGGAATAATACTATTTTAGCCAAATATTTATGTGGAGCTTATGTTTCTGGGAGTATTTCATAGGCTGACACTTCACAAAACGCTCACGTAGCCTGTGCAATAGCTTTTAATGGCCAAAGGAAGAAGTCAGTAAGTAAATCATACAAATCATCGTTTTTCTTCAATAAGCTGTGAGAGAGGTAATACAGCTCATTACCGTCTTTTGAGGATCCTTTGAAGTCAATATTTGAAACCATTTCAAAAGCCAGTCCGAGTGACTACTCACACTTGTTTTCTCTCCCACTCAACCGCCTCTAATGAAATGTAAGTCAAACAAATATTAGGGGTATTCCCTATCCCGTGCAATTGGTCCTGCAAAAGAGCAAAACCAAAATATTTTTCCACCTTTTGCATACACAACAACAAAACCCACTGGTTTGCTTTTGCATTAAAGTCACAATTTTCCTAGACCTAAATCCATTGCGTTTAGTGCAAAATATTTGATGCAAAATATGAGCATAGTTGCCAGCTTGAAAAGTCGCACATATCGGTGATCTAAGCTGCCAACAACGAGTATTAACAGCGACCAGCTGATCATTTTGATTTTTATTGAACTATTTATAAGCTTTATATTAACTTCACTTTCTGTCCGCGGTATGTCCGCGGTATGTCCGCGGTATGTCAGTATGTCGTCAAATCTAGTAATCAATTTTTCACCCACTTCCCGACTACTTAGAGATCTGAAACTTTGCATACATGCCTAATCTAGAGCCCAATACACGAATCAATAAATTTTATGGGCGTAGGATAAGGGGCGTGGCACTTTTTTATAAACTCCAGATTTGTGTATAACTTTAGAACTACACATCACACATCAATGAAACTCGGTAGGAACTTACTACATATCCATATCCTTCTACTGAGAAAATAAGGGGCACTGGATAAGGGGCGTGGCACCCCCCATACAAATAAAATTTTTGATCTCGATTAGCTTTGGAACTAAAGGTCGTGCAGCATTGAAATTTCGTATGCAGTCGCCTCTTGGATGTGTCGTCCCACTGGTAAAATTTTATGGGCGTAGGATAAGGGGACGTGGCACCCCCCATACAAACAAAATTTTTGATCTCGATTTGCTTTGGAACTAAAGGTCGTGCAGCATTAAAATTTCGTATGCAATCACCTCTGGTAAAATTTTATGGGCGTAGGATAAGGGGCGTGGCACTTTTTATCAACTCCAGATTCGTGTATAACTTTAGAACTACACATCACACATCAATGAAACTCGGTAGGAACTTACTACATATCCATATCCTTCTACTGAGAAAATAAGGCGGGCACTGGATAAGGGGGCGTGGCACCCCCCATACAAACAAAATTTTTGATCTCGATTAGCTTTGGAACTAAAGGTCGTGCAGCATTGAAATTTCGTATGCAGTCGCCTCTTGGATGTGTCGTCCCACTGGTAAAACTGTATGGGCGTAGGATAAGGGGCGTGGCACTTTTTTATCAACTCCAGATTCTCGTATGCAATCACCTCTGGTAAAATTTTATGGGCGTAGGATAAGGGGCGTGGCACTTTTTTATCAACTCCAGATTCGTGTATAACTTTAGAACTACACATCACACATCAATGAAACTCGGTAGGAACTTACTACATATCCATATCCTTCTACTGAGAAAATAAGGGGCACTGGATATGGGGCGTGGCACCCCCCATACAAATAAAATTTTTGATCTCGATTAGCTTTGGAACTAAAGGTCGTGCAGCATTGAAATTTCGTATGCAGTCGCCTCTTGGATGTGTCGTCCCACTGGTAAAATTTTATGGGCGTAGGACAAGGGGCGTGGCACTTTTCAAGCAACTACACACTTGGGCTTCAGTTTATAATTATAGGTACACCACACATCAATGAAAAACGATAGGAACTTACTTGCCGCGCCCTGCTGGCAAAATAGCAACAACTCACCGCGTCACAAATATGCCACGTATTATTTGTTAAATTGAGGATATGACATATGACGATAGGAAACACTGTGAATACCCTAAATATTGTGTACTGCTCTGCAAGTTTAAAATTCTTTTTGCGAAAAATTTCAGAGCTCTAAAATTGAATTTATGGAAGACTAAAAAGTAGAAAATAAAATTATATAAAAAAAAACTTTTTAAAAATAAGCTTTAATGTACTAAAAAGTAGAAAATAAATTGTTTCCAAGTCACCAGTATCTTACTATCCATAAAAGCTTGTGCGCTCAATATCCATATTCACACTTATCTTTCATTACTAGAATCTATTTGCAAAACATAATTTAAATAAAAAATTGTGGTAACTGGTTGACAAATATTGAACACATGAGCGCCCAAGCTTTTATGTGAAACATGTTACTAAATCTGAGGTTCCGAGCAGGGCAATTGAAAAGTAATAGTTCTAGCAATACATGGCATTTGATGTGGTTCGTAACTATGTCTCTAATAAACATTACCGAGGAAATTTTTCTTCGCGTTTCTAATGTTGGCATTGCCAACAAAAGGCATCTACTTTTGTATTCAGGCATACTGCAATTCCAATGAAGGGAGTGAATGGCATACCTAGTAAAGCGTTTCTGAACCTTCTCAATCCTTAAGGAACAACCTGGATAAAACGGGTCCCAAATGATGCTGCAATACTCCAGATTCGATCGTACGAATGTGATCACATACCTTATCACATACCTTGTCATAAGACTAACTTTAGTCTCAATGAACCGCTTACGCGATGTCTAAGGCAGACTAACCAATTTTGTAAAAATTTAGATATATTCTGCAATTCTAGGGAGAGCTTTAAGTCTAAACTAAATCTGGTGTTACACTGGTCGAATTGTGATTGATTGATTATAAGTATTTTTTGTGCATAATTATATAAATACATAGTATTTATACCCTAGTTTTAGTAATCTATTTGAGTTGTACTCTAGTTGATGAATTTGAAATAAATAAATAAAATATATTAGTGACAGTATTTAGAATAAAATTGAAGGCGTAGAAATATGTACATACATATGTATGTAAGTTAAGATATCAGCTTTCCTTCAAGCACCGTATATCACCGTTCGCTCCACGCGAATTAGCCAATAGCATTCCCACAGAAATACGATATATCTCGCGCCGCGATATTGCAGCCAAAGCATAATTTCGTTCTCACAGTCAAAATTATTAAGAAAAACAGAGCGTCAAGAAAGACCAATTTCCGTTCCCACAACGTGACTGCATTTTTGCCCAAAATGCAACGTGACAAAAAATTAACTTTATGCTTCTTGCTGGAAGCAGAATTTAGTCTTAGCCGAGCTGTAAGAGCGACAACTTGTGAAAGTGTTAAAAGACAAATAAATAAAAATATTTTTTTTAAATAGAAACTATATGAAATAATTTACTGGGGGCTCAACCGGGATACCTTCCGAAAAGTATATCCTGAAAAAGTCAAGTAAGGATTCGGTTGTGTATCCGCCAAAAACAAACAAACAAGTATCCTATAAAAAGGAGAAAAGTGAAAAAAGTATCCTAAAAAGGAGAAAAGTTAAACAGACAAAAAAGTATCCTTAAATAAGGAGAAAAGTGAAAAAGTATCCTAAAAAGAGAAAAGTTAAATAGACAAACAAGTATCCTTAAATAAGGAGAAAAGTGGAAAAAGTTTCCTAAAAAAGGAAAATAGTGAACAGAAGCTATAAAAGAAATCTTTCCAATTGACAAAGTGCTCTACGACTCAATTCGGCTATATGGAAAATGAACAAACAACCAAAAAACTTTAGCAGAAATTTAATCATCTTATTTAATGCTGTGCCAATGAACAAACAACCAAAAAAACTTGAGCAGAAATTTAATCATCTTATTTAATGCTGTGCCAATGAACAAACAACAACAAAAAATTGAGCAGAAATTTAATCATCTTATTTAATGCTGTGCCAATGAACAAATAACCAAAAAACTTGATCAGAAATTTAATCGACGTTTACCATCTTATTTAATGCTATGCCAATGAGCAAACAACCAAAAACTTAATCGACGTATACCATCCTTACTTATGCTGTGCCAATGAGAAATTAACTTGAATTATTGCATAAAATTGGACGACAAAACAACGTGGGAGACTAGTGGTCACGAAGATCTGAGACAACCACAAAAGTGCCAAGCGACGGTGGAGACCTAGGACATTTACGTTGCAGCAAGAGAGAAGCGGGTTCCAGTCATTATATTGTAATATATATTAGTAAGTTAAATTCAAAAAAATATATTAAAAACTTGTTTTAAGTTATAAGTTTAACAAATTGTAACCGTGGATCCTAAGGAGATAGAAAAGTTAGAGCTGTCATTGCAAGAATTAACCCTTTTGACAGAACAAGGGACAATGGCGATACAGAGACAGTGAAAGGCTTAATAGAAGCTCAGTTAGGGCCTTTACAGGCGAAGATAGATGAATTAACTAGGAATCTCGGACGACTGACCAATTTAGATACAGTTGCGGAATATGAGACTCAATCTATAACGGAATCAATTCGTTGCGATGAATCGCTCGATGTCATAAAATCATTGCCAAATTTTAATGACAAAAATTCGTATGTTAGCTGGCGCGAAGCAGCTAATAATACGATGAAATTGTACGTAAAGGGCAGCCGCAGATATTACGCTGCTCTGACCATATTAAGAAATAAAATAACTGAGGAGGCTAACGACATGTTGACAAATCACGGTACCGTACTAAATTTTGATGCTGTCCTTAGTAGATTAGATTTTGCGTATGCCGACAAACGGCCACTCCACATCATAGAACCGGAATTGAGCATTATGAGACAGGGTGCTCAGAGCATAATAGAATATTACAATGACATAAATAAAAAGTTGACTGCCTTAATAAATACAACTATAATGACACACGGGTCGAACTCTGAATTGACGCAGGAACTTAACAAGAAAAATAGACAGTACGCTCTCAGGGTTTTTATAACTGGATTAAATCCACCTTTAGCGAATATAATATTTTCCTTGTCACCAAGCGATTTACCCAATGCTTTAGCCAAAGCACAGGAGCTCGAATCCAACAATGTTAGAGCTACATTTGCCATGCAATTCAACCGCACGGGCAATGCAAATAGAAATCATAATTTTTTGAGGTTGGCTCAAAACAATTTCCCAAGGACACCGAATACTTTTCGGCAAAACCTTCTAGTCCGCCCAGACCCAAAACCTGAACCAATGGAAATAGGTAGTTCAGCGAACGTAGTACATAAACCACCTCAATATAGCAATTATAGTAATAAATTCCGCCAATTTCATGGTGGCTAAACGCCTATGAGCAGCAGCTATTCTTTTTTTCCATTTCTTTAACTGCCTCATTCCCATCCCGTATAAACCTCTTCTTTTTCACTTCCCATTCTTCTTCCATTCTCCTCACTATTCATTTCCAGTCCGCTTCCTTCCAGCTGTCACTTTTTCCCTGTTGTTCCGCTCTCGCGCGCTCACGGATCTATATCAACAATCAACCTACAAGTGACCGCGACGGACGTTTTACCAACTCGATTCTCTTTTCGAAACTTTGTTTTGAACTTTTAAATTCAATAAACGCGCAAATCCGCGCATATAAACTAAAAAAATCCTTGTGTTCCCTTTTTTAAAAAAAGTCGTATCGACTCAGCGTATACAAGTCGATAGTGACTTAAACATTGGTCCTTCGAGGCCTACCTCGAATCGGCGCGTGTGATTCTACCTTCTAACTCTCCCACTTAAGACTTTGCACAGCAGAGCAATATTAAAAACGAAAGATAACGACAAAAAAAAAAAAACAGTGAAAACAGTGCACACACAAGAAATAAAAGTTGCTCAAGGGCATTTAAACGAAATTAGTACACAAATTTTACAAATATACAAAAAAAGTGCAGAGATTCAAAACAAAAAGACCAAGAGGAAAAGGAGTGCAAATTAAAAGAGTGCTGTAATAAAATCGGCCAACAACATCGTCATCAGCAGCAGCATTCAAAACTGCCAAAACTGCCAACAACAACAACAACAAAGAGCCAAATCAGCAGCTACTTATATTCCGCTTAAATTTGCAACCCCCAAATAAAAGCCCCTTTGTCCCTATTTAAAAGGGCAAGCCGTAAGTAGAGTTTTCTATACTTACTTACTGCTTACTTGCTACTCTGCCGGTAGCAACCCGTTACCCAAGTATCGGACCATATATCCACTAAAAGGTGATATATACCTGTTATATGGTCATTGGCTCTGAACAAATTTTTGTGCAAATATACAAATCTCTTTTGTATATAGCACGTACCCAAGGCACATTAACAAGGTATGCCAACTAGGGAGAGCCGGCTCTCTACGCTATCCAATTGTTGAACGGTTGCATTTTTCCGTAAAAAATGTGCCGAATATCAATGTTGATATTTTTGGTACGACGACCCTTTTTTTGTACATTTTGGGATAGCATATAAATAAACACATTTGAAGTGTAATATAATTAATAAATACAAAATAAATGTGCATACGTTCTCTGCCTACTTGTCAAAAACTCTTTTTTTATACACATTTACATGCAATTTTTATTTTTGAATTGGCAAATAATTCATGAATCGCCCTTAAAATTAATAGAATATCATCTTAATTGCTATGAAATTAATAATATATACTGCTAAGCAAGCATTTGCTTCTAATTATAAAACTTTTTATATGCGTATGCAGTTTTGATAAAAGAACATTTTCATACTTTTTTACTTTGGGAACAAACACTAATCATTGCAACCAAACATTTGCTCCTAAATACAAGCAACTGCGATTTTGACATATCTCGCACTCCAAATTTTACGGCTCTCCCTAGTTGGCATACATTTCAGACTTAAAATCCAAAGAAAAATGTTTGTGAATGCTGGGTAATTGAAAGTCGTAAAGTAATTGACGCCGCCCAGAAAAACATGTCATGCAACATTTCGCATTAAAAAGCTAAAGAAGTAAATTTAAAAAAATTATTACAAGCTCTCAGAAACCGGCAGCCGCATGTTTCAAAAAGTATATTTTTAGCAAGCTTGACTTAGCATACCAAAGCAATTAATGAAATAATTTGTTTGCTTTGCTTTGCTAATTCAAAATTTATTTAGGGTATATAAATATGGTTTATCTGCTCACGCGCTTTAATGCTTATGTAGTGTGGAAAGTAACGATTAATCCCTAATATCTCAGATCACTTAGTAACCGTGAGAAACCGTCTAAGCTGACGCATGCTTTAGTATTAAACTAAGATTTATTTGCATAAATAAAAATAAATACATAGTTGGCGCAACAGCCCGAGTAACCGACGCTTAGGCCTAGCTTCCTCCATTAACTTGTGTGAGCTCCTACAAATTTATCCTATAGCCGTATTTAAACGGTATTGAGAGGCTTTATCTTCATGGAAAAGTATACCCTCGGTGAGTTGGCTCCGCGCTAAAAGCTTTTCGAAAAAAAAATGATCTTCCATTTCTTCAGATGGTTTGAATCTGCTGGGTTTCGAACCAGCGCCAACGCGCATGTGCATAAGCAGATAAAAAAAACTAGCCAGCGACTCTGAACTAATTAATTTCTGGAAATGTCCATCAAAATCCAATTTGCATGCCAATAAATTGTTATTGCGATTCTCTATTGGTTTCAATATTTTTAAAAACAACTTATTAATTCTTGTCTGATTCGTGATATAAAATGCTGCTTCTTCTTCGTCTGCTCTATTTTTAAAGTGACCATAAACTGTCAATAGTTACTTGCGATAATGAACTTGTCTCTTGCCTACTAATGAACCGAGTTGTGTTAACAAAATAAGGAAGGAAGTATCAGTCGTGGTTCAGCGACAGAGTAATACCCTACACAAAGTAACAGAGTGGGGCGATTAGCCACTGATAGAAATGAAATGGTGCTATAACCGAAATTAAATTAAATTATGGAAATAAGTATTTGCTCTGTCTTTTTCCGAAATTGTGGGATTGCCTGAAATCTTAAATTTTCAACAAATTTACTACTCATTTAATTTTTTCGCCGAAAATAACATCAAATGTGAAACTTGGTATGAGTATTAAGATATAGGCAAAGGCAATTAAATAAATTTTTAAAGGTTTTAACAACGCTATCCATTGCCAATAAAAATTAGTAGATGCAATTTAAGTTTGATACTAAACTAAACCCTACAAAAAAAAAAATTATGTCAATAAAATTTCAAAGCTTTGATCTAGCTCGGTTTAATATTTAAGAACGTCTATGTGACAATTTATATGCAAGTTTATCATTTTCATCTATTTATTAGGGCAACATTTTCCTTCGGTTTTATCGTCCATCTGTTTGATGAGATTATATTAACTGATGATATTAACTAAAGAAAATGGTATTTTCTGTTCAAAATCTGTAAAAGATATTGCTTGGATAATGAAATTAATTACTGCTTAATGAACTCTAATTTGTATTCATTTGAAAATTTTTGCAACTCATTTCGACCTTTAATTGTATCTTAGCTGCGCAAATGTACTGTACATGTACATCTAGTATATGCTAATGCAAGCTTATTTAATGTCAATTTCGATGACCTGGATTAAGGCATCACTAAAAATACTTGCACATTGTTGCTGTTTCTTTTTTCATTCACTTTTATACTTTTTCAGGAAACTGATAATAATTAATAGAAAATGTTTTGAGAGTAGGTACATAATATGCGCGCCGTATATAAAGTAAATATTGTTGCGACAATATCAGACAAAATCTGCTTGTAGCTAAAATTGTTTATGCTTTGAGGGCTCCGTTTCTAGGTACGCTGAGAAGCTGAGTAGCTGTTAAATTGCGATTAAGATTAGTAATCAATTACATTACTTTTAAAAAGAATTGTAATTGATTATATAATCTTCGATCGAGAAACTTTGATTAGTAATTGATTACGATTCCATATAATCAAAATATAATAAGGATTACTTGAGATTACTAAAAAGAATCAGAAAGAATCAAAATTAAGCAAAAAATAATCGACTACTTTAGATTAGATTTGATTCTCTTTGATTATTTTTGATTCTTTTTAATTATTTTAAGAATTTTAGCCAAACAAAAAAAGTACAAACAAATTTGTTATTTCTTATATTTGCCCACTTATTTTGCAACCAATCATTGACCACAGCCATTTAGACTTTGACTAAAGCACTTTAGCCGCCTCAACAACTATTTGACCACTAGTGAAAAGAAGGGCATTTAACTTTCTTTACAATTGAGTTTTGTTCAATATTATTTAGCACCAAGTCCCTAGTTTTCCAAATTTTAGAAATTGTTGGCTTGCTGATTTCTTGGCATACATATTTGCTTTTATTGTAAACGTTTTATATTTTCATATTTCTTTTTTAAAGAAAAACCGGTTGAATAGCAGCACTCCTCCTTGCCCGTCTGTCCCCACAACATTTGTTCATGTATTTGATGTGAATTAATGTTATATCTATATAATATTGGTTGTGATGCCTATATATTGGTAGGGGCCTAAATCAGGCGTAAATCTAGGTCATTACACATTTCGTATTCTATAAATACGGCAAAATTATATATAATGCGATTAAACAGCTCCTGGTCCATCTGTCCCTACGTGCTTCTTCTTCCCCGTCCACTTTGCACAAATTAGAACCTTACTCAATTGTGTTTTATAGCAGCTTGTAGGCGAAATTGGCCAATTCGCGACTCAATTGCGGCTGAAATTGGGAAAAAGAATCAAAAGTAATCCTTTATAAATAGTCGATTATTTTTTGCTTACTTTTGATTCTTTTTTGAATCTTTTTCGATTCTTTTTAGTAATCCCAAGTAATCCTGATTATATTTTGATTATTTGTAATCGTAATCAACGATTACGATTATAAACACAAAAGAATCGTAATCGTAATCAATTATTTTACATTTTTAAGAAAATAATCGAATTACTAATCATTATGATTAGTAATCATTATTTAACAGCTATGGCTGAGAGGTCGGTTACCACGAGAAAACGTGCTTCATCAGTGCGTTAAGTTAAAAAAGTAACAATCTTCAACAAGGAATTCTTCTCTTGTATAAGCTTTACTAGGTGTCCCGGCAAACTTTGTTCTGCCTAAAATAATTATTTTATTCCAAGATTTGTTTTGAAATGTATCTCAATTATGGTAGAAATTTTTTAAATAATATGTCAACTTTAGTATTATATGGTTTAAATTTGAGCCAAGTCGGTCCATAAATAAGAATTTTCGAAAAACCGCCACCGTGGCAACACTTAGGAAGGTCTAACATGAAAAAAACCATTCAGAGCACCACACGAACATATGTTGTGAGTATTATGTCGATCGCTTCTGTGGTTCAGCCGTGATGCTGCGACATACATACGCACAAACGTTTTTATATATTAAGATATGAAAATGAAAAGTATGTACGGGAAGAATACGTTTTCGTGAATATTTCCACTTCGACAACAGCTATCGGGTTCAAATTTTGTCAACGATTTTCTGTCAACTTTAGTATTATATGGTGTGAATCTGAGCCAAATCGGTCCATTAATAAGAATTTTCGAAAAAACGCCACCGTGGCAACACTTAGGAAGGTCTAACATGAAAAAAACCATTCAGAGCACCACACGAACATATGTTGTGAGTATTATGTCGATCGCTTCTGTGGTTTAGCCGTGATGCTGCGACATACATACATACGCACAGACGTTTTTATATATTAAGATTACTTACTTTTGAGTCTCCCATAAATTCAATTTTAGAGCTCAGAAATTTTAAATCAAATTCAAATCAAAATGCTCAAAAGTAAGAGCTCCGTGCGTTCGAACGAATAACTGAAAGCATTAGAGCAAAGCGTGCTTCTGTGCTGCTTATATACAGCAGTAGTGCCCGACCGATTAATCGGCTTCGGCATCGGCCGGTATCGGCCGAAATTTGAAGGATCGGCTTCTGCCCAAATTGGCCGAACCTCTTCCAGAAATATAAAGTACATACATATGCATATGCATAATATGCATAAATGCACCACGTAAAAATATGTCCCAAGTTAGTACTTAGTCCAATATCCTTTTGCTTTTTTTATAAGCTTTATATTAACTTCCCTACCGGTATGTCAGCGGTATGTCGTCAAATCTAGTAATCAATTTTTCACCCACTTCCCGACTACTTAGAGATCTGAAACTTTGCATACATGCCTAAACACGAGCCCAATAGATGAATCAATAAATTTTATGGGCGTAGGATAAGAGGCGTGGCACTTTTTTATCAACTCCAGATTTGTGTATAACTTTAGAACTATACATCACACATCAATGAAACTCGGTAGGAACTTACTACATATCCATATCCTTCTACTGAGAAAATAATGCGGGCACTGGATAAGGGGGCGTGGCACCCCCATACAAACAAAATTTTTGATATCGATTAGCTTTGGAACTAAATTTCGTATGCAGTCGCCTCTTGGATGTGTCGTCCCATTGGGAAAATTTTATGGGCGTAAGATAAGGGGCGTTGCACTTTTTTATCAACTCCAGATTTGTGTATATCTATAGAACTACACATCACACATCAATGAAACTCGGTAGGAACTTACTACATATCCATATCCTTCTACTGAGAAAATAAGGGGGCACTGGATAAGGGGGCGTGGCACCCCCATACAAAAAAAATTTTTAATCTCGATTAGCTTTGCAACTAAAGATTGTGCAGCATTGAAATTCCGTATACAGGCCCCTCTTGGAGGCTTCGTCCCACTGGTAAAATTTTATGGGCGTAGGACAAGGGGCGTGGCACTTTTCAAGCAACTACACACTTGGGCTTCAGTTTATAATTATAGGTACACCACACATCAATGAAAAACGATAGGAACTTACTCGCCGCGCCTTGCAAGCAAAACAACAACAACTCATCGCGCCACAAATATGCCACGAATATTAGGGTCGATCACAGCCGTATTATTTGTTAAATTGAGGATATGACATATGACGATAGGAAACACTGTGAATACCCTAAATATTGTGTACTGCTCTGCAAGTTTTAAATTCTTTTTGCGAAAAATTTCAGAGCTCTAAAATTGAATTTATGGAAGACTAAAAAGTAGAAAATAAAATTATATAAAAAAAAACTTTTTAAAAATAAGCTTTAATGTACTAAAAAGTAGAAAATAAATTGTTTCCAAGTCACCAGTATCTTACTATCCATAAAAGCTTGTGCGCTCAATATCCATATTCACACTTATCTTTCATTACTAGAATCTATTTGCAAAACATAATTTAAATAAAAAATTGTGGTAACTGGTTGACAAATATTGAACACATGAGCGCCCAAGCTTTTATGTGAAACATGTTACTAAATCTGAGGTTCCGAGCAGGGCAATTGAAAAGTAATAGTTCTAGCAATACATGGCATTTGATGTGGTTCGTAACTATGTCTCTAATAAACATTACCGAGGAAATTTTTCTTCGCGTTTCTAATGTTGGCATTGCCAACAAAAGGCATCTACTTTTGTATTCAGGCATACTGCAATTCCAATGAAGGGAGTGAATGGCATACCTAGTAAAGCGTTTCTGAACCTTCTCAATCCTTAAGGAACAACCTGGATAAAACGGGTCCCAAATGATGCTGCAATACTCCAGATTCGATCGTACGAATGTGATCACATACCTTATCACATACCTTGTCATAAGACTAACTTTAGTCTCAATGAACCGCTTACGCGATGTCTAAGGCAGACTAACCAATTTTGTAAAAATTTAGATATATTCTGCAATTCTAGGGAGAGCTTTAAGTCTAAACTAAATCTGGTGTTACACTGGTCGAATTGTGATTGATTGATTATAAGTATTTTTTGTGCATAATTATATAAATACATAGTATTTATACCCTAGTTTTAGTAATCTATTTGAGTTGTACTCTAGTTGATGAATTTGAAATAAATAAATAAAATATATTAGTGACAGTATTTAGAATAAAATTGAAGGCGTAGAAATATGTACATACATATGTATGTAAGTTAAGATATCAGCTTTCCTTCAAGCACCGTATATCACCGTTCGCTCCACGCGAATTAGCCAATAGCATTCCCACAGAAATACGATATATCTCGCGCCGCGATATTGCAGCCAAAGCATAATTTCGTTCTCACAGTCAAAATTATTAAGAAAAACAGAGCGTCAAGAAAGACCAATTTCCGTTCCCACAACGTGACTGCATTTTTGCCCAAAATGCAACGTGACAAAAAATTAACTTTATGCTTCTTGCTGGAAGCAGAATTTAGTCTTAGCCGAGCTGTAAGAGCGACAACTTGTGAAAGTGTTAAAAGACAAATAAATAAAAATATTTTTTTTAAATAGAAACTATATGAAATAATTTACTGGGGGCTCAACCGGGATACCTTCCGAAAAGTATATCCTGAAAAAGTCAAGTAAGGATTCGGTTGTGTATCCGCCAAAAACAAACAAACAAGTATCCTATAAAAAGGAGAAAAGTGAAAAAAGTATCCTAAAAAGGAGAAAAGTTAAACAGACAAAAAAGTATCCTTAAATAAGGAGAAAAGTGAAAAAGTATCCTAAAAAGAGAAAAGTTAAATAGACAAACAAGTATCCTTAAATAAGGAGAAAAGTGGAAAAAGTTTCCTAAAAAAGGAAAATAGTGAACAGAAGCTATAAAAGAAATCTTTCCAATTGACAAAGTGCTCTACGACTCAATTCGGCTATATGGAAAATGAACAAACAACCAAAAAACTTTAGCAGAAATTTAATCATCTTATTTAATGCTGTGCCAATGAACAAACAACCAAAAAAACTTGAGCAGAAATTTAATCATCTTATTTAATGCTGTGCCAATGAACAAACAACAAAAAAAAATTGAGCAGAAATTTAATCATCTTATTTAATGCTGTGCCAATGAACAAATAACCAAAAAACTTGATCAGAAATTTAATCGACGTTTACCATCTTATTTAATGCTATGCCAATGAGCAAACAACCAAAAACTTAATCGACGTATACCATCCTTACTTATGCTGTGCCAATGAGAAATTAACTTGAATTATTGCATAAAATTGGACGACAAAACAACGTGGGAGACTAGTGGTCACGAAGATCTGAGACAACCACAAAAGTGCCAAGCGACGGTGGAGACCTAGGACATTTACGTTGCAGCAAGAGAGAAGCGGGTTCCAGTCATTATATTGTAATATATATTAGTAAGTTAAATTCAAAAAAATATATTAAAAACTTGTTTTAAGTTATAAGTTTAACAAATTGTAACCGTGGATCCTAAGGAGATAGAAAAGTTAGAGCTGTCATTGCAAGAATTAACCCTTTTGACAGAACAAGGGACAATGGCGATACAGAGACAGTGAAAGGCTTAATAGAAGCTCAGTTAGGGCCTTTACAGGCGAAGATAGATGAATTAACTAGGAATCTCGGACGACTGACCAATTTAGATACAGTTGCGGAATATGAGACTCAATCTATAACGGAATCAATTCGTTGCGATGAATCGCTCGATGTCATAAAATCATTGCCAAATTTTAATGACAAAAATTCGTATGTTAGCTGGCGCGAAGCAGCTAATAATACGATGAAATTGTACGTAAAGGGCAGCCGCAGATATTACGCTGCTCTGACCATATTAAGAAATAAAATAACTGAGGAGGCTAACGACATGTTGACAAATCACGGTACCGTACTAAATTTTGATGCTGTCCTTAGTAGATTAGATTTTGCGTATGCCGACAAACGGCCACTCCACATCATAGAACCGGAATTGAGCATTATGAGACAGGGTGCTCAGAGCATAATAGAATATTACAATGACATAAATAAAAAGTTGACTGCCTTAATAAATACAACTATAATGACACACGGGTCGAACTCTGAATTGACGCAGGAACTTAACAAGAAAAATAGACAGTACGCTCTCAGGGTTTTTATAACTGGATTAAATCCACCTTTAGCGAATATAATATTTTCCTTGTCACCAAGCGATTTACCCAATGCTTTAGCCAAAGCACAGGAGCTCGAATCCAACAATGTTAGAGCTACATTTGCCATGCAATTCAACCGCACGGGCAATGCAAATAGAAATCATAATTTTTTGAGGTTGGCTCAAAACAATTTCCCAAGGACACCGAATACTTTTCGGCAAAACCTTCTAGTCCGCCCAGACCCAAAACCTGAACCAATGGAAATAGGTAGTTCAGCGAACGTAGTACATAAACCACCTCAATATAGCAATTATAGTAATAAATTCCGCCAATTTCATGGTGGCTAAACGCCTATGAGCAGCAGCTTTTCTTTTTTCCATTTCTTTAACTGCCTCATTCCCATCCCGTATAAACCTCTTCTTTTTCACTTCCCATTCTTCTTCCATTCTCCTCACTATTCATTTCCAGTCCGCTTCCTTCCAGCTGTCACTTTTTCCCTGTTGTTCCGCTCTCGCGCGCTCACGGATCTATATCAACAATCAACCTACAAGTGACCGCGACGGACGTTTTACCAACTCGATTCTCTTTTCGAAACTTTGTTTTGAACTTTTAAATTCAATAAACGCGCAAATCCGCGCATATAAACTAAAAAAATCCTTGTGTTCCCTTTTTTAAAAAAAGTCGTATCGACTCAGCGTATACAAGTCGATAGTGACTTAAACATTGGTCCTTCGAGGCCTACCTCGAATCGGCGCGTGTGATTCTACCTTCTAACTCTCCCACTTAAGACTTTGCACAGCAGAGCAATATTAAAAACGAAAGATAACGACAAAAAAAAAAAAACAGTGAAAACAGTGCACACACAAGAAATAAAAGTTGCTCAAGGGCATTTAAACGAAATTAGTACACAAATTTTACAAATATACAAAAAAAGTGCAGAGATTCAAAACAAAAAGACCAAGAGGAAAAGGAGTGCAAATTAAAAGAGTGCTGTAATAAAATCGG
Source organism: Neria commutata (assembly GCA_963457695.1). Lineage (NCBI taxonomy): Eukaryota > Metazoa > Arthropoda > Insecta > Diptera > Micropezidae > Neria > Neria commutata. Next base: position 39,500,426 of record OY735246.1, read on the forward strand.
CCAACAACATCGTCATCAGCAGCAGCATTCAAAACTGCCAAAACTGCCAACAACAACAACAACAAAGAGCCAAATCAGCAGCTACTTATATTCCGCTTAAATTTGCAACCCCCAAATAAAAGCCCCTTTGTCCCTATTTAAAAGGGCAAGCCGTAAGTAGAGTTTTCTATACTTACTTACTGCTTACTTGCTACTCTGCCGGTAGCAACCCGTTACCCAAGTATCGGACCATATATCCACTAAAAGGTGATATATACCTGTTATATGGTCATTGGCTCTGAACAAATTTTTGTGCAAATATACAAATCTCTTTTGTATATAGCACGTACCCAAGGCACATTAACAAGGTATGCCAACTAGGGAGAGCCGGCTCTCTACGCTATCCAATTGTTGAACGGTTGCATTTTTCCGTAAAAAATGTGCCGAATATCAATGTTGATATTTTTGGTACGACGACCCTTTTTTTGTACATTTTGGGATAGCATATAAATAAACACATTTGAAGTGTAATATAATTAATAAATACAAAATAAATGTGCATACGTTCTCTGCCTACTTGTCAAAAACTCTTTTTTTATACACATTTACATGCAATTTTTATTTTTGAATTGGCAAATAATTAATGAATCGCCCTTAAAATTAATAGAATATCATCTTAATTGCTATGAAATTAATAATATATACTGCTAAGCAAGCATTTGCTTCTAATTATAAAACTTTTTATATGCGTATGCAGTTTTGATAAAAGAACATTTTCATACTTTTTTACTTTGGGAACAAACACTAATCATTGCAACCAAACATTTGCTCCTAAATACAAGCAACTGCGATTTTGACATATCTCGCACTCCAAATTTTACGGCTCTCCCTAGTTGGCATACCTTGTTAATGTGCCTTGGCACGTACCCATTGTCCCATCTCTCACTCTCATATTGCAATTCTTTCTGCACTTCTCACGCACTTCTCACTGCAATCTCATTTGCATATTCCAACATACAGTCCACTACTCGTGTGCTCTCACACACACACACAAGCGCTCTCGTCGCTCTTGCTTTGCTTATTTTGACAGCAAGAGCAGGTCACTTTGTAAATACACCCTACGGCCGGCACATACGAACATTACGTTGCCATCCAAGTGCCAATAAATTTCAATTTTCCCTAAATTGAAATACATTAAATTTAATTAATTCAAATAATTAAAATAATACATTTATTTTACCGAGCTTATAAATGGTGTGCTCTCCCTGAGCGTCAACTCACCATTTATAAAGATGTCCTAGCCCTGACTCCAACGCAACGGGCAGCTGGAATTCTTCGGAAGGCAGAAGGGCGTGCATGATGGCTCATCGCATCTTCGCGACGCGGACCCAACACTATTGCCTGTCTGGCCCGGTCGCTTCCCGCACGCTACTGTGACTTCCCTAGTCGATGGATGGGAGGAGGCCACGATCATCATGCATTGCTACCTTCACAGCGGAGTGATACGCCTCAACGTGAATTGGCATCCCCAGCCAGCAACGGGCGAGACGAACTTCCCCGGTGGCGGGCGGCCCGGGATGCACGACCTGGTGCGCTCCCACGACACGTGGTGCCAATTTCGCGGCCTGCTGCACATCCAACCCGCAGCCTACTGTACGCGTCCACCGTGGGATACTCGCCGTTGAACCGCTAAGGCCCCAAAAGCGCGAGCCCCCAGCAGTCGCGATATTGCTTCCACAGCTTCCGGGACGCTCACAGACTCCTCCTGCACTGGACACTTTGGAGCAGTTGCAGCAGTCGTGGCACGCCATCCCTCCAATCCGGGACAATCTCTTGCAGTCCTGCAAGGCGGGCAGAATGGCTAAACGCCTATGAGCAGCAGCTATTCTTTTTTTCCATTTCTTTAACTGCCTCATTCCCATCCCGTATAAACCTCTTCTTTTTCACTTCCCATTCTTCTTCCATTCTCCTCACTATTCATTTCCAGTCCGCTTCCTTCCAGCTGTCACTTTTTCCCTGTTGTTCCGCTCTCGCGCGCTCACGGATCTATATCAACAATCAACCAACAAGTGACCGCGACGGACGTTTTACCAACTCGATTCTCTTTTCGAAACTTTGTTTTGAACTTTTAAATTCAATAAACGCGCAAATCCGCGCATATAAACTAAAAAAATCCTTGTGTTCCCTTTTTAAAAAAAAGTCGTATCGACTCAGCGTATACAAGTCGATAGTGACTTAAACACATGGCAATAATAATTTCCATCAACAAAATCCGCAACAATATAGAAACACAATTGGGCAGAAGCCAAACTTTAATAATTTGCAGCAGGGTGTTAAGCGTCAACTCCCTAGTTTTCAAGCAAGCTATCAGCCCCAAAATAAAACGCAGCGCGTTAATAATATTAAAGAGGAGGCTTTTTTAGACGAAGGTGCGGGCTCCCTTACATATTCCGAACATTGCGATCCACAGGACGAAAGGTTCAAATTTTACTCGACACAGGGGCCACCAACAGCTACTGCCGACCAGGCCTTCTGCCAGGGCGAACTGAATTAGTTATCAAAAAAAGAGTAAAAACTATTCATGGATATTCAATTATTACCCATTATTATGAAACTATGCTATTTGGTTTAAGAGAAAGATTTTATGAAATTAAGGATCTTGGCTCCGATCTACTCGTCGGAATAAATTTATTAAAAAGGGCGAACGCCACTATCAATTTGTAGAAGGAAACATTAAGTTATCAAGGGAAGGTAGAAAAATTGTTCGTTATTGACATAATAAAGGAGGAAGGCCTCAATAATGTTAGAAATGAATATACGGAAGTTGAAAGGTTAGGAGATAAAATTATAAGGGAAATAGAAAGGTCTCATTCCAAAATAAATATGAGGCTACCATTTAGGACAGACATAAGAGCAGAAATTCTAACGATTTCTGAAACTCCTATATGGAGTAAGCAATATCCATACCCTTTGTCTGTCAACACATTTGTAAATAAGGAAATACAAAACTTATTGAATGACGGTATAATTCGTCCTAGTAAAAGCCCATTTAACTCACTGATTTGGGTTGTCCCGAAAAAAGGACAAAATGAAGACGGATCATCAAAATTAAGGATGGTCATAGATTACAAGAAAATAAATGAGCAAACAATTGCAGTTAAATATCCAATACCTGGGGCCGAATCGCCGCAGTCGTGATCGAGCGAGCATTCGTATCGAGTAAAATTTCGTGACGTATCGAACGATCGAATCGCCGCACTCGTTACGAAACGAATCGTAATTATTCCAAATGTAAAAGATTTGCAATCTTATACAATTTTAAAAATCTTTTACTATTGTTCAATTTGACATTTAACCCTTTCACTACCCATGGTCATTTCTGTGTACACACCTTAAAAAGAAACATTTTAATATGAACAAGCAATATTTTTTAATTTTTTCTTGAATTGACATTAATTTTGTAGCTTTGGCATGCTATGTGCGTATTCCTTTGTTCGTGTTTTTTGCCTTAACAGTGTTTTTTCGTTATGAATTCAGATACAAAAATTTATCTAATTTTAACACTTTCTTCGGAAAAATTACAAAACTTATGAACGGGAATAGGTTAAAGACGAATCCATTGATATAAAACTGTTCAAAAGTAAAAAAAAGTTGGATTTTTTAGTCTTTTATGGACAAAAGTTACTTTATGGTTACCACTTTATATCGCCTACATGAATGATGGAAACCCTTAAGTTTTTGTAAATTATTGCTTTATGTATTCCATCCTCCTAAAATAATTCCCCTTTGATTTGTTGTATGGCGAAAGAAAAAGTCGGTAGTAAAAGGGTTAAAATGTCAAAATAAAATAAAAAAAAGCGCTTCAATTCGAATGTGAATTTGATTTTGTGTTAAAAAAATATTAAATTAACAAAGTATTGTCCTTCCGCCAAGACTTGGCATCCTTTACGGGTGAACCTGCTGCATTGAGCTTTACGGCCAATTTATTGGCAGTCGCTTTCCCTTGGCCACAGTTCGGCAAAATGTTTTTTGCGAAGTCTTGGTGCTGCAACATAAATTCTGCCAATATATTTTTTTGCTGCATATTTATTTTGTTCACGTTAGTCCTAAAATAAGTTTAATTGTTAATTGTACTATTATTTACGCCTGCTCGTTATCGAGTGACAAAATTTCAAATTCCGAACAAGTGCGCTCGATAACGAGTGCGGTGATCCCAAAAGGAAAAATTTCGAACAATTTCATTCGATCACGACTGCGGCGATTCGGCCCCTGACTGCAATGTCATATTATCAAACCTAGGCAAGGCAAAATACTTTTCAACAATAGATTTAGAATCCGGCTTCCACCAGATACTGATGAAAGAATCAGATATTGAAAAAACGGCATTTTCTGTTAACAACGGGAAATATGAATTTGTGAGGATGCCATTTGGTCTGAAAAATGCTCCAGGAATTTTCCAAGGAGCAATGGATAATATTCTGAGAGAATATATTGGAAAATTCTGTCATGTCTATATAGACGACATAATTGTATTTTCAACTTCAATTGAGGAGCATACCACCCATCTTGAAAAAATCGTAGAAACTTTAAAAAATGCTCACATGAAAACATCACTCGAAAAATCCAAATTTTATCGAGAAGAAGTCGAATTTTTAGGCTATAAGATAGGCTATAATGTTATAAAAACTGACCCTGAAAAAATTAAAACCATTCAAGAATATCCATTACCAACAACTTTACGTCAGTTAAGAAGCTTTTTAGGGATGGCAGGTTATTAGCGTAAGTTTATTAAGGATTATGCTTTAGTCACAAAACCACTTACAGTTTATTTAGCGGGGGGAAATGGGAGGATATCCCAAAATATGTCGAAAAAAACAGAAATAGCCTTAAATGAAAAAGCACTTGACGCTTTCAATAGAGTAAAGCAATTATTAATAGATCAAGTAGAATTAGTTCAACCGGATTTTAGTGCCAAATTTATTTTAACCACAGACGCATCAAATGTCGCAATAGGCGCAGTGTTAACCAAAACGGAAAACCAATTTCTTTTATTTCTAAAACTCTAAATTCGACAGAAAAAAATTACGCGACCAACGAAAAGGAATTGTACGCCATAGTTTGGACATTAAAACCGCTAAGGAATTATTTATACGGAGTATCAAATCTGGAAATCCATACAGATCATCAACCTTTAACCTTCGCAGTGTCAAGTAGAAATCCAAATGCGAAAATGAAAAGATGGCATGCTTTTATTGAAGAATTCGCACCTAAAATTATATATAAACCTGGAACTCAAAATGTAGTTGCTGACGCGCTCTCTAGGCAAATTTTGAACAACATGTTTTCCACTAAACAAATACTACATAATATTTCCGATGATGAATCATTACATAGCACACAGCACTCTACGGAAAGTACTGATACCTTTATTATTCCAGAATCCTCTAAACTCTTGAATGAATTTAAGCAGCAAATTCAATTGAGCAAAACAAATTTCACAATACACGAATCAACAGTAAATTTTAACAGGAAAAGACATATTATTGAATATGATACTAGGGAAAATCTCAAAACAATCCTCCTGGAATTCATTCAGCCAAAATTGGTGACTGCAGTCCATTGTACACCGGAAGACCTCTATGATTTCAAGGAAACAGTCAGAGGTGTTTTCACCAAAAAATTCTTATACACTAAAATTTTCGCAATTGACATTCCAAACCAAGATGATCAACAAGCTATTATTCAGCAAACACATATTCGTGCTCATAGAAGCAGCAAAGAAAATTGTAAACAGATTTACAAGCAATATTACTGGCCCAAAATGTTAGACCACTTTAAAGAATATATAAGAAATTGCAAAATTTGTAACGAAACGAAATACAATAGACACCCACAAAAAGTTCAAATCGGAGAGGCTCCGATTCCCGAGAAGGAGGGGGAGTGTCTTAACATAGATATTTTTTATGCCCAAAGTTTAAAGTTCATTACATGTATCGACGCTTATTCAAAATTTCTTGTGATAAAACATATCGAAGATAAAAGTAATTTCGGAGAAAAAGTTCTCGATGTTTTACAGAGTTTTCCAAATGCAAAAAAGCTCACACTTGATAACGAACCAGGTTTCACAACGGCACAATTTAAATCATTAATGCAGCGACTTAGAATTCAACTTTACTATTGTACACCTCGCCATAGCACAACCAACGGCCAAGTCGAAAGAGTTCACTCAACGATTATAGAAATAGCCAGATGCTTGAAGGAAGAATTTCATCTAATTAACGACATAGACAGCCCAATTCTGAATAGAAAATTCCTGGGAATTTTTTCCCATTTCCCAATTTTCCTATTCTGAATAAAATTTTTTGGGAGTTTTTTCCCTGTTCCCAATTCTCCTATTCTGAATAATGTTCGAAAAGTCAAAAAAACTCCCATTGGAAAAAGTAGGCATCGCCAATGTGAAAAAATGGGAGAAGGAGCTACGATTTTTTGGGAGTTTTTTCACAAGCAACATAGGAGGGAGCAGCAAGGAAAAATGGAATATTTTAGTAATGTGCGGCAATATGTGGGACAGAAGCGGCTCAAAATTTCAATGTCAGGGTTCAAGCAATCCAAGAGGCCATAACACAAGTGGTGGAGGATTTCATCGGTTCCTGGATAGTGTCGCTATTTATAAGCAGACGCATCCAGGCTGAAATTGGTCTAACGAACAAAATTAAATATTTTCCTTAGGTCAGTTCTATCTCCTATACTATGGCTGATCGTTATGAACAAACTGTTGCTAACGATGGAGGTGGACAATGCCAGTGTAGTGGCCTATACTGACGATGTGGTGATATTCATATCAGGGTTATTCCCAAGCATAATTAGTAAAATTCGATCGAAACTGGTTGAGGAGTGGAGGATGGAACTGTTAATCCTGGCTAGAAGATTTATAGGAACTCTGGTATGAATACCAGTTTGCAGAAATATATTAGGACTGCTGATGAACTGGCGAAGCTAGGCTCTGCGCTCGACGATTCTAGCGCGGCAGATGGTTGCTTCGATAAGCGAGATCAAAGGTGGAAGCAAAACGACAATGAAGAGATTTGGTGACATGCAGAATCACCAAAAATATCTGCTGCACGTATGACACCGGAAAAAAAACGTACCCTTCTTAGAATGAACAAGAAGAATGTAAACAGGCTTACTGCTGTACGCATAGGGCACTGGGCGGTAGGTAGGCATGCTGCTAGACTCGGCAGTCCCTTCAATCGGTGCATTCGTCGTTGCGAAAACCTTAATGAACAAGAAAAGATAGATCACTTCCTGTTTAAATGTCTTGCCCTAGCAAGAGGAAGGCTTAAAACGTTTAAAAGGCTTTTCTAGAGAACACCAATGAAAACCATTCTGTGGTCATATGCAATAACGACTTAAGTCGAAAACAACTGTTTCGAGAAAATGCAATTCGAAATTTGAAATGCACATAAGTGCATGTACATAAGTGCATGTGTTTTTTTTAAATAACTCTTTTTCTGAGATGGGTACAGATACCGGGGTTTGAACAAAATATGCGCCTCAACGTCAGGAATACAGTGGTAACGTCAACTCAATTTCGTCTTAAGTCGACTTAAGTCGTTATTGCTTTTGACCACAGCATTAATGTTCTAAAAGTTCTGAATTCCGCCAAATGGTTGCAGGTTTATTGAGGCGTAGCACTCAATGCTAATTGATAATCATTAAGCCACTTAAACCAGCCAACCAAAGATTTTTCACACAATTTTTGCATTTTTTAACATTTTTTCAATAAATTTTGAAAGTTTATATTTATTTTGACAGCCCAAAAGTTGTTTTCAAATATTGGAACTTCTTCTCCCAAATTTTGCTTCTCCCAAGGGGATTAGAATAGGAGAATTTGTCTCCCAGGAAAAATAAAATTCTTGGGAACTAAACTCCCAGAGAATATTCAGGATTGGACTGAGAATCTTTTTACAGAGCTGCCCAACAATACAATCATTCAATTCACTCTGTCATAAACAATAAACCATCGGATATTTTCCTTAACAAAATTTCCCATAACTTAGGTGATACATTGAAAAAGGCTCAAGAAAAAATGATACAAAGAAACAATTGTAATCAAGTTAAATCATACCAATCAGGAGATATAATTTATGAGAAAATAATTGGCCAACGAAATAAACTTTCACCTCGTTTTAGGAAACAATAAAAGCAGTCAAGTGCGAGTCGGGCTCGCTCACTGAGGGTTCCGTACCAGAAATACCCTTTTTGCCTTCGAATTTAGTTTCTCTTTGCCCGTCTGGCCATAAAATTTTATACATTTTGACCTACATCTTCGAAACCAATTCACCTAAAATTATAAAAAAACAATTGGAATCCACGGACGTAGCCCTTTCTAACGATACCCCACAATATGTAAACAACAAAAATTTTTCGCTGAGGAAATTTTTTACTATGGTAATCTTAAATAAAATTTAAAAAAATAGAAAAACAAATTTGTTGAAAAAGGTTGCAGTTTTCCAGTAGTCTATGACTAAAGACCTACTAACTCTGATTTTATCAAAATTTTAGCTTAAGAAATGTAGAAAGCCAGGGGGGTATGGTCATTTTTTCGACACTTTGTGCTATATCTTCGAAACCACTTCACAGAAAATTATAAAAAAAATATCTTTGGAATCCATGGACGTAGCCCTTTCTAATGATACCCCACTCGATATAAACAAAAAAAATTTTTTTCTGAGGGGGGTCATCTTAAATTTTAAAAAAATTTAAAATTCGAAAAAAGGGGCAGCCATTCAGTCATGCGTGATCAAATACCTAGTTAGCCTGATTTTATCAAAATTTTCGATTGAGAAATGGCATGGGAAAATGGGATCATGTGGGGACAGGTCAGTTTTTCTCACATTTTTAACTATATCTTTCTAACCCGTTTACATAAAATTTAAAAATTTAAACATTTTATAATCTATGGACATAGCCCTTTCTAACGATACCCCACACGATACGATTTAAAAATATTTTAATTTTTTTTTGTCCGACCCGAAAACCTTTAAAAATTATAAAAAAATATTTCTAAAAATATTTCTTAACTTTTTATAGTGAAAATGTGTTTAGGTTATCAAGACCTAACATCGTGCCAAATTTCAGGTGTCTACATGAAAATATGGTCGTTTTATATACACACTCCCAAAACAAAAGTGACTATAAGTGTTCCCGTTTTTTCCCTTTTAGGGGAACGGAACCCTAAAAAGTAGCAGAAGACTTAGGAAATAAAGTGAGAATAAGATTTCGCAATAGGATTATTCATAAGGACAATATCAAAACTTGACAAAGAACAGCACCGTATTGCCTTTCCATCTCTATGACATAAAGCAGGTTAAAGATGCTCTAAAACGAACTGCTCTAAACGAAATAAAGGAAGAAACGATAAATTGATATCCTAGGGACAGCATGGAAATGGATAGCCGGTACCCCGGACCACGAAGACCACACAATAGTTACTGAAAAGATTAACGGGTTACTAGGGAATAACGACCGACAGAAAATTATTAATAAGGACACTATTGACAGAATTAATATACTGAACTAGCTGTTACCCGCGGGTTCCACCCCGCGCTCTTATAAAAGTACGTAATGTGAAGAGGTGCTTGCATACGGAACTTCAATACTGCGCGACTTTTAGTTCCAAAGCTATTCGATATCAATGATTTGGTTTGTACGGGTGGTGCCACGCCTCTTATCCAATGCCCGTCCCATTTTCCCAGTTCAAGGATACGGATATGGTGTCAGTTCTTGCCGAGTTTCGTTTATGTATGATGTATAGTTCTAAAGTAATACCCAAATGTGAAGTTGATTGAAAAGTGCCACGCCCCTGTCCTACGCCCATTAAATTGTATCAGTGGGACGACTCATCCAAGAGGTGCCTGCATACGGAATTTCAATACTGCGCGACTTTTAGTTCCAAAGCTATTCGATATCAATGATTTCGTTTGTATGAGCGGTGCCACGCCCCTTGTCCAATGGCCATCCCATTTTCCTAGTTCAATGATACGGATATGTAATATATTTCTACCGAGTTTCATTGATGTATGAAGTATATTTCTAAAGTTATACACGAATATGGAGTTGATAAAATAGTGCCACGCCCCTTATCCTACGCCCATAAAATTTTACCAGTGGGACGACACATCCAAGAGGCGACTGCATACGAAATTTCAATGCTGCATGACCTTTAGTTCCAAGGCTAATCGAGATCAAAAATTTTGTTTGTATGGGGGGTGCCACGCCCCCTTATCCAGTGCTCCCCTTATTTTCTCAGTAGAAGGATATGGATATGTAGTAAGTTCCTACCGAGTTTCATTGATGTGTGATGTGTAGTTCTAAAGTTATACACAAATCTGGAGTTGATAAAAAAGTGCCACGCCCCTTATACTACGCCCATAAAATCTTAACAGTGGGACGACACATCCAAGAGGCGACTGCATACGAAATTTCAATGCTGCACGACCTTAAGTTCCAAGGCTAATCGAGATCAAAAATTTTTTTTTTTATCCAGTGCCTCCCTTATTTTCTCAGTAGAAGGATATGGATATGTAGTAAGTTCCTACCGAGTTTCATTGATCTGTGATGTGTAGTTCTAAAGTTATACACAAATCTGGAGTTGATAAAAAAGTGCCACGCCCCTTATCCTACGCCCATACAATTTTACCAGTGGGACGACACATCGAAGAGGCGACTGCATACGAAATTTCAATACTGCACGACCCTTAGTTCCAAGGCTAATCGAGATCAAAAATTTTGTTTGTATGGGGGGTGCCACGCCCCCTTATCCAGTGCCTCCCTTATTTTCTCAGTAGAAGGATATGGATATGTAGTAAGTTCCTACCGAGTTTCATTGATCTGTGATGTGTAGTTCTAAAGTTATACACAAATCTGGAGTTGATCAAAAAAGTGCCACGCCCCTTATCCAACGCCCATACAATTTTACCAGTGGGACGACACATCGAAGAGGCGACTGCATACGAAATTTCAATACTGCACGACCCTTAGTTCCAAAGATAGTCGAGATCAAAAATTTGGTTTGTATTGGGGGTTCCACGCCCCTTATCCAGTGCCCCCTTATTTTCTCAGTAGAAGGATATGGATATGTAGTAAGTTCCTACCGAGTTTCATTGATGTGTGATGTGTAGTTCTAAAGTTATACACAAATCTGGAGTTGATAAAAAAGTGCCACGCCCCTTATCCTACGCCCATAAAATTTTACCAGTGGGACGACACATCCAAGAGGCGACTGCATATGGAATTTCAATGCTACACGACTTTTAGTTCCAAAGCTATTCGATGTAAACAATTTGGTTTGTATGGGCGGTGCCACGCCCCCTTGTCCAATCGGGTTCAATTATAGATCAAAACCATCCCAGACCCCACTGAAGCACATACACTAAATTTCATCAAAATCGGTTCAGCCGTTCTGGAGTTTTAAGCATCCGAACAAACCACGCTCCATTTTTATATATATAGATAGCAGAACCAATGACATATTAAAGACATTACAATCTCTACAGTGGGCTAAAGTAGGAGTCATAAATTCATTTTTATTGTCAGAAAAAGAAATAGAAGAAGCAAAAAGTTTCCTTGATTTAGAAAAATTTCCATATAAAAACATAGAAGAAGCTTTAGGATTTGCTAGTATTAGAATAGCTACAGATCAAAGTTCACTAATATATATTGTAAGTTTACCAGCTATAAATCAGATTGCTTGTGAAAAATTATTAATTAAGCCTGTTAAGAATAATAATACAATCTTAAAAATCAATTCAGAATATTTGATAAAATGTAATGATGATATATATGAAATTGAAAAACAATGTAATGAAGTTAATGATTTGACCATTTGTCATAAGGATAATCTACAAGATATGAGTAATTCGAATTGTGTACGACAGATTCTGACCAGCAAAAATCATAATTGCACTATGATAAATAATCAACACGTACCTTCAGTACAAGAGCTTTATCAAGGAACAATCCTTTTAAACCAATTCCAAGGGCCTATTGAAATTTCGGGAACCAAATCATATCAACTTTCGGGAACATATCTAATTCAGTTTCACAATGAAACCATAACGACAGGTAATAGATCCTATTTTTCGAAGGAGCTTTCAATTTTGAAACCACTTCCAGCTGTATTGCTGGAAATCCTTTCTTTGGAAATGATGAAGGATCTTCAAATAAATAATATTGACAAGATAAACTCAATATCAACCAAAGGAAATTTTATATTTTCAATTAATTTAGTCCTGTCCGTAATGCTGTTTTTCGGCGTGTCCATTATATTTTATAAGCTAAGAACCAAACCTAATTCAGGTCCTAGCATAACGACAGTTGTCAACGAAGAATCAGAGCCAAACAACACGGATCCTGAGGAACCTTCTTGTCTCAAGAAAAAATGCGAATTCCGCAGCATCAATGACCTTCCAGTTTATTAACAATCGGGACGATTGCTCTTACGAGGGGATGAGTTAAGATATCAGCTTTCCTTCAAGCACCGTATATCACCGTTCGCTCCACGCGAATTAGCCAATAGCATTCCCACAGAAATACGATATATCTCGCGCCGCGATATTGCAGCCAAAGCATAATTTCGTTCTCACAGTCAAAATTATTAAGAACAAGTAAGGAAGCATCAGTCGGGTTTCACCGACAGAGTAATACCCTACACCAAGTAACTGAGTGGGCGGACCACGCCCATTATTGACAAACTACAAGATATTCCTAATAAGTTTATATATACCAAATATTGATGTTCTGACAGGTGTACAAAAGAAATGATCGGTATATTAAATTTACCACCCCCATTGTGGGCGGTTCACGCCCATTTTTTGAGAATATAAAGATATTCTCCCCTGCAATGAAATGACCAAATATGGATGCTCTGATGTGTATATTACAGAAGTTACGAGGATTTTAAGCTTACCGCCTATATAGTGGGAGGACCATGCCCATTTTCTAATATATGTCATGTAGGACCTATATCTTAACCTAGGAACCAAATTTCATTCGTTTAAATGCATAAGTAGTCAATTGAGAGCCATTTTACCGGAAAATTTTTGCCACCTGTACAGTGGGCGGACTACGCCCATTTTTTGGTATTTTACAGAGGGTCCATACCTCACCTTAAATACCAAGTATTATTCTTTTGAATGAGTAATTAGGCAATTTATAGCAATTTAATCGAAAAAAACCCGAGGTAGTGGGACTTACAGGCCCATTGTGGGCGTGTCCTTTGACCGATTTGCCTAATCTCGGAACTTAAAGTAGTGGAAGGTTCACTGCGACTGTGTGCCAAATTTGGTCCAAATCGGACAACTCCTTCTTTCTCTCCTGCGCCAACAGACAGCCAGACAGACAGACGGACAGACGGACAACCGGAAATCAAGACAGAAAGTGATTCTAAGCATTTCTATATACCTATGTCTATACCTAGGACGGCTCCTTTAATGCGTTACAATTTTCGCACAAAGTTATTATACCCTATTACCATAGGTGTAGGGTATAAAAACAGAGCGTCAAGAAAGACCAATTTCCGTTCCCACAACGTGACTGCATTTTTGCCCAAAATGCAACGTGACAAAAAATTAACTTTATGCTTCTTGCTGGAAGCAGAATTTAGTCTTAGCCGAGCTGTAAGAGCGACAACCTGTGAAAGTGTTAAAAGACAAATAAATAAAAATATTTTTTTTAAATAAAAACTATATGAAATAATTTACTTGTATGTATACGGAAAATGCCCAGTGTATTGTAACAAAAAGTCTTCATAAATATTCAATACGCAATAAATTTGTGTTTCAATCCGAATATGCAAATTTAATAGATTTGAATTATATCTTTTATATGAGAATACTTTAGCAATAATGATTAAAGTTATTTCGATAGTACCGCATTGGACGATATATCTTTATCTTGAACGTACTATATGGAGCCTCTATGAAAACACAACTCGATTTTTATAAGATTTTTATTAGCTTGGCTTCAGGTTTGTATGTTTATTTGTAGTCAAATCTAGTAATCAATTTTTCACCCACTTCCCGACTAAATGTTAAAATTTTTACTTTAAACAAAGTTGTTAGCGAAACTGCAATAGCCAATCAGAGCACAGACAGAAGAAGAAGCACGTAGGGACAGACGGGCCAGGAGCTGTTTAATCGCATTTTATAAAATTTTGCCGTATTTATAGAATATGAAATGTGTAATGACCTAGATTTATGCCTGAGTTAGGCCCGTACAAATAATATTATATACATATGTAGATATACATATCATTAAATCAAATCAAATACATCAACTAATGTTCCAGGGACAGACGGGCAAGGAGAAGCGCTGCTATTCAACCGAAAACAACGAAAACCAAGAAAAAGTCAGACGGAATAGAAAAAGTACATCTATTAAATTAAATTAAATTTAATTTTTATTTAAATTTTAATTTAATAGAGCAACAGCCAATCAGAGCTGTAGCAAAAGCGGACAGAACTGTACAAGCTACCAAGTAAAGAGGTTATCTGATAGTCACTCTTTGTTGTTTCTTTTCGTTTGAATCTATCCCCAAAAAGGGTATTTCTGGTATGGAACCCTTAGGGTGCGAGCCCGATTCGCACTTGACTGCTTTTTTTGTTTCTATAAGCGACTTTTTCCCATGGCGTTAGGACGCCTGCTCTCATTAGTCCCTGCGGAGTTAAATTATAGAAACGTATAGCAACAACATGCAAAATTCAGTACTATTTAAGTTTGAAAATTGCCGCAGTACCATATCACCTAATTTCAGTACCTTTTTGTGAATACCAATAAAATATTGTGTACTGCTCTGCAAGTTTTTAATTCTTTTTGCGAAAAATTTCAGAGCTCTAAAATTTAATTTATGGGAGACCCTTGTAGAATATGATGCTGAGAAACAATACGATGTATTCAAGGTTTTGATTGACAAATTGAATGAATTCTTTTCAGCAAAGCGGAATTCCTCTTTCGAAAGACACTTATTCAGAAACCTTTGCCCGTCCGACGGAGAAGATTTTAATAAATTCTTATTGCGGTTAAGGCACCAAATATCTAAATGTGATTTTGGGTCGACGAAAAGTGAAATCGGGGATATCTGCTTAAAAGATAAAATCATTAATTCTTGGGCATCCGTTGAACTCAAGAAAATGCTGCTGAAAAAGAACAAAGTTTGGGTGACATTATTGACGCGTGCCAGATTCATGAGCAGATAAATAAACAGTCACAGATTATGTTTTCAAACCTAGATTGTGAAACGGTTAATAAAGTCTCTTTAAGATACCAAGGGCCTGAGAACGCCACCGGTGAATGTGGAAGATGTGGTCAGTTGGGGCACATGAGTTATGACATAAATTGCCCACCGAGAAAATGTAAATGTAATAAGTGCGGGTTGATAGAGCACTTCACCCGAAAATGTAGAACAAAGAACCAGGAGCGGAAGTTCGATGATTTTGAACGTGGCGGCCCGAAGAAACTACGGTTTCAGTCTTCAAGAGTTAAATGCATTGAAGAAAAAGAAAGTGATTTAGCGAATTATTCTCGGGATCAAAGGTGTTTAAAAATTGATGGTAGTGTGGCAATGGATGAAATTATTAATTGTTGTATTGGCGGACACAATGTCTCGATGATTATTGACTTAGGGTCTCGTTTTAATTTGCTTAGTCAAAATTATTAGGCTTACCTACTTGCAAGACAGGAAAGCGGTTCTATGAAATGTTCGCACGCAATTGGCCAATCAGTTTAAAGCATAGCTGTTAAATAATGATTACTAATCATAATGATTAATAATTCGATTATTTTCTTAAAAATGTAAAATAATTGATTACGATTACGATTCTTTTGTGTTTATAATCGTAATCGTTGATTACGATTCGTAATCGTTGATTACGATTACAAATAATCAAAATATAATCAGGATTACTTGGGATTACTAAAAAGAATCGAAAAAGAATCAAAAAAGAATCAAAAGTAAGCAAAAAATAATCGACTACTTATAAAGGATTACTTTTGATTCTTTTTGATTCTTTTTCCCAATTTCAGCCGCAATTGAGTCGCGAATTGGCCAATTCCGCCTACAAGCTGCTATAAAACACAATTGAGTAAGGCTCTAATTTGTGCAAAGTGGACGGGGAAGAAGAAGCACGTAGGGACAGACGGACCAGGAGCTGTTTAATCGCATTATATATAGGTAATTTTGCCGTATTTATAGAATACGAAATGTGTAATGACCTAGATTTACGCCTGATTTAGGCCCCTACCAATATATAGGCATCACAACCAATATTATATAGATATAACATTAATTCACATCAAATACATGAACAAATGTTGTGGGGACAGACGGGCAAGGAGGAGTGCTGCTATTCAACCGAAAACAACGAAAACCAAGAAAAGGGCAGACGGAATAGAAAAAGTACATCTATTAAATTAAATTTAATTTAATTTTTATTTAAATTTTAATTTAATAGAGCAACAGCCAATCAGAGCTGTAGCAAAAGCGGACAGAACTGTACAAGCTACCAAGTAAAGAGGTTATCTGATGGTCACTCTTTGTTGTTTCTTTTCGTTTGAATCTATCCCCAAAAAGGGTATTTCTGGTATGGAACCCTTAGGGTGCGAGCCCGATTCGCACTTGACTGCTTTTTTTGTTTCTATAAGCGACTTTTTCCCATGGCGTTAGGACGCCTGCTCTCATTAGTCCCTGCGGAGTTAAATTATAGAAACGTATAGCAACAACATGCAAAATTCAGTACTATTTAAGTTTGAAAATTGCCGCAGTACCATATCACCTAATTTCAGTACCTTTTTGTGAATACCAATAAAATATTGTGTACTGCTCTGCAAGTTTTTAATTCTTTTTGCGAAAAATTTCAGAGCTCTAAAATTTAATTTATGGGAGACCCTTGTAGAATATGATGCTGAGAAACAATACGATGTATTCAAGGTTTTGATTGACAAATTGAATGAATTCTTTTCAGCAAAGCGGAATTCCTCTTTCGAAAGACACTTATTCAGAAACCTTTGCCCGTCCGACGGAGAAGATTTTAATAAATTCTTATTGCGGTTAAGGCACCAAATATCTAAATGTGATTTTGGGTCGACGAAAAGTGAAATCGGGGATATCTGCTTAAAAGATAAAATCATTAATTCTTGGGCATCCGTTGAACTCAAGAAAATGCTGCTGAAAAAGAACAAAGTTTGGGTGACATTATTGACGCGTGCCAGATTCATGAGCAGATAAATAAACAGTCACAGATTATGTTTTCAAACCTAGATTGTGAAACGGTTAATAAAGTCTCTTTAAGATACCAAGGGCCTGAGAACGCCACCGGTGAATGTGGAAGATGTGGTCAGTTGGGGCACATGAGTTATGACATAAATTGCCCACCGAGAAAATGTAAATGTAATAAGTGCGGGTTGATAGAGCACTTCACCCGAAAATGTAGAACAAAGAACCAGGAGCGGAAGTTCGATGATTTTGAACGTGGCGGCCCGAAGAAACTACGGTTTCAGTCTTCAAGAGTTAAATGCATTGAGGAAAAAGAAAGTGATTTAGCGAATTATTCTCGGGATCAAAGGTGTTTAAAAATTGATGGTAGTGTGGCAATGGATGAAATTATTAATTGTTGTATTGGCGGACACAATGTCTCGATGATTATTGACTTAGGGTCTCGTTTTAATTTGCTTAGTCAAAATTATTAGGCTTACCTACTTGCAAGACAGGAAAGCGGTTCTATGAAATGTTCGCACGCAATTGGCCAATCAGTTTAAAGCATAGCTGTTAAATAATGATTACTAATCATAATGATTAATAATTCGATTATTTTCTTAAAAATGTAAAATAATTGATTACGATTACGATTCTTTTGTGTTTATAATCGTAATCGTTGATTACGATTCGTAATCGTTGATTACGATTCGTAATCGTTGATTACGATTACAAATAATCAAAATATAATCAGGATTACTTGGGATAACTAAAAAGAATCGAAAAAGAATCAAAAAAGAATCAAAAGTAAGCAAAAAATAATCGACTACTTATAAAGGATTACTTTTGATTCTTTTTGATTCTTTTTCCCAATTTCAGCCGCAATTGAGTCGCGAATTGGCCAATTCCGCCTACAAGCTGCTATAAAACACAATTGAGTAAGGCTCTAATTTGTGCAAAGTGGACGGGGAAGAAGAAGCACGTAGGGACAGACGGACCAGGAGCTGTTTAATCGCATTATATATAGGTAATTTTGCCGTATTTATAGAATACGAAATGTGTAATGACCTAGATTTACGCCTGATTTAGGCCCCTACCAATATATAGGCATCACAACCAATATTATATAGATATAACATTAATTCACATCAAATACATGAACAAATGTTGTGGGGACAGACGGGCAAGGAGGAGTGCTCCTATTCAACCGGTCTTTCTTTAAAAAAGAAATATGAAAATATAAAACGTTTACAACAAAAGCAAATATGTATGCCAAGAAATCAGCAAGCCAACAATTTCTAAAATTTGGAAAACTAGGGACTTGGTGCTAAATAATATTGAACAAAACTAAATTGTAAAGAAAGTTAAATGCCCTTCTTTTCACTAGTGGTAAAATAGTTGTTGAGGCGGCTAAAGGGCTTTAGTAAAAGTCTAAAGGGCTGTGGTCAATGATTGGTTGCAAAATAAGTGGGCAAATATAAGAAATAAAAAATTTTTTTTTACTTTTTTTGTTTGGCTAAAATTCTTAAAATAATTAAAAAGAATCAAAAATAATCAAAAAGAATCAAATCTAATCTTTAAAGTAGTCGATTAATTTTTGCTTAATTTTGATTCTTTTTAGTAATATCAAGTAATCCTGATTATATCAAAGAAGACTATATAATCAATTACAATTATTTTTAAAAGTAATGTAATTGATTACTAATCGTAATCGCAATTTGACAGCTATAGTTTAATGCTTACGCAGCGAGTCAAATTTTAAAAATACTTGACGTTTTCGAAGCACCAGTACAGTAAAACCCGCTTAAGTACCCCACCTAAAAATGCCAGCATTTTCAGGTACATAAGCGGGTTGTGTACTTATGCGAACCCGCATATGTACCTCAGGTTGGGTACTTAAACAACCCCGCTTTAGTACCTCTGGTTGGGTAGTTAAACGAACCTCCTAGTACATTTAATATCTTTAAAAATATTAAAAAAAGTTATTTAATCACAAAACAAAAACTGAATTAAACAAAAAATCATTTTTAAAAGGAACACTTTTGGGGGGGGGGGGGGGGGGGTACTTAAGAGGGTAAAGTGGGGAGGTATTTAAGCGAGTTTCACTGTAGTTGTGAAAGAGGGTTCAGAAATTATCGCAACATTTTACGCCATTGAAAATGCCAATCAATCTCTTCTTTTGGGCGTGTTTCCGCTATTGGGCTTAAGGTGTTGAAACTAGGACTTGAAGTTAATCGAGTTGAGATCAATAAATCTTTTCCTAAGGTTGCAACCATCAAAATCAAACTGGCTTTAGACCCCTCTGTGAAGCCAATTAAGCAACCAATGCGGAGAATACCGGTTGCTCTAGAAAAGAAAGTTGAAGACAAAATTAGCAAAGCACTGGCCCATGGCATTATTGAGTCGGTCTCAGGACCGAGCACATGGATCTCACCAATAGTTGTTGTTTTCAAGGAGAGTGGTGAAATGCGTCTGTGCGTGGACATGCGGCGAACGAACAAAGCGGTGTTACGTGAAAATCACCCGCTGCCAACTTTTGACACTTTTATGACAAAATTAAGGGGAGCCAAATTGTTCTCGCAATTAGATCTTAAATGGGCCTATCATCAATTAGAATTTCATGAGACAAGTCACGAGATCACTACATTTAAAACTCACAAGGAACTTTTCCGCTACAAGAGATAATGTTCGGAATTAGCTCGGCTCCAGAAATTTTCCAGCGGGTCCTGGAAGAATTACTATCGCCATGCAGCAATTGCTTAAATTATATTGACGATATAATCATATTCGGTAGCACAGAAAAAGAACATGATGGAACCGTTAAAAAGGTACTTGAAATATTTCAAAATTATAATCTATTGCTCAACGATGAAAAGTGCGTATGGTGCGTCGAGAAGCTCAAATTTTTAGGGCGCGTTCTTTCCGTTGAAGGAATATTTCCAGACCCGAATAAAATATCAACCATTATGGAATTTAGAGCGCCCCAAACTAAAGAAGAAACAAGAAGTTTTCTCGGTCTCGTTACTTATGTGGGGAAATTTATTCCAGATATGGCAGACACTACAGAGTCGCTGAGAAGCTTATTGAAATGAAACTGCAAATTTACATGGGGGCCAGATCAACAAAATATCTTTCGAAAAACTGATAGTCCAATTAGCAAATATACCCAACTTGGCATACTTTAACCCACAAAGTACAACGCGGGTAATAGCGGTTGCAAGTCTAGTAGCTCTAGGGGCAGTACTAATTCAGTTTGATCTTAATAATGACCCAAAAATAATCTCGTTTGCTAGCAAAAGCCTTTCCGACGTAGAAAAGAGATACTCACAGACAGAGAAGGAGAGTTTGCCGCTCGTTTCGGCAGTCGAAAGATTCTACTATTATTTGATTGGTCTGGAATTTGAGTTTGTCACTGACCACAAACCTCTAGAAGCTAGAATCGAGAGGTGGCTCTCGAGGCTGCAGTCCTTTAAATTCAAAGTTATATATCGCGCCGGGAAAGAAAATATTGCTTTCGGTTTTCCGAAAAATTTAAAATACAAATGCTTTCGACGAGAATGGGGAACAAAACATTTTTCATATAATTTCAAGCGCAACCCCATCAGCCCCACCATCTGCGAGAATTCTGGTAAAAGCTCTCAAGAAAATGAGATAGTGGATGCGATCGAACATATTAAAAATGACTCATGGCCCTTTGACTCATCAAATAGCTACTATCCATTTCACCTCGAGCTGTTAGCAGTGGGTAATATCATCTTGAGGCACTCGTATCGTCATACAGTCTCTCCGAACTAAACTCCTATAGTACGAAGGCTACCTGGGAGAATCGGCCATGAAACGAAGAGTTAGAGCCAAGATATGGTGGCCTCTAATCGACCGAATTTCCAATTGGCCCTTGGCAATGTGTCGCCACAGATTTACTTGGTCCATTTGCGATTTGTCCTAATCGATTATTATTCACGTTACCAAGAGGTTAAATTCTTAAAGAAAATAACTTCTGAAGAAATTATTAACATATTGCAAGAAATCTTTTGTCGGTTGGGAATACCAAAATCCACAAGACCGGAGAATGGCAGACAATATGTGAGCGATGAGTTAAAGGAATTTAAAAAAAATAATAATATGGTCTTAATAACTACACCACCATACTGGCCACAAGCCAATGGAGAGGTAGATAATATGAATAAGTCTTTGATGAAACGTCTCAAAATTGGTCATGGTAATAAAAGAGACTACAGGAAAGAAATTCAAGATTTTATCATGATGTATAATGTAACACCTCATGGCACAACGGGGTCACCGCCGACGGAATTAACATTTAACCCCGTTATTCGTGACAAAATACCTGACATAGAAGGTATAACGGACGACATGTTGGACTCGGCGGCAGGAGACTTAGATATGATAAACAAGCAAAAAGGGAAAAAGAAGGGAGATGCAAAAAGGAAAGTGAGGGAATCTGACATAGAACCAGGTGATAAGGTATTACTTGTTACCTAGCATAAGCTTACACCAACATTTGATTCAACGGAATACGAAGTCCTAGAAAGGTGTGGCAATGAAGTGATTGTAACCGGGTGTGGGAAGAAGTTTCGCAGAAATATTAGCCATATCAAAAAGTTGCCATCCCGTGTAGCTGACGACCAGATGATTGATGCCGCAACATCTTCCAAACTACCACAGCATCAACGCAACCTTCTATGGAGAAACCTCAATCAACGCTGCGTGAGGTCGGTGCTGACGTTTCCAGATATGAGCCCCCGGTAGCTGAATCTAAATTGCGATTGAGGCTCCAAAATATAGGAGGGATGTGGAGACCTGCAGTGGAGACTCGGCAGCGACAGAGCGCAGAGAGCGAGTGAGCGCATTTTAGCAGTAAAGCGCCAGTTAGTGATGACGAATCGTATTTATTCGATCGTAAATGTCTGAGAGAGACCTATTTCTATGATAATACTCTGCGTTACGATCCGAATAAATACGTCAAGAGCGAACGCATGTATAGAGCTCGGGTAGGGTAGGTTTGGTTTACGATACGAATAAATACGCTTTAGTCGTATTTGAGTGCTCAAGCGATCAAGTAATAATAAAGTTTCATAAGCACAGCCAAATCATCATCTGCAAATAATAGAAATTCATTCATAAACATTTCTATAAACAAATTCCATTTTTACGCATTGTCATCAGCTTAATTATAGCATCTACAGTGAATATAGACGTAGGCATCATCACAGTTGTAGACATGTGTCCCGAAAAAGTCATCATAAACATTTGTGCAACCGTGCGAAATTAGGTTAATTACTCATGCGCACTCCAAGTCGATACAAAAAAAACAAACAACTTGCAAAAACCACTGACAGAAACACTTATGTTTGCCATGTTGGGAGATACGATTGCAAAGGATACGAGTTGCCGTATTATAGCAAATAGCAAAACGCCGCAGCACATAACCTTATTTGTCCAGATGAAAATTGGTGTTGTTGCTTTTATAATATATACATAGGTATGATTTTATAGCTAATTCCGTAAGAAGCGTTTTTTATGGCAAATTTAAAATTTGCAATTTGACTAAAAAAGAGTTGACGAGGGATTAGTATAAAACGCATAGGCAATTACCAGAAACGGAAAGGAAATCACTGAAATTTTGCTTTAAACCTTATTCAAACCCATTCGATTGGTATAACCGGCAGAAGAAAATTAAAGAAACAAAGCGTAGAAAAGAGATAAATCCTATAAGCAAGAATAAGTAAATGAAAGCGAAAATATTTAGATTCTAGACCATTAATAATTGTGTATAATCATGTTGAAAAATATATATTCTTGTGCTTGAAACTTACCTATTTGAGGTGAAGTTAATGGAAGGGAAAATATTAAGCCAACATAAAAATGATATAGGTAAAAAAGAATTAAATAAAAGGAAAACATCAAAACCATTCAAGAGTTATATAATCGAAAGGGGACAGGGAAAGTATGAAAACTTTTTGAAAAACTGTATATAATTTGCAAGAAGCAAGGGAAAATAACACCCCCGCTAAAATTTGGACCCCAGAGAATTAGTAAGAAGAGTTAACGAAAGGGACATTTAGGCCTTCGAGAAATGTTATGATAGGGAAGGGAATGTTTATGAAAGAGATAAAATTATTATAGTGGAAATAGTTACAATTATTAAATGAAGGAAATAGCAAGACAAACCAATTTGAATGCTTAAAATATGTATGTATATAAAATATAGAGTTATAATAAACCAGTACTCTTCGAATGAATTGTAGAACTGCTTCATGGGACCGAAACTTAAGAGATTATAATAGCCTTATAAGTGTGTATGTAATTATGACGGATTACGATTACTGGGTAGTTACTAGGTAAGCTGTGCATCATAAGCAGCATACTAAACTCCCTAAAAGAGATCAGACCAAGAAATTAGTTGTATATCCTTTAAAAGGGGCTCAATAGACATAGCGATACTCCTAATTCATCTATATATGTAGGGGAGAAGGGGGTACCTTCGTCCTTGGGGCACATTCGTCAAAGGCGATTTCGGTATGAAGGAGTCACCGAACATCACTGTTTATTAGTAAAAACTAACCCATCACTATCATAAATACCCCTCACAAAGTTTGCCATCTCTATCTGAACAGCTGACAAAGTTACTTTTGATTTTGTGTTTTCGCGCTTCGTTGCCGAATTTTCAGGTCGGTAACGTAAGAAGTTTGTGCCGTATTTATACCATTATTTCGAACAAAATTGTATTAATATTACTTGAATACCAATTATTTTGTAAATAAAAGAGTTTTATGTGAAAATAAAGCACTGAAATTAGAAGTAAAAAAATAAAAAGAAAAAAGTGACCAGGTTGGACTTGTCTTTTTTTCATGGGGCACATTCTTCAATATAACTTCACAGGTACTAAAAATCGAAATCGAGTTGAAGCTTCCAAGACCCTTGAACCTGGCTTAAACCTCCCATAGCCACACAAAATTAATATTAGGGTCGATCTTAGCACTTTAAACATTATATATAACAAATTATTTATAAAAAAAATTTTACAATAAGTAAATTTTTTTTAAGCTCTTAAACATGATTTTTTTAAATTTTTTAATGCAAAAATAATAAAAACGTGTTATGTAACCAAAAGCATGCCTTATCTAGTCTAAACAAGATTTTGTATCACCTTATGGTACTTTAAAGTGTGAATGCTGAAAGTGCCCCGCCAAATGCCGAAGCTACCCTGGCATGGGGGCACATTCAGCGAAATGTTTTTTTTTTCTTAGTCTTGAAAAAAATAATACAAACGGAACTTTTTAAAGAACTTTTAGTATAACATTTTATTGTTAAATAATGAGGTATTGTAACAGTCTAATCGGTTTTTAAGTATTTTCATTACCTTCTGAAATATAGGCCTTCAAAAAAAAGTAGACTAAGGTACCCCCCTCTCCCCTTCATATGTTACGCGAACAGTTTTTAGTTAGGACGAGAAGGCTCTTAAATGGTATGATCGATTTTAATGAATAAGGTAGCTGCGCTTCTTCCTGATCTCAGCTCGCAATACTGTTCGGTGATCAGAATAAAATTCCAAAACGCGGTAAGGATACTGCGATACTCCTAGCCTCGGTGTGTTTACGGTTAACCTAACCTCAGCCTGCACCATCTAGGGAGGTAGGGATGGTCGTTGAGTACGCACAAAGAGAAAACATGAAGTTATTGAGAGTAGTGAGGGGGAGGGGGGGGGGGAGGTCAGTTCTATTACTAACAAATGAGGCGAACTCTGGCTGGAATTTCTAATGGCCTCTCAGCCTGAAGTAATGAATCGAGGTGATGAGCCAACGTTCGAAACAAAGCGATGTAGACAAGTTATCGATATCAAAAGCTACAGCTACAGGTATTATGGTACTTTGTATCGATGGAAAACTCGGAATGTTCGAAGTACCAACTGGGACACTTAGAAAAATTAACTTCAATATGAGCTCTTGGGGTGCAGTCCTTACATTTTCAAGAGACACTCATTAACCTAAAAGGATATCACTTCGACGGCAGCACAGATGATGGAATGCATTCCTTTCTCGCCTCGATAGGGCCATGAAGACTCGCTTACCTGCTGATTGGAATCTCCAAGCTTAGACTAGGAGGGAGTTCGGAAAACTGATATAAAGAACAAAACTTAAAGCTTGGTACAACTTCTGTGTGGGTATAGGAGGTCAGCGGAACCGAAATTCAATGGGTCAGTGGGTATATGTGGAACCAGCTAAGTTTTAAAATATTAGAACAACTTTCTTTTTCTTTAAACACTTACAGTTTTGAAAAAATAACAACTCAAAATTTGCTTGAGAGCAGCAGTCAATGTTGGTAAACATTGAACGCGCTCAAACAGCTCCGTCCCACTAAGAATTACCAGTGCATTTCACACATGATCTCAAAAAGAAGATAATTTCCGAGCCGTTCCTCTTTTTGCACACACTGGGTGAAGAATTTAAAATGATATCGGCAAATATCTCAAAAATACTCTTCCGTTAAATAAATATTCCCTTGTCTCGGAGATGCAATACACTGATGCAGAAATTGACCCCTCCCCACCCCTAGGAGATTGGCAGCTGGCAACTGAAATTTTCTTCCAATTTTGCTTAAGGTTCCAATCAAAATAATCTGCTTATTAGGTATATCCGCAATTAATCTGATATGAATTAAAAGAAACCATAATTTATTTAAAACCAAATATTTCCACAACCCATTGCAGATGTCTCTCTAACGAACAACGAACAAACGTACATACATATGTATATCATAGAATTATTCTTCAATAGTAATTCAAAGTTAACTGATTATTGAAAAATTAGCTCTTAATAGAATTCAAGTAGAATGTGTGAAAAGCTAACTGAATAAATTACAGATGGCATTATATTTTGAAAATTAATCAAATTGAAGCAAATGTCTAATACTCTTTGATACTTTAAGAACAAAGGCAAAAATGTCGGCTTATATTTTTAGCTACATTGTTGTTAAATTTTTGAATGTTCATCATTAATAAAAAAAGGAATAAGATGGATCGAACAACTGAGCAATTGAACGAATTTTATAATTTCCTTTTTTTATGTACATATGTATTTGCCATACTCTCGGAGAATGGACAATTCTTCGAAAAGATGGCGCTGCGCAAAAAAACAAATTATATATCTACTTCAAATGGGATGAGTTCGCTGGGTTTCGAACCAGTTACTTCTCGCATCAGACTCTTGCTGCGCCTGCAAGTGTGAAACTATGAACATGTTAACATTCATCATGTGACTTGTTGTAAGTTATCTTAACGTTGGATTGCCTGAGATTATTTCCTCTAAAAATTGGTGTCTACTTGTTGAGCCATTGATTTGAAGTCAAGGGTTGTCAGTTGATAATTAATTCAAATTCAGCATGTGATATATCTTGATCATCGAGTCCGCCCATAGCACGAGACGTCCCTAGCGGGTTAATGAAGAATCAACAAAAAAAAGTGTGCTTAGAGTACAAGAAATAATTAGAGCTAATATGCACTCCCGCCGGTCGCTGGCTCGCCTCCCAAGTAAATATCCACACAGCTTCATACAACAGCGCGAAAATATTTTTAATTTAATTTCAACACACAAAGCGCACGCACGCACTCAATGATAACTTACAATAACAGCAACAATCTTTAGCACCACAAAAACAACAATGGGAGCAACAACTGGTGCAAAATTGGCTGCTAACATTAAAAAAATTGCTATACTCTTATCGACATAAATCAATAACAAAATGCCTTCTACATTGGGTGGGCACATATGTACATATTTAACCCTCAAGTGATGACTTGGAAGAACATAACACTTATGCTGCGGAAACGTACCACCCTCATAACTTGAAAGTTAAAGGCAAAAAATTAACTCTAAATACGGGAACAACTGAAATGCGAGTAGTCGCAGATGCGCCATGAAAAGTACCGATTACTTTCGCAACACACACACACTTTCCCCTTGGGCCATTTAGCATTCGACAGCGAATTTAGGCGCGCACGCCGTTCAGCCGACACTTAACACCACGCGTCTAAATTGAAATCGAGAGATTCAGAACGTTTCAAAGGAACTGACCGCGCAGATACAAATGCGATATGCGGGTAGCGCGCGCCGTCGACGCCACCTCAAACGAAACTTTGCACCTCGGTCGGTGTGAAAAAGCCACTGACATTAAAGCTCTAGTTTTATGTATTGCTGTTGTGGTTGTTCTTGTTGGGCACACAACAACTTGTTGAATTCAAATTCAAATATTTTTGAATTCACGCGTACAGATACAAAATTGAAAGCGCGCTTGTATCTATGGCGAAGTGTCAAACATTTGCCGTACGCGCCTCAACGCAGACTGGCGAATTTTGCGTCGTCGCTCTGGTATTTTGTTTGTTTCGTCTTACGAATTGAATTTTTTGTTTTTGTTATTTTTCCATACGATTCATGAAGAAGCGCGTAGAGTATTCATGAATTCTTAATATACAGAGTTGCCATACGACACACA
Organism: Neria commutata; assembly: GCA_963457695.1. NCBI lineage: Eukaryota > Metazoa > Arthropoda > Insecta > Diptera > Micropezidae > Neria > Neria commutata. The sequence continues at coordinate 39,528,165 of OY735246.1, forward strand.
TATCTATGCATCTGTAAATGAGTAAGGGCCAGTTTCACAGTGGATATTATAAGCTTTATATTAGGTTCAAATCAGGTATGTATGTTTGTTTGTATGTATGTATGTCGTCAAATCTAGTAATCAATTTTTCACCCACTTCCCGACTACTTAGAGATCTGAAACTTTGCATACATGCCTAAACTAGAGCCCAATACATGAATCAATAAATTTTATGGGCGTAGGATAAGGGGCGTGGCACTTTTTTATAAACTCCAGATTTGTGTATAACTTTAGAACTACACATCACACATCAATGAAACTCGGTAGGAACTTACTACATATCCATATCCTACTACTGAGAAAATAAGGGGGGCACTGGATAAGGGGGCGTGGCACCCCCCATACAAACAAAATTTTTTATCTCGATTAGCTTTGGAACTAAAGGTCGTGCAGCATTGAAATTTCGTATGCAGTCGCCTCTTGGATGTGTCGTCCCACTGGTAAAATTTTATGGGCGTAGGATAAGGGGGCGTGGCACCCCCCATACAAACAAAATTTTTGATCTCGATTAGCTTTGGAACTAAAGGTCGTGCAGCATTGAAATTTCGTATGCTGTCGCCTCTTGGATGTGTCGTCCCACTGGTAAAATATTATGGGCGTAGGATAAGGGGCGTGGCACTTTTTTTATCAACTCCAGATTTGTGTATAACTTTAGAACTACACATCACACATCAATGAAACTCGGTAGGAACTTACTACATATCCATATCCTTCTACTGAGAAAATAAGGCGGGCACTGGATAAGGGGGCGTGGCACCGCCCATAAAAAAAAATCGTTTAAATAGAATAGCTTTGGAACTAAAGGTCGTGCAGCATTGAAGTTTCGTATGCTGTCGCCTCTTGGATGTGTCGTCCCACTGGTAAAATTGTATGGGCATAGGATAAGGGGCGTGGCACTTTTTTTATCAACTCCAGATTTGTGTATAACTTTAGAACTACAAATCTCACATCAATGAAATTTGGTAGGAACTTACTACATATCCATATCCTTCTACTGGGAAAATAAGACGGGCAGTGGACAAGTGGGCGTGGCACCGCCCATACAAACAAAATCGTTTATATAGAATAGCTTTGGAACTAAAGGTCGTGCGGCATTGAAGTTCCGTATACAGGCCCCTTTTGGATGCTTCGTCCCACTGGTAAAATTTTAAGGGCGTAGGACAAGGGGCGCGGCACTTTTCAAGCAACTACACACTTGGGCTTCAGTTTATAATTATAGGTACACCACACATCAATGAAAAACGATAGGAACTTACTTGTCGCGCCCTGCGGGCAAAATAGCAACAACTCACCGCGTCACAAATATGCCACGAATATTAGGGTCGATCACTGCCGTATTATTTGTTAAATTGAGGATATGACATATGACGATAGGAAACACTGTGAATACCCTAAATATTGTGTACTGCTCTGCAAGTTTTAAATTCTTTTTGTGAAAATTTCAGAGCTCTAAAATTGAATTTATGGAAGACTAAAAAGTAGAAAATAAAATTATATAAAAAAAAACTTTTTAAAAATAAGCTTTAATTTATTTAATGTACTAGAAAGTAGAAAATAAATTGTTTTTAAGTCACCTGTATCTTACTATCAATAAAAGCTTGTGCGCTCAATATCCATATTCAAAATATCTTTCATTACTAGAATCTATTTGCAAAAAATTATTTAAATAAAATATTGTAGTAACTGTTTGACAAATATTGAACACAAGAGCGCCCCAAGCATTTATGGATAGTAAGATACAGGTGACTTAAAAACAATTTATTTTCTACTTTTTTGTATATTAAATAAATAAATGCTTATTTTTAAAAAGTTTTTTTTTATATAATTTTATTTATTTTGCCAGACAACGATCAGCTGATCGAAAATTCAGCGAGTAGAAAAATTACAGCGAGTTCAAAATGGACATGTGAAATTGAAATCATTCGGATTGTAGAACACCAAAAACATTTTCACTCGGTTTCAATTTCACTTTCGACTTCACTTTCCTCGGATTCTGGAACCTGCCTGATTGACTTCTTTATTATTATCAACTCTCATAACTTCAAGCAAATCGTCCTCATCCAAGGGGCTTTCTCGTATTAATTCATCGATGTCAGTCGTTCGCATGTTCCTAAAACCGTCGCCACCGATTGCCTGTGATAGAGTTATAATTTCAGAGCAAAAAACTTTTCTTTGGACTACAGAACTCCCACTTTTGACGCATTCCGGCAAAAGTTTTTTCCAACAAGCATTTTGGATAGATTGGCGCAACTGTTTGATGGCAAAAGAACTATGTGTAATACAATCCAGAATCGTTAACTTTTCCCATGCTTCCACACCCGTCAAATTTTGTTCTTCGACTCAATCTAAAATATGTTTCCAGTTTTCCACTAATTATATTTTGTTTTTGCATACATTCACGAATTTTCTGTGACACTGCAAAAAAGAGCTTAAAATTTTTTTTCTTTAATTCGTGCAATAACAAAAAATTTTTGTAAAAAAATTGTATTACTCTGATTTGTAAATTGTTCGTGTACAAATTTCGAAATCGTGTAAAAAAAGACCTTGTCAAAAGAGAGTTGGGTGTATTCTCCTCAATTCCATTCGGCCATGGCTGTAGAATAATTGTGTAGGTTCCGTTAACTTCCGTACTTAAATAGTACGAGCGTACACAGTTAATACGAGAAGTCTAGAGCTAAGCCTCGCGAGCTGTTGCGCTAAATATTAATTTTATTGATAAATGAAGTTTGTCATCTTTCTGGCCCGAATTCAAATTGACGTGAATAGAACGTTAAGATAAATTGTTGAAGTTTCACAAAATGTTTGTCGGAAATTACAACCAAAACAGGTACAACAGTTTTGTCACATAAAACCACAAATTTAAAAAAATTTTAATTGCAATAATTATATAAAGATTTTATATAAATTAAATTTTTCACATTTTTACATATTCTATATGTGTATTTTACATATTAAGAAAATTCATCACTGTTATATAGAAAAGATAACGTAGAATAAAATTAATGACGGGGTTAAAATCTCCTTTTGCATAAATTTGTTAATTTTGGTCGAGATTGCCAATTGATATAGATTTGATGCAAACATCAAGGTTTAGATGCAGGCAAATTTTTTATTTCAAGGATTCCAATAAAATATCGGCTTTTTTAATACACCCACTGAGTGAGAAACCATGTTGAAAATGAATCTGAACAATGCTCGTTGGTTGCCACAGCGAAAAATACAACGAAACAGATTTACGACCATAAAATGTAAAAAAGTAACCAGTTTAGCTGCTGCTGCTGATAATAATTTCGCAGAGCCGAACGCAAGTTCTTGGAGAAGTGAGATATGACCAATCAGATGCAATGCACCTTGAAAAGTGGCAGTGATACTGCATGCGGTTGCAGCCAGATGAGGACTTGGCTTGATATCCGAAGCCAACCGCCGCCGTCTGGACCAGTGTTGCCAGAATCAGGGATTTGGCCCATATTTCGGGATTTTTTTCACCTTTAAAGGGCGCGCGGGATTTCGAGTCTAAAAATTGGATCTTTTAGGCAGTACCTATCTTTTATACTTCTTTTGTTTATTTTTTATTTATTTATTAAATATGTAAATATTATTTTTAGCACTGAATTTAAGTGTAATATTCAGAATTTTTTTGTTCTTTATGTTTGTTTAAAAAAATATATGTATATGCCTTACCATATTAATTCATAATTTTTAATTATAAGTTAATAAATAAATAATAATAATAATAATGTATATGTATTTATGAATTGTTATCGAAAAACACGTTTTTTAATTAATATTTGTAAATGGGATTTTTTTTCCGGGATTTTAGATTTTTTTAAATGGGATAAAGAGGGCGTTTTGCATAGGTGAATGGGATTTTTTGAGCTAGATCTCTGGCAACACTGGTCTGGACTTGAACGATACTATATCGCAGAAATATACGAGCAGATATTTTGACATGTTCAAGTATGGTTTTGCAATGAAACAATAGTTGCATACAAATATACAGGGTAACCCACCTAAAACGTTATTGATCAAAAAAATTTGGTTTCGGAGAGGGTTCCTAAACATAAATTCACATTAATTCCATTCGGAATCCGCAATGAAAATCCCTGGGGATGGGATCATTTCAGGTCGATCGATTGGCTAATTTTCTTTAAGGATTGAGAATAAATTTCATCAAACTGAATGCCCATTGAATACATACACTATTGTTCAACCGAACCCTGTTATTGAACTTCAGTAAAAGATTGAAGTTTGGCAGAAGCCAAACCGAACTTACCCAAAAATTGGACGAGCCGTTGAAATAATGGAAATAAATTACGCACACGGGAAAAATTAAAATGAGTGAAACGCTGGTTTCTATGGACTTTGCTCTCTGAAATCATCGCTGCAGACGGTGTTTCTAGCAAAGTTTTAAGAATGAAATTATATTCTTCAAAACATTTTCGGTTGGCTTTGATTTTTGATTTGATATAATAATAGTTGGCGCAATAGCCCGTGTAACCGAGGCTAACATTAACTTTCGTGTGCTCGTTCAATTACCACTAGTTAACGGGACCTTAAAACTTCTCCTATGGGCGTTTCCGAACGGAATCGAGAAGGTTTAATTTCATGGCAAAGAATACTTAAGAATGGTTGCCAACTACATAGCTCACGAGAGGAAGCGCAGCGCAAAGAACCAATTTAAGAATTAATTCTCCTTCTTTCATATGGTACTAGCTGTTACCCGCGGGTTCCACCCCGCGCTCTTATAAAAGTACGTAATGTGAAGAGGTGCTTGCATACGGAACTTCAATACTGCGCGACTTTTAGTTCCAAAGCTATTCGATATCAATGATTTGGTTTGTACGGGTGGTGCCACGCCTCTTATCCAATGCCCGTCCCATTTTCCCAGTTCAAGGATACGGATATGGTGTCAGTTCTTGCCGAGTTTCGTTTATGTATGATGTATAGTTCTAAAGTAATACCCAAATGTGAAGTTGATTGAAAAGTGCCACGCCCCTGTCCTACGCCCATTAAATTGTATCAGTGGGACGACTCATCCAAGAGGTGCCTGCATACGGAATTTCAATACTGCGCGACTTTTAGTTCCAAAGCTATTCGATATCAATGATTTCGTTTGTATGAGCGGTGCCACGCCCCTTGTCCAATGGCCATCCCATTTTCCTAGTTCAATGATACGGATATGTAATATATTTCTACCGAGTTTCATTGATGTATGAAGTATATTTCTAAAGTTATACACGAATATGGAGTTGATAAAATAGTGCCACGCCCCTTATCCTACGCCCATAAAATTTTACCAGTGGGACGACACATCCAAGAGGCGACTGCATACGAAATTTCAATGCTGCACGACCTTTAGTTCCAAGGCTAATCGAGATCAAAAATTTTGTTTGTATGGGGGGTGCCACGCCCCCTTATCCAGTGCTCCCCTTATTTTCTCAGTAGAAGGATATGGATATGTAGTAAGTTCCTACCGAGTTTCATTGATGTGTGATGTGTAGTTCTAAAGTTATACACAAATCTGGAGTTGATAAAAAAGTGCCACGCCCCTTATCCTACGCCCATAAAATCTTAACAGTGGGACGACACATCCAAGAGGCGACTGCATACGAAATTTCAATGCTGCACGACCTTAAGTTCCAAGGCTAATCGAGATCAAAAATTTTGTTTGTATGGGGGGTGCCACGCCCCCTTATCCAGTGCCTCCCTTATTTTCTCAGTAGAAGGATATGGATATGTAGTAAGTTCCTACCGAGTTTCATTGATCTGTGATGTGTAGTTCTAAAGTTATACACAAATCTGGAGTTGATAAAAAAAGTGCCACGCCCCTTATCCTACGCCCATACAATTTTACCAGTGGGACGACACATCGAAGAGGCGACTGCATACGAAATTTCAATACTGCACGACCCTTAGTTCCAAAGATAGTCGAGATCAAAAATTTGGTTTGTATTGGGGGTTCCACGCCCCTTATCCAGTGCCCCCTTATTTTCTCAGTAGAAGGATATGGATATGTAGTAAGTTCCTACCGAGTTTCATTGATGTGTGATGTGTAGTTCTAAAGTTATACACAAATCTGGAGTTGATAAAAAAGTGCCACGCCCCTTATCCTACGCCCATAAAATTTTACCAGTGGGACGACACATCCAAGAGGCGACTGCATATGGAATTTCAATGCTACACGACTTTTAGTTCCAAAGCTATTCGATGTAAACAATTTGGTTTGTATGGGCGGTGCCACGCCCCCTTGTCCAATCGGGTCCAATTATAGATCAAAACCATCCCAGACCCCACTGAAGCACATACACTAAATTTCATCAAAATCGGTTCAGCCGTTCTGGAGTTTTAAGCATCCGAACAAACCACGCTCCATTTTTATATATATAGATGAGTTTACTGCGTTTCGAAGCATCGACGTCTCGCATCAGACACCGATCACTTATCCACTGAGTTTTTTTTGTATTAAACAGTTTAAATAATTCTTGAATTGATTTTATATTGGTAGTTGCCTTGAATATTAGGGATGCGCTGAAAAAAAATAAATAAATAATTGGCCTCTCAGTAAGCTATCCTAATAATTCGTGCAATTATATAAAAAAGGCATAACGTGGAGCAAAACTCTAGATATTTTGGTAATGAAACTTATAGAGTTTGAGAGCTAAATAAAAAGTCTGTATATAATAATTTCAAATTCAAAAAGTTCGGCCAGTTTTTGACCGAAGCCGAACATGGAATTCTTGGCCGACCGTTCGGCTTCGATTCGCCGAACACTATCATACATGCTTAATCCCAACAATTTATACTTTCACAGAAACACCGGTAAACTAACAGACGAATTAAGAACATAATCGGCGTCAAATTAATTCAAAGGATATCAATAGATTTTATATAAAAGTTGCCATAAGCAAGGCTAACAGAACTGAGTTAACCGTGTCTACGATGTAAAATGTTTAGGTGCCATTGACTATCAAGGAGTTCCGTTTATCGAGGGTTTCGTTGCGTTACTGGATTATTCGTACGGCGCGTTTGGGAAGAGTCGATAATGTAGCCGCTATAATCATTCGTAGTGTGTAGTTCAAAATATTAATTAACTATTTTTTCGAATTCGAAAAAGTCCCAAAATGTCCCAGGATCCCAGCACTAAAAATAGCAATCCCGAAAATTCCAGGGTTGGATTCCCTCCCTAATGTACACTGATTCTTTAAATATGCGAAATCATTTAACCGCACATATAAAAAAAATCGTATATTTTTACTCTTTAAACAAATTAAACATTTATAAAAACATTCCATCTCTTATTTTTCCTGGCATTCCGGCGAAGCTGTAACGGTAACTACGAAGATGTGCGGTTTTCAATTGAAGCCCTATTGCGAAATATGGGTCAACTCAGAGCCAACGTTTCCTGATGCCTGACTACTGCGACGACAACACACATCATCAACACTTTCCTCTGTTTGTTGTAATTAGTTTATTATGTAAACTGATGCCCTTCAGGCGCATCTGCCTTTCATGTTTTCATGTGGTTTATGGCGGTTAAGAAGTTTGTAATAAGGCAATGGAAATTCTAGCAGTAATATGCCATAGTTCAACGGTCGATTATGTGAAGCTGTCAGATGGAAGCTAACTCGAAGAGCGAAGTAGAGGAAAGAAAACATAATATACATATTATGATGACCTATGTATGTATGTACAGGACTGGTCTTCACATTTTATTGAACTAGACTCTTAAAATAAAACACATTTGTAGTCTTATATTCAAGCCAAAGTCGAGAACGGAATGTATACAACTATAATTGGCATACTTTTTAATAAACAATTTTCTATATTGTGACACTTTATTCCTGAGATCCAATTACTTTTGGCTTTTACAGTAAAATGTTTTTAAAAAATAAATTTTGTTGTTGCTATAAATATCAAATAATATAATATATATATAATATATAATATACATATTTGCTGAGATTTTAATAAAGATACAATTCAATGCTTCTTATACAGTTTGGGAGTTCTTTAAACATCCCAACATTTCCCCATATATGTACATAATCCTTGGATTTTTGTCTTAATGTCGTAACAATAATTTTCTTAAGTGGAAATATAGGGCTGATCCGACACCACTGAGATGATTCCAACCCCCTTTCCATTTGCTTTTCAAAGAAAAATTGTGTAAAATTCATTGTTTTCATTAAAGGTTTATGTAATGTAATTTTAAAACAAACAAAATTTAAACTGTTATCTGAGTCATTTAACTACCAGTATGATTTTCGAGTAGCGAGTTCCGACCCGGCATACGGCTGTTGCAATAGCTTTATCTTGAGCTTACAACCTGCTGTGCAGGGTTGCTACCTGTCATCCCAACTTTTGGCGGTCCAGTTTACTCCACCTCCACTAAATTTTAAATACATAGTAGCCCAAATCACAATCTTGTGATTTGAGATTGTAAATTTTGCCAATAGTAAATTGCCGTAATTGTGAGCAGTTTTTTTACGTTTAGCCTTGCATCACTTTTTGCAAAACACGGAACTCACAGCTGATTGGTCACAAAAACATCTGATTACATAGCAAAAACTAAAATTATTTTCGGCTGGAATTTATAGCATTTTTCTTTAACATCATTCTCAGTCCAATTTTTGTTAGGCCTTTCTCTTTTTGCGCGTCGGTTTATTTCCATTTTTGCTGATTTTGCGTTTATTTCTTAATTTTTTGTATCTGCTGTCAGATTGCAATTCAGGGTTCCAATCGCATAGCAAATATAAACTACGGGTTTTAGGTGTTGAATTTTTGCAAAGATTTTGCAATTGCATCTCTGTATATTTTGTTGGTGTAGAGCAAAAATATGCTACAAAATTTGCAATTGCAAAAATGCAAGACCATTTGCACAAGATTGTGAGTTTGGCTATTGTATTTATATTTGTTATTCTTTTTAACTTAAATAATTACCGATTTACCTAAAAATTTTTGAAACAAAAATTTTGCATTTTACAAAACATAAAATGCATTATGAAATGTAAAATACATACCAAGTTGTTCTAATATATGGCTTATTTCCAACAATATATATGGCACCTCGATGGGTCTTTATATAAGGAAGGATTCGGTTTCACCTACCTGACCTACCTGATCGGGTTAATGTCATCTTCTCCTACTCTAAATTGGCGTTTAGCATACAGCAGCAGCAAAGACCGATCGAAGTTTGGTTTCAGTTTTTTATTTCGCCCAAAAAGGCTCAAGTTGACAAAATTTTGATATCACCCGAAGTTTAGAGAAAAGGTTAAAATGATAAAATTACGTTTTGATTAGTTGATAATTGTATGGATATTTGATACGCATGGAATACGCCACCCTAATTACCTCGAAACCGTTTCTTACTAAAAGCAGTACATCTCTAAAATCTTACAAATTTATTTCTAGGCTTTATATTTTGCTCGCAAAAACTTACATACATACATAAGTAGTCAATGTAAAAAAAAGTAGAGAAATATTATGCGTCTTTCAAAGCCTCCAAAATCAATAGACAACTCAGTAAAATAGCCACCTAAATGCAAAAAAACATCACAGACATTTTACAAATGTGAATTCTTATGCCACTTGAGATCAAAGCGCATTTTCCCTGTGGATTGGATTCTTGCCCATAAATGAAGGAACAATTACACAATTGGCTGAGCACAGAACTTCCGGAAATTGAGTGCGAAAAACAAAATATTTATCTAGATTCTAGAATGTTGAATAACATGCCGATAACATATGCGCTATGGATAACATACTTTAAAAAGGCTCTGCTATGGTAACATACCACTGCACTTAAAAACAGACGACGTTTCTTAACATTGCTGGACTTGCCACTGTTGACTAGAGATGCAGGGATGCGTGATGTAAACGATTTTAACAGTATATTCTACGAATACGTTAATTAACAGAAAGTTAACTGAATTGAATTTTCTTGCTGCACTGTATTTGAATTTCATTTGTTGCGCACGAAAATATGCTAGGGAAATGATAAAATTCGCGCGGTTTTTCTGTTTTGTTCGAAGTGTACTTAAAACGTAAGCGAGACGGAAAAATCGCAATTTTGCCGCAATTTCTGAAAATTTCTGCATTTATCTGCTCTACGTGACGGCCAAAGGGTTAAGAATGCAGCGGAACGCATCCCGGGCAATTTGCGTTCCATTTCGGCGATTACGTAGTTCCCCGCCTTACGTAGTTTTTTGCACGCGTTTCTTGCACGATTTTGCATGCAAAAATTTTTCCGTTAATTTTTAGATTTTTCGCCTTTTTCGTTACGTCATTTCATCTGCATTACGTAAGAAACTTATTTTTTTATGTAATTTTTTATTTTAATTTGTTTAATTTGTTTTCTTTTCGTTGCGGGGGGTAAATCCGAAATCAAGTAAAAAAGTATGAAAAATGATTGAATCAGGAAAATTGAATTGGGGTTAAATGATAAATTATTTTTCAGTAATAGCAAAAAGGACTGATATTCATCAAAAATAATTCAAAAATTAATAACTACTTCGCACACGACGCGTATAAAGATATTGTCGTCATGACAAATTTAACGTTGAATTTTCATTCAAATTAAGAATGAATGAACAAATTACTAAAAATTTTGGTAGGAAATAAGCAAATGAAAAATGACAGAAAAGTTGAAAGCTGTAAAGAAGCAATAAATAGTAAATCCTGAAAAACAAGGCGAAAATTGTCAAATGAATATCAGATGTGCTACAAGCTAAGAACCTGCAAATGTGTGAAAATGTTCAAAAAAGGATATTTCTACGCAGCAGCAGCGGCGCAGCTTCGATTCTCTTCGAATATGCAGAGGCAATTCAAAGGAAATCGAAGCCAGCCAGCCAGACAGACTGTCTGTCTGTCCGTTCGCAGACAGACTGAAATATGAAACTCCGCCACATTGCGAAGAATATGAATAAATGAAATGAGCTATCGAACAAATGTTCAACTAGAATCATCGAAATGAAAGTGAGCGAGAAGCGCTAGAAGTTCGGCAGCTGCTTGCGAGAAGGAGTAAGAGCTATAAAAAGCCGCCGGCAGCACTGCATAATCAATCCGTTTTCGAGTATTGGTTATATATTCTACGAATACGTTAATTTTAAGCCGATTCCCAATATGCATTGTTCCAATATTAATTTTCAATTTAAATATTCAATCTATTTATAATTTATACTAAAAGGTTTTTACAATAATTCCAGCATCGCATCGATTAAATTATACGATTTTTATATATTAGGGTATATTAAACTTATGTTAAATTATATATGTAGTCTAATATATTGGCAAATGTTAAGATATTTGATACGTGAAGTACTCCACCTTGAGTTTTACTATGGCTATCGTCGTGGTTACCGTCCTATATTCCGTTCTTCGGAAAAAACTGTTTTTATATATTGACACAGTATTTCTTAAAGCACTTTATATATACGGAAACGATTTTGTCAAGTTGATGCTTTTTGTGTTGCAAAATTTACGAATAATCAAAATTTACGAAATCAATTGTTAATTACACGAAAAATGAATTGAAAATATAAATTAATATATTATAATTAATCAATGCTTTTACTTCGAGTAATTAGTCGTTTAGAAATTATTAGAATTCACATTAAAAGTCACTGATGAGGTTTTCTGGCAAAAACCGAAATAGCTATATGACCTGCCCATGTGAGCAAAATAATCCAATTCTTTGTTGTTATAAACTTAAAATCGCTTTGTTTCAGAACAGAAATAGAAAACTAGGTAATGTCATTTCCCTTTGGCAAGTCAGTCCGAATTCAATATGATATAATTAATTTTTCAAGACTAGACTTAATAAAACTGTTTCAGTTAAAACTTGGCCATACTCGAATCTCCCATGAACTCAAGCATATCCCCTTACTGTCCATATTGTAATAATAATATACCAATTAACCTGCAACACCTACTTTTAGATTGCAGAAGCTTTCAAAGTTATTGAATAAAAATTTTTCTAAATCATAACTCTATTGACCTACTTTCTGACCTATCCTTAGATAACATAACAAAAATCATAAATTTCCTAAAAATATCCAGTTTGTACTATTTAGTATAACTCATCAACAATTAATTAATAATAATTCATTAGTGTAACTTTGTATGTCTTTAAATAAGCAAAACTCTGAAGGTTGTCATTGAATTACCATATTAGTTTATAATTTTTAACTGTAAGTTAATAAATAAATAAACAACATCTTTACTAAGAAATTCTTTTTATAGGGGTATCCAAACAGAAATTACTTTATGTCATGAAGAACATGCTTCTTTTTTTTTAAATAGTAATTTTCTACCTTTTTGATATAACATACGTTTATATAAAGCGTAGTGCAAAACCCATCGCTCACTGAAGTAAAGCATAATTATTAGGAATAATGTTTTTTAATGTTTATAATATGGACCAATTTTGAAATATTAAAATCGTACGTGTCAATTTGACTACATATTTGTCTTAGACTCACATTATCTTCATAGGATATTAATATTTGTATACCCTACACCTATGGTAATAGGGTATAATAACTTTGTGCGAAAATTGTAACGCATTAAAGGAGCCCTCCTAGGTATAGGTATAAGTATATAGAAATGATCAGAAACACTTTCTTTTTTGATTTCCGGTTGTCCGTCTGTCTGTCTGTCTGTCTGTCTGCGTGTTCGGAAAAAATATAAAGAAGGAGTTGTCCGATTTCGACCAAATTTGGTACACTATCACAGTGAACCACGGGTTAGGTAAAGTGTTAAAATTAGTCAAATCGGTCGAAGGAGACGCCCACAATGGCCCTGTAAGTCCCACTACCTCAGGTTTTTTTTGATTAAATTGCTATAATTTGTCTAATTACTCATTCAAAAGAATAATATTTGGAGTTAAAGGTGAGGTGTCGATCCTCTGCAAAATACCAAAAAATAGGCGTGGTCCGCCCACTGTATAGGCGGCAACAATTTTCTGGTAAAATTGCTCTCAATTGACTACTTACTTATGCATTTAAATGAATGAAACTTAGTTCCCAAGTTTGGATATAGGTCCTACATGCAATATAAGAAAATGGGGGTGGCCTGCCCTCTATATAGGCGGTAAGCTTAAAACCCTCATAACTTCTGTAATATACACACCAGAGCAACCATATTAAAGGTCACTTCATTGCAGGTGAGAATTTCTTTATATTCTCCAAAAATGGGCGTGGTCCGCCTACCATGGGGGCAGTAAATTTAATATACCGATAATTTCTGTTGTACACCTGTCAGGGCATCAATATTTGGCATATGTAGTCCTATTAGAAATATCTTGTGGTGTGTCAAAAATGGGCGTGGTCCGCCCACTATGGGCAGCAAATTTAAAACACCCACAATTTCATTTCTTTCAGTGTATTATTACCACACTCGGTTACTTGGTGTAGGGTATTACTCTGTCGGTGAAACCCGACTGATGCTTCCTTACTTATTCATTAATTAAATGCAAATAAATAATCCAAAACATTTCTTGCAGCAATAACAATTAGAAAATCGTAACTTGTTAATCTTGTGCATTCCCATTGACTAACTAATAAAATACATAACAAATTTGATATGTCAATATTTCGTCTTAAGTTTTAACTAGAAAAAGTTGGCGGAATTGGACAATATGGCGTGGCACCTCTCATGCAGCCCAAATACTCGATGTGGTATAGCTTAGTATCTACTTATCGCCCAATAATATTACATAGATTTTGAATATCAAACATAGTTTGATCAAAGTCTGTTTCGCTCAGAAGGAGGCGTGATGGATATAGAAATAAGAACTGGCGATGCCATTTGAATATTGAAACTTTTGTATATTTCAAATTCGCTTGTGAATGTTTGATTTTACCTCGGAGTCATTTTTATACCCTACACCTATGGTAATAATAACTTTGTGCAAAAATTGTAACGCATTAAAGGAGCCATCCTATGTATAGACCTAAATATATAGAAATGCTCAGAATAACTTTGTGTTTGGATTGTCTGTCTGTCCGTCTACCTGCGCAAGAAAGAAAGAAGAAATTATCCGATTTGGACCAACTTTGGGACACAGTCGCAGTGAATCTTAATTTACTTCTAATATTGGCAACATCGGCCGAAGGACAATAGGCCTGTAAGTCCCACTACCTCGGAATTTTTCGGTAAAATTGCTTAGTTTGATTAATTACTCATTTAAAGGAATGATATTTGATATTTGAGGCAAGGTAAGGGCCTTTACGTCATACGAAATAATGGGCGTGCTCTGGCCACTATATAGGTGGTAAACGTAGGATCCTCATAACTTCCATATTATATATATCAGAGCGTCTGCCCCTAAATTCCAAAAAAATGACGTGTTCCGCCTACCATGGAGGTGGTCAATTATATATAGCGATTTTTATTTATGTTGTACACTTTCAGAATATCAATATTCCATCCATTTAAAATAATTTTTGTTAATTTAATTACGGTGTCAGCTAACCTCCTTATTAATAATTCTGCTTCCAGCTGTTATTGCAGTCTGCGCTTGGTATTTCATTTGAAATATCTAAATCTAATGTAAGTTTTGATACAATTCAATGCGTTCATGCAATTGCCAATAATGCTCCAAAAGTGGAATCTACTGAATGAGATTTCGTCTACGCTATGCACCATAAGTTAAATTTAAAGCTCCAACAAAGCCGGGTTCATTTCAGGTACACAAACAGCGAAAACTAATCATTCACATTCTCACTTTCCACGTTTTACTTTGCTTTAGGGATGGGTAACGCAGCGCTGCGTTGACTTATTGCGCTAGCGCACTGAAATGCGCCATTGCGCTGATACACTATTTGGCAACACTGTGGCGCAGTCGCGCAGTGGCGCAGTAGCGCAATAACTCGGCGCAAATTCAGTTGATACAGTGTTGCGAGCGCCCAACGATGGGTAGCGCAGCGTTGCGTTATTGTGCTAAGACTCCCTCTGTTGTCGAGAAGCAACAACAAACACGCCGGTCTGAATTCAGCGCAGTGTTGGCAGAGACTAAATATACTCTGGTGTTGCATTGACGAATTGGTAACTCAAAGCGCAAATGAACCAATTTTATTTTGCAATATTATGTATATTAATTATGTTCTACAAACATATTTAGGTCTTCATTACATTCCCAAACAAATAATATAACAAACCGGGCCATAATTTGTATATATGTATTTATAAATAATCTTTTTATTAAACAATTCAATTGTAAAAACACTTATGCACAACACTACAAACACGTACTGATACACTTGCGCTGGCTGCAGTGTATCAGCGCACAAAAATTTGCGCTATTACCCATGTCATGGCGCTGTATCATTTTGGGTATCATGGCGCAATTGAGTTAACGCACTGCGCTGGCTTCAATGTATCAACGCAATATTTGCGCTATTACCCATGCCATGGCGCTGTATCATTTTGGGTATCATGGCGCAATTGAGTTAACGCATTGCGCTGATACACTTCACTGCGCTAGCTTCAGTGTATCAGCGCACCAAAAATTGCGCCATTACCCATGCCTACTTTGCTTCAGAAGACAGGCCTCACATTTAATTTCTTTCTTCTGCTCCCACTTTCAAACTTCAGACCGATATGTGCCAGAATTCTACATAAAAACCACATCAACCGTAGTGTTTATGGCCACACTTTTCAATCAAGCCCAAGCAATACACATAGAAAATCCACAAAATTTACCTTACAAATGCCACCCACACAAATGGCTCGATCTCGATAGTTCGAGCGATAATATTCAGCGGGTCGATAACATAGTGTGCCATCGATAACAGAGTCGTTCAGTGTGGCAAAATACTTCATGCCCTTTGGCTTGCAGTTCAGCTCACATTCGGCATCATCTGTTGGTAATAAAAAAAAAACGTCAAAGATTCTTCAACAATAAGTCTGGCGGCAAAGGTTTTATTGATTCTTTGCCAAACTTGGGTACCAATAATATGCTACTTTCTAGAATTGACTGCTTGACAAATGAATGTACTTTCCTGCTACCAGAAATAGTTATCATAGTTTTTATAATGCATAAAGGGAGTTTCAATTAGTTACGACAGAAATAATCAAATTTTTATTTTCCTTACAGTGCTCTTGTTAAAAAATTAAAAAAAATTTTTGCGAAAAGTTCCACTTGGGGCCCGAGGTAGGTTACATTTTCAAACCATTTCTTCTCCCACCTAGTTTTTTTATAAAACCCAAATTTTTTACTCAAAACTCCTTTCAGTTTGGCTGTTATCATTTTGGCCTCAAAATGGGTCAAATTACCTATAGTGCAGTGTGTAGAATAAGCTCCTAAAAGGATTTTGAAGTGCTCGAACTGATTCAAAAGAAATAGCCAGACGTTTGTAACTTGAAAACAATCAATTTTTAAAAACCAAAATATCCTAAGTAGGAGAGAGGGGGGTACCTTCGTCCTTGGGACACATTCGTCAAAGGCGATTTCGGTATGAAGGAGTCATCGGACATAACTGTTTATTAGTAAACACTAACCCATAACTAGCATAAATATCTCTCACAAAGTTTGCCATCTCTATCTGAACTGCTGATAAAGTTACATTTGATTTTGTGTTTTCGCGCTTCGTTGCCGAATATTCAGGTCGGTAACGTAAGAAGTTTGTGCTGTATTTATACCATTATTTCGAACAAAATTGTATTAGTATTACTTTAATACTAATTATTTTGTAAATAAAAGTGTATTAAGTGAAAATGAAGCACTGAAATTAGAAGTAAAAAAATAAAACGAAAAAAAGTGACACCAGGGTGGACTCGTCTTTTTTTCATGGGGCACATTCGTCAATATAACTTCACAGGTACTAAAAATCGAAATCGAGTTGAAGCTTCCAAGACCCTCGAACCTGGCTTAAACCTCCCGTAACCACACAAAATTAATATTAGGGTCGATCTTAGGACTTTAAACATTATATATAACAAATAATTTATAAAAAAATTTTACAATAACTACCTTTTTTTGAAGCTCTTAAACATGATTTTGTTTTTATTTTTTTAATGCAAAATATAATAAATACGTGTTGTGTAACCAAAAACATGTCTTATTTAGCCTTATGGTAATTTAAAATGTGAATGCCGAAAGTGCCCCGCCAAATGCCGAAGCTACCCTGGCATGGGGGCACATTCAGCGAAATGACTTTTTCTTACTAATCATGAAAAAAATAATACAAACGGAACTTTTTAAAGAAATTTTAGTATAACATTTTATTGTTAAATAATGAGGTATTGTAACAGTCTAATCGGTTTTTAAATATATTAATTACCTTCTGAAATATAGGCCTTCAAAAAAAAGAGACGAAGGTACCCCCTCTCCCCTATATAGGATTGTAACTACGTTAAAGCTATTGACGTGGAAACATGGCTGCTAAAAGTAGACTATGGCGGAAAACATTTTTATTTGCAAAAAACGGCATGAAAAGTTTATTAAAAGTTAGAAGATAAAGTTAAGTTGAAAAACCGTTATGAAAATTCAATAATGAAATAACTATGTTTGTAAAAATTCAAAGTTAGTAGTCTTCATTTCAGCCATTTATAAAGAAAACTCCCCCATCATAGGAAATTAATTTAATTTTCTGGTTAGTCCGCTTTTACACGATGCGACTCGGCCCCGGAGACACGGAAGAATGTAGGAAAGAGGGGTGAAACGACAGGGGAACGCGCAAAATCGCTCGGGCAGCGATTGTGCTGCGATTTTCTGATTTTCTGACGTTCCTCTTTATTCGTTTTCGCGCTTCGCGCTGTCGACTGTAAATTAAAACTTGAAATCGAGTGAATACGTATTGCAAATAAACTGAAAAATTTACAGAACTTTACGCATAAAAGTAAATATAAAGAATAAAATGAGCAAAGAGTGGAATAAGTGCTTTAAATGTTTACAAATTACACAAATAAAACCAGCTGCAAACTCTAGTGTCAAAATGCTCGACACCAGCGAGTCGCATCGTGTAAAAGCTATGCGCGATTTCAAAGCGGAATGCGAAAAAATCGCCGGGGCCGAGTCGCATCGTGTAAAAGCGGACTTAGCTACGTGCCATTTTTACTACAATCTCAAAATGTACAGTATAAAGTTATCCTAACCTTTTATATAGGGCTCCCAAGTGTATTCACGGCCCTGAAAGTTTACTTCATTGTAGGTGGCACATTGCTCCAAGCGAAAATCTTGAGTTTTGTCGGCGCAGTGCTGAAATAATAAAATTAGAATTATTTGTGAAAATAAATAGATGTACGTAGATTTTGTGTTTATTTTGAAATTCCAAAACTCCTACCTGATCATTACAGAGATGATAACGCCGATAGACGCCGATGCAGTCGTTGCTTATGTAGCGCTTGCCCGTTGAGGAATTGCTGTAAATATTTACAAAAACAAAGAATCATAAATAGCCATTCAACTATGAGTAATAGTTCGACAAAGCCTTGAAAATATGCGAACGTTTAAAATATATGAGGTATATGCCAAATATGAGACAATACTGACGACGCGCACGTTTTTAAAATATGTCCCAATGAGTTCTGACAATGGGCAATGTGACACAAAGTCATATCAAACAGAAAAAAAGTAGGAATAATTTAAATATGGCATACTGCACACATGGCCTCCCTCGCCCCCTAAGAAAAGAGCGCCACAATTGATGACATATGTAAATAATAAAATTATATAAAAAAAAACTTTTTAAAAATAAGCTTTAATTTATTTAATGTACTAAAAAGTAGAAAATAAATGGTTTTTAAGTCACCTGTATCTTACTATCCATAAAAGCTTGGGGCGCTCATGTGTTCAATATTTGTCAAACAGTTACCACAATATTTTATTTAAATAATTTTTTGCAAATAGATTCTAGTAATGAAAGATATTTTGAATATGGATATTGAGCGCACAAGCTTTTATTGATAGTAAGATACAGGTGACTTAAAAACCATTTATTTTCTACTTTTTAGTACATTAAATAAATTAAAGCTTATTTTTAAAAAGTTTTTTTTTATATAATTTTATTTTCTACTTTTTAGTCTTCCATAAATTCAATTTTAGAGCTCTGAAATTTTTCACAAAAAGAATTTAAAACTTGCAGAGCAGTACACAATATTTAGGGTATTCACAGTGTCTCCTATCGTCATATCCTCAATTTAACAAATAATACGGCTGTGATCGACCCTAATATTCGTGGCATATTTGTGACGCGGTGAGTTGTTGCTATTTTGCCAGCAGGGCGCGGCAAGTAAGTTCCTATCGTTTTTCATTGATGTGTGGTGTACCTATAATTATAAACTGAAGCCCAAGTGTGTAGTTGCTTGAAAAGTGCCACGCCCCTTGTCCTACGCCCATAAATTTTTCCAGTGGAACGACACATCCAAGAGGCGACTGCATACGAAATTTCAATGCTGCACGACCTTTAGTTCCAAAGCTATTCTATATAAACGATTTTGTTTGTATGGGCGGTGCCACGCCCCCTTATCCAGTGCCCGCCTTATTTTCTCAGTAGAAGGATATGGATATGTAGTAAGTTCCTACCGAGTTTCATTGATGTGTAATTTGTAGTTCTAAAGTTATACACACGCCCCTTATCCTACGCCCATAAAATTTTACCAGTGGGACGACACATCCAAGAGGCGACTGCATACGAAATTTCAATGCTGCACGACCTTTAGTTCCAAAGCTAATCGAGATCAAAAATTTTGTTTGTATGGGGGGTGCCACGCCCCCTTATCCTACGCCCATAAAATTTTACCAGTGGGACAACACATCCAAGAGGCGACTGCATACGAAATTTCAATACTGCACGACCTTTAGTTCCAAAGCTAATCGAGATCAAAAATTTTGTTTGTATGGGGGGTGCCACGCCCCCTTATCCAGTGCCCCCTTATTTTCTCAGTAGAAGGATATGGATATGTAGTAAGTTCCTACCGAGTTTCATTGATGTGTGATTTTTAGTTCTAAAGTTATACACAAATCTGGAGTTGATAAAAAAGTGCCACCCCCTTATCCTACGCCCATAAAATTTTACCAGTGGGACAACACATCCAAGAGGCGACTGCATACGAAATTTCAATGCTGCACGACCTTTAGTTCCAAAGCTAATCGAGATC
The DNA here is from genome assembly GCA_963457695.1 of Neria commutata. Classification (NCBI taxonomy): domain Eukaryota; kingdom Metazoa; phylum Arthropoda; class Insecta; order Diptera; family Micropezidae; genus Neria; species Neria commutata. Next base: position 39,548,304 of record OY735246.1, read on the forward strand.
AAAAATTTTGTTTGTATGGGGGGTGCCACGCCCCCTCATCCTACGCCCATAAAATTTTACCAGTGGGACAACACATCCAAGAGGCGACTGCATACGAAATTTCAATGCTGCACGACCTTTAGTTCCAAAGCTAATCGAGATCAAAAATTTTGTTTGTATGGGGGGTGCCACGCCCTTTCATCCTACGCCCATAAAATTTTACCAGTGGGACAACACATCCAAGAGGCGACTGCATACGAAATTTCAATGCTGCACGACCTTTAGTTCCAAAGCTAATCGAGATCAAAAATTTTGTTTGTATGGGGGGTGCCACGCCCTTTCATCCTACGCCCATAAAATTTTACCAGTGGGACAACACATCCAAGAGGCGACTGCATACGAAATTTCAATGCTGCACGACCTTTAGTTCCAAACCTAATCGAGATCAAAAATTTTGTTTGTATGGGGGGTGCCACGCCCCCTCATCCTACGCCCATAAAATTTTACCAGTGGGACAACACATCCAAGAGGCGACTGCATACGAAATTTCAATACTGCACGACCTTTAGTTCCAAAGCTAATCGAGATCAAAAATTTTGTTTGTATGGGGGGTGCCACGCCCCCTTATCCAGTGCCCCCTTATTTTCTCAGTAGAAGGATATGGATATGTAGTAAGTTCCTACCGAGTTTCATTGATGTGTGATTTTTAGTTCTAAAGTTATACACAAATCTGGAGTTGATAAAAAAGTGCCACGCCCCTTATCCTACGCCCATAAAATTTTACCAGTGGGACGACACATCCAAGAGGCGACTGCATACGAAATTTCAATGCTGCACGACCTTTAGTTCCAAAGCTAATCGAGATCAAAAATTTTGTTTGTATGGGGGGTGCCACGCCCCCTTATCCTACGCCCATAAAATTTTACCAGTGGGACAACACATCCAAGAGGCGACTGCATACGAAATTTCAATACTGCACGACCTTTAGTTCCAAAGCTAATCGAGATCAAAAATTTTGTTTGTATGGGGGGTGCCACGCCCCCTTATCCAGTGCCCCCTTATTTTCTCAGTAGAAGGATATGGATATGTAGTAAGTTCCTACCGAGTTTCATTGATGTGTGATTTTTAGTTCTAAAGTTATACACAAATCTGGAGTTGATAAAAAAGTGCCACGCCCCTTATCCTACGCCCATAAAATTTTACCAGTGGGACAACACATCCAAGAGGCGACTGCATACGAAATTTCAATGCTGCACGACCTTTAGTTCCAAAGCTAATCGAGATCAAAAATTTTGTTTGTATGGGGGGTGCCACGCCCCCTCATCCTACGCCCATAAAATTTTACCAGTGGGACAACACATCCAAGAGGCGACTGCATACGAAATTTCAATGCTGCACGACCTTTAGTTCCAAAGCTAATCGAGATCAAAAATTTTGTTTGTATGGGGGGTGCCACGCCCTTTCATCCTACGCCCATAAAATTTTACCAGTGGGACAACACATCCAAGAGGCGACTGCATACGAAATTTCAATGCTGCACGACATTTAGTTCCAAAGCTAATCGAGATCAAAAATTTTGTTTGTATGGGGGGTGCCACGCCCCCTTATCCAGTGATCCCCTTATTTTCTCAGTAGAAGGATAGGGATATGTAGTAAGTTCCTACCGAGTTTCATTGATGTGTGATGTGTAGTTCTAAAGTTATACACAAATCTGGAGTTTATAAAAAAGTGCCACGCCCCTTATCCTACGCCCATAAAATTTATTGATTCATGTATTGGGCTCTAGATTAGGCATGTATGCAAAGTTTCAGATCTCTAAGTAGTCGGGAAGTGGGTGAAAAATTTATTACTAGATTTGACGACATACATACCGGATGTGAACCTAATATAAAGCTTATAAAAATGTCAGACAATATGAAGAGTATCAAGGAACTATGTAGAAGAGTAGTAAGGGAAGTGTGGGACTGGAACTAACTAGGAGCCATTTTAATGAGTTTTTCAACGCTTGCGCTTCACAACGTATCATATCAATTTTATAAAGTTGGACAACGAACAACACTTTCGCGCAATGTGTTAAGTATGCAATATGTATACCCTACAGACGAGGTCGTGGGGTTTATGCGATGGTATACATTGTAACATGTATACCATACGCAATGTTTATGTATTATACATGTTACCAGGGGCGGGGTTGCGTTCCAGGGCATGAAGGACACGAAGGCAATGAACTGCCTAGTCAAAAACGGAGCACTAAGTCCCTGCATTGGTCCTGAACCCTTCTGCAAATTGTTGAAATGCATACAGCGGAAGTAGTAAGGAAATGGGAGAAATCTAAATGTAATGCCTACTGGACAAACAGATCAGGAATAAAATTATATAAAAAAAAACTTTTTAAAAATAAGCTTTAATTTATTTAATGTACTAAAAAGTAGAAAATAAATTGTTTTTAAGTCACCTGTATCTTACTGTCCATAAAAGCTTGAGGCGCTCATGTGTTCAATATTTGTCAAACAGTTACCACAATATTTTATTAAAATAATTTTTTGCAAATAGATTCTAGTAATGAAAGATATTTTGAATATGGATATTGAGCGCACAAGCTTTTATTAATAGTAAGATACAGGTGACTTGGAAACAATTTATTTTCTACTTTTTAGAAAATTAAATAAGTTAAAGCTTATTTTAAAAAAGTTTTTTTTTATATAATTTTATTTTCTACTTTTTGGTCTTCCATAAATTCAATTTTAGAGCTCTGAAATTTTTCGCAAAAAGAATTTAAAACTTGCAGAGCAGTACACAATATTTAGGGTATTCACAGTGTTTCCTATCGTCATATGTCATATCCTCAATTTAACAAATAATACGGCTGTGATCGACCCTAATATTCGTGGCATATTTGTGGCGCGTTCCTATCGTTTTTCATTGATGTGTGATGTGTAGTTCTAAAGTTATACACAAATTTGGAGTTAATAAAAAAGTGCCACGCCCCTTATACTACGCCCATTAAACTTTACCCATGGGACGACACATTCAAGAGGCGACTGCATACGATATTTCAATGCTGCACGACCTTTAGTTCCAAAGCTAATCGAGATAAAAAAATTTGTTTGTATGGGCGGTGCCACGCCCCCTTATCCAGTGTCCGCCTTATTTTCTCAGTAGAAGGATATGGATATGTAGTAAGCTCCTACCGAGTTTTATTGATGTGTGATGTGTAGTTCTAAAGTTATACACAAATCTGGAGTTGATAAAAAAGTGCCACGCCCCTTATCCCACGCCCATAAAATTTATGGATTCATGTATCGTGCTCGTGTTTAGGCATGTATGCAAAGTTTCAGATCTCTAAGTAGTCGGGAAGTGGGTGAAAATTGATTACTAAATTTGACGACATACATACCTGATGTGAACCTAATATCTATATATATTAAAGAAAGTTTATTTTTATGTTCGAACGCTTATAAGTCAAGAACGGCTGGACCGATTTTTATGATATTTGATTTGTTGGATTCGTCTCCACCCCGAATAGCAGAATAGCTATTAAAACATCGAATTGGACAAGAGGGCGTGGCACCGCCCATACAACCCAAATTTTTGATCTCGAATAGCTTTGGAACTAAAGGTCGTGCAGCATTGAAATATCGTATGCAGTCGCCTCTTGGATGCGTCGTCCCACTGGTAAAATTGTATGGGCATAAGTAAAAGGGCATGGCACTTTTCAAACATCTGATACTCATTGCGACATGACAATCGCTGAATCAATTGTTTCTGCATCTCCAAGTCAGATATGCACACTAATTGCTATCCTTATTTCAACATTCTTCCCATCGAATCCATGTGAACTGTTGTACAAGGATGACAAATCGAATACAGGTCAGTTCAGGTTTCGATTTCGAGGTGAATGAGGAGATAAATAACCAGGCTTTGTTATTGATCGAAGACACGTGTTACCTCATGTGCACCAGTAATCAAGTTAGGAATGCCAACGCCATGTCGTGGAATGAACGACGGTTTCAATCGAGAATTGAAACGTTAATTCTATCGAGATGCATTCATCCAATCAGTTTCAACGAATGTATCCCCAACAGAAGGAAATGGACGATACGTTAATGAAGGCATGATGGAAATGGTGGCTTATATTTGGGAAGACATTCCAATCAAAGTCATTCAATGTTAGACCGCGGCCGATGAAATAAAAGCCTGCCTCGATGAATGATCGATTCTGTGGCGCTATGTGAAGAAACTTCAGCTGACGACAAATATGCGAGTTGCACTGCTAAACGATCCATTGCTGAAGATTTCTCTAAGCAATCTCTGACTATCGGTAATGGCCATGTTCCTGTCGACGAATCGAACAGATTGATTTCGTTTCCGCTGTATTTTTGCAATTTTGTTTCAACGAAGGAGGAGTTCATCTACAAAGTGTTCCCAAACATCATTACTAACCACAAAAATCACAATTGGTTCAGGGAACGAGCAATTTTTGCGGCAAAGACAAGGATGTGGATCAATTAAGCTTCACCATTCTATGTCAAATCGTTGGTCCACCGTATCCCTTAAAATCCATAGACTGTGTAAGAAATGAAGACGAAGCAACAAACTATTCAACTGAATTTTTAAACTCATTGGATCTGCCTGGCTGGCCACCGCACAATTTACAGCTGAAGGTTGTCTCGGTAGTCATCATGTTTCGAAATCTGAGCCAACCAAAACTATGAACTACGGAACGCGTTTGGTGCTGAGAAAATTCATGGGAATTGTGATTAACATGACGCTACTCAAAGGAAAGTTCAAAGGTGATAAAGTTCTTATTCCGAGAGTTCCGAAGTTCTCAAAGGATATTTACTGTGAAAGCCTCTTCGCGAACAACCCTTTTTCATGGAAAGTCAACCTTTGGATTTGACTACCCCAGATGGTACCCACGACTGTGGTAATCCACCCGCGTTGGACTCGGCTGAGGCAAGGACTCTGGGGGCCTCAACTTCTATGATTTACACGGCTGAGGATAGCTCCTCGAGCCAATTCCTTTCGGACTTTTTCGAAAGAGTCCAGGTAGCGATTGGCGATTCAGATGGCAGCGAATTAGCTGCCTCACAAATCTGCCAGTGGCTATCTAGCCACCTTCCCACCCCCAAATCGCAATCGACTGAACTGGATGACGGAAAAGCAGCAATGCAGACTACGCATACTGATCAGCCTATGGCGGAGGCCGTGATCCCGGATGAAGCTGGTCTGCGGCCGGACGTCCAACTTGAGACCAAGCCGGCACCAGCCGTCAACCGATCAGGCCTGTCCAAATCTCGGCATAGAAAGCTAAGAAGACGGGCAAGGGAATTGGGAAAGACCACTGAGGCTACCTCTACCACGGCCATGGATGTTGGCAAGAGACCCAGATCGACAGAAGTCACTCCGACTGAAGCCGACTCGGGCGCTTCCCCAAAACCAAGGTTCGAGGCTGAGTAAGGGGAAAAGGCAGAAACTTGTCGCTGCCCCATCCCCAAAGCCAAATCCGGCGAATGGAGCCCCTACTCGAGTGGGTCACCAGAGTGCGGAAGGTGAGGCTGACAAGGCCGGAACCTACCGCGCTGTGGAACCACTCGATGAAGGTCCTTCCACGAGCCGAGCCGCCGAGAAAGCCATAGAGGGGACCCACGCTTAGCGAAGTGGTTTCTTCCTCATTTGTGGCTAATATCGGCAAAATGGGAGAGGACCGCAGGATGAATGGGGCAGAGCTGTCGCACTGTCATGATCATCTCTTCCGTTATGGGAATAGCAACGGCGTCATCGTCGTAAAATGCTCTTCTCAGGGCTCCTTCGATCTTATGAGAGAGGCAGTGCGGTCTATTCCCCCTCTGGGCAATGCAAAGTTTGCTTTCTATGAAGGCGCCGATCTGCCCAGGCTCGTCCGGGGCATCTGCTGGATTCCTTGTCCACACAGGAACACCAAGATTGTCCTGGATGGCCTTCGTGCGCAAAACCAGGGTCTCGACACTGGCTGCTGGAGAGTCTACTCCCACAGGAATGAGAAGAGCCAGGATGGTGAGGATGGCTTGACCCTTGTTGTGGGCCTAGACCAGAGCTCAGTGGAGATTCTCAGGTCCAGGTACGACCTGAGATCCTACTTCCACTTGGGAAGGATAAAGTTCCGATTAAATTCCAGGCGCTAGTGGAGTCTCAGCTACGGATCAATATCGCATGATATTCACCCAGATCAACTTGCAACACTCCAAATCTGCTACTGCACTCTTAAGTAGGAGACTTTCCGTGGTGCACACATTCCCTCACATAGCATCTATTCAAGAACCTTGGGTTTTCAATAAACGCATTTGCGGTCTTGGGGGTGTTCGAGGGTTCTCGATACTGGCAGACGAGGGCTCCGACAGACCGAGGACGTGTCTGGCAGTGTCAAATGTGCTAGACGTTACCAAGCTTGGGCAATTTTGCTGTCAAGACTTTGTGACGGCTAGCATCGGCCTGAAGTGTGATGGCAAATGGCTTAAATTTGTCGTCGCCTCAGCCTACTTTTCCTATGACTCAGTGCTTCCTCCTCCTCCTAAGGTTGCATCTGAGCTCATAGAGTACTGCGAATCGAAGGGTTTGGGCTGATTATCTGTTGCGATGCCAACTCCCAGCACTCCATCTGGGGAAGTAGCAAATGCAACTATCGAGGGCAAAAACTTTTTGATTTCATACTGTCTTCTGGTCTGAACATCGAGAACGTGGGGAACAAACCCACGTTCGTGACCTCTAGAAGACAGGAAGTGATAGACCTGACACTGTCCAACCACAGACTCAGCGCACCTATCACTAACTGGCGGGTGCTGTCAGAAGATTCTCTTTCTGACCATCGATACATCGAATTCCAGCTTGACTGCGGTACACACATTCCACTGCTGAGCAGGAATCCGAGAAAAACCAATTGGGAAAAATTCAGGGAGACGCTGGAATTAAAAACTTCGGCCAATCCTGATGTCAGGACAAAGAACAATATTGAGTCCGTTGCTCACAAGCTGAGTACGGACCTTGTTAGTAGCTTTGAACAGGCTTGCCCGGTTAGGAAGGCTCTGAGCAGGACACCGGTTCCGTGGTGGAACGCTGACCTCCAGAACCTGAGAAAGGAATCCAGGAAACTATTCAACCGTGCTTTAAAAACGGGTGGGGAGGCTGACTGGGCTCAATACCGATCCAAGCAGAGGGAGTATAAGAGGCTGGTTCGTGAATCGAAAACTGCCTCCTATAGGAACTTCTGTGGCCAGATTGAATCGCTTAGCGAGACCAGCAGGCTGATTAAGATGCTGAAAAGCGACCGAAAGGCCAAGCTGGAATCGCTTCGCAGGTCTGACGGCTCGTACACTGAGATCAAGGAGGAGACCATGCAGCTTCTCTTTGAGACTCACTCTTCGGGCAATCAAATTTCGGTGGGACCCCTGCCTTCTATAACTGGTGTGTCCACAACGGAGGAAGTTGGGCCCTCAAGGAGGGACTGGTACATTGCATACAGAATTGTTAACGACTCGGCGATTAGATACGCTATATCTGCGTTCGAAAACTATAAGTCGCCAGGTCTGGATGGGATTTACCCGGCCCTTCTGAAAGAGGGACTAGCACAGATAGCACCAACCTTGAAGAAACTCTTCATCGCTTGTATTGCTCTGGCGTATGTTCCCTTCCCATGGCGGTTGGCGAGAGTGGCTTTCATTCCGAAAATAGGAAATCAGCATGTCCTCCTTATTGCTGAAGGGATTGGAGAAACTTGTTGAGCTGCACATCCGCAAGGCGCTGCTTCAGCATCCCCTCTCGTCCGCGCAACATGCTTACCAACGCGGAATATCCTGAGAAACAGCGCTACAAAACCTGGTTGGTAGGATTGAGTGTGCTGTGGACAGGAAAGACTATGCAATGGGCATTTTCGCGGACATTGAGGGTGCGTTTGATAATGCGGCCTTTGAAGGAATGTGTAGCGCAGCTAGCTCTCATGGAGTGGATCCCACGACAGTAAATTGGCTCCGGTCAATGCTGAAGTGCAGGACCGCGGTGCTGGGCGGGGAGGAGCACAGGTTTGTCATGACGGAGGTGAAGAGAGGCTGCCCGCAAGGCGGTGTCCTTTCCCCTCTGCTCTGGTGCTTGCTGATCGACTCCCTGCTTTGCTCACTCAACGAGTCCGGGGTCTACGCCCAAACCTACGCGGATGATGTACGGGTTCATCCATTAGAGTCGTGTGTCGAAAGGTACAAGCTGCGTTGGATATAATTCACTTGTGGTGCATGAGCAATGGCTTGTCTGTCAATCCTCTCAAAACTGGAGTAGTTCTCTTCACCAGACGGCGAAAGATTGATGGCCTTGTCCTGCCTGTTCTAGGGGGAGTAACTTTCCAACTCTCTAGGGAAATAAAATATCTTGGATCCTCGATAGCAAACTTCTCTGGAGCAGTCATGTTGAATCAAAAACTTCAAAAGCTCTTTCTGCCTTCTGGCATTGTAGGGGTGTGTTTGGTAAAACGTGGGGTCTTTCGCCCAAAAGAGTCCTTTGGCTCTACACGTCGATGATTCGACCAATAATCTCGTATGCGTCTGTAGTTTGGTTCAGCAGGCTCTCTCGCCAATGCGTCATTGCCTCGCTGGGGCTACTACAAAGAACAGTGTGTCTTGGTTGTACGGGAGCTTTCCCGACCACCCCTGGCCCTGCTCTAGACGTGATACTCAACATTCCACCCCTGGACATTTTCATCCGAGGTGAAGCCGCGAAGGCCTGCTTCAGATTGAAACAAGCAGGGATGTGGTTTAAATCGCATCGGGGCGTGCATAACTCTACGCAGACCTCTCTACCATTCTTGGATGGAATGAGCATGCCGTCTGATGTATTAGTTCCGCACCTCGAACTCCGGCGCAGATACCAAGTTTCCTTTCCTGAACGCGACAGCTGGCTTTCGTCAGCCGAGCCAGGCAGGGGGTGTTGTAGAGTCTTTACAGACGGGTCCAGAACTGACGAAGGTTCAGGAGCTGGTGTGTATTTTGAGGAAAACGACACAAACCTTCACTATCCATTGGGAAAGCATGCATCCGTCTTTCAGGCGGAAGTCTTTGCAATCCTAAAGGCTATGGACTTCGTCAGGGAAAGTGGATGGTCTGGCAAGAGTATTAGCGTCTGTAGTGACAGTCAGGCTGCACTTATGGCCTTGCTCAACCCAATCACCACCTCCAAGACAGTCAAAGAGTGTAAACCCAAGCTTAACAGCGTAGGCTTTCACAACTCACTCGCCCTCTTTTGGGTACCGGGGTACTTCGGCGTGTCCGGAAATGAAGTGTCCGATGAACTTGCAAGATCAGGTTCTGAAGACCACTTTCTGGGCCTGCCTTCTTCCATGGTCAAAGCGTCCATAAACGACTGGGTTGTTTCTCAACACGGTCAAAGATGGGCCGGGCTAGCTGGATTGCAGACAGACGAAGCTCCTGCTTCCAACCGTCGACAAAGGAAAGTCCTCTTTTCTTAGGTCTCTAAACCGTAAGGACTGTAGACTTCTTGTGGGCGTCCTGACCGGTCATACCTCCTGAGCAAAACACCTGAGTGCGATGGGTCTGGCCGACGACAGCGTCTGTGAGAGCTGTCTGTAGGACGAGGATACCGTTACCCACTTCTTATGCGAGTGTCCCGCCTTTTCCAGGTCGCGATTGCAGCTGCTGGAGTCAGACGTGGTGAGAACCGATCAACTAAGTTCTTTGCCACCATCGAAAATCCTCCGCTTTATTAAAAGCTCAGGAAAATTTCAGTAAAAGGAATTCACTTACCAGTACAATGGACAAATACTTGTCTGCGTGCTGGTAGGTTTTTTCATATTCCGACAAAAAAAAAAATATTTCATTCGAGTTTAAATGAATTAAATTTCCGATTCGTCTTGCATAGAATAGGATACTGAATTCAACTGCATTCGAAAAATGTCGCATTCAATTAATATTTTAAATTATTTCAAAAAAAATATCAATTTTGCGCGGAACGAAGTCCGCTGGTCCACTAGTAAAGCTTATAAAAAGGCAAGCAATGAGACTCCTGACCTCAAAAAAAACCATATCAAAAGGTATATCGGGTTTAACATGGAGGAACTCCACATCTTCAAAGAGTTTCGTACAGGCCACTGCAATCTTCGATACCACCTGATGAAGATGGATTTATTTGACACGGATATGTACCGACTATGCGAGACAGAGACTGAAACGTCCGAGCACATTTTATGTGATTGTCCTGCAAACAGTAGGAACAGAAACATCCATCAAGGAGGCTACTCAGTGCCTTCTCAGAAAGCATGGAACATCAAACCCAGCAAAGGTCTTCTAACAACACCAATACCAGGGGCGGACTCTAAAAAAATTATGGTAGTATAGTAGGAAAAATTTAGAACGTCATACTAAATACAGAAAATTATTATATATTCATATATGTACATATGAATATTTTATCCGGCATTAAAATATAAAACATTGTGTGGGTTAAGAATATATAAGCTTTAAATGACTCGGAAAATTTGTTGTTCGAAAAACACTATTGGTGGTTTTGAATAGTAAAAAAATATCATATTTTGTTCATTAAAAATAATAGCAATAATTGATTAGCACAACAACCCGTGTGGCCTAGCTTTCTCCCATTAAAACGTGTGTGGCTGCCATATTTTTCACAAATTAACGGGACCTGTATAAAACGAGTCCGAACGGGTTGATAAGCTTTTCATGGCAAAGAATATTCCCGGAGAATTACCAATTCATCGCAAGGTCGTGCCGCGCAAAGAAACAATTTGAAAACAAATTCTCTTTGTATTAGATGTTATGTGTCAGACTGAGAGTTGAACCCAGGTCCTCCCGCATCAGCGGCCAAGCACTTAGTCCACTGAGCCACAGCGGCGTCATTAAAAAATGCATAGTCATAAAAAAATGTGCACGTGTATGGTTTGTCCACATTACATTATATTAAGTGGCTTTAAAGGATATGGAGCGATTTCTTTTGGGATGCATCCGCAATATCCTGCGGCTCTGGATATGCATAAATTTACGTGCTTCAGTTTTGAGTATTTTGCTCATTCGGTTCAAATCACTTTTTGATTTAATTGTCAAGGAATGTATCTTACTTCTTACTTAACAGGGTGGAAGCTTGAATACATAACTTCATTGAACAACCTAAACTTTACACGAATTACACCGGATAATCAAAAATATCATGAACCATTATAACGTAGATATGCGGCAAATAATCATAAAACTATTTATTAAAGTTATAGATAGGCGGTGGCGCAATAAATGTACTGTGACTGTACTGTACTGTACTGTACTGTACTGTACTGTACTGTACTGTACTGTACTGTACTGTACTGTACTGTACTGTACTGTACTGTACGGTACTGTGTGTATATTAAAAGGCAGTTGTGCCATTACATAATATTGGTTACAATTTAACAAATATTTACACAAATAATGTTTTGACCGAATATTTTTATGTCTACTAAACAAGGACTTCTAAATGTTTTATAAGTGTTTTAATAAGCAATACTCACAGTGAGCAATAATATATTTAAATTTTGGTTATTTTCTAACGGTAGTGGTCAAATTTCGATTAGAGTTTCTAAAAAGAGCTTTGCCATTACCATTAAACGCTTCATTGGCAATGCTAAACTGAATGAAATATTTTGTAGACGATAAATTTAATACATTCACAATTTTATTTCTTTCAGAGGACCCACCGCTCCACGCCTTACTTGGTGTAGGGTACTATTCTGTCGGGCTAACCCGACTGATCCTTCCTTACTTGTTCACATTGCCACTTAACACTTCTCTAGAAATGAGTAGATTCGCATAATCCAACTAAAGCGTGTTAAACTTAAGAAAAAGCCCATATCTTTTATGTATGTAAGTATTTTTCTAGTAAATTATATTACATAATATGAAATATTTCCAATTAGTTTGCGTATAGCAGCATTCGGGAGACAAGGAACCCTGCACAGAGAGCTGAAATTTCCCAAATAAATTTTATATTATGGTTTGGCTAAACATATAGTGCAATCAATAGAAACAAATGTAAAGTTTTTCTTATTGCATCAAAACTTTAAAATTAGCTGAAGCAGGAAATAATACAGCAGCTTTGGAGCGCATTGAGAAGTCGCTGCACGCCCTTTAAAAGTACAAAACTATGTTCCGTCTTTATATTCACTTTGTGCTCAACGTTTAATTACGAATTCGTGCAGAAATTCTATTAAAATACAACGTTTCTTTTCTTTTGCCTCGCAGAGTATTTCGAATGTCTAGTGTAATGTGAAGTTGACATATGACGCATACAGCCCAATTTGATGTACATAGTATACGATATATGTAAGTGAATGTCAGTAAATTATATAATGACACAATTGTAGGAATCCCCTTTACAATGGAAGTGTAGTAGTGTACTGTAAATTTTCGAAGAAGACAAATTATAAATAGTAAAATTTTTAAAGTTGTTCACTATTCGATGCCAAAAGATTGATTTTTTATATTATAATTGTATGTTGTGGGTGTGGGAGTGGCGTTACTCCGATATTCAGGCATGTGATGGAAATCGTACGAATTCAAAACGAAAAAGAAATTTCAAATCGTACGAATTCAAAAAGAAATGAAATTTGAAATCGTACGAATTCGTTTTACGTGTGATGGAAATCGAACGATTTCATTTCAAATTTCGGAATTTATGTATATTCAACATGAGCAATTCAAAACAATACAATGCCCTGTGATGAAATTCGATTTTTACGATTTCATTTCGATTTGAAATCGCACCGAACGACGCTCGGTTTTGAAAATGAAACATATCACAAGGCAAATCGATTTTACTCGCCTTTTCGTACGATTACGATTTCTATCACATGCCTGATTATTGAATCTTTGCATGGCCAGCCAGTCATGACAAATTTCATGTATGTATGCATATATCTATAGGTTTCTGAGATATATCCATTCCCTAAGAAGTGACAGACAGAACGACTTATTCACTTAACCCTCTAAATTCCCAGACCTTTCTATAAAGCACAAAAACACTTGTAGCTTAATTTATTTTCGATCCAAGCGGTTTCTACGATTGTAAAGGAAATATGTATGTAAGTGTTGATGTGTTTGGCGTTGATGTAGCATCTGCCGATCACCTGTTAGGCCAGTTGAAAGGGAAAGATTGTAGAAAAAACGCGTTTTTAATTTAAAACAAAATTCAAATAAATTCCAATTTTGGGCGTACCGAATTAAAAAAAATATCTGTGGATAAGAAAAACTATAATCTTTCATATAGCGTTTGTTTTGGTTTCCTTAAGTGCATTTATCAATGTAAATTTTCAAATTTGCAACGGCCGCCTGTAGGCGGACCTGGGCAGTCGAGTGAAATTTTTTTGCGATGCATTTTAGTGATTCACCAGTTTTCAATAAATGTGTTGGTCATTTTTATTGAATGTTTCTTTGCTTTTGCTTGTTATTGTCCATGTCGCGCCGTAAATAATATTACAAACTATCTGCAATGTCAGAGGAGGGAATGAATTCAATCTATTTCGACGATGACACTGGTGTAGAAGAAGTTTTCGATAGTGACGATTATATTGTTGACCCAAATAACACTTTCGGATTAATTCGACTGAATAAGTGTGAATAAGTGTTTCACTCGACTCCGACTAGGCCACACGTTATTGACACATGGGTATCTGATGGAAAAGAAGCCGCAACCATCTTGTCAATTTTGTCAAAACTGCTTATTAACCATTTCCCACCTTCTCTCAGATTGCCCGTCCCTCATTAACACCCGTTTTTCCATCTTCCAAAACCAAAACCCTTACGAACTCCTTCTCGATCCCACAGAACATAATATTAAAACAATTTACACTTTTCTAGAACAAATTAATGTCAACAAATTAATATAATTTTTAGAAATATATTTAAGCTAATTTAACCAAAATCATTTGTAACCGAAGCCGATAGCTCTGGCAGCAGTGCTTCCTTAATTATAATTTGCAATTATAATTAAACTTAATAAATTAATTTTAAAAAATAATTCGACTGAAATTAGAGAAGCATTGGTTGCAAGTGTGAATATCAGGAAAATAAATTTGAATAAATCGCAGATGAAAGAACCGGTACATCATCACAATTGCCAAACACTTCATCTGCCGCTAATGATACTGTGCTTGATCCTGTGCCTAGGTATACTGCAAAAAATATGATATACTATAAAAAGCTTACATATCTATCTGAATTACAACTACCTACTATCTTTCTAGGAAGAAAAATTTATTCTGGTGATGGCGATAACGCCATTCCAGAAGATGCATCAGATCTTGGTGTTTCATCGAATGTCGTAATTCGTTTGCAACCATACCTTCTACTTAGATAATTTTCATATATCGCTGGGTCTGGTGATGTATCTCAAGAGTTGTGGAACTTATAGCTTGGGTATAGTGCGCACGAATCGTGTTCCGAATAGTAAATTGTCGAGCGAAGCAGAATCGGCCACCAAATAGGTCCATCGAGGATATTCCGAGGAATATGTTGCCAGCGCATACGGAATCGATATAAGCAATGTTTTGTTGCAAGATAACAAAACTGTTCGTTTGCTGTCGACTTACGTTGGTATCAAAACTTTTAGGTCACGAAATATTGATGAGCAACAACCAAAAGCAATACTTTGGGGCCAAAACAAAACAGCAAACGGAATAAAAAATAAGTATAACCGTCTCATGGGTGGAATCGACCTCTTGGATGGACTAATAGATCGATATTACATTCGCGCTAAGACAAGGAAGTGGACAAATCGAGTCTTTTTATAAGCTTTTTATTAACTTCACTTCAGGTTTGTATGTTTGTATGTATGTACATATGACGCACCCAGAGCAAAAACGACTTTTATACCTGCACAGCGCATGTGCGCAATGAGGCGAAAATTGACACTCGAAGCGTTTTTGCTCTGTGCGCGTCATATGTACATATGTAGTCAAATCTAGTAATTAATTTTTCACCCACTTCCCGACTACTTAGGGATCTGAAACTTTGCATACATGCGCAAACACGCTGACAATACATGAATCAATCAAAATATTAAATTTTTTCACTTTAAACAAAGTTATTAGCGAAACTGCAATAGTCAATCAGAGCACAGACAGAAGAAGAAGCACGTAGGGACAGACGGGCCAGGAGCTGTTTAATCGCATTTTATATAATTTTGCCGAATTTATAGAATACGAAATCTGTAATGACCTAGATTTATGCCTGATTTAGGCCCGCACAAATAATATTATATAAATATTTCATTAAATCACATCAAATACATGAACAAATGTTCCGAGACAGACGGGCAAGGAGAAGCGCTGGTATTCAACGGAAAACAACGAAAACCAAGAAAAGGGCGGACGGCAAAGAAACGTACTCTTATCAAATTAAATAGAACTAGTAATAACTACCGATTATCGGGTGTGCCCTATGACATAGCTACAGTAAATTGTTAAAAAAATGTACTTAATATGGTTGCCAAAGTTTTCCAAATCTATTCAGCAGGCTTTATCTCGAAAGGAAATAACACAATACAAAACTTTCGAAATTAAAAACTCTAATATTTTAGAACATTTTCAAACAATCTTCGAGAACTTATGCTTGAAAATTCATGGTGAAACTTTCAAAATGGTGTATCATTCAATATTGTGCAATTCTTAAACCGTCTAGAAAAGCCCATTCTTAGAATAATAGCATGTCTGTCAAATAATAGACCTCGAAATCTTTAAAATGATATATAATTTATCATGCAACTCTCTCTAGATCGTCTGAACTAAGCGCCGGTCTTCAAATAAATAATAGATGTAGCATTCTTTAATGTTTGTAATAAATGCAATGCAAGCACAACTGTGGCTCTTCAGCGATTAGTGGGAAAGGAGAGAGTGTGTGATTTTTCTAGATATCAAGATACAGGTGACTTGGAAACAATTTATTTTCTACTTTTTGTACAATACATTAAATGAATTAAAGTTTATTTTTAAAAAGTTTTTTTTTTATAATACTAGTGGCGCCCACTGACTCACTTTTGGACAATTTTTATTTTTTGGGATATTGGGGTCATGTTTGGTCTCACTCCATAGACTTGGGATCACTCCAATTCCCGTCTCATTTTCCGAGTTGAAGGATACGGATATGTAGTAAGTTCCATTCGGGTTTCATTGATGTATGATGCATAGTTCTAAAGTTATAACCAAATGTGTAGTTGCTTGAAAAGTGCCAATCCCCTTGTCCTACGCCCATACAATTTTGTCAGTGGGACGACGCATCAAAGAGGCGACTGCATACGGAATTTCAATGCTGCACGACTTTTAATTCCAAAGCTATTCGATATAAACATTTTGGTTTGTATGGGCGGTGCCATGCCCTCTTGTCCACTGCCCGTCTTATTTTCCCAGTAGAAGGGTATGGAGGTGAAGTAAGTTCCTACCTAGTTTCATTAATGTGTGATGTGTAGTTCTAAAGTTATACACAAATCTGGAGTTGATAAAAAAGTGCCACGCCCCTTATCCTACGCCCATAAAATTTTGCCAGTGCGACGACACATCCATGAGGCGACTGCTTACGGAGTTTTAATGCTGCACGTCTTTTAGTTCCAAAGCTGTAGATCAAAATTTATCTTTAGTTGCGAGTGGCGCCATCTTGTGGTCAACTCAGAAACTAAAAACTACTGTGGCCTTTCCAATAATTAATTGATACCGAAAAAAAATAAGAATACCCTCCCAGGGATCGAACTCACGCACTTTGAGTTTCTGCGCCAGCGCCTTACTCACTGTGCTATCACAGCTCTTGCTTATTTATTTTCTAAAGTTTTATAAAAGCCGTTCGTGTGACTGAACAAATTTAATACCGACAAAAAATAATAATAACCTGTCAGGGATCGAACTCACGCACTTTCGGTTTCTGCGCCAGCGCCTTACTCACTGTGCTATCACAGCTCTTGCTTACTTATTTTCTAAACTTTTATAAGAAGCGTTTGCGTTAATGACACGTCAGTGAGGCAGTGACGAGAACTTTTATTATATAGATTATTTCATCTTTTGGATGTAGCAATGGTGAATGCATTTGTTCTTTTCCGTTATTTCCCCAAAGGAAACCGCTCCACTCAATTGCCAAAATTTCGAAAAACGTGGCAGAATCCTTGTGTATTGTTGACTCTTCGCTGGAGATATGGCAATTGGGTCGACCAGTGATGAATGAATCAAAGAAGGCTTATAATTCAACAAATTAAGTGCGATATGACTATGTGGGGCATATTGTGCATTTGTCGAGATCTTGCAAAAAGATGTGCAAACTACCAGGGTGTAAGTCTGACACTCAAGCGTACTGCAGAAAATGCAATCTGAACCTCTTCAATTCGACTGCAAGTCTTTCTTCTTAACTTTTCATGTTCGTGAATAACTTGTTCCTTTATATTCGATCCATTTTCATTCAATAAAAATATATGTTTTTCACTAAATGTCACACAGTTTTTAGTACTGACGACCTATGTAGGTCCGCCAAGAGGCGGGATGCACTCTTTTGACTGCACGGGCTAAAAAATGCGAAAAGGCGAGCTTTTTGAAATAAACAACCAAAACTTAATTCTACAATCAATTCTACAAACCTTTATGTGGGGATAATCAAGTGGCTTAAGTACATCCCTAGAGTGGTAGAACATCACAATTTTCTTGATGTAACAATATTTTGCTATTAGTTTCAATATATTTTTATATTAACAAGTATTACAAATCGATTTAGTTTGGCCATTTTTAAAATTTTTTTAAGTAGTATTTTTTGTTCATAATGCGAAAAGACCTTATCAAGTCCAGGCTCATGCAAACGGCACTGGCACTGTTTATAAATGGATTCGTATAAGAGCGTTTTGCTTGGCAAATTCATAAGCGACTATAAATATCCTGCTTTTGCTTAGGGGGTTGTAAACGAGCATGCGTGAGATTGGACTAACTCAGCCGGTACTTTCTTATTATTCGCTTAACAAAAACACACAGCTATTATGTATCCCTCGAAGGAGCATTTGTTTTACCCAAAATAGGAAACATTAAATAAAAAATGTCAGAACTTTAATGAAAGCAATATTCGTAATGATTTTTGCAAAAAAGCGCGAATGTGCGAAAATCGAGATGTGCAGAGACAGGAATCACGCCCGAAATTTCTAGCAGAAGGTTACGCGTCCAACCGAAGGATTTAAGACAAGGACAGCCTCCTTTCGAGATGAAAATGGCAATCTGGTAACCGATGCGAAGAGCATACTAATGTTATGGAGGGAACTCTTTTCCAACTTATTAACAGGCGATGACAGCAATTCCACCAACGGAGGCAGGTTCCCGATACCACCAACTGAGGATGATGGTGTTGACATACCATCCCCTAGCTATGACGAGGTCAACCACGCAATCCAGCGACTCAAGAATAACAATATTATTACTTTTTCAGTGCCGTAAGCAATATGAATATTGATATATCTGGTTTTTAGTGTGCATTTCAAAACGGCACAACCTAAAAAAAATTACAGAATAAAATAGAATCTAATGTAGACTTGTACATGTCCGTATAAATAATATCAAAAGCAAATCACTGCCAATCGAGCCTGATCTTTAATGAAGCCGTCGATGTATCTTAGCTCTCAGTTTTTGTTTTTAGCTTTTTATTATCACCTTTCCTTTGTACCTCGCAGATTCTTCCCCATTGAAAATTAAATTAATTGTTTTTTATAAAAAGCAAGAAATTGCATATAAGTTCTTATATTTAATCTTCTTTTTTAATGCGACACATTCATTTGTACTTCTGTGTAATCATTCGGTCTCATTGTCGTCTGTTGGTAAACAACATGACTCAGCAGCAGCAAACCACGCAATGAAGCGCTATTTATATGTATATAGGTGATATTTGAGTCCGAAGAGCTAATTCATCTACCAACCAATGAAGTTATACTCCCTTCACATACCCGCGAAATCCATGGAGTTAAAAGCTTATCTAACAATCTCATGTGAAATCAAAAATGAATTTCAATGCTAAAACTCAAAAACTCGGTAATCAAATCACCAGCTCATCATGCGCAATAAAAACAATAAAACGCTAGACTTAACTTGGTTATCTGCTCTAAATTCTTGGAAAAGTACATAGCTTGATGTACATATGTATGTGAAAACATATAACTATACCTATATACCTCTGACTACGCTTTGCCCTCTAGAAATCCGTGATAAGATTATGTTACATCAGATGTTTCGAGTATGCCACGCCTTCTGCATCCGACCATTGCATGCATAGACAGATCGTATTGACAAGCAAGGGAATCAAGTAACATCAACCGATATTTTTGGTAAAGAAACGTTTTTTCTCAATTAAGAAGAAAAGTTAATTTCGAACACAATATTCATTATACCCTACAGCTATGGTAATAGGGTATAATAACTTTGTGCGAAAATTGTAACGCATTAAAGGAGCCGTCCTAGGTATAGACATATGTATATAGATATGATCAGAATCACTTTCTGTGTTGATTTCCGGTTGTCTGTCTGTCTTGCTGTCCGTGCGCACAGGAGAGAAAGAAGGTGTTGTCCGATTTATACCAAATTTGGCACACAGTCGCAGTGAACCTTCCACTACTTCTAGTTCCAAGATTAGCCAAATCGGTTAAAGAATACGCCCACTATAGGCCTGTAAGTTCCAATACCCCGGATTTTTTTCGGTAAAATAGCTATATCTTGTCTAATTACTCATGGAAAAGAATTGTACTTGGTATTTAGGGTTAAGGGTTTCGTTTTCTATATCTCACGAAAAAATGGGCATGGGCAAGAATACCTTTTAACTTTCCAAAAATGGGCGTGGCCTGCCCACTATGGGGGCGGTAAATTAAATATGTATATCGATCATTTAGGTTGTACACCTTCCAGAGCATCAACTTATGGCATAAATAGTCCTATTAGGGATATATTGTAGTCTGCTAAAAATGGGCGTGGTCCGCCCACTATGTAGGCGGTAAATTAAATGCACCCACAATTTCTGTGGATTATCACTCCACTTGGGAACTTGGTGTAGGGTATTACTCGGTCGGTGAAACCCGACTGATTCTTCCTTACTTGTTTATTTATTAATTTTGGTCTTGGATAACAAATGTCAAGCACATATGTACATATGTATGTATACGCGCTTTTGAGATAATTTGTCCAGGAACAACTCGGTACCTATTAAGATTTTTTGTAAGGTAGACTACCTAACATTTCACTCCTCTAACCTCTTGTTAAAATAAATAATTTGAGCTGTTAGTTAAAGAAAATATTTATTGGAAAGAAAAACAATATACTTGAAAAACAATGATTTCAATGTGTCTTTAACTTAAACTTTATATGTTTGATAAGCACAAGGCCTATCAATCGCTGGATCTCGAATTCTGCGATCCCAAACAATTTTCTGTCCTGAAAATTCTTGGATCGCTGGCAAAAAAAATCCCTGAATTGTAGCACTTAATTGTTAAGTATAACACCAAGGTATATAAAACATATACATTTAGGAATCACATAAAAAAAATTGAAAGGTATGGACATTGATATTTAATAATTTCACTGCAGAAGAAAGATGAACAGAAATTCGTCTATAAATTAAAATTTTGCTGCCAAGTTCAAGTATGTATCGATTAGTAAATAAACCGTTACTTAAATCGAGGGATGTATTTCTTCCCTTGAACTTTCAATTAATTTTACTATGTATTTTACTCCATTTCTCTATATAAACGTTGTTGGACTGATTGCCAAAACGATGATGACCTTTGATAACATTTGAAAACGTTACACTTTCGGATTATCAGTTTCCTTCGAAGTTTTGGAGTTTTAACGTTTCGAAGCTTCATTCCAATACATAAAAATTCCAATACGTAAAATAGCTTCAAAGTTTAGTTTAAAATTATCCAAGCTGTAAAACTGCGAAGCTAACAAATTACTTATTTGACAATTCTTTTGAAAATTTGCAATCTAGCAATATTATTCGCAATTGGACAGAATTTTTAATTATTGTACTAAACAAATTTTATTCGCAAATGTGATTATGTATTTAACAAAAGAATCTGGAGTTTTTGCCTCTAAAATAAATTAGTATTTAACTTCAGTTAAACAAGAGTACGTCTTCGTTCCCGCAATGGCTCAGTGGATAAGTGTTTGTCGTCTGGTACCTGAGATCACTGACTCTCTTCCCAGCAGTCACATATCTAAATGTACATTAAATAATTAATAATTAAAGTTCTTTGCATACATGCACTCAGAGCTGATCTTCGCCGAAACGGACGAAGCCAGCCGAGTTACCATACAACGGCTCCGCTGGCTAGAACATGCCGTCTATGCCGCCTATGAATGATAAGGCCCTAGCGAAGAAAGTATTTGAGGCGCCAGTAAAAAACCGAAGGCGGTGAGGGTGGCCGCACCTTTTATGGATGGACTGGAGAGAAGCTCTACGTCACATTGTCTCAGCCAAACAGACAGTTAAGAAAGTGAGTAGCTGAGAAAAGGATTCGCCTTTGGGTTGGGTTACGACTTTGAGGATAAAATATCGTACTGATCTCGTTTCTACAACATTCGCCGCATGAGAGACCGAATAGATTTTCAACCAACGTGCTGTTAAAGTTCCAATACAATATTACTATATGTACATAAATAAAAAATGAGCACAGAGGCAATTGCGAAAATGTTGTATCTTTTCCAATATAAAGCTGTATTGAATATGTAAAAATAAAATAAGACGTAATTACATGCTGATAAGATGTGCTATGAGCTCAGTCACTCCAGATTGAATTCATATAATAAGCCAACGCCATTTCCACTCATTAAAAGCAACAAACAATTTCTTTCTATTTTTTTGCAAAATATATTGTAATTGCGTTTCGGAGCATATATTAAAGCCTAAAATAATAGCAGCAGTAAAACAGTTTTGAAATTTATACACACAAATCAGTTGCGAAACGACTGTGCAAGTGCGCAGATACTATTCGAAAATTTCACTCATCTACTTTGCTAGCAAAAGTGTAGTAACAGCCTGCAAAAATTTAATAAGTTACAAGTATAACATATTGTTAGTAAATTAATTAAAGAGATCACATCCAGTACAATGGCGAGCAAATTACGTTATCTGATATTTAGTGCATTATTTTTCCATGAAGTGAGTCTACAAATATGTATTGCAAATAACTAAGTCCATTTCAACTAACTATTCTGCGAATCAAATCTGCACTGCTTCGCTCAATTCCTTCAGCTGTCAAATTTACGACTTAAGCGGCTCGTCTTTTTTCTTTTAAATGTTGCTAAATATTTGTACACATTTAAACAGTCATTCTGTATTAAGTAAAGAGAACATACGGAGTAGAATCGACAAAGGTCTCTAAAAAGAAAATAATAATACAATTGAATATATTTTTGAAAACATCTGATTTAGATTTTTTTGAATCTTGTCAATGAAAGAAATCACTGTGCTTCTCTTTTAGAGAAGTCAGACAAGAAATTTAGAAAAAAACAATTTTGGGTTTTTGAACCTCTCACATCATCACATCAGGCAGGGGTTGTCTCGTCGTCCGCCAATTTCATATCCACGCTACGTTATTATGTCATTTCAAAATGAGGGTGTTATGATGAAAACGTACTCAAAAGTTTTAATACTGCCAAAGTTCGACTAACAAAACATACAATTACATAGTTGCATTATTAGATTTGTTTTAAATAAAAAACGATTCTTTTCAGTTCTGCCACACCTTTGTAATACCACACGCCACCGAGTGCCAAAATGATGTCAGCGAATCGAATTTGCCCAAGGAAAATGAGCTAATTTGGATGACGCGAGTTTTCAAAAATTTAGGAAAATATAGAAATTTCTATGCGAATTTACTGCAAGAGGAAAACCAAACGTTTGCCGTTGAAATACAAGAGCTATACAACTTAGTATGTACCGCGCTGACAGAATCCGACATTAAAAAAAAGCACATGATGCTCTTCTACTCGATATGGCTAGTTGAACGAACAAAGAATCTGGAAGATTTTCTCATATCTAAAGGCATACAGAATATTTAAGTCGAGCAAATCAGCTCAAACTGAAAAATGTAAATTTTACCTTTGATGGTATAAAGTAAATAGTATTATTTTGTTACATTTTAGCAAATCGATAATGTAAACAGATTAGATAATATACATAAGGCTGCAAACCGGTTGTGAACTTACAACCAGAGTTGGACTATTTTGAGTATTTTATCACTTATCTACAAATGTATGTGTGTAGAATATGTAGAAAACATTTCGTCAATTTTGAATGAGTAGTGTAAAGCCACGTAGACAATGTAGAACACGCAAAAAAATATGCAGAAAAGTATAAACAAGTAAGGAAGCATCAGTCGGGTTTTACCGACTGAGTAATACCCTACACCATGTTCCCAAGTACGGTGATAATTCACTGAAATTGTGGGTGCATTTGATTTACAATCTACATAGTGGGCGGACCACGCCCTTTTTTGGCAGACTACAAGATATACCTAATAGACTATATATGCCAAATATTGATGCTCTGACAGGTGTACAACAGATGTTATCGGCATATTTATTTTACTACCCCCATGGTGGGCGGACCACGCCTATTTCTGGAGAATTAAAAGATATTCCTACCAGGAACGAAGTAAGTAAATCTGGACACTCTGGTGTATATATTATGGAAGTTAAGAGGATTTTTCGTTTATCGCCTATATAGTGGGCGGACCACGCCCATTTTCTTGTATATGCCATAAGACCAATATATCAACTTGGGAACCGAATTTCATTCATTTATATTCGTAACTAGTCAATTGGGAGCCATTTTACCGGAAAAAATTTTTCCGCCTATATAGTGGGCGGACCACGCCCATTTTTCCGTATGACATAGATGACCGACCCTTTAACTTGAATACCAAGTATATTTCTTTTCAATGAGTAATTAGACAAATTACAGCAATTTTATCGCAAAAAACCCGAGGTAGTGGGACTTACAGGCCCATTGTAGGCGTGTCCTTCGACCGATTCGACTAATTTTAACACTTTATCTAACCCGAGGTTCACTGTGACTGTGTACCAAATTTGGTTCAAATCAGACAACTCCTTCTTTCTCTTTTTTGCGTACACGCAGACAGACGGACAGACGGACAGACTGACAGACGGACAACCGGAAATCAAAAGAGAAAGTGTTTCTGATCATTTCTATGTCTATACCTAGGAGCGCTCCTTTAATGCGTTACAATTTTCGCACAAAGTTATTATACCCTATTACCATAGGTGTAGGGTATAAAAAAAGCTTGGGTCTTCTTACTGCTGAAGAATGTGTAAAACTGTTAATTAACAAGTAAGGAAGTATCAGTCGGGTTTCACCGACAGAGTAATACCCTACACCATGTTCCCAAGTGGGTTGATAATTCACTGAAATTGTGGGTGCATTGTATTTACAACCTACATAGTGGGCGTACCGCGCCCATTTTTCGCAGACTACAAGATATACGTAATAGGACTATATGTATATGCCAAATATTGATGCTCTGACAGGTGTATAACAGATGTGATCGGCATATTTTTTTTACTGCCCCCATGGTGGGTGGACCACGCCCATTTCTGGAGAATTGAAAGGTATTCCTACCAGGAACGAAGTAACCAAATCTGAACGCTCTGGTGTATATATTATGGAAGTTAAGAGGATTTTTCGTTTATCGCCTATATAGTGGGCGGACCACGCCCATTTTCTTGTATGGCATCTAAGACCTATATATCAACTTGGGAACCGAATTTCATTCAGTTATATTCGTAACTAGTCAATTGGGAGCCATTTTACCCGGAAAATTTTGCCGCCTATATAGTAGGCGGACCACGCACATTTTATATTATTTCCAGCAGTATCGCGCCACTTCGTGGCGACTCTCCTACTTTTCCTTCGCCGATATGGAGAAGTCGTCATAATTTTTTTTGTAATTTTAAAACCAAAACTTTATATATTTGTATTACCTACTATATTTTGAAATGTTATTATTTTAGCTCTGTACTCTGCATCCTCGAAATTAAGAGCAACAGAGAAATGTTGGTTACCCGAACGAACGTAACAAAGCCGTCAGCTCTGCTGTCACCTTTAACCAAAACTTTAATTAAAGGAAGTAAGCTCATTTTGCTGGTTGATAACCAAAGAAGATATTTTCAAGCACGAAAAAAGCCAAAATAAGCGCTTGAAATATGCCGTTAAAACTGAAAAATATGCATCTAAAATATGCAACATAAAAGTTTTTCAAATACGTGTAATAGAGTTTTTTTTATTTAATTCAAATTCTCATCGTTTTTACTGTTACAATAAATTATCAGATGGTGCTTCAAGTTCTCAAAAGAAAATGTTTTCCTTTTTTCTGTCAATATACTCCCATATGCTGAAAAACTTCTTTCAACATCTGCAGACGACACGGGGCAGTATGAAAAGATTGTCAGCTCTGTTGGCGAAAGTTTTTTGACATATGGATCTTTGGCATCTATACCAAAACGTAAAATTTGATTAATTTCTTTAAGAGGTTCGTACCCCTTATTTCTTCGGAGAATGGCATCGAGTTTTAAAGAGTAATCTTTGTTTTCTAAAGAAGATACAGAAGCTCGAATTTCTTCTACAATGCGAATAGATTCTTTAAGCTCTAATCCTCGAGTTTCAAATTTTACAATCGCGCCCGTCAGGCTCGAAAAATTTAGCTTTATATAAGCGAGATCAGAAACCAAACAGCCTGAACTGAACCACTCTTGAGAAACACGAATGGCTTCAGCATCGTCGCTGTTTAACGAATCTACAACACTTTTAACCGCATTGAAATGATCGCAATAATAAAAAGCAGCATTCAGCCACGTACACCAACGCGTTATACACGGTCTTGGGGGCAGAGGTATACCTGGCAGCATTCGTTGGAATTCATTGCGTCGCGATGGGGCCTTAAAAATTTGGTAGTTAGTAAAATGTTCTTCAATATAATAAAATAAAACTTTACCTTTAGGAATACAGATTTTGTACTTGAAATTAAGTTGTTCACCAGCTCAAATTGAGCGCGAACAAACTCTGCTAACCTGTGGAGTCCATGGGAAAAGCACGTAAAGTGCATCATTTTTGGGTACAACACCTGCAGAGCACCAACAGCAGCCATCATATATGCAGCAGCGTCCGTGACAATGAGAAGTACCTTATTGTACTGGATACCTTAAAAATTACAGTCAAAGTTAATATTTGAACATATTAAACAGCTAAATTCTAACTAACCATTTGGCCAAAGCAAAGACAAACTGTCGTTCACGAAGGCGGCCACAGTGGTGGCATTGGCAACTTCTACTGTTGCTGCATTGAACGTTAATACCCCAAAAATGAAATTTATCACCAGCCTTTGTTCTGAATCCGTCGTTTCGTCCACAGAAATCCATATATATTCGCTTTTGGCCTCTTCCTTTTAGAACCTTTTCGTAGAGACAAGGCACGTATCTCTGGCGAAGCGTTGATTCGCACTGTACTTGCTCAAAAACTTCTTTAGGCTTGGATGGCTAATTTTTTTAAAAGGAATATTTGCTTCTACGAACGCTTCGCACAAGTCCATTGCAAAAGTGTTTTGCTCTTTTGCTTCGTATTCCGTCACCAAAGTCTGTGTTTGCTTCGGATTTCGTTTTTCGGCAGCTTCTTTATGCTTTGCCGTTTCCAAATGCTGCTTAACATTGAAAATTTTGGTCGCGGCGACCGAACAATTGCAGTAAGTGCAAAAAAGAACCATACGATCCGCACGAAAAACACCAGGAAACTGTTGGACTCTTTTTCTTTTGGCATTATGTCACAAAAAACACGTATACAGAAAATGACGCGCAAATCAAAACTTGTTTACAATGTTGCCACATGTTTATGAAAAATGGGTGCTAAAAATCGTTGCCAGAAATTTTTCTTAAAATTAGAACAATTTTTGTGGAAAATTTAGACATTTTTCCTTTTATTTTCGGAAAAACCCAAATATATGCTTTTATATGCAAGAACGTGAAAAATATGCGTGAAAAAATGCATATGCAATATGCATTTTCAAGCATATATCTTCTCTGTTGATAACATACTTTATTCAATCCGGATAAATAATTAAAGGAGGAGTAGTAGTGATCCGGGAGGCAATAAATAAAGGAGCAAATATATAATTGTTACTATCAGTATCACAAAATTCGGTGTTTAGTGGAAAATAATAAGTAAAAATTGTGTGAGGCTGGTTTTCCAAAAAGATTTTAATCCAATCTATTTCCCTCCAGATTTTTCTAAAGTTGCAATTTTCATGAAACATGCTTAATTCCTATAAATATTCTTAGTATTCCACCTTCTAGAATTTCAACTTTTCCTCTGACCCACTGTTCGGCTAAATCAAGGTGTCCTACTCATCGTCTCGTTGATTTATTTGTTTTTATTCTGCCCTTTACTATTACCCTTTTACAATATCTTTCTAAAATTATAAATACAACGTCAGTCCCACCTGCTCTTGCTACATATGTACATATGTATGTATATAAAAATGAGGCGTATTTTTATTCCCTTGTAGATAAGTCACCTATGTACCTATGTGGGAATATATGTATATATATGTCATTAACATTTTGTTTGATTCCCTATCCAAAGTTAGAAAGAACAATTTATTTCACTAACAGACCAAATACCAAAAAAATAACTTAAACTCGTCTTGTGAAAAAAAAGACTTTCAGACGTAGCCTACTCTTGAAAAGAGTGTCTACATTTACTTATTTATATACATATATATACCCTACCGGCAACTCAACTAACTTTTAGTGCACTATAAGCTAACTACTTCGCAACCATAGTTGACTATTCGTCGACTACTTTCAATGGAAATGACTGACTTTTTTAACATTGCGATGTCCTAGGCAGTAGTCAGTAGCGATTACCCCTGGATGACTTTTCAACTAACTTAAAGTCGGTTACTTTGAAGTTAGCTAAAAGTTAGTTGTTTAGAAGTTAGCTAAAAGTTAGCTAATTTTTTAGCTATAGCTAACTAATTTCATATGAAGCTATTCAACTAAACTATTAGTTGATAAGCTAATAATTCGCTTTATTACAATATGGTGTAAAATCGTTGCCTGTTTAAGATAATATATCATCATATTTCCATATATATTTCACGATAAATCTTTTCATTTCTTTCTGAGCAGATTTTTGACAATTATATAAAACAAAAATGAAAGAAAACAAACAGCTTGCTTTGATTTTTCAATTTCAATTTCACAATGCACATAAATAAATAAATGAAAAATATTCAAAAAAAGCAAATAGCAAAAAAGAAGAAAGCAAACAGCTCGCTTTGATTTTGGGGCAGTTCTGCACTACATTGTAGTTAGCTTATAGTTAGGTCATAAAAGTTAGCTATAAGTGTGTTATTTTTGTAGTCGACTACTGAAAAGTCAACTATAAGTGCGTTATTTTCGTAGTCGACTACTGAATTGCTTATAGGGTACATACATACATACATATGTATGCAGCTACTCAAATTTTGACTTCAATTAAAAACTTGCTTAGATAATTGAACTTATTTTGATTTCCCATGAAATCTAGCCGAACACTAAAAATCTCCGGTCATTTACATTGTCTAATGTTCAGTAGCCCGGCTTCTATTCGCATCTGCCAATGTGGCTATTTTTATTAGTTTTGTTTTTTACCCCTGTAATCTTAAATTTTTTTACAAACTTCTCTTTCGGTGAAAAAGTTACTAAGTCTGTAAGTCAAAATGTAACATTTTTTTCATGAAAGTGGAATGAAAGGCATTACTGTTGCTGTGCAGAGAACAACACGACAACATTGCAAGTCTATGCTAACATACTCTCTCAATCTCATCAAATGTTGCCCAAAACAATACTGTGCAAAAACAATGTGCAAAAACAATGCTACACTTAATGTTAAATAAACAGAGTAACGGTAACTGATCCATAACATTGCGCACGCAATAGCGTTTTATTTAACCAGCAGTATCGCGCCACTTCGTGGAGACTCTCCTACTTTTCCTTCGCCGATATGGAGAAGTCGTCTTAATTTTTTTGTAATTTTAAAACCAAAATTTTATAAATCCGTAATACCTACTATATTTTAAAATGTTAAAATTTTAACTCTGTATCTGTTCCTCGAAATTAAGAGCTCTGCTTTGACACCTTTAACCAAAACTTTAATTAAAGGAAGTAAGCTCATTTTGCTGATTGATAACGTACATACTGCGTTACCTTATTCAATCCGGATAAATAATGAAAGGAGGTAGTAGTAGTGATCCGGAAGGCAATAAATAAAGGAGCAAATATATAATTGTTACTATCAGTATCACAAAATTCGGTGTTTAGTGGAAAATAATAAGTAAAAATTGTGTGAGGTTGGTTTTCCAAAAAGATTTTAATCCAATCTATTTCCCTCCAGATTTT
Organism: Neria commutata; assembly: GCA_963457695.1. Taxonomy (NCBI): domain Eukaryota; kingdom Metazoa; phylum Arthropoda; class Insecta; order Diptera; family Micropezidae; genus Neria; species Neria commutata. The sequence goes on from OY735246.1 coordinate 39,577,750, forward strand.
TCGAAAGTTACAATTTTCATGACACATGTGTAATTCCTATACATATTTTTAGTATTCCACCTTCTCGAATTTCAACTTTTCCTCTGACGCACTGTGCGGCTAAATCAAAGTGTCCTACTCTTCCTCTCGTTGACATACCTACATACATATGTATGCAAGTTACTAAAATGTTGACTTCAATTAAAAAGTTTCTTACATAATTTAACTTCTTTTAATTTCAACCGAAATCTAACCGAACACTGAAAATCTTCTGCCATTTACATTGTCTAATATTCAGTAGCACGGCTTCTATTCACATCTGCCAATGTGGCTATTTTTATTAGTTTTGTTTTTTACCCCTGTAATCTTAAATTTTTTACAATCTTCTCTTTCGCTGAAAAAAATAATAATTAGTTGACTAACCATTGCCATTACCGCAAGAAGTGTAAGCTGTAAGCCAAAATATGATACCTTTTATGTACTATGAAAGTGAAATGTAAAGCATTACTCTTGTTGTGCAGAAAAGAACACGACAGCATTGCAAGTCTATGCTAACATTCTCTCTCACTCTCATCGAATGTTTCCCAAAATAATGCTGTGCAAAAACAATGCTACATTCAATGTTAAATTAACAGAGTAACGGTAACTGAACCATAACAATGCGTGCGCAATAGCGTTTTATTTAATAGTATGATGATATGATGATATGATATGATATGTGTGTTTGTGTTATATATATGTGCTATTCCATGCAGTTTTATGCTTAATTTGAATCTTATAAATTCCACGCAGCTTACTTGCACATCCGAAATCAGCTGTGTTCATAAATTCAACTCTGTGCCTTAAATATCCACAATCGGCCATTTAAATTGTATTTAACATCCAACCTATATAAATTGAAATCTGAGTTTAAATATCCACTGTGAAACTGGCCCCTTAGTGTTTATTTAAGAACTTTAATTGTATATAAGTACTGATTATTATTTATACCCAATTCCGGTTCAAGCATTACAATTTTTAATATCCCAGGATCAAAATTGAAAGCCTTAGGGAGGGTTTCACAGTGGTTATTTAAATCTAATTTGCAAATTGAGTTTAAATCTAGTTTAACTTTCCTTGAGTTTCACTGTGCATTTATTTAAATACGGAATATTTGACATTTGAAGGTTGGCACAACTTACCAAAAACATATGTTCAATTGTTCAATTATGGAGGCAGCGCGAACTAAAAATTTTTCGTCGGCCTAAAGAATGGAATTATTGGATATTGTTAAATGCAAAGTGCACAGTTTATATTGTTTATGATACTACGGGATCATTTATATGTGCTATACCATGCAGTTTTATGTTTAATTTTATCTCTTATAAATTGCAATATTGTCCACGCAGCTTGCTTGCACATCCGAAATCAGCTGTTTATTTGTTTTCGATTGCAACTCTGTGCCGTACTTAAATAAGTATCCACAATCGGCCATTTAAATTGTATTTAACTTCCAACTGTGAAACTAAAATTCCCTATTTAAACTGCAATCAGAGTTTAAATATCCACTGTGAAACTGGCCCTTAGTAACTATATTTGAGCCATTTATTTTGAAAGTGGGGTAAGTCCATTTTTATATGCTTTATATTAGGTTCACTTTACGCGGTATGTCAGTATTTCAGCGGTATGTCGTCAAATCTAGTAATCAATTTTTCACCCACTTCCCGACTACTTAGAGATCTGAAACTTTGCATACATGCGTATACACCAAGACAATGCATGAATCAACAAATTTTATGGGCGTAGGAAAAGGGGCGTGGCACTTTTTTATCAACTCCAGATTTGTGTATAACTTTAGAACTACACATCACACATCAATGAAACTCGGTAGGAACTTACTACATATCCATATCCTTCTACTGAGGAAACAAGACGGGCACTGGATAAGGGGGCGTAGCACACCCCATACAAACAAAATTTTTGATCTCGATTAGCTTTCGAAATAAAGGTCGTGCAGCATTGAAATTTCGTATGCAGTCGCCTCTTGGATGTGTCGTCCCACTGGCAAAATTTTATGGGCGTAGGATAAGGGGCGTGGCACTTTTTTATCAACTCCAGATTTGTGTATAACTTTAGAACTACACATCACACATCAATGCAACTCGGTACGAACTTACTACATATCCATATCCTTCTACTGAGAAAATAAGACGGGCACTGGATAGGGGGGCGTGGCACCGCCCATACAAACAAAATCGTTTATATAGAATAGCTTTGGAACTAAATGTCGTGCAGCATTGCAATTCCGTATACAGGCCCCTCTTGGATGCTTCGTCCCACTGGTAAAATTTTATGGGCGTAGGACAAGGGGCGTGGCACTTTTCAAGCAACTACACACTTGGGCTTCAGTTTATAATTATAGGTACACCACACATCAATGAAACACGATAGGAACTTACTCGCCGCGCCTTATAAGCAAAATAACAACAACTCATCGCGCCACAAATATGCCACGAATATTAGGGTCGATCACAGCCGTATTATTTGTTAAATTGAGGATATGACATATGACGATAGGAAACACTGTGAATACCCTAAATATTGTGTACTGCTCTGCAAGTTTAAAATTCTTTTTGCGAAAAATTTCAGAGCTCTAAAATTGAATTTATGGAACACTAAAAAGTAGAAAATAAAATTATATAAAAAAAAAAATTTTTTTAAATAAGCTTTAATGTACTAAAAAGTAGAAAATAAATTGTTTCGAAGTCACCAGTACCTTACTATCAATAAAAGCTTGTGCGCTTAATATCCATATTCACACTTATCTTTCATTACTAGAATCTATTTGCAAAACATAATTTAAATAAAATATTGTGGTAACTGGTTGACAAATATTGAACACATGAGCGCCCCAAGCTTTTATTGATAGTAAGATACTGGTGACTTCGAAACAATTTATTTTCTACTTTTTAGTACATTAAAGCTTATTTTTAAAAAGTTTTTTTTATATAATTTTATTTTCGTATAACATAGACATAGTTTTTTAAAATTTGCTCCTAAATGAAAGCATTTCTGGACTTGACATATCTCGCGTGCTTATTATGACAGCTCTCCATAGCATGCCTTGCTAATGTGCCTTGGGCAAGTGGATGGTTACTTCATTTGACACAGCGGCACTTCAAAACAAGTAAGGAAGCATCAGTTGGTTTTCACTGGCAGAGTAATACCCTACACCAAGTAACTGAGTGGGCGTACCACACCCATTTTCGGAGCGTTTAAAGATATTATTACCAGCAGTGAAGTGACCGAATATGTACGGACTGGTGTATATATTATGGAAGTTATAAGGATTTTTCGCTTACCGTCTATATAGTGAACGGGCCACTGCCATTTTTATACCCTACACCTATGGTAATAGGGTATAATAACTTTGTGCGAGAATTGTAACGCATTAAAGGAGCCGTCCTAGGTATAGACATAAGTATATAGAAATGATCAGAATCACTTTCTGTGTTGATTTCCGGTTGTCCGTCTGTCCGTCTGTCTGTCTGCCTTGGTGTCCGTGCGCACAGGAGAGAAAGAAGGAGTTGTCCGATTTATACCAAATTTGGCACACAGTCGCAGTGAACCTTCCACTACTTCAAGTTCCGGGATTAGCCAAATCGGTTAAAGAACACGCCCACTATAGGCCTGTAAGTCCCAATACCGCGGATTTTCTTCGGTAAAATAGCTATATTTTGTCTAATTACTCATGGAAAAGAATTGTACTTGATATTCAAGTCAAGGGTTTGGTTTTCTATGTCCCACGAAAAAATGGGTGTGGTCCATCCACTATATAGGCGGTAAGCGAAAAATCCTCATAACTTCAGTAAGATATACACCAGAGCGTCCATATTTGGTCACTTCTTTTCTGGTAAGAATACCTTTTAATTCTCCCAAAAATGGACGTGGCCTGCCCACTATGGGGGCGGTAAATTAAATAGATCGATCATTTAGGTTGTACACCTTCCAGAGCATCAACTTTTGGCATAAATACTCCTATTAGGGATATATTGTAGTCTGCTAAAAATGGGCGTGGTCCGCCCTCTATGTAGGCGGTAAATTAAATGCACCCTCAATTTCTGTGGATTATCACCCCATTTGGGAACTTGGTGTAGGGTATTACTCTGTCGGTGAAACCCGACTGATTCTTCCTTACTTGTTATACCATACACCTATGGTAATAGGGTATAATAACTTTGTGCGAAAATTGTAACGCATTAAAGGAGACGTCCTAGGTATAGACGTTAGTATATAGAAATGCTTAGAATCAGTTTCTGTCTTTATTTCCGGTTGTCCGTCTGTCTGGCCGTCTGTGAGCACAGGAGAGAAAGAAGGAGTTGTCCGATTTGGACCAAATTTGGCACACAGTCGTAGTAAGCCTTAACTTAGATTAAGTTCCGAGATTAGCAAAATCGGCCGAAGGATACGCCCACAACGGGCCTGTAAGTCCCACTACCTCAGGTTTTTTCGATTAAATTGGTATAATATGTCTAATTACTCATTAAAATAAAAAGTATTAGGTATTCAAGTTTAGGAATCAGTCATCTATGCCATACGAAAAAATGGGCGTGGTCCGCCCACTATATAGGCGATAAACGAAAAATCGTCCTAACTTCCATCTATATATATAAAATACAATAGTATGTTTGTGCTCTATAGACTCTAAAACTACTGGACCAATTTTGACCAAACTTTATATACATGCTCTATGGGGCGTGAGGAGTGTTTCTGTGTAGTTTGAAGTTCGTCCGACAGATGGCGCAATATTTAGTATTTTTGTGTTTTTGCACCGTAACTCAAGAACTACAGGAGCGATCAACCTTATACTCACAACATATGTTCGTGAGGTGCTCTGAATGGTTCGTTTTCATGTTAGAACATCCTAAGTGTTGCCACGGTGGCGTTTTTTCGAAAATTCTTATTTATGGACCGATTTGGCTCAGATTCACACCATATAATACTAAAGTTGACAGAAAGTGGTCGACAAAATTTGAACCCGATAGCTGTTGTCGAAGTGGAAATATTCACGAAAACGTATTCTTCCTGTACATAATTTTCATTTTCATATCTTAATATATAAAAACGTTTGTGCGTATGTATGTCGCAGCATCACGGCTGAACCACAGAAGCGATCGACCTTATACTCACAACATATGTTTGTGTGGTGCTCTGAATGGTTTGTTTTCATGTTAGACCTTCCTAAGTGTTGCCACGGTGGCGTTTTTTAGAAAATTCTTATTTATGGACCGATTTGGCTCAGATTCATACCATATAATACTAAAGTTGACAGAAAGTCGTTGACAAAATTTGAAGCCGAGAGCTGTTGTCGAAGTAGAAATCTTAATATATAAAAACGTTTGTGCGTATGTATGTCGCAGCATCACGGCTGAACCACAGAAGCGATCGACCTTATACTCACAACATATGTTCGTGTGGTGCTCTGAATGGTTTGTTTTCATGTTAGACCTTCCTAAGTGTTGCCACGGTGGCGTTTTTTAGAAAATTCTTATTTATCGACCGATTTGGCTCAGATTTATACCATATAATGCTAAGGTTGACAGAAAGTGGTCGACAAAATTTGAGCCCGATAACTGTTGTCGGGGTAGAAATATTCAGGAAAGCATATTCTTCCTGAAATACATTGAAACACATTTCAAAACAAATCTTGGAATAAAATAATTATTTTGGGCAGAACAACGTTTGCCGGGACAGCTAGTAATAGTATATGCACCAGAGCGTCCAGATTTGATAACTTTATTGCTGGTAAGAATACCTTTTAATTTTTCAGAAATGGGCGTGGTCCGCCCACCATGGGGGCAGTAAAATAAATATGTCGATAATTTCTGTTGTACACCTGTCAGAGCATCAATATTTGGCATATATAGTCCCGTCAGATATATCTTGAAGTTTATCAAAAATGGGCGTGGTCCGCCTACTATATAGGTTGTAAATTACATGCACCCACAATTTCATTTCTTTCAGTGGATTATTGCCCTACTCGGTTGCTTGGTGTAGGGTATTACTCTGTCGGTTAAACCCGGCTGATGCTTCCTTACTTGTTTTGTATGACATAGAGGGCCTACACCTTAGCTAAAATACCAAATACCATTTCTTTAAATGAGTTATTAAACAAATTTAAGCAATTTTACTTGAAATATGCCGGGGTAGTGGGACTTAAGCCTCGTTCACATTCGACTTTTGCTTCGCTTTGCTTCAGAATTTCGCGTTGACAGATAAGTTCAATACATGCTTTTATATGAGGCTTGCTAAATAGAACGCGAGAAAAGCGAAGCGAAGCAATGCGAAGCAAAATGTTGGGCAACTCTCAACTTTTTTGCGCTTTGACAATCAGTTGTTGAAATTTTTTGTGATATTTTTCACTTTCTCGTGCGCTTCCAGTTGGTTTCATTTTCTCGTGCGTTTGCGTTTTCAATTTAGACACTCGCGAATTTCAAACTTTAGTAGCATAACTACTACTACTTAAATGATATCAGTAAAATCCAAAGTTAAAGCGTTCATTGTAGCAAGCCTTATACTTTTCACGCTTTGTTGTTGAATCTCGAACTGTCAAGCAAAGCGAGGAAAGCCGAATGTGAACGAGGCTTTACTGACCCGTTGTGGGCGTGTCCTTCGGCCAATTTTGCTAATCTCGGAACTTGAAGTAGTGGAAGGTTCACTGCGATTGTGTGTCAAATTTGGTCCTTCTTTCTCTCCTGTGGCCACGGACAACGAGACAGACAGACAGACAGACAGACAGACAGACAGACAGACAGACAGACAGACAGACAGACAGACAGACAGACGGACAGACCGACAGATGGACAGACAGACAAACAGACAGACGGGAATCAACACAGAAAGTGATTCTAAGCATTTCTTTATACTTATGTCTATACCTAGGACGGCTCCTTTCATTCGTTACAATTTTCGCACAAAGTTATTATACCCTATTACCATAGGTGTAGGGTATAAAAAGCAGTCAAGTGCGAGTCGGGCTCGCTCGCTGAGGGTTCCGTACCATAAATACCCTTTTCAGCGTTCGAATTTAGTTTCTCCCTGCCCGTCTAGCCATAAAATTTTTGACATTTTGACCAACATCTTCGAAACCAATTCACCTAAAATTGAAAAAAACATTTTTGGAATTCACGGGCGTAGCCCTTTCTACCTATACCCCACAAGATATAACCAACACAAATTTTTTGTTAAGGAAATTTTGTGGTCCAAAATAAAATTTAAAAAAAAATGAAAAACAAATGTCGAAAAAAGCTTCAGTTTTGCAGTAATCTATGACTAAAGACCTACTAACCCTGATTTTATAAAAATTTTAGCTTAAGAAATGTAGAAAGGCAATGGGGGTATTGTCATTTTTTCGACATTTTGTGCTATATCTTCGAAACCACTTCACCGAAAATTATAAAAAAATATGTTTGGAATCCATAGACGTAGCCCTTTCTAATATTACCCCACTCGATATAAACAACAAATATTTTTTCCTTACCATCTTAAATAAAAAAATCGAAAAAAGCTGCACCCTTACGGTAATGCGTGATAAAATACCTGGTAACTCCGATTTTATCAAAATTTTAGGTTGAGAAATGTGCTGTGCATATTGGATCATGTGGGGACAGGTCTATTTTTTTCACCTTTTTGCCTATATCTTTCTAACCCGTTTACATAAAATTTTAAAAAATTACATTTTGTTATTTATGAATGTAGCCCTTTCTAACAATATCACACACAATGCGATATAAAAATATTTTTTATTTTTTTTGTCCGACCCGAAAACCTTTAAAAATTATAAAAAAATATAAAAAAAAATATTTTTTAACTTTTTACGGTGAAAATATGTTAAGATTATTAAGACCTAACATCGTGCCAAATTTCAGGCTTCTACGATGAAAAAGAGGTCGTTTTATATACACACTCCGAAAACAAAATTTACCTTATAAGTGTTCCCGTTTTTTCCCTTTTAGGGGAACGGAACCCTAAAATAGGGACAGTTACTAGGGCCCACGCTTTATAACTGAATGCTCGTCTTGGAGGAAGTATTTTGCGTGCAATGAGTGTAAATTGTTCTACCCCTAACTTCAACTTCACAATTTCTCCCTTTTAAGCCCCTTTGAGGGCATTAGCCCGACCCAGAGTCAGAAAGAGTTAACTCTTTTGCGAGATTAAAACAGTGATGCTCTCCTATTAGTTCCAATGGGTTGATTTTAAATAACACACAGCCGAACGTTTCGGCGTTTTCTATTTTATATCGGTGCTTAGTTTTGCAATAAATAAGAGCGAGAAACAGATTTTTCAGTAGCTTTTTTTGAAACAAGAGTTTTTCACTCTTTCTTTGAAACACTTGCCGTAGACTACTAAAGGAAATGCGTATTAAAGTGTAAAAATGTATTACATAGTTCTAAAAAACTAATTTATTTATTGTATCAAACTATTTAGTATCTTAATATATAAAAACGTTTGTGCGTATGTATGTTGCAGCATCACGGCTGAGCCACTTAAGCGATCGACCTTATACTCAAAACATAGTATGTTCGTGTTGTGCTCTGAATGGTTTTTTTATAAGCTTTATATTAGGTTCACTTTCCGCGGTATATTTCTATGTATGTGGTGGAATCTAGTAATCAATTTTTCACCCACTTCCCGACTACTTAGAGATCTGAAACTTTGCATACATGCCTAAACACGAGCCCAATAGATGAATCAATAAATTTTATGGGCGTAGGATAAGGGGCGTGGCACTTTTTTATCAACTCCAGATTTGTGTATAACTTTAGAACTACACATCACACATCAATGAAACTCGGTAGGAACTTACTACATATCCATATCCTTCTACTGAGAAAATAAGGCGGGCACTGGATAAGGGGGCGTGGCACCGCCCATACAAACCAAATTTTTGATCTCGATTAGCTTTGGAACTAAAGGTCGTGCAGCATTGAAATTTCGTATGCAGTCGCCTCTTGGATGTGTCGTCCCACTGGTAAAATTTTATGGGCGTAGGATAAGGGGCGTGGCACTTTTATTTATCAACTCCAGATTTGTGTATAACTTTAGAACTACACATCACACATCAATGAAACTCGGTAGGAACTTACTACATATCCATATCCTTCTACTGGGAAAATAAGACGGGCGGTGGAAAAGTGGGCGTGGAACCGCCCATACAAACAAAATCGTTTATATAGCTTTGGAACTAAAGGTCGTGCAGCATTGAAATTCCGTAGACAGGCCCCTCTTGGATGCTTCGTCCCACTGGTAAAATTATATGGGCGTAGGACAGGGGGCATGGCACTTTTCAAGCAACTACACTCTTGGGCTTCAGTTTATAATTATAGGTACACCACACATCAATGAAAAACGATAGGAACTTACTCGCCGCGCCTTGCAAGCAAAACCACAACAACTCATAGCGCCACAAATCTACCACGAATATTAGGGTCGATCACAGCCGTATTATTTGTTAAATGGAGGATGTTCAGGCCAAACGTTCCTTGCACTCGTACCGGTTCGATTGGAGCGAGGTGGCAACTTGCTGCCAAGTGTCGCTTGGGCCCGAGAGCTGCAAGCCGGTGGCGGTAAGTTGCGCTCGGACACTTGCGATTAAAAACTCCATCGAACAAGGTAAGCTGGTAGCAGCTCCTCCATATGAGGAAACAATAACTAGTTTTGCATAGTTTTCTTTTGGTATAATTTTCTATCATCTTCTCCATATGAGACACTCATTTATATATAATTTTCGGCCATTAGAGGATATGACATATGACGATAGGAAACACTGTGAATACCCTAAATATTGTGTACTGCTCTGCAAGTTTTAAATTCTTATTGCGAAAAATTTCAGAGCTCTAAAATTGAATTTATGGAAGACTAAAAAGTAGAAAATAAAATTATATAAAAAAAACTTTTTAAAAATAAGATTTAATTTATTTATTGTACTAAAAAGTAGAAAATAAATTGTTTCCAAGTCACCTGTATCTTACTATTAATAAAAGCTTGTGCACTCAATATCCATATTCAAAATATCTTTCATTACTAGAATCTATTTGGAAAAAATTATTTAAATAAAATATTGTGGTAACTGTTTGACAAATATTGAACACATGAGCGCCCCAAGCTTTTATGGATAGTAAGATACAGGTGACTTGGAAACAATTTATTTTCTACTTTTTAGTACATTAAATAAATTAAAGCTTATTTTAAAAAAGTTTTTTTTTATATAATTTTATTTTATGTTAGACCTTTCCTAAGTGGCGCTGCGGCGGCGTTTTTTCGAAAATTCTTATTTATGGACCGATTTGGCTCAAATTTAAACCATATAATACTAAAGTTGACATATTATTTAAAAAATTTCTACCATAATTGAGATACATTTCAAAACAAATCTTGAAATAAAATAAATATTTTAGGCAGAACAACGTTTGCCGGAACAGGTACTTTATTATAAGTAAGGAAGCATCAGTCGGGTAATCCCGACAGAATAGTATCCTACACCTAGTAAGACGTGGGACGGAGGGTGCACTGAAAGAAATGAAATTGTAGGTTTATTAAATTTGCTGCCTACATAGTAGGCTGGCTACTCCCATTTTTACAAACTACAAGATATTCCTAAAAGGACTATATATGCCAAATATTGATACTCTGAACCGTGCACAACAGTAATTATCGGTATATTTACGCCCATTTCTGACTTTCACTTAAGGAATAGCATCTCATCTGTTATTTTAGGGTGTTTAGCTATTATTGATTGAGAATTTGTGGTCAATCCTGAAAATCGTTTGGGTCTATACCAAACAGCCCCAACGAACCTGGACGAGCTAGGGAGACTTATGCAGCGAGAATGGCAAAGTATTCCAAATGGGATAACAGAGAAGTTTTTAGAAAGTATGCCAAAACGTATAAATAATGTCTTTCGGAATAAAGGACAATAGTCGAAATATAGAAATGCTTCCATCCTTGCTTTTGATGTGAGGTGCAAAATTGAGTAGTAAATGTAAATGTATATAGGCTACCAGAAACTGCAAAAAATGTAGGTTAGGGCCTTTGTACATTTTGCCAGTGATGGGTTTTAAGTCTTGCAAATCGCTGGAAAAATGCACAAAGGCCCTAACCAACATTTTTTTTTCGAAACACGTTTTTTACAGTTTCAGATAACTTATATTAAAATATACCTCCTCACAAGATATTCGAGTCTTAAAGCCAAAAATGGCGATTTTCTAGCTTATACAAAAAAGCTCTATCTATGTGCATGCGATGAATTTTTTGTTCATTTTGCCAGCGATACATATTTATACCGTCAAATTATATACATATTAGTAAAACACAAAAAGTTTTTTTTATAGTTAATTCGATATAAATTCTTTGATATAATTATAGTTGATAAGTTTATACCTAAACAACTTGGAGGCCAAAACAAATGTGAATTTTTGTAAAATTGCACTTGCAGCCCCAGTCACTTGCTAAGTCTGCATCACTAATTATTTTGTTTCCCTTCTTCTGTCCGACTTAACTTCCTGTTTCTATTTCCTGTTTTAACGACCTCTGGTTAAATTTCCTGAGGAATTTTTTATTTCTTGAACAATAAACTACATATATATAAATAGTTTTTCGAAATTATGGAAAGGATTTATTTGAAAAGCTTTGTCTTTACTTATAAGACATCTTGAAATAACAATATAATATGTACAAAGAATCAAAGAAAAAATAGCATTCAAGACAACGGGTAAAAAACGAATACATTTTTATCTCTGAGACCATAACAGTCATAAAAGTTGTAACGTCCAAAATGGCAATAACATAAAAATTTGGGCGTAATGACCGTGAGCGTTAACCAATAAATGTATTCCATATATTCCAAAAACCATAATAATATTCTTCGTCATCATCATCATTATCAACATTATCCTTATGTTTAACAACATGATCATCCTTATGTTTAAGTCCATGGGATAGGTAGCTCTGCAATTTGGCCAATGCGATGGAAGTGTTTTGAATTTTTTCATTTTTTTAATTACTCAACTCGATCTGATGTTCCAGCAAAGTACTTTTGATACTAACCGCTATTTGGGAATCTTCACGCAATTTCGCAATCAGTTTTATACTATCACCAACTTCACGGTCTTTCGCAGCTCTACTTAAATCATACTTCTTGTATGCTTCATAGGGTCTTTTCATTTCATCCAAAATTTTTTTTTGTAATTCACCGTCGTTGGTGGCGTAATAAGGCATGGCATCTTTAAGTCTTACAATGAAAGTCCGCTTCTCACTGCTACGCGGTGTATTTACATGTTCGAAGGGTATTTTCAATATGTCGTTGATTTTTTCCGTATATTTATCGATTTCACTTTGTAAACCAGTGGATCTCTAAAAAATGCAGCAAGATTTAACATAACTTTATATTCGTAGAACAAGATTATTTTTATTATATTTACTTTACTTCGGCCAGTGGCAACACTACATGGAAGCCATGTAAAACTGCTTAAAAAAACAAAAAACAAAGATTTTAAAAAGTATCATTTAAAATCTTTTTAATTCTTTTTGTGAGGTAGAATAATCTTTCCAGTCTCAATGAGTCCTTTGTTGCAGGTCTCAATATAAACTAGCGAGCGAATAGTAAAGCTCCAGAAATTTTATTTTGAAAGCTCTTTTATTCCGGTGTGTGGGAGACCTTTTTTATAAGCTATATATATATCAACTTGCCTTCAGACGATACATGAATCCATCAAAAATTTTACTTTAAACAAAGTTATTAGCGTAACTGCAATAGCCAATCAGAGCACAGACAGGAAATAAAAAGCATTTAGGGACAGACAGGCCAGTAGCTGTATAATCGCATTATAGGGGGCAGACGGGCAAGAAGCGCTGCTATTCAACCGAAAACAACGAAAACCAAGAAAAGTGCAGACGGGCAAGGAAAAGTACTCCTATTATATTAAATAGAATTAAATTCAACAACAGCCAATCAGAGGACAGACGGGAAAGAAGAAACTATGCTGCATATAATGCTTCCGTTAGTTATGATTTAGGAATAACTTAACTTGACTTAAGCCAACCTGCCATACGGAAACTCTGTACATGCTGTTACTCATGAAATAACAGAATAGAAATAGAAATAGAGAACCGCAGGTTTCAGGTTTCTATGTTCAGTAGTTAAGGCAGAAGAGAGCGTGAGCAATGCAATGTTGTTCAGACTTGAAATAATTTCGAGTGAAAACTTTGATATAAAACGTGAAAAATAACGCTGTATCAGACAAAATAACTTTTAAAATTTAAAGTAATTTTTCTCCAATTCCACAAAGTCATATTTCCATCACAAAACCCAAGATCTTCGGCCCGATCCGCGTTGGCGACGAGTACCGCATCCGAATGAACAACGAACTGTACGAGCTCTACGCCGATATTGACATCGTCAGCCGCATCACCACCAAGCGGCTTCACTGGCTGGGTCATGTCGTGCGTATTGAGATGACGGCAGTTAGAGGACAGAGACGGCGCGGGAGGCCATGCCTACGATGGAAAGACCAAGTGGAGGAGGCACTGGCAATGCTTTGAATATCCGACTGGAGAAGGCGCGCGAGTTACGTCCCCACTTACAGCGGTGACGTCACACACATCACCCCCACCAAAGCCGCCAAGAGCCGCCGACCCCACGACAACAACAACATCAGCATAAATATCCGCAGCAACGAAAGCGCATTGCACTACAACAACATCAATATATGCAATGAGAACAGCAGACAGCCGACGCAGCAGACCTACTTTAAGGTATTTTAACTCTTTTAATTTAGCAATAAGTAATCAGTTCACTCAGCACCTTTTATTTAGAACATTTTGTCAATCGTAGGTTTCATTTTTAGTAAATCAATTTAATAAAAACAGAATTGTACTGGTGATCAATCGAAGAAGAGGTCGAGTATTCATTTTAATTTCATAAAAGTGTTTTGGAGAAGTTTCATAAGGCACAACTAAAAAGGATAAAGTGTGAATAACCTGATAAAGTGATTATTTATTGGAGAACTACGTCTCACAAGACTTAACTCGCGCGTAGCAGGGGCGCCTGGAGAGAGGCCGTAGGTCAGGTTGTAACCCGGTAACGGGTTGTACTGACCAATTATGTATGTATGTATGTATGTATTTAGCATCTTGCAGTTGAATTGTCTTCGCTTCCGTTTCGGTATTTCACCTTCATTTGTTTTTCGAAAATAGATTGCCACCCAGTGCCAGCGGCGGACTTTGATAGCTTTAAAGGCTCAGTTAGTGATCGCGTATCGTATTTATTCGTAATGCGTAAATATCGCAGAGAAATCTACTTCGTTTATGATTTCTGCGTTACGATTCGTCAAGAGCGAATGCATGTATAGAGCTCGGGTAAAACAGGTTTTGTTTACGGTACGATTAAATACGATACGCGATCACTAACTGAGCCTTAACTGTTTCTCACCAACAGTTGTCGAATTTCGAAAGAATCTCGTTCGCACCCCTCTCGATGATGCTAGTTGAATCCAATAAGAAACTATCTTGAACAGATAGTGTTGATATAAGCTATTTACACTTCCGGTGTTATATTGGTTGGTGCACAGGATGGCACTTTTCACAACAATATGCCGGCAGAGGGAGGGTGGTCTGTCACATGTAGGGTTCGTACGATACTATCGATACTGATGAGTAAGCATCGATACTCTGCGTTAAGAAATGAGTATTTGAGTACTTGAATCCTTACTGCAGTGATTTACTCGATACTTTCCAAAGTACTCATGATATCGAGTACTTTCTACAGAATTTTTTTTTACTTATTTCATAATGGTGTCATCCCAACTTAAAGGGAGGAAAAAAACACTACTTGCATCGATTACTGCTGCTCAAATTTTCCAACCACTAGAAATAATTGGAATTTCACCATTGAAGGGTACACCATTGAAAATTGAAAAATAAAATTATATAAAAAAAACTTTTTAAAAATAAGCTTTAATGTACTAAAAAGTAGAAAATAAGTTGTTTCCAAGTCACCTGTATCTTACTATCCCTAAAAGCTTGGGGCGCTCATGTGTTCAAAATTTGTCAACCAATTGATACAATATTTTATTTAATATATTCTTTGTAATTAGATTCTAGTAATGAAAGATAAGTGTGAATATAGATTTTGAGCGCCCAAGCTTTTATTAATAGTAAGATACAGGTGACTTGAAAACAATTTATTTTCTACTTTTTAGGACATTAAATAAATTATATCTTATTTTTAAAAAGTTTTTTTATATAATTTTATTTTCTACTTTTTAGTCTTCCATAAATTAAATTTTAGAGCTCTGAAATTTTTCACAAAAAGAATTTAAAACTTGCAGAGCAGTACACAATATTTAGGGTATTCACATTGTTTCCTATCCTCATATATCATATCCTCAATTTAACAAATAATACGGCTGTGATCGACCCTAATATTCGTGGCATATTTGTGGCGCGGTGAGTTGTTGCTATTTTGCGTGCAAGGCGCGGCGAGTAAGTTCCTATCGTGTTTCATTGATGTGTGGTGTACCTATAATTATAAACTGAAGCCCAAGTGTGTAGTTGCTTGAAAAGTGCCACGCCCCTTGTCCTACGCCCATAAAATTGATTTATTCATGTATTGTGCTCCTGTTTCCGCATGTATTCAAAGTTTCAGATCTCTAGGTAGTCGGGAAGTGGGTGAAAAATTGATTACTAGATTTGACGACATACTGACATAGATAGATACCTGAAGTGAAGTTAATATAAAGCTTATAAAAACCCCATTAGAATGAGCACCGTGTGCAAATACGTCGAAAAAAATATAAAGCAAATTTGCTTCAAAATGCTTAAATGGAGTGGCAATACATCGAATATGATGAAACACTTGAAGTCAAGCCAACCTCATCTAATTTTCGAGCAGAATTCGTGCTCTACAAAGATGTGTAACCAAAGGAGCAGGCAGTGCCAATTGCACTCGCTTTTGAGTTGGGCGCTGCTAATAAAGAGGGTGGCTCGCAGCATGCGGCCATTACAAATGCTATATTATATCACATTTGGGTTGATTATAAGCCATTTCATACCGTGAAATGTCGCGTATTTCAGAAACTGATAAAGCAATTGGCGCCGCAGTACCATATGCCTTCAGACAATACTTTGAAATCTTTGATGATTGAAATGTACAATGTCTTGAAAACTGCTTTGACAGAAAATCGTAAAAAGCAAAATTATTTTTGTGCGACTAGCGACATATGGACGGAGACTATAAGTATGACCAGCTTTTTGGGAGTGACTTTACACTATTTGGAAGGCGAATGCGTGAAATCTTCTTATATCGCCACTGTAGAGTTGGAGGATAAACACAGGTGACATTTGTTTTTCGCCGCTACTGAAAGCATTTTTTTAATTAAGTGAAAATTTTTTAAATTATGTAGGTCGCTATATTGCTCAAAAACTCGCAGACGTTTTCGCTGATTGGGGTGTGGATAAAAGCAGAATTATGGCAATACTGACATACAATGGAGCCAATATGGTTGCAGCGGTAAAAATCTTGCTTGGTGACGGCAAGAAGCACTTGCCATGTTTTGAGCACACCATAAACCTCGTAGCCCAGAAGGTAGAAGCGGCAAATGGCATACCTGAGCTCAGAAAGATTATTTTCCAAAGCCGGTGCAATAATGACAACAGAAAGGAATCCGCTAAGCCCTTCTAGACTGGAAGAATTGCTTTTCCTAGCAGCACGGCCAGAAGGAGAATGGTTTTGAGCTTCTAGCTCTATAATTTCTATATTAAAAACCAACATACATATGACGCGCCCAGAGCAAAAACGACTCTTATAATTTCACAGAGCAAAAACGCTTCAAAAAATTACTCACCGTACATGTGACACTAACACATATTTGCATGCATGCTCGGTTGCAGAGCTCGGAGCAACCGTCGGATTCGACAGTATCGCTGCTGATGCCAAGCAGAACAGACCGAGGGTGGGTTCTGTTCTGCTTGTTCACATGTATGTCGCTACCACGTGGTAAAATCCGGTTTTGAGAAATATCTATGCTACCAACGAAAAATTCTTGATGCTTTGCCGTCTTGTCGAATTTTCGTTTTGCAGGCTGTAAATTGAAAAATGACAATTTCCTATTAGCCAAAAAAATATGTTTGCTTGCCTTTAAATTTTATCACTTCTAAACGCAATATGTAAATTTTTTGGAAATTTCGCTTTATTTAAAATTTGTTCATTTATTTTATTTGCGTTGATATATTTTGATAAATCACTTTTTTTAGATTTTACAAATACTTTTCGTCAAATCTTTTTTCAGATAAAATTTTTTAAAGAACACATTAAATACAAATATAAACTGATGACGTTTTGGCAATATATGTATGTATAGCCCTTTCATCTCCTAATTCTGCATCTAATTTGCCGCTGTCTTTTAGTCTCTAAGCAGCACACCCGGCAATAGCATTATTTGAGCTGTCCGTCCGTTTGTGTAAGTTTTTTATACAAACTTGCCTGAGATCCTGCTTTGCTTTGTGTGGGTTTTTCCCGCGAATTTTTCACTTGTTTGAAGGCATTCAATATTTTGACTGCGGACGGCTAGACTTGCAGGTGTTTGGCGGGGTTCTCTATTATAAAAGGTCGCTTGCAGATTTTGTAAGAATAAAGCGTGAACATCTTGTGGAAGAAATCGGTCTTTGTGATCTTTAAGAAGCAGTTAACAAAATAAATAAATTCGAAATTGAGGAAGGCTTTCATGAGAGAACGTACTATTTTCAATATGCAACCGATTTTTCTATTTTAAATCAAAGCAATATTCTAATGGCAAAGATCAACGGTCGCAAAGTTATTTATAACTCATCGGGATGATTCTATTTCATTGTATAAATTAACTATTTGGTGTGAATTCATGATAAAAGCGATGAGGGTGGTAAAAAGTGAAAATTCAGTTTGATGCAATTGCATTTCTTTCTATTTTCGCAAAATTTTTTATGCCATTCATGTAATATCAAATTAAGGTCAGAAGCAAAAAATTGTTAAACGTAATTCTTAAATTTTACAATGCTTATAAATGTTTAGTTGCCTCTTTGGAGCATAGAATGTCGTCATTGCCATCATAAAATCGAAACAACTTCCGTTTCATCAGTGAAAAGGTGAACGAGTGACCTCGTTGATCTTTGCCATTAGAATATTGCTTTGATTTAAAATAGAAAAATCGGTTGCATATTGAAAATAGTACGTTCTCTCATGAAAGCCTTCCTCAATTTCGAATTTATTTATTTTGTTAACTGCTTCTTAAAGATCACAAAGACCGATTTCTTCCACAAGATGTTCACGCTTTATTCTTACAAAATCTGCAAGCGACCTTTGATAATAGAGAACCCCGCCAAACACCTGCAAGTCTAGCCGTCCGCAGTCAAAAGATTGAATGCCTTCAAACAAGTGAAAAATTCGCGGGAAAAACCCACACAAAGCAAAGCAGGATCTCAGGCAAGTTTGTATAAAAAACTTACACAAACGGACGGACAGCTCAAATAATGCTGTTGCCGGGTGTGCTGCTTAGAGACTGAAAGACAGCGGCAAATTAGATGCAGAATTAGGAGATGAAAGGGCTATACATACATATATTGCCAAAACGTCATCAGTTTATATTTGTATTTAATGTGATCTTTAAAAAATTTTATCTGAAAAAAGATTTGACGAAAAGTATTTGTAAAATCTAAAAAAGTGATTTAACAAAATATATCAACGCAAATAAAATAAATGAACAAATTTTAAATAAAGCGAAATTTCCAAAAAATTTACATATTGCGTTTAGAAGTGATAAAATTTAAAGGCAAGCAAACATATTTTTTTGGCTAATAGGAAATTGTCATTTTTCAATTTACAGCCTGCAAAACGAAAATTCGACAAGACGGCAAAGCATCAAGAATTTTTCGTTGGTAGCATAGATATTTCTCAAAACCGGATTTTACCACGTGGTAGCGACATACATGTGAACAAGCAGAACAGAACCCACCCTCGGTCTGTTCTGCTTGGCATCAGCAGCGATACTGTCGAATCACAGTGGATGTTTAAATCTAATTTGCGAATTGAGTTTAAATCTAGTTTAACTTTTCTTGAGTTTCACAGTGCATTTATTTAAATACGGAATAATGAATGGCAACTTCGAATATTTGACAATTGAAGGTTGACACAACTTGCCAAAAACATATGTTCAATTGTTCAAATATGGAGGCAGCGCGAGCTAAAAAATTTTCGTCGGCCGAAAGAAGTGAATTATTGGATATTGTGCAAAGAATCCACAGTTTATATTATTTATAATACTACGGGATCATTTATATGTGCTATACCATGCAGTTTTATGTTTAATTTGATCTCTTATAAATTGCAATATTGTCGACGCAGCTTGCTTGCTCATCCGAAATCAGCTGTTTATTTGTTTTCGATTGCAACTCTGTGCCGTACTTAAATATCCACAGTCGGCTATTTAAATCGTATTTAACTTCCAACTGTGAAACTGAAATTCCCTATTTTAACTGCAATCAGAGTTTAAATATGCACTGTGAAACTGGCCCTTAGTGTCACATGTACGGTGTGTAATTTTTTGAAGCGTTTTTACTCTGTGAAATTATAAGAGTCGTTTTTGCTCTGGGCGCGTCATATATTGTTGTAAATATATAAAAAAAAAAATTTTTTTATTAAAACAGAAAAATGCAGGTGTACAATTTGAGTGCAAAGCAGTATAAATTTCTCTGAAAAAAACTGTTTATACGGATTTGGATACTGAGTAGTATCGATACTTTTCCCCTAATATTTTTATGATATCGATACCATGAGCTCGATGTACTCCTGAGTACTCGGTATCGATAACGTAGTCAAACATTTCGAACCCTAGTCACATGTTCGCTAGTATACTAGCGGATTAACCCGGCTTTGTCCGAGTGCCACATCATACGGGTAATAAGAACTAAATTGGAATTTAAAAATGTTATTAAAAGCAAAATTATTTTTAGTGGTATGGTAAAGGTTGTTTTGTCAGGGTGGTTTTAAGGTATGAGATATATTGAGTGACCTTGCTTAGGTCTTTCCTATTTGTTTGTGAAGTTTTGTTCAAATCGGGGAAGTCATAAATGTAGATCCTTTCAGAACTATCTGTGTATGTAGATTACTCCTTTGGTGGAACGCCAAAATTAAAGTAACGACCCCCTTCACTCCGCAAGGACCCCCAATTTTTACGGTACATACACACATTTGAGGTGTGTCACGTCGCCTTGTCCCATGACCTATATACATATGTATATAAAACCCAAATTATGAAAGTTGTTTACATGTATGCATGACTAAATACTAACAGAATACAAAATTTTAATGTTGTATGACTTGTAGTTTTAGAGGTATACCAAATCAAATATTTAAGTCGTGTGAGGGGTGCCACGCCTCGTGTCCAATACCCATCTCATTTTCCCAGTTCAAGGATACGGATATGTGGATATGTAGTAAGTTCCTACCGAGTTTCATTGATGTATGATGCATAGTTCTAAAGTAATACCCAAAGGTGGAGTTGGTTGAAAAGTGCCACGCCCCTTGTCCTACGCCCATAAAATTGTACCAGTGGATGACTGTATCAAGAGATGCCTACATACGGAATTTCAATACTGGGCGACTTTAAGTTCCAAAGCTATTCGATATCAATGATTTCGTTTGTATGGGCGGTGCCACGCCCCTTGTCCAAAGCCCCTTCCATTTTCCGAGTTGATGGACACGGATATGTAGTAAGTTCCTATCGTGTTTCATTGATGTGTGGTGTATAGTTCTAAACTTAAGCCCAAAAGTATAGTTGCTTGAAAATTTTACCAGTGGGACGATGCATCCAATAGGTACCTGTGTACGGAATTGCAATGCTGCGAGACTTGTAGTTTTAAAAATATGCCAAATCAATTATTTCAGTTGTATGGGAGGTGCCACGCCCTCTTGATGTATCGAAAAATTTTATATACAGTCGCCTTCCTTTGGTCTTCAACAATATTGGTATACAGTTTGGCTAAAATCGGTCAACGAGTGTAGCTTTGTATAGCCAGACAGAGAGACAAACAAACAGAAAAACATTCATTTTACAAGCTTTATTTTAACTTCACTTCAGGTTTGTAGTCAAATCTAGTACACCCAATCCTGTTTTTACACGGTACATACGTTCTAGAAAGTACCGTGTAAAAAAAATCGTGTACAAAAAGACACCGTATGTATGTACATAGTGAAAAAATATTAGATTGGTTCAACCACGTCAAAAAGCCTAATGTCGACCGTGTTATTTCAAAAAGACCGTGTAAAAACAGGATACGTTTATTTATGTCGACCGTGTTATTTCAAAATCGTGTAAAAAAAGACCGTGTAAAAACAGGATTGGGTGTAATTAATTTTTTACCCACTTCCCGACTACTTAGAGATCTGAAACTTTGCATATGTACATACATGCGTAAACACCAAGACAATATGTAGGTACATGAATCAATCATAAAAATTAATCAATTAAAATTTGTACTTTAAACAAAGTTATTAGCGAAACTGCAATAGCCAATCAGACGGGCCAGGAGCTGTTTAATCGCAGTTTATATAATTTCGCCGTATTTATAGAATACGAAATGTGTAATGATTTATGCCTGATTTAGGCCCGTACAAAAAATATTATATAGATATATCATTAAATCACATCAAATACATCAACTAATGTTGTTTCTTTTGGTTGAATTCAAACCCCAAAAATGGTATTTCTCGCACTTAACTGCTTTTTTTTGTTTCTATAAGCGACTTTTTCCCATGGCGTTAGGACGCCTGCTCTCATTAGCAGAGCTGGGTAAATGCAATTCCATTACAATTCCTCAGTAATTGCAATTAGTAATCAATTCCTTCAGTTCACATGAAATAGAATTGGAAAAATTCAATAACATTTTCAATTCCATGGAATGGAATTGAAAAAAATCAACTACATTCCTACAAAGGAATTCATTTCAATTCCAAAAAAAATTCCTTGGAATTGAAAAGAAACAAATTACTTTCGGAATTTTTCAAAGGAATTGAAAAAGTAATCAATTCCTTTGCTGTGAACTGAAGGAATTGATTACTAATTGCAATTCCTTGTAATTTGTAATTGAGAGTAATTGATTCACTAAAGGAATCATTACGACACAGCTCTGCTCATTAGTAGGTACCTGCGGGGTTAAATTATAGAAACGTATAGGAACAACATGCAAAATTCAGTACTATTTAAGTTTGAAATCAAAACAAATCTCAGAAAAAAACAGTGCACCCCGCACGGTACTAGCCCAACAAGACAATGTTAGATTTACTCGTGCCCGCGCTCGTGCTACTGCTTCGCCATCAACTGTTTCATCTGTTTCTACCTCCTCTGTTTCTGCTGTTGGAGACACGAATGCTGTGGCTTTGTCGGACGCTGCACTAGCCAATGCCGAACATTCTTCGCCTAACGATGCTCCGCTTTCTTTTGCCGCTGCTGTTAAGTCAGCTACTGCTTCAAATTCAGCTTCAATAAAACATCACCAGCTTGCTCCACCACAGTCAGCTGCTGGTATTGCTAAAGGAATGAACGATGCTTATGATGCTGCTCTAACAACAATCAACAACCGTGATGATAATTTCTGTCTTGTTCAAAACAGAAAGAAGAACAAAAACAGACAAACCAATTCCTCACGTACTTCAGAAATCTTCGGCTCCGACTCAACTTCCACATTGAATGTTATTCCTAACTACAAATGGGTGCATCTATCCAGATTTCCTGTTGATACAAATCCAGACTACATTATTAACCATATATCGGAAAAATTAAACATTTCATCAAAACAGTTTAAATGTTTCAAATTGATCAAAGATGAGGCCGACATGAGTAGCCTAGCTTACGTCAACTTCAAATTCGGTTTTCCTGCTTTTTTGCTTGACCGTATTATGGATACGTCGGCATGGCCTATGGGCATGAGAATTAAAAACTTTATCAACAAACCGCAACCAAAGAACACAAAAAACTTGGAAGGCTCTCCAGTGGTGGCGCCAACTTGATTTCTCCAGTTTCATCAAACATTTTATTTTGTTACCACAACATTGGTGGCCTGCGAACGAAAGCTCGAGATTTTTTATTATTTTCTTCTTCGCTGCAGCATGACGTTATTGCACTCACTGAAACATGGCTCTCCGATAATTATAATAACGCTGAGTATTTTCATCCACTGCAATACAACGTTTTTAGAAAAGATCGATGCCCTCTCTTATCCGGGCTCAGTAGAGGTGGTGGAGTTTTAATTGCTGTACGCTCCGCTCTTTCCTGTACGCAGATTGATCTGCCATTTTCGCGTACTGAATTTAATTTGGATCAATTAATTGTAAAAATAAACTTAGATAATTTTCATGAAATAGTCGTTATATTAAGTTATATACCACCGAATAGTCCTCTTGATCTGTATAAAATACATATTGATAACTGCATTAGCATTTTGAACAATTTAAAAGACAATCAGCATGTTATTGTAATGGGTGATTTCAATCTTCCCAACATAAATTGGATTTATGACAATGACATGCATTATTGGTTGCCATTTAATGTTTCCAGCAATTGTGAAAGCGAGGTTGTTGACAATCTTGCAGAATTTGATCTCCGCCAAATAAATGGCATTCATAACAGTTTAAATCGCTTACTGGATCTGATATTTATTGATAGCGAAATTAATGCGGATGTCAGCTGCCTTAGCTCTTCATGCTTACTTGATACAAGTCATCACACTGCATTATGTCTAAGTGTTAAATTCTATGAATATATGAAGCCTGTTTTCGATAATAGCTTAAGTTTTGACTTTGCGAAAGGTGATTTTAGGAGTATTTCAAACTTTTTGAGCAATGTTGATTGGTTGTCAGTTTTAAACAATGATAATCTTTTAACAAATTACAATCTTTTTTCAAGCAAGCTTAAAGAAGCCTTAGATCTATACATCCCTAAAGTTTCATTAAAGCCCTCTTCAAAACCAATATGGTTCAATAAAGAACTAATTAATATTAATAATAAGAAAAATAAAGCATACAAACTTTATAGGAAATCTGATAATAATCTAAATCTTTTAAGCAACTATCAATGCCTTCAGAGAAAATTTGATTATTTGAACAAATTTTTATATAAAAATCATATATTTCAGATTGAATGTCAACTTAAGACTAATAGTAAAAGCTTTTGGCATTTTCTAAATAGCAAAAAAAAATCGACGGGAATTCCTAATACAATACAGTATATGGGTAATACAACGTCTGATCCCCTTGCTATTTGCAATCTTTTCGCTGAATTTTTTCGGTCAGTGTATGTTTCATCTGATACCATCGCAGATGCTTCTATTGACTCATCTGTCTGTTCACTTGATATAGGTGACCTTGAGCTCAACTCAACAGAAATTCTTGAAGGTCTAAGGCAATTAAACCCTGATAGACAGCCCGGGAAGGACGGGTTCCCACCTATTCTCTTAAAAAATTGTGCAGAGGCGTTAATTGTACCGCTAAAGACTATTTTCAACCAATCGCTTAAAAAAGGCGAATTTTTAACTGATTGGAAAATTACCTTCATTGTGCCAATTCACAAATCTGGTTCAAAAAATGAGGTTTCAAAATATCAACCATTCCAAAACTGTTTGAAAAATTGGTCCACAATAGGCTAATATTTTTAATGAAGGAGGTTATATCACCGTTTCAACATGGATTTTTTCAAGGAAGGTCAACCACTACAAACTTGGCAATATTTTCTAAATATATTTTGGATAGTTTTGAAAATGGACTTCAATGTGACGTTATTTTCACCGATTTTTCAAAAGCTTTCGACAGAGTTCACCACAAATTGCTTATAAAGAAACTTGAAAAAATTGGATTGCATTCAAATTTTTTGAGATGGTTTGAATCGTACCTTATAGGTCGGACACAGTATGTTCGAATTAACAATGTACTGTCAGACGCGGTAAAGGTTTCCTCAGGGGTTCCGCAAGGCAGTCACCTGGGACCTCTCCTATTTCTTTTGTTTGTTAACGACATTCCCAAAATTATATCATTTTCTCAGTGTTTAATGTATGCTGACGATATAAAAATTTTTTCTACCATAAAAAACATACAAGACTGTATGAATATGGAGAGGGATTTACTCCGTTTATCTACTTGGTGCAGCAACAATTTACTGCCGCTTAATATATCTAAATGCCAAAGTTTTACTTTTTGCCGTATTTCCTCTCCTGTAGTTTTTGAATATACGCTGGGGAATAAAACTTTGCCAAGAATTACTGAGAAGAAAGATCTTGGTGTTATGCTAGATGGCAAACTTAGTTTTTCAAGGCATATTGACTACATAGTAGCTAAAGCTAATGGAATGCTAGGATTTGTCATCAGGAACTCCAAAGACCTTTCGGATCCCTTTTCTCTAAAATCCCTATACTTTGCCTTTGTTAGATCTATTCTTGAATATTGCTGCATTATTTGGAATCCCTTTTATGCATGTAGCTCAAATAGAATCGAAAAAATTCAGAAACGTTTTACGAGATTTGCAATAAGCCGTTTAAGATGGAATATTGAAATGCCTGCATATAATGTAAGAAGGCTTCTTCTTGGCATTCAATCTCTTGAAATACGCCGGAAATATTTCTCAATAATGTTTGTGCGCGACACAATATGTTTTGAAATTAATTGTTCTTTTTTGCTTTCCCTAATACACTTCCACGTACCTTCACGGGATCTTAGATCACAAAATTTGTTTTATGAACCCTTTCATAGGGTCAACTATAGCCGGAATGAGCCAATAACTCGTTGTTTAAGACTGGCTAACTCTGTGTGTCGTAATATAGACTTTAATCTAAGTTCCAGCAGAAATGCTTTCAAAATTAATTTGCTCATGTATTTGAACAGTATATGTAACAACTCTAGTGCCACATATTCATTGTAACAATTTGTTTGTACACTAGATAGGTTATAATTAAGTAGTCAGTAAGAGAATTAATTACTCTGTTTGATGAACTGAATTAAATAAATAAATAAATATGTAGGTACATGAATCAATCATAAAAATTAATCAATTAAAATTTGTACTTTAAACAAAGTTATTAGCGAAACTGCAATAGCCAATCAGACGGGCCAGGAGCTGTTTAATCGCAGTTTATATAATTTCGCCGTATTTATAGAATACGAAATGTGTAATGATTTATGCCTGATTTAGGCCCGTACAAAAAATATTATATAGATATATCATTAAATCACATCAAATACATCAACTAATGTTGTTTCTTTTGGTTGAATTCAAACCCCAAAAATGGTATTTCTCCCACAACTGCTTTTTTTTGTTTCTATAAGCGACTTTTTCCCATGGCGTTAGGACGCCTGCTCTCATTAGCAGAGCTGGGTAAATGCAATTCCATTACAATTCCTCAGTAATTGCAATTAGTAATCAATTCCTTCAGTTCACATGAAATAGAATTGGAAAAATTCAATAACATTTTCAATTCCATGGAATGGAATTGAAAAAAATCAACTACATTCCTACAAAGGAATTCATTTCAATTCCAAAAAAAATTCCTTGGAATTGAAAAGAAACAAATTACTTTCGGAATTTTTCAAAGGAATTGAAAAAGTAATCAATTCCTTTGCTGTGAACTGAAGGAATTGATTACTAATTGCAATTCCTTGTAATTTGTAATTGAGAGTAATTGATTCACTAAAGGAATCATTACGACACAGCTCTGCTCATTAGTAGGTACCTGCGGGGTTAAATTATAGAAACGTATAGGAACAACATGCAAAATTCAGTACTATTTAAGTTTGAAAATTACCGCAGTACCATATCACTTAATTTCAGTACCTTTTTGTGAATACCAATAAAATATTGTGTACTGCTCTGCAAGTTTTAAATTGTTTTTTCGAAAAATTTCAGAGCTCTAAAATTGAATTTATGGGAGACTAAAAAGTATAAAATAATGTTATATAAAAAAACTTTTTAAAAATAAGCTTTTATTCATTTAATGTACTAAAAAGTTGAAAATAATTTGTTCCGAAGATACCTGTATCTTACTATCAATAAAAGCTTGTGCGCTCTAAACCTATATTCACACTTATCTTTCATTACTAGAAGTTTTTTTTATATAATATTTTTATATATTTGATTATTTATCAACAAAATATTATGCAATAAATCCTCAAAAGTCTTATGGAACAACAAAATCAGTGAACTATAAAATATTTCCAAACAACTCGTATGAATCACCATTATCAGCCAGTTCAAATTACTATATTGCAAAATCACTTTCGGAAATTGAACTAAGGCAACCAGCTTTCACATAATAACTACATACCTTCAACATTTTCTACATTTCAAAACCAGTGTATCTAAGTATATGCAAATTTTGTATAAAACCAAACCGAATAACGGCCCAAAATTCACACACACGCAAATAGTTTATGGCATAATTATTAGGTATAACAGCTGTGATATAATCTCATTAAACTAATCAACATGCATTCTAAATACTTCTGTCGCTGCATGTATTTACTTAGCATAATCTATGAACTAAATTTATTGGTATTTCCACTGTCATACTCATTTCGCTGTTTGCCTCAGTTCAGTTCGATGTACTTCCGCTGTAGATAGTCATACAATTCACGATTTGGTGGATTGGTGACTTGAAACAGCGCGGTCTGCTTCTCGTCGATGGCAATGTCTCCGAGTGCCGCCTCAGCTTGAGCCTTCAGCTGTTTGACTTCAGCTTCGAACCTCAGGTCAGCTTGCTGTAGCAGATTCTCCAAGAAGTCTTTGGTCTTTTGCAATTGCTGGTTCACCTGTGGCAGGGAGTTCTGACGCAGGAACTGCTGGAATTCGGGACTGAAGCCCTTGTCCAGTGCAACAAAGCCGTCCAGCTTCTTGGTGGCATCGGTCTCCTCCAGCAGTGCCTCTAGCACAGCAATGGTATTATCGATATCCGCACTGAACTGGCTGCTCTCCGCCTTGAGCACTTTGTACAGACTAATCGCCTCGCGTATGTCATCGTTGACCTGGTACTCATTCAGTTTCAGCGTTATGAATTTGTTGAACTCCGGTGTGAAGCTATCGGCGATGTTCTTGAGTATGGTCTGCTTCTCCTCTACGGTATCAGCCTGCAGTGCGCTTTCCGTAATCTTAATCAGCTTCTGCAGATCTTCCTTGTGGGAACCAACATCCTCGCTGTTGAATTTCTGATATCCGTTTAACTGTTCGCGTATATTGATGTTCATCGCCTCGGCGAGATCGCCGGCCAAGGTGACCTAGTGACACATTCAAGCGACCATTTTATATAAAGCTACTCAGCCGTGCAAACAATACTCTTACTCACCTGTATCGCCGCTAACAAGCAGAGCAAACCAACAATCAGATATTTTGCCATTTTTTGCAAGTTTCGATATTCCACTTTAAAATTCAAACTCCACTGCGTCTGTGCGCTGTGTTGTATCGCCAAGTACTCAATGCTACCCGCAGTGGATAAGCTTATTTATACCGGTTCCGTACTGCTCGTCTTCGCTCAAGGGGAAATAGTCGAATACATTACTCTTGGGTTTTTGCTCAACTCTCTATTTGATTTTGCTTTTTTCAAGATTTTGATCTTATTTTTTCGAAGGTTTAGTTACATTTAATTGTGTATATATTTTCTACAAAAAATTTAAAAAGTCCCAAAATGCCTACTACACTGAACCAAACTCAAATATTTTAATGTTAAGCATTTTAGGAAACTAAAATAAGCGAAAAGTTCATGTGTTCTTAAACGGGCAAAAACGTTGCATTGTTGGTTCCTAAGATGGAATTTAATTAACGATTCATTTACCGCATTCGATTACTTTACTCTTCGTTCCGCTATTTTTGGGATTAATTTTTTGTTAATTTTTGGTAGCGACTACGCGGGTTGAATTGGAGCTTTGACACGACTTGGTGATCAATGAATTTGAAAGAATGGCATGCTGAGCTTAACCATGTCAGTTATTGGGGTTTTTAAACCAATGCAAGTCCTGCCGAAATGAAAAGTTTAATTAGAAAAACCCCTTCTAATCCTTTTATCCGTGCAGTTACTAGTAATGAATGATTGAAAAAGTTATATCGATCAATAAGGCTCTCCGCTGCGGTATAATTTCCGTGGGGAATCAAAAAGAAGCCCCATTATAAATACTGTCCTGAAGTATCTTCAATGAAAAATTTAATATTAATATTTCAAAACGAAAACGAAAAGCGCTTATAAAAATTAATGTATGTAATGGCTATAACAAAAAGTGCGAACTTATTAAAGAGCAGAGATCAAAACCGATATTTCGAACTCACTTAATTACTAACACTTAACATGAAAAGGGATTTGCTCCTTAACTCCAAAACTCTCCGAGAGTATCGTGTTCGTCATTACCTCTGAAGCAGTTATGTTAGTGGATTTGACAGCCAGCACCCTTCAAAAATTAGTTGGGGTTATTATATTATTCTAACGAATTATTAACGAATAATTATTCTTTATAAAAAATCAGCTTTTAAAAGATTTGCTATTCCTTGGTACATACAAAGCATTCGATATATAGTCCAGTCGACTAGTGATTTGTGTGAACGTATAAAATAAGGTCTATATTCCTTACAGGTAACAAAAAACAGCTAAGTGTAAAACAAAAATTTTTGTTTTTAACTGAATTTATTCAATTGTTATGCTGATTCCGACACGACGTTGACGCAGCATGCAAACTAATAAGCGGTTATAAATATCCTGCTTTAGGCTAAGCCAGTTGTAAACAAGCATGCGACAACTTGTCGCGCGACTTGTCGCAAAAACTGTCGTCTCGCGCCGTGTGTCGCGCCGTGTGAAAGCAGTCTCAATGTGCATGTATAAGCAAAATATGCATATTCTTTAATAAATTTTTTCTCTTCTAGACGAACACCTTTTCACAAGAACATTCTTATAAGGTACAATAAAAGATGTCTGTCTTGGGTTTGAAAATAATAACTTAAAAATCTTAAAACAGTTTTCCAAATAATATAGTTATCTCTTTCTAGCGTTGAAACAGCATCTGTTTATAAACTCGGAAATGTTCTATGAACCTAGATAGATTCTTTAAAGTGATGTTACCTAGACTTTTATCTGAATGACGCATTTGGATTAGAAACTTTATCTTAATGGACTCTTTTATGACTCTTCCCGTAAACGTTTATATTTATGTTCAAGATAATTGATAGATTGATTTTAGGCAGTTAGTGCGGGGAACTTAAGTAAAATAGAATCTTTATAATTTTGACTTTGCATTAAATCCCTTTTCTATTGAAGCAATCATTTATTTTCTTTTGAATTAAGTGATATTTTAAAATGTTACAATTTTATGCAAAGTGTACATTTATGAATTTCAGTAAGATTTTATAGTGGCGAAACGTTTTTATACCCTACCCCTATGGTAATAGGGTATAATAACTTTGTGCCAAAATATGTAACGCATTAAATGAGCCTTCCTAGGTATAGACATTAGTATGTATATAGAAATGCTTAGAATCACTTTCTGTGTTTATTTCCGGTTGTCCGTCTGTCCGTCTGTCTGTCTGTCTGTCTTGGTGTCCGTGGCCACAGGAGAGAAAGAAGGAGTTGTCCGATTTAGACCAAATTTGGCACACAGTCGCAGTGAACCTTCCACTATTTCAAGTTCCGAGATTAGCAAAATTGGCTGAAGGACACGCCCACAACGGGCCAGTAAGTCCCACTACCCCGGAATATTTCCAGTAAAATTGCTTAAATTTGTTCAATTATTCATTAAAAGGAATGGTATTTGGTATTTATGGTGAGGTGTGGGCCCTCTGCGTCATACAAGAAAATGGGCGTGGTCCGCCCACTCAGTTACTTGGTGTAGGATATTACTCTGTCGGTGAAACCCGACTGTTGCTTCCTTACTTGTTGTTTATCAATTCATCACGGAATTTTGCTCACTGACTCAGATTTGTTGACATTTCAATTAGCATTGTTAATTTCTGTTAACGTTGCAGACCAAAAGGTACCCGAACCGCAGCTAGAATCAATAATACCAGTCGCTGACGGCGACAAGAGCATCGGCGGATTGGCTTCTGTGCTCACGGGCTTGTATTTTCTTCGAATTTTTTGAGAGCCGCAAATCGAACCGGCTTACTTTGTACATATGTATGTGCGGCAAACGCACGAGTTAACTAGCCCCAAGCCAGGCGGCTCTATGTACTAAGAAAAAGTGACGTAAACATTTATGATTATAATTTAATCAATAGAAATAAAGTAGGAAAAACGTTTAATGCATATTAAAAACGTTTAAAAAAAACTATAGGAAATTAGTTCGGTTTAATTTACATTGAATTTGAAGTAATTGCTAGAACTCGTTTATTCTAGATTAATTATACGCCGATTTTATAATTTGTGCATGCAAAGGGTATGTAAATTTCATGATGTACGTTTCATAGAAAGGAGGAAGGGAAATTTCAACCACGTACTGATTGGTATTCCCAACTATTGTTCACTTATCGCATTTAGAGAATTGATCACATTATCAGCCGGCTGTAATTAAAGAGGCACCAAGATCTCTTGTCAGCTGCAATTACAGATACATACATAGAAGTTATATATCAACATAATCGGTGAACATATAATAGGCACAAAATAATTTATTAATTATGCATCTTTCTGGCGATATTGGCAATCTTCTATCGAATATTTTCGGATCCTCAGAAATTTAAATTACACTAGCCAACTAAAATATTTTTTTACATCGAAAACAAGGTATTTATAACCTCCATAAATATAGACATTCAAAAGCAATTACTATCACTATCAACTATCTCTACCGTCACAGTTTTGAGATAGCAATGCAAATGATATGGAATTTTTCACGCATATACATATGTATACAGTCGAAACTCTCTATAACGAATTCCAAGGGACTGGATATTTACTTCGCTATATAGAAAAGAAAAACAATTTTGTTCCTTTTAACATTTTTTATTTGTAGTAGTCAGTTATTTTGGTTTGAAGTACATTTTTCCACTTTTCTTCTTCAATATAATTTTCTAATACATTTAGAGAAGTAAACACAGTACGGTAGGTATGGAAATCTTCAACTGATGAAGAAAGTTGTCCATATGTGGGTAACGGCTTAGCAATGTCTTGTTTTGAAGCTTTTCCCTTTTCAACTTCTTTTATGATCAATAGCTTTTTTTCCACAGTAATACTTATGCGCAGAGTCATTTTACAACTTACTATCGCGATATGCAAAGGCAAACTGATAGCGACTGCAAGAAATGTGAGAGATGGTAATGATTCCAGTTGTCACTTGCATAGTTCGGTGGTTCCCCAAAATACACTTTCAATTTTATGGTAAATAAACGATTCAAAGCATCAGACTCTGCTTGTGCGTTGTGAAAGCAACAAAGTACACACAGAGCAACAATAACAACACCAATAACACTGATGTAAGTAATAACGAAAAATTATTTGAATAAATTCGTTATATGGAGATTGAAAACGCTTCAATCTTGAAGTTACGGTCGCAAAAATGCTTCGTTATAAGGAAATATTCGCTATAGGGAAATTCGTTATATGGAGATTATAATACACTCAAAGTAGACCCAAAACACAGTGTTCTTATAATTGGTTCGCAATAAAGAAAACTTCGTTATATAGGAGTTCGTTATAGATAGTTTCGACTGTATATGTACTTATGTGTATATAAATGTATGTAGGGGAGAGGGGGGTACCTTCGTCTCTTTTTTTTGTAGGCCTATATTTCAGAAGGAAATCAATATGTTTAAAAACCGATTAGACTGTTACAGTACCTCATTATTTAACAATAAAATGTTATACTAAAATTTCTTTAAAAAGTTCCGTTTGTATTATTTTTTTCATGATTAGTAAAAAAGTCAATTCGCTGAATGTGCCCCCATGCCAGGGTAGCTTCGGCATTTGGCGGGGCACTTTCGGCATTTACACTTTAAAGTACCATAAGGTGATACAAAATCTTGTTTAGACTAGATAAGACATGTTTTTGGGTACATAACACGTTTTTATTATATTTTGCATTAAAAAAATAAAAAAACATCATGTTTAGGAGCTTCAAAAAAAGGTAGTTATTATAAATTTTTTTTTAAAAATTATTTTTTATATATAATGTTTAAAGTGCTGGGATCGACCCTAATATTCATTTTGTGTGGTTACGGGAGGTTTAAGCCAGGTTCGAGGGTCTTGGAAGCTTCAACTCGATTTCGATTTTCAGTACCTGTGAAGTTATATTGACGAATGTGCCCCATGAAAAAAAGACGAGTCCACCCTGGTGTCACTTTTTTTCTTTTTATTTTTTTACTTCTAATTTCAGTGCTTTATTTTCACTTAATACACTTTTATTTACAAAATAATTAGTATTAAAGTAATACTAATACAATTTTGTTCGAAATAATTGTATAAATATAAATACAGAACAAACTTCTTACGTTACCGACCTGAATATTCGGGAACGAAGCGCGAAAACACAAAATCAAATGTAACTTTATCAGCTGTTCAGATAGAGATGGCAAACTTTGTGAGGGATATTTATGCTAGTTATGGGTTAGTTTTTACTAATAAACAGTTATGTCCGATGACTCCTTCATACCGAAATTGCCTTTGACGAATGTGCCCCAAGGAGGAAGGTACCCCCCTCTCCCCTATGTGGATTTTGATGAATCCTTTAATGAGATTCGTTTCTAGGGGTTTTTAAATATAACACTTCATTGAGTAAAACTAATTGATGCGTCCTCTTTGGCGTCGGTCGAGTTCTGTCTCATCTCGGTCGTTGTATTCAATTAGTTCGTCAAGTTTTAAATGTATCTCGCATGGTTGCGTTAAAAGGTACGTCCGCTCCTAGTTCGTCGGGTTTCAGTGTTCTGTCCATCGTGCCCTGATCCCACATTCGGCCATCCTGTCGGTTCATTCGGCCCGAATGATGTGATCCATCTTTTCATATATTCGGCTATAGTTGTTGTCTTTCTTGGTCCTTTTTGTTGTCCAACTTTTTCAACTTCGTATCTGCCATGCTCTTTCTTTGCTGTTATCTTGTAGGGTCCAAAGAATTTAGGTTTAAGTTTAAGTCCTACGCCATATTGGGTCCGTTTAATGGCTACCAAATCGTTTATATTATAGTTTTCTTCTGGTTTCCGTTTTAAGTCGTAAGTTTTCCGATTTTCTTTCTGTATTTTTTAAATATTCTGTTGTGCTTCTTTTCTTATATTATCCCGTTCAGTGTCTAGTTCTTCAATAACTTCATCCTCCAAATATTTCTGCAAGTTTGGTGTAACGTTAATGCGCATTCGCATACCGGTCATGATACGAAATGGTGAGTGTTTTGTACTCCTTGGTGCTGTATGGTTGATTATCTGTTGCACTCTGCCCACATGCCTATACCAATTACCTGGAGTCTCATGGCAAAATTTCGAGGTCACCGGGATAACAATTTTATGCATCCTCTCTACTTGTCCGTCTCCTCTAGGAACACCTGTCGCAATCATTAAATGTTGAATACCTTCTTCTTCGCAATATCCTGTAAACGAGTGTGAAGTGAACGCTGCTCCGCGATCAGTTATTATTCGTCTGGGGTTTCCGAAAATCGTTGCTTTCTGGCGTAATTTTTCGATCACGGCTTCCGAGCCTGTATTACGTGTAGGATAGAGCCAAGTGAACTTTGAGAATGCGTCTACTACGACTAGTATGTAATTGTATCTTTTGGGTGTCATTTCCAAAGGTCCGACGTGGTCTACATGTAGCGTCCCTAATGGTTGGTCTTCCTTATCAATGGGATTTAGGTATCCTTCCTTCTTTCCTGACTTTGCATTAATGATGATGCATTCGATGCAACTTCTGACGATCTTTGTTACCTTCGAGCTCAGCTGCGGAATGTAGAACGTTTTTTCGATTATCTCCTGAGTTTTCTTTGCGGAACAGTGCCCTAGCCTGTGAGCAATTTTGATAATCTCATCTTCCATGGCCATTGGCACAACTACCAATTCCTTAGTGGGATCCTTATAAAGGATATCGCGATGCATGTAAAAATCTTCATACTGCTCCTTTTCTAGTATTTTCCTTACAGCTCGAACCCAATTGTCAACTGTCTGTGCGTCTCGTAGCTGGTGAGTGATGGTGTCTTTTTCCAATAAGCAAAATGCTCTACTTAAAGCACCGACATGTCTCATCTTTGTTCCGGTTCGGTGTTCAATCACATAATCAAATTGTTGTAGGTACATCGCCCAACGTGATACGCGTACTGGCACTTCCTTCTTGCGCATAGTCATCGCAAACGCGTTACAATCTGTAATGATCTTGAATTTCGTACCGAGTACATAGATACGCCATTTTTTTAGTGCCTCTATTATTGCAAGTACTTCCAATTCGTAAGAATGGTATTTTGCCTCCGCTTCAGTTGTTTTACGGCTCATATACTGCACCGGATGGAACTCTTGATCCTCATCGTCTTTCTGCAAAAGCTCTGCACCGTAACCGTGCTTGCTTGCATCTGTGTGGATTTCGGTGATAGCTTTCGGATTATAAATGTGCAATACTGGTGCTGTTTCTAATGCCTTCTTTAGCTGCTGAAATGCTAACAATGCTTCTTCACTCCAAGAAAATATTGTGTCATTACGTAGTAAATCCGTTAGTGGTTTGGCTATAGTTGCGTGCTGGCAAATAAATCTGCGAAATAGGATGTTAAGCCGAGAAATCGCTGCAAACTCTTCTTATCCGTTGGTACTGGGAATTGCTTCACGGCCAATGTCTTCTGCACTGACGGCTTTATGGATCCATTTTCTATTACATATCCGAGAAAATCTATCTTCCTTTTCAGAAATTGACATTTATCCCATCTTACCCGCAGACCGTTCTCTGCTGCCGTTCGTAAGACTGCTCTCAATTTTTCAATGCCTGTTGCTTTGTCATTTGACGGTATAACTATATCGTCCATGTAAACAACAATAGTACCATCTCGAATGTGATTTCGTAGTACAGCATGGATGAATCTAGTAAACACAGCTGGCGAGTTTGAAATGCCAAATGGAACAAACATGAACTCATATTGTCCGCGCTGGGTAACGAATGATGTAACTTTCCTAGAATCTTCCTCAAGTGGTACATGAAAGAATCCATTTATCAAGTCTAACGTGGTAAATACTTTTGCGCTTTGTAACCTTTCAATTACATCGTCAATCAGCGCCATAGGAAAATTATCTCTTACAATGTGTGCATAAAGTCGTCTAAAGTCAACACAGAGTCTATTTGTACCGTCCTTTTTAGGCACAAGAACTACGGGCGCTGCGAATTCCGAATGACTTGGTTGTATTATACCCTCACTAAGCCACTTATCAACTTGCTGGTTAATTATAACCTGGTGTTCATATGGCATCCGTCGTGGTGTCTGGTATATAGGAACGTCGTCTGTTAGCACGATTTTCATTCGCACAGGTGATTCGTTATTTTTTACTGGCCTATACTCGTCTACGATACTTTGAAACTCTATCTGCTGATCGTTTTCCAGGTGACACGAATCAATATGCGGTTTCTCCTGTACACCACTGCATTCCATTAAACACAAAGCTTTAAACGCTTCATCTACACTAGCTGTTTGCAGGGCGTCGCTATCTTCATCTTCGGCCCTAAGCATATGTGTATTAAAATTATCGTACTGTTCTTTGTTTGGTATGGCTGTGGCGTGCTTGTTACTTATCTTTCGCTGAAATTCAACATCACCATTTTTAATTGTTTAGGCCGAACGCCCCTAGTACCATTTGTACCGGTTCGACTGGAGCGAGGTGGCAACTTGCTGCTAAGTGTCGCCTGGGCCCGAGTGCTGGAAGCCGGTGGCGGTAAGCTGCGCTCGGACACTTGCGATTCAAACCTCCAGCGAACTAGGTAAGACAACTTGTTGCTGCTCCTCCATATGAGGACATTTTTCATTTTGTATATTGCTTGCCATCTCCTCCATATGAGGAGTCCATCTTATATATAAAATTTTCATTTATTGAATAAATTAAGTTGCATACGTTTTATAACGTAATATCGAAAACTCTACCTTCTAATTATTTGCTAATTCGCTCGCTTTGTTTCTTTTACATTTCTTTGTGCTTCTCCAACGCCGGCAACGAACCGCAAACATATACTCGTTTGCGCAATCATATATTGGCAAACCCCTGCGACATACGTCGTTATTAATCAACATGTCTACATACTCCAGAATATTATTTCCAATTACTGCTGAAAACTGTGCATCACGTTCTTGAACTACATGGAACTCAATATTTAGCTCAATATTGTCCACCACTATTTTTCTGGAAAAATTTCCCATCGTATGCAAGACGTTATCACCAAATCCTACCATCCCGTTGTTTACATTTACCCAATTCAACAGGTCCTAACCTCATAAGCGTGTCGTAGCGCATAAGGCATAAAGCACATCCAATGCCAACTAGCGCTGGTACCGTAACACCGTCAATTAACATGTCTTTAAATATCAGCCCGCTATGCTTATCATAATGTTTTGCTACCTGTTTCATCTCTCTGTTTCTTAACAAGTTAAAGCTACTTCTCTCCACCTTGATATCGGCTCCTGTTGCTTTCCTGCATTCAGCTACTCGATGTCCTAGCTGACCACACTTGAAACATTTTAAAGATCCGGTAGGGCAATCCCTAGCAATATGCGATGTATCGCCACACTTGAAACATTGTCGCTTCATGTCCTGCTGTACTTGTGGTTTTTGGTTTTGAGTAGTCTGCTGCATCTGAAGTTGATTTACCCTAGTGCTCGATGAAGTCTGATTTGGGCTGCGTACTTTTTCGTACACTTTCAATAAGTCTTTAAGTTGATCTTCTGACTTTGCTTGATAAAGCATACTTTTGTTAAATCTTGAATCAAGCAACCCTTCAATACAGTATTCTATCAAACTCTCATCGTCCAGATTAATAGCCTTTCCTATCTCCATAAGGCTGTAGAGATATTCTCTAAAAGTCTCAGTTGGTTTTTTGCGACGATTACGCAAGATTTTGTGAACCTCTATCGATGACAATTTAGTGCTAAATTCAGTTATCAATGCTGCTTTCAGTGATCTCCAATCTCTTATTCCGACCTGACTCCGCATTAAAAATTCTTGCCGCGCCTCTAAGCAGTTGCTTACCATAAACAAATTTTTTAAGTTCGCTCCAATTCACAGTAAGTGCGTTATCCTCGAATTCTTCCACCCACTGGTGGACTTCCGGATAACCAGTTCCTGCAAATTGTGTCAATGCATCTTCAATGTCCTTTAAAGTAAATGTTGAGTAGCCAGGTATCGGCTGTTGCAATGGTTCAGAAATTCTAGGCGTTGAAATCATCTCAACGACAGACTCAGCATCGTCGAAAAAATCTTCTTGAGCCTCTAGTCGATGACCGAAGTGTTCACAGAGCCTTTTTCTCAAGTCATCTTTCAGTCCAGTAGTCGACAGTCCTACTTCAATAAGTTTTTCCTTCAGGTTTTTAACATTCAATCTCAAAATTGTCTCTAAGTCCATGTTCACTGTTCGCTTTCGTCCGGTTTACAATTATAATAACAAGTTTTTCAGATATAAAATACAGTAAAAATTTCGATATCAATAAGTTGTGAAAAAATGTGAGTAATTATAATATTTTTGTACTTCTGTACTTGACTTTCAATTGAAATAGATTTCTTTTCACTTAGTATTACGTTTTAAAGCAAATAAATCAAAAATACACAAAGTAAGAATTAAATTTAACTTTGAATGCAACTCTGCGGGATCTCAAAAAATTTCCCAATGCTCCTGAAACTTACTCAGCACAACTAATACAAGTTTTGCTCACTCAAATTTTCTCTCAATACTTCTGATGTTTGCTGCTGCTCCTTTCGCCTTGCTGCCTGTTTGCTGCTTATTCGCTGCTTGTTTGCTGCTGTCGTCTTTCGCTCAACACTCGCCGTGTCCATTGTTGTTTGCTGTTTGTTCGCTCAATCGCGTACTTCTTGGATATTCGCCTCTGTTGCTCGTCGTTTTCGCACAAATTTGCTGACTGAGTGCGCTCTATTGCCACTCGCTTCTCCAGCTCTCATACAACACTCGCTGCAGTTGTACCAAAACGCCTTCTTAGAACTCGCTGCTTCTGAATTCACGCTGCTTCTACGTCGCCATTACTATTGCGACTCCAATAAATTTCATCAGATTTTCTGACTCTCAATGCCAAATTACTGCATAAATTTTCGCTCCAAAAGCCTGTCGATTTGCCAAGATACATCACGGACGAGCTCACACTTGTGGATTTTGATGAATCCTTTAATGAGATTCGTTTCTAGGGGTTTTTAAATATAACACTTTATTGAGTAAAACTAATTGATGCGTCCTCTTTGGCATCGGTCGAGTTCTGTCTCGTCTCGGTCGTTGTATTCGATTAGTTCGTCAAGTTTTAAATGTATCTCGCATGGTTGCGTTAAAAGGTACGTCCGCTCCTAGTACGATTAGTTCGTCAAGTTTTAAATGTATCTCGCATGGTTGCGTTAAAAGGTACGTCCGCTCCTAGTTCGTCGGGTTTCAGTGTTCTGTCCATCATGCCCTGATCCCAGATGTATGTATCAGAGATCTGCAGCGAGTCACTCAGACGCAAATCGCACTGCAGTCTGAGTAAGTTTTTGCTTGCACTGCAATCCATCCGCACCTTCCAAAGTTTGAGTGGGACTGTAAAATTTTTTCCAATCAACAGATTTCAAGACTCTGTCCGACTGTGACTCGTCATCATATTTAACTTGACTCACACGACATTGACGGTAGTCCCATGCTCCTGAGCCAAATCTCTGCGGAAATATTTTGTGTGTATGCCGCGCAACACCAGATGTTAAAAACCCAAGAGCAGTGATGCCAGTCTGTAAATATAACACCTCTGAAAGCCGAAGCTGAAAGAGGAATGCGAGGGAATTTCCGAATTGTTTAGTTAACAGCGGAATTCTGAACAGCGATACATTCGCGCGGTTGCAAAAATGCGATACCAAGAGTTTTGCCCATATTGAATATCCTAAATATAATTTAAGTTTCCTTGTATTTTGTCATTTTGTCAGTACCTGCTCGCATTCGTGACACAACAAGAAAAATTGCATAGAAAATTCACTCGCTTATTGCTAAATTACACAGTCCTAATTTGAACA
This sequence comes from Neria commutata, assembly GCA_963457695.1. NCBI lineage: Eukaryota > Metazoa > Arthropoda > Insecta > Diptera > Micropezidae > Neria > Neria commutata. The sequence goes on from OY735246.1 coordinate 39,617,940, forward strand.
CGAAAATATATTATGCCGGATAGTCGGGTTCATAGGCAGAATGGGAAAACCAACAGCGGACGAGTACTGAATCTTGCGTGCTGGAAATTCTATTTTTACCCTTTTTGGTCTCAAACCTGTTAGCAGGTACAGAAAGAGCAAAAGAAAAAGGAAATATTTCTGCCTGTACTTACTACAATTATTTACCTTCTTATGACTAGCACTATCATTTATATGGTTTAAAATCTTGTTAAGTTAGGAAACTATATATTGATAAACAATAATAATAAATTGGAAATTAACTTAAACAAAGCCATGCGAAAGGCTGCATGATCTGTTCCATTTAGTTTCGTTTCCAAATTTTAAATTGATTAAATTGGTACCAAATTTGGTATTTTCGTGCATACCTGTATTGAAAAGATGGCATCACTGTGAGCAAAACCGAAAGTAACGTTATCTGTCTTTGTCTCACAACAAAAATTTTCCGTGCAAGGCAAGGGATTGTTCGGTTTGTTTCAAGATTTACTTCGTTCACTGTTCAACAACCGTCGTTAAGATTCACAGTGTGTGAGACTGGGCAGACGAGTCATGTTTTGGATGTGTATATTTGCTGCTCTTGACTTGAAAATTAAACCAGTCACAGTTATAGCAGTCCCAGTGCGTATCAGCACTGGGACTTTGTTTGGCATGCCTCAGCACAAGTCGCAAAAAAGCGACTGGTTGCAGATCTCTGGTATGTATATATAAAAAGTAAGGAAGTATCAGTCGGGTTTCACCGACAGAGTAATACCCTACACCATGTTCCCAAGTAGGGTGATAATTCACTGAAATTGTGGGCGCATTTGATTTACAACCTACATAGTGGGCGGACCACGCCCATTTTTGGCAGACTACAAGATATACCTAATAGGACTATATATGCCAAATATTGATGCTCTGACAGGTGTATAACAGATGTGATCCGCATATTTATTTTGCTGCCTATATAGTGGGCGGACCACGCCCATTTTTTCCTATGACATAGATAACCGAACCCTTTACTTTAACACCAAGTTTTATTCTTTTCAATGAGTAATTAGACAAATTACAGCAATTTGATCGCAAAAAACCCGAGGTAGTGGGACTTAGAGGCCTATAATGGGCGGGTCCTTCGAGCGATTTTGCTAATCTCGGAACTTGAAGTAGTGGAAGGTTCACTGCGACTGTGTGCCAAATTTGGTTCAAATCGGATAACTCCTTCTTTCTCTCCTGCGCCAACGGACAGCCAGACAGACAGACAGATGGACAACCGGAAATCAAAAGAGAAAATGATTCTAAGCATTTCTATATACTTATGTCTATACCTAGGACGGCTCCTTTAATGCGTTACAATTTTTGCACAAAGTTATTATACCCTATTACCATAGGTGTAGGGTATAAAAAGCTTATATGTACATATATATATATACATATGTTTATTCATATATATGAAATCCTACTTAATCGAAAGAACACAATTAACTTTCAACAAGAATATTTAGGGTATTCACAGTTTACTTCTAAATTTCTCATCTGGCAAATTCAGCACGATAGTAAAATAAAACTGTGAGCGGCCCTGTTTCGTGGACCATTCCTAATTGCCACAATCGCATTACAAGTGTTTTCTAAAGCTATAATTAAGGATTTATTACTCTCGAAAAAAGCAACATTCCATCAAAATTTAAGTAGTGTGTTATTATTCTCTGAGAATTCAATATATATAATATATAATGTGCTTCCCCTCTGGATTTCGGATCCCTAGTTCTGTCATTGGAGGATGTTCTCCGTGGTATTACAACTCTCAAATCTTCTTCCCAAACAGACGTCGATGGGCTGTCATCCTTGCTACTCAAACATTGCAGTTCGTCGCTGGCGTATCCACTTAAATATATTTTCAATAACTCCCTTTCCACGGGCGTGTTTATCAGCGCGTGGAAAGTCGCTTCAATTACACCAATTTTCAAAGCCGGTAACAAGAATAATATCAATAATTACAGGCCTATTTCCAAATTGTCGTGTGTGTCAAAGTTATTCGAGACTATTGTCAAGGAGAAAGTTTATTTTGCTGTCAAAAGACTTATCTGCCCCAACCAGCATGGCTTTGTCCCTGGTCGGTCCACGGTCTCTAATCTCGCGACTTTCTCCCATGACTGTATTTCTGCCTTTAACGATGGGTTTCAGGTGGACACAGTCTATACTGATTTTTCCAAAGCTTTCGATAGGGTTTCGCACAGCATTCTGGTCAGTAAACTAGCCCGGTTTGGCTTTCATTCCATGTTCTTAGATTGGATCCGATCCTATCTGCAGAATAGGCAGTATGTTGTTGAAGTCGACGGCACCCGTTCGAAACCATTCTCTGCCTCGTCTGGCGTCCCGCAAGGCAGTGTTCTTGGTCCCATGCTCTTCCTGCTCTTTATCAATGACATTTCAGGTTGTTTTTCCAGAGCTAAATTCCTGCTTTACGCCGACGATCTGAAAATCTATACTATAGTCCGCAACTCCTCTGATATCGATGTACTACAGTCCGAGTTAGATAACGTCCACTTATGGTGCGCCAGAAACCACCTGTCCTTAAACCTGAAAAAATGCTTTCACATGACTTTTTCCAGAACGGCCTTCGCCCTTCAGTCTTCGTCTCGAAAGAGTGTCCGAGTTTGCAGACCTCGGAGTAATTTTTGACTCTAAACTTTCGTTTACAAGTCATATTAATTCCATTATCTCGAAGGCTTATTCAATGCTAGCTTTTGTTCGTCGTAACAGCTCCGAATTTTCCGATCCCTACACTCTTAAGCTTTTGTATACCTCCCTGGTTCGATCCCGACTGGAGTATGCATCTTTTTTATGGAACCCATTTTATAGTTCCCACTCCATCCGCATTGAACGAATCCAAAAATATTTTCTGAGCTTCGGTCTTCGATCCCTGAAGTTCACCGATCCCATTCCGCCGTACTCATCGCGTTGCTCCCTTATTAATCTAAAGTCCCTCGAAAGCAGAAGAAAAATGTTATCCCTGTTGTTCGTCCATGGTATCATTACTGGGACGGTTGACAGTCCCCATCTCCTCAGTCTAATCGACTTCAACGTTCCGTCTAGGGTGCTACGTCACCACGCTTTGCGCCTTTGGTTCGGTCTCTGTCTGAATTCAACAAAATCGCAGTCGTTCGCGATTTGGATCTTTCCATCTCGAGCTTTGCTTTAAAAAAATTGTTAAACTTATATTATACTTAATTAAATAATTCCATACTTTGTTATTAGCTTCTCTAAGTATTTCTACATTGTGTTAATATAGTCTGTAAGGTCCCTACCATAGACTGAATTTATGAATAAATAAAAAATATCTGTTTCCATTTTCGCGAATAAAATAGCTGATGAGAGATGCCAGCTTATCACGAAAGAAAAGCACGATCCAACGCATGGCAATTTTTTCAACTAGTGGTATCTCTTGTTTGCGTGCAAAGCAACAACAAAACAAGTAAGGAAGCATTAGTCGGGTTTCACCGACATAGTAATACCCTACACCACATAACCGATATTCCTAATAGGAGCGTATATAGCAAATATTGACACTCTGCTCTGGTGGTCTATATCGGTATATAGAATTCACCGCCTTCATGGTGGGTGGACCACGCCCATCTTTAAACAATTCAAAGGTACTCTTACCAGCAACAAAGTGACCAAATATGGCCGTTCTGGTGTATATATTATGGAAGTTATGAGGATTTTCAGCTTTCCGCCTATATAGTGGGCGGACCCCGCCCATTTTCTTGGCATGGCAAGTAGGGCCGATATCTGAACCTAAGAACGAAATTTCATTTATATAAACTCATACATAAATACTCAATTGAGAACCATTCTACCGAAAATTTTTTTTCGCCGATATAGTGGGCGGACTACCCCCTTTCTGTGGTATGTCCTAGAGGGCCCACACCTCACCTTAAATACCAAAAATCATTGCATTAAATGAGTAATTAAACAAATCAAAGCCATTTTACTGAAAAAATTGCGAGGTAGTGGGACTTACAGGCCCGTTGTAGGCGTGTCCTTCAACCGATTTTGCCAATATCGGAACTTGAAGTAAGGGGAAGGTTCACTGCAACTGTGTGGCAAATTTGGTGTAAATCAGACAGCTCCTTCTTTCTCTCCTGTGGCCACGGACAGCAAGACAGACGGACAACCGGAAATCACCACAGAAAGTGGTTCTAAGCATTTCCATATACTTATGTCTATACCTAAGACGGCTCCTTTAATGCGTTACAATTTTCGCACAAAGTTATTATACCCTATTACCATAGGTGTAGGGTATAATGAGTGGACGCTTTGTCTTTGTTCATCGTATATAATTATAGTAGGAGTCAATGCAAGTCTTCTTGCTTGGGGCTGTACTACTTAATGGCCCTTGAAATTTATAATCAAGCTTAACTCCATTTTTGAGTGAAATAAGGTTTGCCTTATTTGGGTTCCAGGACAATGTGGAGATTACGGAATGAGGCAGCAGACAAGCTGGTAAACTATGGTGCAGCAGGTACATCAATTGGTACAGAACCAGTCATCGGGATTAGTTTGGCTGGAACTTTGAATTTGATCAAATCTTTGATAAATACATACTCGTAACATCCATAAAAACAGATGATCGGAACCTCTAAAACTACAAAGTATTTCGTAAGAGGCTGAACGGGCAAACGGGAAACTTACTTCTTCATCTTAGAAGAAGTTCGCCTTTTTGCCGGTCAACTCGTATAAGCAGCACATGGCCAATATGGGGATTGTAAGGGGATTTTGCGACAGTTGCCTTCAGAAGAAGAAGGACACTGCGGCGCATTTTCAGTGTCACGTTCAGACATGACTTACCTACATGTTGAAATTAGAAATATGTATATACATATGTATATGGTAATATTTTCGTTTTATTTAATTTATTTTTAAATTTTGAACTGCGTATTGTTACGTTTTATAATGCGCTGCACAGCAGTTTAGGGAAGACTTTGAACTATTAAATGTCTCTTCGGGTAATGCAGTTTTAGCCAAATATTTTTTTTAACCTTCATCTGCCCCTCAATAAAACTTACGTTGTGGACCCTCATGTGTAGATTTCTACACACATGGGATTATAGTGCATATTCATACAATAATTCGAACTTAGCCCTTTTTTTGATTAAATTTCTTCAGAAAGCATGTTTAAAAAATTAAACTAATTTGAAGGAGCTTTTCTTGAATGCGTTTTACGCAAATATTTCGATTGTTGTCTATTTTGCATGTAAAGACGCGACGCGCCGGGGTTTGCAGGATATGTCCGCAAACGAGCAAAAGGGGGCGAGTCCGTGGCCCGGCGTCGCAGCAGCGGTTTGTTGTGCACAGAAAAATACTTCTGATGTTTGCTGCTGCTCCTTTCGCCTTGCTGCCTGTTTGCTGCTTATTCGCTGCTTGTTTGCTGCTGTCGTCTTTCGCTCAACACTCGCCGTGTCCACTGTTGTTTGCTGTGTGTTCGCTCAATCGCGTACTTCTTGGATATTCGCCTCTGTTGCTCGTCGTTTTCGCACAAATTTGCTGACTGAGTGCGCTCTATTGCCACTCGCTTCTCCAGCTCTCATACAACACTCGCTGCAGTTGTACCAAAACGCATTCTTAGAACTCGCTGCTTCTGAATTCACGCTGCTTCTACGTCGCCATTACTATTGCGACTCCAATAAATTTCATCAGATTTTCTGACTCTCAATGCCAAATTACTGCATAAATTTTCGCTCCAAAAGCCTGTCGATTTGCCAAGATACATCACGGACGAGCTCACACTTGTGGATTTTGATGAATCCTTTAATGAGATTCGTTTCTAGGGGTTTTTAAATATAACACTTTATTGAGTAAAACTAATTGATGCGTCCTCTTTGGCATCGGTCGAGTTCTGTCTCGTCTCGGTCGTTGTATTCGATTAGTTCGTCAAGTTTTAAATGTATCTCGCATGGTTGCGTTAAAAGGTACGTCCGCTCCTAGTTCGTCGGGTTTCAGTGTTCTGTCCATCATGCCCTGATCCCAGATGTATGTATATATAAAAAGTAAGGAAGTATCAGTCGGGTTTCACCGACAGAGTAATACCCTACACCATGTTCCCAAGTAGGGTGATAATTCACTGAAATTGTGGGCGCATTTGATTTACAACCTACATAGTGGGTGGACCACGCCCATTTTTGGCAGACTACAAGATATACCTAATAGGACTATATATGCCAAATATTGATGCTCTGACAGGTGTATAACAGATGTGATCCGCATATTTATTTTGCTGCCTATATAGTGGGCGGACCACGCCCATTTTTTCCTATGACATAGATAACGTTTTAAAGCAAATAAATCAAAAATACACAAAGTAAGAATTAAATTTAACTTTGAATGCAACTCTGCGGGATCTCAAAAAATTTCCCAATGCTCCTGAAACTTACTCAGCACAACTAATACAAGTTTTGCTCACTCAAATTTTCTCTCAATACTTCTGATGTTTGCTGCTGCTCCTTTCGCCTTGCTGCCTGTTTGCTGCTTATTCGCTGCTTGTTTGCTGCTGTCGTCTTTCGCTCAACACTCGCCGTGTCCATTGTTGTTTGCTGTTTGTTCGCTCAATCGCGTACTTCTTGGATATTCGCCTCTGTTGCTCGTCGTTTTCGCATAAATTTGCTGACTGAGTGCGCTCTATTGCCACTCGCTTCTCCAGCTCTCATACAACACTCGCTGCAGTTGTACCAAAACGCCTTCTTAGAACTCGCTGCTTCTGAATTCACGCTGCTTCTACGTCGCCATTACTATTGCGACTCCAATAAATTTTCGCTCCAAAAGCCTGTCGATTTGCCAAGATACATCACGGACGAGCTCACACTTGTGGATTTTGATGAATCCTTTAATGAGATTCGTTTCTAGGGGTTTTTAAATATAACACTTTATTGAGTAAAACTAATTGATGCGTCCTCTTTGGCATCGGTCGAGTTCTGTCTCGTCTCGGTCGTTGTATTCGATTAGTTCGTCAAGTTTTAAATGTATCTCGCATGGTTGCATTAAAAGGTACGTCCGCTCCTAGTTCGTCGGGTTTCAGTGTTCTGTCCATCATGCCCTGATCCCAGATGTATGTATATATAAAAAGTAAGGAAGTATCAGTCGGGTTTCACCGACAGAGTAATACCCTACACCATGTTCCCAAGTAGGGTGATAATTCACTGAAATTGTGGGCGCATTTGATTTACAACCTACATAGTGGGCGGACCACGCCCATTTTTGGCAGACTACAAGATATACCTAATAGGACTATATATGCCAAATATTGATGCTCTGACAGGTGTATAACAGATGTGATCCGCATATTTATTTTGCTGCCTATATAGTGGGCGGACCACGCCCATTTTTTCCTATGACATAGATAACCGAACTCTTTACTTTAACACCAAGTTTTATTCTTTTCAATGAGTAATTAGACAAATTACAGCAATTTGATCGCAAAAAACCCGAGGTAGTGGGACTTAGAGGCCTATAATGGGCGGGTCCTTCGAGCGATTTTACTAATCTCGGAACTTGAAGTAGTGGAAGGCTCACTGCGACTGTGTGCCAAATTTGGTCCAAATCGGACCACTCCTTCTTTCTCTCCTGCGCCAACGGACAGCCAGACAGACAGACAGATGGACAACCGGAAATCAAAAGAGAAAGTGATTCTAAGCATTTCTATATACTTATGTCTATACCTAGGACGGCTCCTTTAATGCGTTACAATTTTTGCACAAAGTTATTATACCCTATTACCATAGGTGTAGGGTATAAAAAGCTTATATGTACATATATATATATACATATGTTTATTCATATATATGAAATCCTACTTAATCGAAAGAACACAATTAACTTTCAACAAGAATATTTAGGGTATTCACAGTTTACTTCTAAATTTCTCATCTGGCAAATTCAGCACGATAGTAAAATAAAACTGTGAGCGCCCCTGTTTCGTGGACCATTCCTAATTGCCACAATCGCATTACAAGTGTTTTCTAAAGCTATAATTAAGGATTTATTACTCTCGAAAAAAGCAACATTCCATCAAAATTTAAGTAGTGTGTTATTATTCTCTGAGAATTCAATATAATGTGCTTAATATCTGTTTCCATTTTCGCGAATAAAATAGCTGATGAGAGATGCCAGCTTATCACGAAAGAAAAGCACGATCCAACGCATGGCAATTTTTTCAACTAGTGGTATCTCTTGTTTACGTGCAAAGCAACAACAAAACAAGTAAGGAAGCATTAGTCGGGTTTCACCGACATAGTAATACCCTACACCACATAACCGATATTCCTAATAGGAGCGTATATAGCAAATATTGACACTCTGCTCTGGTGGTCTATATCGGTATATAGAATTCACCGCCTTCATGGTGGGTGGACCACGCCCATCTTTAAACAATTCAAAGGTACTCTTACCAGCAATAAAGTGACCAAATATGGCCGTTCTGGTGAATATATTATGGAAGTTATGAGGATTTTCAGCTTTCCGCCTATATAGTGGGCGGACCCCGCCCATTTTCTTGGCATGGCAAGTAGGGCCGATATCTGAACCTAAGAACGAAATTTCATTTATATAAACTCATACATAAATACTCAATTGAGAACCATTCTACCGAAAATTTTTTTTCCGCCGATATAGTGGGCGGACTACCCCCTTTCTGTGGTATGTCCTAGAGGGCCCACACCTCACCTTAAATACCAAAAATCATTGCATTAAATAAGTAATTAAACAAATCAAAGCCATTTTACTGAAAAAATTGCGAGGTAGTGGGACTTACAGGCCCGTTGTAGGCGTGTCCTTCAACCGATTTTGCCGATATCGGAACTTGAAGTAGTGGAAGGTTCACTGCGACGCATTTTCAGTGTCACGTTCAGACATGACTTACCTACACGTTGAAATTAGAAATATGTATATACATATGTATTTGGTAATATTTTCGTTTTATTTAATTTACACTTGATCCTCTTTTTACACGGTTGGTCGGGCCAAGAAAATTTCGTGCAAAAGAAAACCGTGTAAACAAAGATAGATTTTCCAATAAAAGTGCCTATTTGTTCCAATTTCGAAAGAAAACCGTGCAAATAAATATAATCGTGCAATAAAAACACGTTTTTGTATGCATGTGTCCTAACTCGTTCCATTAAAAATTTACGCTACACCATAGAAGTGCGCGCTCCGTTTGCACCACCAGCACATCTCTAGCGTTAAACGTTTTTGAAAAACTCCCGGCACTGCTGGCTGAAGCAGCTCCGAATTACATTTTCATTTCTTTTTATTGTGCGAAAAGTTGCTTCGTTTAAGTTTTTTCTTTTTGCAACTGTCGCAAATTTTTTGCCAGCTTTTAATTCGTCCAAAATTCGAATTTTTTGCGCAAAAATATTTTAACACGTTTTGGGGCCATTGCGACCACTTGTTTTGATATTTCGTTTTATTAGTTTCTTTTATATTGACAACAGAGTTTCTTTCTAATGCATGGTTGTGTTACATGTAGTAAATCTAAAAAAAACGAAGAAAAAAGTACGAAAAAGTCGTGCAAAAAAAATAAAACCGTGCATAAAAAGTAACTGGGGGATGTAAAAAAACACCGTGTAAAAAATATTGATTTTAAAACAAGTAAGGAAGTATCAGTCGGGTTTCACCGACAGAGTAATACCCTACACCATGTTCCCAAGTGGGGTGATAATTCACTGAAATTGTGGGTGCATTTGATTTACAACCCACATAGTGGGCGGACCACGCCCATTTTTGGCAGACTACAAGATGTACCTAATAGGACAATATATGCCAAATATTGATGCTCTGATAGGTGTACAACAGATGTTATCGGCATATTTATTTTACTGCCCCCATGGTGGGCGGACCACGCCCATTTCTGGAGAATTAAAAGATATTCCTACCAGGAATGAAGTAACTAAATCTGGACACTCTGGTGTATATATTATGGAAGTTAAGAGGATTTTTCGTTTATCGCCTATATAGTGGGCCGACCACGCCCATTTTCTTGTATGGCATCTAAGATCTATATATCAACTTGGGAACCGAATTTCATTCATTTATATTCGTAACTAGTCAATTGGGAGCCATTTTACCGGAAAAATTTTTCCGCCTATATAGTGGGCGGACCACGCCCATTTTTCCGTATAACATAGATGACCGCCCCTTTAACTTTAATACCAAGTATTATTCTTTTCAATGAGTAATTAGGCAAATTACACCGATTTGATCGCAAAAAACCCGAGGTAGTGGGACTTACAGGCCCATTGTAGGCGTGTCCTTTAACCGATTTGACTAATTTTAACACTTTGCCTAACCCGAGGTTCACTGTGACTGTGTACCAATTTTGGTCCAAATCGGACAACTCCTTCTTTCTATTTTATCCGAACACGCAGACAGACAGACAGACAGACGGACAGACAGACGGACAGACGGACAGACGGACAACCGGAAATCAAGACAGAAAGTGATTCTAAGCATTTCTATATACTTATGTCTATACCTAGGAAGGCTCCTTTAATGCGTTACAATTTTCGCACAAAGTTATTATACCCTATTACCATAGGTGTAGGGTATAAAAACCCGTGTAAAAAGAGGATCAAGTGTATTTTTAAATTTTGAACTGCGTATTGTTACGTTTTATAATGCGCTGCACAGCAGTTTAGGGAAGACTTTGAACTATTAAATGTCTCTTCGGGTAATGCAGTTTTAGCCAAATATTTTTTTTAACCTTCATCTGCCCCTCAATAAAACTTACGTTGTGGACCCAAATGTGTAGATTTCTACACACATGGGATTATAGTGCATATTCATACAATAATTCGAACTTAGCCCTTTTTTTGATTAAATTTCTTCAGAAAGCATGTTTAAAAGATAAAACTAATTTGAAGGAGCTTTTCTTGAATGCATTTTACGCAAATATTTCGATTGTTGTCTATTTTGCATGTAAAGACGCGACGCGCCGGGGTTTGCAGGATATGTCCGCAAACGAGCAAAAGGGGGCTAGTCCGTGGCCCGGCGTCGCAGCAGCGGTTTGTTGTGCACAGAAAAAGTAGAGAAAATAATTAGAAATGCAAGGCAGTTTCAATATGAACGTTATAAAACGTATAGGGTACTTTTTATTGACAATTTAAATGTGTGTTAAATCTAGTGGACTGTATTATATTAGCTAGTGTTTTATTTTATGTTTAGTGTACAGATCCTCATATGGAGGAGAGCTGGCTTACCTTTCGGGTAGGAGGTTGAATCGCAAGTGCCCAAGCGCAGTTTGCCGCCACCGGCTCACAGCACTCGGGTGCAAGCGAAACTTGGCATCAACTTGCCACCTCGCTACAACCGAAACGGTGTACCCTACGTTGGCTTAAACAGCATACAATTTTAAAAAAAGAACATAAAATAATTTCATATACATTTTTTTTTGATAAAAATTGTTTTCGTAGCATCTTGATATGCCCTTTGCTTGTGGCGGAACGGTTTTTGATCCTTTTGATGGGAATGGCTTGTAGCTTCGTAGGTACACAACTACTACATGAATTTCAAAACCATTGCTCTAAAAACTGGCCTATATAGACCAGCCAAAATTAAGAAACGAATATATGCTTGCCATAAGTTTAAGTCAACATTTTTTAAGCCCTCGCCATGTACGCAGTCTTCCACTTTCACATTGAAATGGTTCTGGTTGCCACAAAATTCCATCTTTTAAAATGAACAATTCCGACGTTTACTTCATATGTGTAGAAATCGACACATGAGGGACAACAATGTAAATTTTCTTATAAAGGATCCAACAAATTTTTGTTTATTGATAAAAATGCAATTTTAGCTGTAAATCGATGTTGTTGATAAAGTCAGAAAATTTTAAAAAATTTCATTAAGTAAGCCGTTTTGAAGAAAATTCCAAAAGTGTATGCTCGATGTGTAGTTTTCTACACCAGGGGCAGATGAAGGTTAAATTTAATCCGCGCCGAAGCAAACATTCATGGGTATACCAACAAATTTATTTGTTATAAAAAATAGCGATCAAGAGATTTTATCTGAAAATTGCGGTAAGCGCGGCTAACAAAACACCGTTAACAGGGTCTACAACAGGGGTGCCCACACCCTATACCCTCGGTGCTCATTTGTTTTTGTAAATGCCCTTTGGTATAGGCTGCGATTTCTTCACACAGACACAGCTCTTCGCGCTAAGCAGTACGAAAAACACAAACAACAATGTTATTTTCGTTTCGTCTGCCACTGCCCGAGCGCAAAGCAACAACACTTTCTTCAGCTTTGTTGGTACATTTTTGCGACAGTTATCTTCAACGCAGATTCTGTTGTTGTCTTGCGCATGATTTCGAGGAAAAAAGTGTGCAGCTGTGGAATGAGAAGCACTTGAAAAAATTTGTGCTCATACATATTAAGCTTGAAATTTTAATCATGCAAACTTTGCAAAATGAAGAATTATCTTCAAAAGAAGTGTGAAATAAATCTTTTTGACTGGGAAATTGATTTAGATCATTTATTGAAAAGATCATGGGAGATTTTTATGATTTTTGAGTTATTAAGTTGGTTTGTTTTTCATTACATATAACTAAGAAGAATGTGCAATCAATTTTTTGTACAGTGTACATTTCGAAAAAATTTTTTTTTTCTTTTTTCATCATAACAAAGTTTGTTTTTTATTGGTGTTTGCCATTCCATAAGGAAGTTTTGGGCGTCGCTGGTCTACAATGTAAAACATTTAGGTGTTGCGATTATCGAGGAGTTGCGTGCAATGAGGGTTTCGATACTTTAATTTAATTGGAACAACTTGCTACCTGATTACGACCTGAAGCAGGGCTTCTCTCCAGGCGCCCCTGCTACACACGCGACTTCTCCGGTTGGAAATTTCAAGCGTTGCCAGTGCCCGCTCTACTTGGTCTTTCTTACTTGGCCTCCCACGCCGTCTTCGTCCTCTAACTGCCGCCTCTTCGCTAGAGCTCCTTCGTTCATACGCAAGATATGACCCAGCAAGCAAAGCTGCTGAATCAGTTGGCACCGTTGGCAGAATTGGTGTCATCGCTTGCTAATAAGCTGGAGATGGGCATACATGGGTTTTAAGTATGTACAGTTTGAGACCTGGCACTTTTTTATCAACTCCAGATTTGTGTATAACTTTAGAACTACACATCACACATCAATGAAACTCGGTAGGAACTTACTACATATCCATATCCTTCTACTGAGAAAATAAGGCGGACACTGGATAAGGGGGCGTGGCACCGCCCATACAAACAACATTTTTGATCTCGATTAGCTTTGGAACTAAAGGTCGTGCAGCATTGAAATTTCGTATGCAGTCGCCTCTTGGATGTGTCGTCCCACTGGTAAAATTTTATGGGCGTAGGATAAGGGGCGTGCACTTTTTTATCAACTCCAGATTTGTGTATAACTTTAGAACTACACATCACACATCAATGAAACTCGGTAGGAACTTACTACATATCCATATCCTTCTACTGAGAAAATAAGACGGGCACTGGATAAGGGGGCGTGGCACCCCCCATACAAACAAAATTTTTGATCTCGATTAGCTTTGGAACTAAAGGTCGTGCAGCATTGAAATTTCGTATGCAGTCGCCTCTTGGATGTGTCGTCCCACTGGTAAAATTTTATGGGCGTAGGATAAGGGGCGTGCACTTTTTTATCAACTCCAGATTTGTGTATAACTTTAGAACTACACATCACACATCAATGAAACTCGGTAGGAACTTACTACATATCCATATCCTTCTACTGAGAAAATACGGCGGACACTGGATAAGGGAGCGTGGCACCGCCCATACAAACAAAATTTTTGATCTCGATTAGCTTTGGAACTAAAGGTCGTGCAGCATTGAAATTCCGTATACAGGCCCCTCTTGGATGCTTCGTCCCACTGGTAAAATTTTATGGTCGTAGGACAGGGGGCGTGGCACTTTTCAAGCAACTACACACTTGGGCTTCAGTTTATAATTATAGGTACACCACACATCAATGAAAAACGATAGGAACTTACTCGCCGCGCCTTGCAAGCAAAACAACAACAACTCATCGCGCCACAAATATGCCACGAATATTAGGGTCGAATGATGACATCATTTTAAATGAGCTCAAATCTCAAAATGTCACTGAAATTAAAAAAATATTAAAGAAAGAAGGTGACCAGCTCAAAGAAACAGGACTGATCGTTATTACTTTCTGCAAGCTCGACCTGCCGGAAGAAATCTTTATTGGCTACGAAAGAACCCGAGTTCGACCATATATACCAATGCCCATGATATGCAAAAACTGCTTCCAATTTGGACATACAACAAAGTTCTGCAAAAACACAAAATTGTGCATAAATTGTGGAAAAAACTTCCACACTGATGCAGAAACAAACGAAAAGTGAACATTGGAATCCAATTGCATAAACTGCCAGAACCATTATCCAAACAACACGAATCACACAGTCTTGAGCAAAGTCTGTCCCATCTTTATAAAAGAGAAAGAAATTCAGGCAATAAAGACGCTACAAAAAACCGACACCAGAACTGCAATAAAAGTTTACAACGACTGCCATCAACAAAGTCTTCAATTTTCTTCATTATTTAAACCAACAACTTCCACTTCAGTTGCAACCAACAACACCAATGAAACCCGAAGAACTCAACTTTATGCAACCGACAGCCAAAACATTTTTGACGAACCTTCTCAACACACGCAACGATCACCTTCAGCTCCAATATCCAAATACAACAACAAAGACAACATCAACAGAAATCCATCATCACAATCCGTACATACAATGGAAAGCGCCCCATCATCGGCGACACCTACCGCTCGTCCCAAAATTAGCAAACCTCTTATTCTACCCAAGAGTGCGTCAAATCGTTTAAAAGCACAGCTCAAATCTAAAGCAAAGAGGCAAAGAAAAGAACATCAATCTGGATCAAATGATAATTGCGAAGATTCCCAGGAGGGAGAATTAAGTTAAATTATTAGTACTATTATTAATATTAACTATTACTTTTTCATTAATTAATTCACCTTTTAAATATCTATCTATCATCTTTTTATATATATGACGGTAAAAATAGTACAATGGAATATTAACGGCTATACCAATAACTACGACCAACTACAATTGCTGATAAAAGCACATTTCCCACAAATAATAGCCCTACAGGAAACTCACATAGTCAACTTTACAAACATCCCTATTCCTATTAATTACACTATGTATAATTATAACTCTCAGCAGTCTTTTGGAGGTGTTGGGTTGTTAATTCACAATTCAGTCATTCAGTCTAAAGAAAAATTGTCTGTGGTTTCAGCATACATTCCACCAAATAAGTCATTCAGTTTGAAAAATCTTGAGAATACATTTAGTAGAACAACCACATCATGCATAATTGCGGGCGATTTAAATAGTTGGCACCAGAATTGGGGGTCCTCTAAAAATAATCGCCGGGGTAACATAGTCTCGAAATTTATAGACAACTCTCATTACATTATTCTAAACGATGGCTGTCCAACACACTTAAGCACTCACGGCACACTTACTTCACCTAATATCGCTTTGCAAGCTAATTGGAAAACAGAAAACGATCTATACGGCAGTGACCATTTTCCTTTAATAACAACCCTATTTCCAACTCTCCATGCATCAAATCATCTGTTTAGACCAAAGCCGAAGTTTCAGGTCGAATATGCAAATTGGCAACATTACCAAGAACTAAGTAACATCAACCATATGTGTCGTCCGATAAGTAACAACATCAATAAAGAGGCAGCGAACATACATAGGATTATCCTTCAAAGTGCAAATGACTCCATCCCCCAGAGTACTGCAAAAAATAGTAAACGAAATGTCCCTTGGTGGAACAAAAATTTGGAAACTTTAAAAAAAGAAAAATGCAGATCCTGGCATAAATTCAAGCGTAATATTTCTTCTGAAAATTTAATTCTTTTTAAAAAAGCAAACGCCAAGTTCAAATTAGAGTTGAAGCGAGCAAAAAAAGAATCTGTCAGCCAATTCACTGCTGATATTAACCCAAGTAGCCCAATTAAAAAAATATGGTCTAATATAAGGACATTTTGCGGACTTAAGACCTCTTTTTCCATACACTCTATTGAAAATGCAACTTCTCTGCCGATCACTGACAAGTTCTTAATTGCTAACGAATTCTGCAACCTATGGTCTAAAGAATCATCTGACCTTAAATATCACCAAAACTTCCAACAACACAAATTAGACTGTGCAAACTCCACAATTTCAGCAAACTACAACGTTGACCCAAAATCACTACTAATAGAAAAAGATATCTCATTCATTGAACTTGAAATAGCATTGCACCAATTAAAAGGCAAAACCCCAGGCATAGACAGAATTTCATACCCTATGATAAGAAATCTCTCTGCAGAAGCAAAACAAAGAGTAGTATCTCATTATAACAACATCTTAAATAACTTTATTCCCCAATTATATAAAGTTAGTACTGTAATTCCAATCCTGAAGCCTAATTCTAATAAGACCAAACTACTATCTTACAGACCAATCTCACTAAATCCCTGCTGTTCAAAAGTACTTGACAAAATAATAGCAAATCGGCTATGGTGGCTTGTCACCTCAAACAAACTGCTTAATATACAACAAGTTGGCTTTAAAAAAGGAGTTTCGGTATCAAATCCTCTAATTTATTTAGACAATATAATTACCAACTCCCTTTCATCAAAAAGACATGTTTCTATTATATCACTAGATTTTTCGAAAGCTTTCGATAAAATAGGAATTCACACAATAATAGATCAATTAACAATTTGGAAAGTTGGACCTAAAATAATAAATTATATTAAACAGTTTATGACAAATAGAAAAATTAGAGTAAGGGTTGGGAAAAGCTACTCTAATATATATATTCCCTGTCCAACGGAATACCACAAGGATCTCCAATCTCCGTAATTTTATTTCTTATCGCCTATAACAAATTAAGCCAAATAATATCACTACATAAGGATTTAAAATTCTGTGCTTATGCAGATGACTTTTTTATAGTAAAGGAGTTAAGTAAAAGCAAAACCACCAACCTCGACTTAAATTATCTAATTATGAGCATCCAATCATGGTGCAAATACTCTGGAGCAGAACTCTCTATACCCAAATGCAAGCATCTGCATATTTGCAGAATGCGCCATTGTTGTTTTCATATCAGCTCGAACAATTTTTTATTAGCTAATGTCGAAAACTTAAAAATCTTTGGTGTAGTATTCAATAAAAGATACACTTGGAAAGCTCATATAGAAAACCTACTGACAGTTTTATCAAAACGATTAAATATATTAAAGTGCCTCTCAAATACAAAATTTAACTGTCATACTAAGACTCTCATATCCGTCGTTAAATCAGTAATACTACCTTCCATAGATTACGGTATCTTTCTATACGGATATGCTCCAAAATCCTTAATTAATAAAGTAAAATCAATTCTGAACTCTTCCCTACGATTATCCTTCGGTGCGTTTCGCACCACCCCAATAAATAATATGCTATTTGAATCTAATATGCCAACAATCGAAAATAGAAGAGACCTAGTTACAGCAAATCTAATCAAACCGTTACTTCAAAACTCAAATACACCTGCATCTGACATACTAACAAAATTTATTCGCAGTAAAACCAAAGCACGAAAAATTCAATCAGTAATTAGCAAAACAATTTCTCTGTGCACACAACTTGACATTCCAATAAATAGGACTAAACACATGCAATTAAAATATCCTCCATGGCTCTTTAATTCCAATACGCTAAATTATTCTCTTAGCATATCAAAAAAATACGACACACCACCTGAAGTATATCGTTCCAAATTTGCAGAAATACTGAATAGACATCAGGACTACACCTTTATTTACACAGACGGATCAAAAATTAACAACAACTCTAGTTACAGTGTTACTTTCTTAAATTCTGTCATTAAAACTACCATTCTGCCCTTTTTCACTTCTATTTTTACTGCTGAACTAATAGCGATATATGAAGCAGTTAACTTCGCGAAATCTAAGCGGGGGAAATTTATAATTTGTACCGATTCTCTTTCATGTATCCAAGCTATAGCAAACATCCATAGCAACAAGAACTCATACTATTGCGACACTATAAGAGACACCATCACAGAAAAATATCCCAAAATCAAAATCGTATGGGTTCCTGGTCATGTTGAAATCACAGGAAATGAATTTGCAGATAAAACAGCAAAATTCGCAACAACAGCCCCACTAACATTGTCGTCCAATCTTAATTTTAATGATATTCTAGCTCCATCAAGCATGTCTATCAATCTCGACAAGGTTTCAAATGGTACGAATGCTCTGCATGGTACAAAACTATTAACAAAAATAAGAACAATATAAATCAAATACACTTGGACGGTAATTGTTATTTTTCTAGACTAGACTTAATAAAACTGTTTAGGTTGAAACTTGGTCACACTCGAATCTCCCATGAGCACCTTATGAACTCAAGCATATCCCCATACTGTACTTTTTGTAACTACGATATACCGATTAACCTGCAACACCTACTTTCAGACTGCAGAAGCTTTCAAAGGCATAGAATACAAATTTTTCAAAATCAAAACCCTATTGACCTACTTTCCGATCTGTCCTTACATAACATAAAAAAAATCATAAATTTCCTAAAAATATCCACATTGTACTATTTAATATAACTCATTAATAATTATTTAATAATAATAATAATTATAGTTCATTAATGTTACTTTAATATATCTTTAAATAAGCTGAGTGCTGAAGGCCATCGTTGCCATTGCCTTACCACATTAGTTTATAATTTTTAATTATAAGTTAATAAATAAATAATAATAATAATAATCTTTCATTACTAGAATCTATTTGCAAAAAATTATTTAAATAAAATATTGTGGTAACTGTTTGACAAATATTGAACACATGAGCGCCCCAAGCTTTTATTGATAGTAAGATACTGGTGACTTAAAAACAATTTATTTTCTACTTTTTAGTACATTAAATAAATTAAAGCTTATTTTTAAAAAGTTTTTTTTATATAATATTATTTTAAGCCTCAACTTCAATATATTCAGACTTGCATTTTATTTATTTATTTATTTAATTCAATTCATCAAACAGAGTATTAAATCTTTTTCTGACTACTGTAGCAATATGCACCTATTGTATATATGTATGTATAAGTTATTCTTATAGCGTCCAACGTGACTGTACCGTATGTATGTATGTTGATTGTGTCGTAGTCTATATATGTATGTGTGCACGTTGTCATATTGTAGTACATAAGTTATTCTCGATGCTTCCAACTGCCGTTGTCGCTTTTCTCATATTTGCATCTTTGTCGCAACCAATGTACATAACTTATGCTGCTACATTTGAATCATGCTTGAGTACAGCCGAGCATTATTAAAACGAGAACCAAAGTGAACGGACGTGTTTCATTCGGCCCCTGCCACAATCTCAGAAGTGGGATGCACCCATAAAAGCCTACAAAATAAAATCGTGCTAAAAAATTTTGTTCAACAAAAAGAACAATATTAAACTTAAAAACAGTGACATATTGGCACATAAAAGTGTACCAAATCGTGCAGTCAAAAAGAATAATTTCATATTCAAAGTCGCCATGGAAACACCACTTGCTAGTGACGACTATACAGTTACGCAGTTGCGTGCCTGGCTACAACAACTAAATCTGCCAACGAGCGGCACAAAGAGCGCTCTCGTCATGCGGCTGAACGAGGTGCCGAGCGAGGAGCGGGGAGAGAGGCCAGTAGTGTGTGGAAAAATTTTGCAAGACACACAAGCACAGGCACAAGCAACCGGCGAAAAACCCACCCTTATTTTGCCAAGTGAAGAACAAGAAGAACAACTAGAAGTCGGTGCGCGCGAAAACATTTCTGCAGTTAGTGTCACCAGCATTGAACAAATAATGCATGAAGTTCGGCGTATGCGGCGCGAAATGGAGATTTTGATTCAAGAAAATTCAACTTTAAAAGAAACTGCATGCAGTAACAACTTTAACGCAATTGAAGGAAGTTCCGCTGCAGTAGGGGAAGTGCGAGCAGATTCAGCCGGTCAGCCAACAAGTTCGTCGGAAGTGTCGTTCGAAATGCTCAAAAGCATGCTGCCCGAGTATGACGGAGGGGCACACTTTGAAGTTTGGATTACGCAAGTCAATAGCGTTTCCAGTGCTTACGACCTTAAAGAAAGTATGCTCCGTATGCTAATTGTTTGCAAGCTAAAGGGAAAAGCGCAGGCTTGGCTGCATTCACGGCCGTCATTTGCAGCAGAGAGCATGGACGTGCTAGTCAGGGAGATGCGCGAATTTTTCAGCACAAAGCAGAACAAGTTGTTGCTTCGTCGCGAATTCGAGGCACGACGCTGGAAGTATGGTGAAACTTTCGTCCAGTATTACGACGATAAAATCATCCTGGCAACCAAAGTGCAGGTGGAGGAAGACGAGCTTATCGATTACATTGTGGAAGGAATTCCCGATGAGCAGCTACGCGTGCAAGCGTACATGCAGTGTTATGGCAACAGAAATCAGCTCTTTCAGGCATTTACATCAGCGTGCAGTTATTCAACGAGGCGGTGGCGGCGAAACTTCTCAGGCATCAAATATTAGATGCTACAATTGCAACATCGTTGGACACTACGCGTTCCAATGCCGAAAGCCAAAGAGAGAGATGGGTTCCTGCTACGTCTGTGGCAGTTTGCAGCATCACGTTGCCCAGTGCCCGGAACGCAAGAAGAGTGTGCAGTTTGTCGACGAAAATCCATATGTAAGGTGTTTTAAATTTTTTATGAAAAATGATTGTAGTATTTGTTTCCCGTTAGAATGCTTGATAGACTCCGGTAGTCCGGTGAGCCTCGTACGAAAATCGTTTATTCCACAAAGTGAAAATTTAAAAAATTTTACTTATGTCAATACATCTTTTGTCGGTATTAATAAAAGCAAACTTAACATTTTTGGAAAGATGATGTGTACGGTGTTAATGAACAAGAAAAGCGTTGAGATAGAAATGTGCGTTGTCCCGGATGAAACCATGGGCTATCAAGCCATTCTAGGCAGAGATTTTTTGGAAAATTGCAGAGCTAAGATAGTATTTGAAAATGATTTGAAAAATGAGTGCATTAAAAATTAGTGTTATATTAGAAAATTAGAAAACAAGTTAGAGGAAGATAATTTAAAAAATGAGTGCATTAAAAATGAGTGTAGTGACAGAAATTTTAAGAGTAAATTAGAGGAAAATATTTTGAAAAATGAGTGTATAAATGATAGTATAGATATTTTGAAAAAAGAGTGCGTAAATAATAGTAATGGTATTCTGAAAAATGAAAGCATAAATAATAGTAAAGATATTTTGGAAAATGAGAACAAAAATGTAAGTAGATATAAGAAAGATAAAAAAGATAGTTATACGAATGACAATGTTAGAAATTATAGGTTTATAAATCATAGTTACGAAAAAAATAGCAATATAAATGAGAGTTGTACAAAATATCGTTGTTTAAGAAATAATTATATTAAAAACATGGAAACAAACTACAGAATTAAAGCTAACAATAGCAGAAAAGATATTGAAGATAATGAGGGTTTACCTACACAAAACGAAAAGAAAATAGATGATTTTCAACATAAAAATTGTGACGTTAGTAATTTTGAAAGTTCACTTTTGTTAATCGATTATGAAGTCGACAATAAGCCTGATTTTAATGTTGGTAAAGATGTCGCTATTAAAGACGAAAAACGATTGTGTGATGTTTATGAAAAGTACTATTTAAAGCCTGAACGTCCCGCTGAACCAAAAGTTAAAAGTGAAATGAAACTGATAGTGGAGGACACTAAACCGCTTAACTGCCCCCCTAGACGTTTGTCTTATTCAGAAAAGTCCGAAGTGCAGAAGTTGTTAGATGAATATTTAAGAAAGGGGTATATAAGAACCAGTGAGTCAGCTTTCGTATCTCCTATAGTTTTAGTCAGAAAAAAAACAGGTGATCTCAGAATGTGTGTAGATTACCGTACTTTGAATAAAATTACCGCCAAAGATAATTATCCGATTCCTTTAATTGACGATTTGTTGGATCGGTTAGTAAATAAAAAAGTTTTTACGAAATTAGATTTGAAAAATGGCTTTTATCATGTTTTTATGCATTCAGAATCAGTAAAATACACCTCATTTATTACTCCCTTAGGGCAATACGAGTTTCTAAGGATGCCTTTTGGGCTCCGTAACGCGCCGTCTACATTTCAACGATTCGTAAATAAAATATTTAGTGATCTGGTTAGAAATGATAAGCTAATTATATACTTGGATGATATAATGATAGCAACGGAAAATTTGGAAGAACATTTCGAAATTTTAATAGAAGTTTTTAAGCGATTAGTCGATAACAATTTAGAACTTAGACTAGACAAGTGCGAATTTTTACAATCGGAGGTTAAATATTTAGGCTACACGATCACTGGTGCTGGAATAAAAGCCGATGAAAAGGGCATTGAAGCGATACAAAGTTTTCCCGTCCCAGAAAAAGTTAGGTCGGTTCAAAGCTTTTTAGGCCTGTGTTCGTACTTTCGAAGATTCATTAAAGATTTTTCACTTATAGCAAAACCGTTATACGATCTTACGAGAAAGGATAGCATATTCAAGTTTGGGCCAGCTGAACTGCAATCATTCGAAACGTTGAAACAAAAGTTGTTAGAAGCTCCGATACTTGCCTTGTATGATCCAAAAGATATTACAGAGTTACATTGCGATGCGAGTTCCATGGGCTTTGGATCTATTCTTATGCAGAAAAAAGAAGATGGAAAAATGCACCCAGTTTTTTATTTTTCCAAAAGAACAACTCCGGCAGAAGCGAAATACCATAGTTTCGAACTGGAAACGTTGGCAATAATAAACTCACTTCAACGTTTCCGAGTATACCTTCATGGCATAAAATTCAAGATAGTTACAGACTGTAATTCTTTAGCCATGACGTTGAACAAAAAAGAATTGAATCCTAGAATAGCTAGGTGGGCTCTCGAGCTACAAAACTTTGATTACTCGCTCGAGCACCGCGCAGGTGAAAAAATGCAACATGTCGATGCACTGAGCCGAAACAGTAATATTTTAGTTTTAGAAGCAAACACATTTGAAGAAAATTTAATTATTGGGCAAGGAAAGGATGTCAAAATTGTTGAGTTAAGAAATTTATTGCAGAAGTGTGAACATAGTTTATACGAAATGCGAAATGGAGTTTTGTATAGAAAGAAGCAAGATGGTACAGTTTTGTTCTATGTGCCAGAAGATATGGAAATACATGTTCTATATAAATATCATAATGAGATGGGACATGTGGGTATGGATAAAATGGTAGAATTAATTTCAAGAAGCTATTGGTTCCCTAAAATGAGAGAGAAGGCAGGAAATCACATAAAAAATTGTTTGAAGTGCATAGTGTACTCGTCGAAACATGGAAGAGAAGAAGGTTTTCTTCATAATTTTCCTAAAAGTACCAACCCTTTTGAAGTCATTCATATAGACCATTACGGTCCCGTAGATAATGCCGTTAAATCAAAAAAGCATATATTCGTTATAATAGATGCGAGCACAAAATTTGTGAGGTTGTACACCACAAAAACTACAAACACTAAGGAAGTAATAAAAGCCCTTTCAGATTATTTTAGATCTTATAGTAGACCTAAATTCATAGTTTCAGATAGAGGTAGTTGTTTTACGTCGAGTGAATTTAAAGAATTTCTAGAAGAAAATTACGTACAACATATAAAAATAGCTACAGGGTCACCTCAGGCAAACGGCCAGGTTGAACGAGTCAACCGAAGTCTAGGTCCGATGATAGCCAAATTAGTCGACCCCGAAGTAGGCCTTCATTGGGATAAAGTCGTAGAAAATGTAGAGTACACTCTTAATAATACACTACACCGCACGGTTAATGAACACCCAAGCGTTTTGTTATTTGGAACTAGACAGAGAGGAAAAGTTAATGATTTACTGAAAGAAAATTTAATCGAAATACAGGAAAATTTTAGTCAACAACAACACAAAGAGCTACGGGCGGAAGCTGCTGTAAGACAACAACGTCTACAGACCTATAACAAAAATTATTTTGATAAAAAACGACAGGAACCAAACATA
Organism: Neria commutata; assembly: GCA_963457695.1. Taxonomy (NCBI): domain Eukaryota; kingdom Metazoa; phylum Arthropoda; class Insecta; order Diptera; family Micropezidae; genus Neria; species Neria commutata. Next base: position 39,642,125 of record OY735246.1, read on the forward strand.
TGTAAAGATGGGGATTACGTTATGATTAAGAATTTTGATTCACACACGGGAGTTTCGAAAAAATTGATACCAAAGTTCAAAGGACCATATCGTATTACAAAAGTTTTACGAAATGATAGGTATATGCTAGAAGATATTGAGGGCTTTCAGCAATCGCGAACACCTTACAAAGGAGTATGGGCTGTTTCAAATATGCGGCCATGGTTCAGGGGATCAAAGGTTTCAGATAGTACAAAATTACAAAGATTGTAAATCCTGAGATCAGGAGATCTCATGGTCAGGATGGCCGAATTGTAGCAATATGCACCTATTGTATATATGTATGTATAAGTTATTCTTATAGCGTCCAACGTGACTGTACCGTATGTATGTATGTTGATTGTGTCGTAGTCTATATATGTATGTGTGCACGTTGTCATATTGTAGTACATAAGTTATTCTCGATGCTTCCAACTGCCGTTGTCGCTTTTCTCATATTTGCATCTTTGTCGCAACCAATGTACATAACTTATGCTGCTACATTTGAATCATGCTTGAGTACAGCCGAGCATTATTAAAACGAGAACCAAAGTGAACGGACGTGTTTCATTCGGCCCCTGCCACACTACTTAATTAATTAACTTATTCAATGCTAGAGCTGTTACATATACTATTCAAACACATGAGCAAAGTGTTTTTGAAAGCACTTCTACTAGAACTTAGATTAAAGTCTATATTTCGACATACTGAGTTTGCCAGTCTTAAACAACGAGTAATTGGTTCATTCAGGCTATAATTGACTCTATGAAAAAGCTCATAAAATAAATTTGTTGCAATTTTTGTAGCGGCACCATGGCTTAGTCGACAAGTGCTCGATCTTTGAAACGTGGAGCCGCTGGTTGAAATCCCATCCAACTCATAACACCTAATAAACAAGAAACTTCCTCTCTCTTCATGCGGCAGCTGGCAACTCTCTGAAAGTATACTTTGCCGTGATAAAAAGGTTTCTTACAAAAAAGCTTAATAAAACTTCGCGTTCGGACATGGCTATAGATATAAATAGTTAATTTGTGCTTAAAATGGAATAAGCACACACAATTTAATGCGAGGAAGCTAGGCCAAAGCCTCGTTCGTGGGCTGCTGCACAAATTATTCATATGCAAAAATGATTTCAAAATATAAAGAAGCGTTTCTACGAATATTTAATAACCGCTAACGTCATGATACATTGAAGTGATAAAATGGTTTCGGCTTAGGTACTCACCGATTGATACACTTCCGTTGCTGATGCATTACACCGCCGCCACAACTGCGCGAGCACTCGCTCCACTTGCTCCAACTGCCCCAACGAGGATATGGGCGGTGTTTGAGCTTGGGTTTTCTCGTGCTGGTAGTGCGCGGTGCATTTGTAGTGGGCGAGTGCGCTACAGCATCAAAGCTGGGCATTGTGGAAGTATACACGCTACGATCGGTAACTGTTAACGACCGATCCAAATCAACAGCGGCAGCGGCAACAGAAGTACTAGTAATAGTCGGGGTTGATTCCGCTTGGCTGGGCGTTGTCGATAATGCTGTTCGCGTAGTTGTGGGCTGGAAGGTTGCAGTTATTGGTGTTGATGTGGTTGCGCTTGTTGTCACTAACGGTATTCGTGTAGTGGTAGTTGTTGTTATGTTGGTGTTGGGTGCACTTGGTATTACTTCATTCTCTGGATACACCTCATTAAAGATGGGCTTTTGTTCAGCTGCCATTTGTTTATTATTGAAATGCCACAAATTGGCGTAGTCATAGGACTTCTTGAATGCGGCAGAAGTTTGGGAATTGTTCTTTGGTTGATTGCGCTGTTTGAGCCACTCTTGGTGCTTCTGGAAAGTGTGATGGACATAAATTAGCAAGGGGTTTGTTTAAGGGATTTTTATATTAAAATTGTACAAATATAATTGTTTTCAACAATCGGTCGCACACATGTATAAGTATTTAAAATAATTGATTGCACTTTATTGCCTATCAATGGAAATTTATTATGGATGATTAGTTACACATTAATAAGATGGTAAGTAGTCAGATGATTCGTTGAACACTGAATGCTGTTGCTATTGTCTGCCAATTGAACTATAGATCTTTGCCAGAAGTCTTAGGTGACAGCTCATTCCGTGTAATATAGAACCGTATTCAAATTGGGGACCTTGTTCTGACTAAATTATTTTTAATAAAAACATAAAAAGATTTTCTGTATTCTTATAATTGTTCTGTAGTTCGTTGAAAATTCAAAATAATAATTAGCACCCTAACTAGCAGTGCGAATTATATTCAAATTAATTCGAACAAGAACTTCCTAAAAAATCGCATGCAACTTATTTTAGTGTCGCAGCTACATCGTTTTACAACCGTTAGCCGGTCGCTACAAAACTTTTGCGACAAGGAACATGTTGGCGTGCTCCAGTTAAACCCGCACGGTTTGAACTCTTAAATGTCGCGTTTCGCAACAGGGTTCTACAACAAGTAATCGAGTGGGGAAAGGTGATTTAAATTTACCGCCTAGGACCACGGCCATTTTTAAACAATTTAAAGTAATCTAAATGCAACGACCAAATATATACGTTTAAATGGATATATTGTGGTGGATATTATGAGCATAACCCGTTTATCGCCTATAAATTGGGAGGACCACGCCCATTTTGGCATACAAGTAGCTTCTGCGAAAACTTTAAAAAAATTGATGCGGACAATGTTTGAGATGGTTTTTTATAATATCTACTACTGAAATGTCGGTATTCAAAGTAAAAGCGGGTTTATCGTATTTATACGCGGAATGAGAACTATCCGGTTCCTGTATTTTATAAAATTGTGCTAAATAATAAGAAGCACAAATTTTAATTTATTTTAGGCTTAGGCATAGTTTTCTTTCAATTACTTCTGTTACCTCGTTATATTGTAGCACAAGTTAATGGGACCTGCGCATTTATTCTGCAGCCGTGTTTGAACAAAAAAAAATTCTACTCCAGCAATTAATTGAAACTAAGGTGACAAGTATTAAAACCAAAAGGATTTTTCATAGTGAAAATTTGCAATTGTTTTTTCTGGGAACAAAAAATAAATATTTTTAAGCTGTATGGGTTTCTAATGAAATTGATGAGATATTGGGGAATCAAAAAGTGGCACATTTCACACAAAAATTTGAGACGCGGCAATTTTACCCTACAGTATGTGTTTACGCCACGACGCCCTGTGGCATCACTCCAATATAATATTAGATACTAAGTATATGCTACTGGTCGCTAGAGGGCGCAAGTAGTGCTGTCAGTGTAGGCCCTGCTGTAGGAGTCACCAATTGTAGGGTGAGCCTACAGATAGCTAGTCAGCTATTTCCATTTATTAAAGAAGAACACTCGATCTTAACAATTAACAATATGGATTTATTTAGCAGCGAGGTGCGTATTAGTTGCGAGCCGGGAAACGAGTATCAGTGTTGCTTTTGTTCTAAAGCGACCGAACTTGTTTCTAGGCTGATTTCGAAAGTACATAGAAATGAAAGTATTGAGAAGTCTTAACATTAGATAAGTGTGAGAAGGATGGCAACAGTCCCTACAGTACTCCCCCCAGACTTTGAAATATTTACATTTGGTTACAATTAATGTCTTAAAATTAAGTTCTTAAGTTAAAGCTTAGTCCGCTTTTACACGATGCGACTCGGCCCCGGAGACACGGAAGAATGTAGGAAAGAGGGGTGAAACGACAGGGGAACGCGCAAAATCGCTCGGGCAGCGATTGTGCTGCGATTTTCTGATTTTCTGACGTTCCTCTTTATTCGTTTTCGCGCTTCGCGCTGTCGACTGTAAATTAAAACTTGAAATCGAGTGAATACGCATTGCAAATAAACTGAAAAATTTACAGAACTTTACGCATAAAAGTAAATATAAAGAAGAAAATGAGCAAAGAGTGGAATAAGTGCTTTAAATGTTTACAAATTACAGAAATAAAACCAGCTGCAGACTCTAGTGTCAATATGTGGAGTGGAGCGAGTCGCATCGTGTAAAAGCTATGCGCGATTTCAAAGCGGAATGCGAAAAAATCGCCGGGGCCGAGTCGCATCGTGTAAAAGCGGACTTACTGACTTTTTAGTCTTTCTTGAATAAGTTTTGAGGGGCTGATAGACTACAGCAGGAGAGTCGCGATCCACCGCTTGTTTAGTTGTTGTTACTGGCGTTTTAGCCGAGTAGTTGTGTTCGTCCATATGAGTAGAAGTAGTTTGGAGTTGTTTGTTTCCTGAAGATGATAAGATCGGTTGATTGATGTGGCAGAGTGGTTCGCTGGGTTGTGTTGGTTCTAGCCATATTCGTTCCAGATGAGCTGGCTTGAGCCTTTCGACGGAGATGTTCATGGTCTTATCATGATGCTGAATCTGGAACACCCGGTCGGAAAGTCGATTGATGATCTTGAATGGGCCTTCGTACGGCCTCTCAAGCGAATGTGAGTTTTCGCTTCGTAGAAAAACGTGCGTGCTTGTAGCTAAATCCTTGAAGCAGAATGGCTTACGTTTGTAGTTATGTGCTGTAGGAACTGGTTTTAATTCGCGCATGTGTTCTCTGAATTCCTCCAAAAAGATTTGAGGATACGGTGCGAAATCGTCGTGTGTGAAAAATTCACCAGGTACTCGGAGAGTTGTACCGTAGAGGTATTCGGCGGGTGATGCATTTAAACCTTCACGAATACATGTGCGTAGTCCTAAAAGTACCGTAGGAAGCATATCCACCCAGTTCCATTTCGAATTGTGGCACATGATTGATGATTTCAGAGAACGGTGCCAGCGTTCAATGAGACCATTAGAGGCAGGATGGTAAGCTGTAGTTCGCATCCGCTTGGTTCCTACAAATTTGAGGAGTGCTTGAAACAATGCTGATTCAAATTGTGAACCTTGGTCTGTTGTTATCAGCTTAGGCGAACCAAATCTGCAGATCCAGCCCGTGTAAAAAGCTTTCGCTACTGTATCAGCTGTCTGGTCCTTGATGGGTATAGCCTCAGTCCATCGAGAAAATCTGTCGATAAATGTAACGCAGTACCTGTAGCCTTGGTTTGTTGTTGGAAGTGGTCCAATCATGTCGATATGAACATGGTCAAAGCGGCCATCTGGAGGTAGAATTTTCTCCGGCCTCTTCTGAACATGACGAGAGATTTTTGATTGTTGGCAATCTAGGCAGTTGCGAGCCCATTGTGCGATGTCGCGTTTTATATTTGGCCAAAAGAAACGCTGTTGAATGACGCGTAGTGTAGCCTTGCCACTGGGATGCGACAAACGATGAAACATATTGAATGTACTGTCGTAGCGACGGCGGTAGGTAGGGCCGTCCGGTTTGCGTTGAAGTTTCCAAGAAGAGGGGTATTTGGCTCTTTCCCCAAAACATCTTGGTGAACTTGCATGATGTGGTAGTTGACTGAAGCAATTCCTCTAACTCGTGGTCAGATTGTTGCTGGTTGGCCAAATCATCATAGTCGAATGTGGCCGGCATATGGAAAGCGTCCACCCGAGATAGTGCGTCTGACACGACATTATCGGAACCCGATACATGGAACATGTTAGTAGAAAATTGAGAAATATATTCCAGCTGACGTTGCTGGCGCGGGGAAGCTTTATCCGATAATTGTTTGAAGGCGTAGATTAGAGGCTTGTGATCGGTGTGAATTGAAAAGTCACAGCCCTCGAGGAAATAGCGAAAATACTTAACACCCTCGAACATTGCCGTGAGCTCTCGGTCATAAGTGCTGTATTTAGACTGCGCTGGCGAAAATTTCTTGGAAAAGAATGCTAGAGGTTCCCAAACTGCGTCTTTAGTTTGTTGCTCGACTACTGCACCCATGGCCGAATCTGATGCATCTGTGAGCAGTCGAAGTTTTGCGCCTGGAGCTGGGTGCACCAGGAGGGTGGCTTCTGATAAGTCATTTTTGCACTGCGAAAATGCTGCTTCGGCTTCAGAAGTCCATTCGATGGGAGTCTTGTCATTTTTCTTGGAACTGGTCAAGTATTTGTTGAGTGGCGCTTGAACGACGGCTGCGCCAGGAAGGCTTCTATGGTAGAAATTGATCATTCCAAGGAATCGTCTTAATTCTACGACCGTTTTGGGCTTAGGAAAATCCTTAACAGCTTGGACTTTATCTGCGAGAGGTGATATGCCTTTTCTGGTTATGAGATATCCTAGGAATTTAACCTGGTCAACCCCTAGGACACATTTGTCTATATTGATTCTTAGTCCATGGTCGTGGAGAAGTTGAAAAACTATTGTTAAATGTTGTTTATGCTCCTCGTGTGAGGATGATGAGATGAGCAGGTCATCGATGTAAGTATTGACAAAAGGAAGTCCTCGAAAGATGTCGTCGATATACCTTTGGAAAGTTTGCGCTGCCCCACGCAGACCGAACTGCATGACCAGACATTCGAAGAGCCCAAACGGTGTGATGAGCGCTGTTTTCGGGATGTCTGATTCTGCTACTGGAATCTGCTGATATGCTCGTACAAGGTCCAGAGTGGAGAATATTGTCTTCCCGTGTAGATTATTTGTGAAGTCTTGGGAGTGAGGAATGGAATACCTGTCTGGAACGGTGACGGAGTTCAGACGTCTGTAGTCGCCACAAACACGCCAGTCTCCCGACTTCTTTTTTACCAGATGAATTGGACTCGCCCACGGGCTATTGGAAGGGCGTATCCATCCGAGCTTCATGAGATACTCGAATTCAGTTTTAGCAGCCTTGTACTTCTCTGGATTGAGCCTGCGAGCACGTTCCGAGATTGGAACGCCGGTGGTTGGAATGAAATGCTCGACTTCGCGCTTAACAGGTGTGCGTGGTTGGTCAAGGCCGGTAATTCCAGGGAAACGCTTAAGAATTTTCGCGTATTCTCCATTTGACTCGTTGATTGTTGAGGTTTTGAGCTCGGACACGGAGCTGATGAAGCCTTTAGTTGAGAGCTTAGTTGAGCTGTCGATAAGAAGTTGCCTTTTAAGGTCGACGATTAAACCGCCGCTTGCAAGGAGGTCTGCTCCGATGATGGCGTACGGAACGGCAGCGATGCAAAATGTCCACTCGATTGGGCGCCGAAGTCCTAAGTCAAGTGTAAGCCGTTTGTCGCCGAATGTTGGGATAATAGTGTTGTTTGCTGCATAAAGTTTGAGATCGCTTGAAGATTTGCTGGCTGAATGTGAAGCTGGAAGTAAAGACAAATCTGCCCCGGTGTCTACGAGAAATTGGGTGCCAGATTGTTTGTCAGTAACTGTGAGACGGTTTCGTTTCTTACCACCAAGCGACGTCTGCACGCGAGATGGTTCTTCTAGTTTTCCGAGGTAATTTGATCTTGCGCCATAATACACGGCTCAATGCATTTTTTTGCATTTTTTCCAAATTTATTATGGAAAAAGCAAATGGATGGGTTGTGTCCTTTTGGAATGGAACGAATGTCCTGCTGTTGTTTGTTCTCGTTCATAGCGCTCCTTGAACTCGAACGGCCGCGACTGTTTTGCAGTGATTTGACCGTGGCAGTCAGTTTGTCCATCTTGACCGTGAGTGCTGCTATGTCTTTCGTCAATTTGTGAATTTTATTTGGCGACGGAGTGCGCTGATTAGTTTTAACCTCGTACACGTTGGAAGGAGACTGATTCTCCATGATTTTGTCAGCAATTAGTGCCAGACTGTCGATGTCGTCGGATGGACTGACTGCGAGAATAGCCCGTACCGAATCCGGAAGATGCTCTAAAAAGAGAGATTTTAAAACGGTGTTATTGCAGCTACCTGACGCAGCATTTCGAAGAACCATGAGAAACTGAGATGGCTTTCGACTGCCCAGCATTTGACCCTTAAAGAGCTTCCTCAGTTTTGCCTCCTCAGAACTGGCGAAAGCTTGGATTACTCTTTCGCGTAGCACTGAGTATTTCGTCTTGCCCTCTGGAATTGTCTCCTTGTTGACGCTAGTTGCATACGGGCTAACTTCTGGAGGGGCAAAACCAAAAACGTAGTGAAACTTTGTTGTCTCGCTTCGGATGTTGTTGACATGAAAAATCGATTCCAGCTTTTCGAACCATGTTTCTGGGTCCTCCTGGAGAAATTCGGGCAATTTGTGAAGTCGTACGATCATGTTGTCGGCCTGTGCTGGTTGAGCGAGCATCGCCGGGCCAGGCTCCACGGCCTCCACATGAGCCATTTGTAAAAGTGATAGCCTACTGCGAATTTGAGCCGTGGAGTTTCCGTTGAGAATTTCGCAAAATGGCGGTGCCTTTAGGACGCCTTCTCGAAAATTGTTCTGCTTGTGTGAGCGTGCGTTATCGCGCTGATAGCTCGCGGCGTCTGCGTAGAACTTCTGAAAAGTTCCTCTTGTTACGTGCGCTGGTGGCACGCGTTGTCTTTGTAGATCTTCTAGAAGTTCCTCTGCTTGCGTGCGTGAAGAAATACGCGCTTATAGCACGCGTCGTCTGTGTAAAACTTCTAGAAGGTTCCTCTGCTTGCGAGTGCAAAAACGTGCAGAAAGTTTGTGTGCATGCGTGTGACTGCGGCCCGGCTCAATTGAATGTAAATTCACAAGGGGTCACCAATTGTAGGGTGAGCCTACAAATAGCTAGTCAGCTATTTCCATTTATTAAAGAAGAACACTCGATCTTAACAATTAACAATATGGATTTATTTAGCAGCGAGGTGCGTATTAGTTGCGAGCCGGGAAACGAGTATCAGTGTTGCTTTTGTTCTAAAGCGACCGAACTTGTTTCTAGAACTTGATTTCGAAAGTACATAGAAATGAAAGTATTGAGAAGTCTTAACATTAGATAAGTGTGAGAAGGATGGCAACAGTCCCTACACTGCTAGCAACCGCAGCGCCCTCACTCTGTCAGTGGAAGTGAAACAGCTGTTATAACTGCAACCGCAGCCAACTTAATTTCTCTCTCTCGTATTTGAACTACCGGCGATAGCACGTCGATAAAATTCTGCTGCCTACTTCTAGTTTTGATTTATACTATTTGTTAAATATTTTATATAAACAATAAAAACGAGGAACCATCCTTAAGCACAGTATCTTTCAATAGCGCTAAACTACTGAGGCGCTATATCAGTGGCGCTCGGCTTCACCGGCGCCCGAATTGAGTCAGCATTTTTCTGACTACTCACTCGCTCATGAACCCCCGAATCGACAGCAGCAACACTCCGTGTAATAGTGTAAGTATATGCAAATAAAACTACATTTATAAAGTGAACACGAATCACGCTCTTTCTCTTCAATCCCTTTGAGCTTTGAGCTAGATTATTTTCAGTGCTCCTGCCTTTGCCAATTTAAACTCCGAGGCCTCACCAGCACCCCCGCACGGCGAACTGTGGCACCCCGGTCACTTTTGCGCCCAACAGTATGCAAAACCAGTATTGGAACACCGTAGAAAATGGGCAAATCGTCATTTACCGCGGTTTAAAAAAAATTCGGTTTCAGTACAACCCGAAATTAGGACTTCTATAACGCGAAATTTTAAATATGTATTTGGCAACACTTATTTGTGCTTTCATATTTATTATAAGCTTTATATTAGGTTCACATCCGGTATGTATGTAGTGGAATCTAGTAATCAATTTTTCACCCACTTCCCGACTACTTAGAGATCTGAAACTTTGCATACATGCGTAACCACCATGACAATGCATGAATTAATAAATTTTATGGGCGTAGGATAAGGGGCGTGGCACTTTTTTATCAACTCTAGATTTGTGTATAACTTTAGAACTACACATCACACATCAATGAAACTCGGTAGGAACTTACTACATATCCATATCCTTCTACTGAGGAAATAAGACGGGCACTGGATAAGGGAGCGTGGCACCCCCCATACAAACAAAATTTTTGATCTCGATTAGCTTTGGAACTAAAGGTCGTGCAGCATTAAAATTTCGAATGCAGTCACCTCTTGGATGTGTCGTCCCACTGGTAAAATTTTATGGGCGTAGGACAGGGGCGTGGCACTTTTCAAGCAACTACACAATTGGGCTTCAGTTTATAATTATAGGTAGGGGAGAGGGGCGTACCTTCGTCCTTGGGGCACATTCGTCAAAGGCGATTTCGGTATGAAGGAGTCACCGAACATCACTGTTTATTAATAAAAACTAACCCATCACTAGCATAAATACCCCTCACAAAGTTTGCCATCTCTATCTGAACAGCTGACAAAGTTACGTTTGATTTTGTGTTTTCGCGCTTCGTTGCCGAATTTTCAGGTCGGTAACGTAAGAAGTTTGTGCCGTATTTATACTATTATTTCGAACAAAATTGTATTAGTATTACTTGAATACCAATTATTTTGTAAATAAAAGTGTTTTATGTGAAAATAAAGCACTGAAATTAGAAGTAAAAAAATAAAAAGAAAAATAAAATTATATAAAAAAAACTTTTTAAAAATAAGCTTTAATTTATTTAATGTACTAAAAAGTAGAAAATAAATGGTTTTTAAGTCACCTGTATCTTACTATCCATAAAAGCTTGGGGCGCTCATGTGTTCAATATTTATCAAACAGTTACCACAATATTTTATTTAAATAATTTTTTGCAAATAGATTCTAGTAATGAAAGATATTTTGAATATGGATATTGAGCGCACAAGCTTTTATTGATAGTAAGATACAGGTGACTTAAAAACCATTTATTTTCTACTTTTTAGTACATTAAATAAATTAAAGCTTATTTTTAAAAAGTTTTTTTTTATATAATTTTATTTTCTACTTTTTAGTCTTCCATAAATTCAATTTTAGAGCTCTGAAATTTTTCACAAAAAGAATTTAAAACTTGCAGAGCAGTACACAATATTTAGTGTATTCACAGTGTCTCCTATCGTCATATCCTCAATTTAACAAATAATACGGCTGTGATCGACCCTAATATTCGTGGCATATTTGTGACGCGGTGAGTTGTTGCTATTTTGCCAGCAGGGCGCGGCAAGTAAGTTCCTATCGTTTTTCATTGATGTGTGGTGTACCTATAATTATAGACTGAAGCCCAAGTGTGTAGTTGCTTGAAAAGTGCCACGCCCCCTGTCCTACGCCCATAAAATTTTACCAGTGGGACGACACATCCAAGAGGCGACTGCATACGAAATTTCAATGCTGCACGACCTTTAGTTCCAAAGCTATTCTATATAAACGATTTTTTTTGTCTGGGCGGTGCCACGCCCCCTTATCCAGTGCCCGCCTTATTTTCTCAGTAGAAGGATATGGATATGTAGTAAGTTCCTACCGAGTTTCATTGATGTGTGATTTGTAGTTCTAAAGTTATACACACGCCCCTTATCCTACGCCCATAAAATTTTACCAGTGGGACGACACATCCAAGAGGCGACTGCATACGAAATTTCAATGCTGCACGACCTTTAGTTCCAAAGCTAATCGAGATCAAAAATTTTGTTTGTATGGGGGGTGCCACGCCCCCTTATCCTACGCCCATAAAATTTTACCAGTGGGACAACACATCCAAGAGGCGACTGCATACGAAATTTCAATACTGCACGACCTTTAGTTCCAAAGCTAATCGAGATCAAAAATTTTGTTTGTATGGGGGGTGCCACGCCCCCTTATCCAGTCCCCCTTATTTTCTCAGTAGAAGGATATGGATATGTAGTAAGTTCCTACCGAGTTTCATTGATGTGTGATTTTTAGTTCTAAAGTTATACACAAATCTGGAGTTGATAAAAAGTGCCACGCCCCTTATCCTACGCCCATAAAATTTTACCAGTGGGACAACACATCCAAGAGGCGACTGCATACGAAATTTCAATGCTGCACGACCTTTAGTTCCAAAGCTAATCGAGATCAAAAATTTTGTTTGTATGGGGGGTGCCACGCCCCCTCATCCTACGCCCATAAAATTTTACCAGTGGGACAACACATCCAAGAGGCGACTGCATACGAAATTTCAATGCTGCACGACCTTTAGTTCCAAAGCTAATCGAGATCAAAAATTTTGTTTGTATGGGGGGTGCCACGCCCCCTCATCCTACGCCCATAAAATTTTACCAGTGGGACAACACATCCAAGAGGCGACTGCATACGAAATTTCAATGCTGCACGACCTTTAGTTCCAAAGCTAATCGAGATCAAAAATTTTGTTTGTATGGGGGGTGCCACGCCCCCTCATCCTACGCCCATAAAATTTTACCAGTGGGACAACACATCCAAGAGGCGACTGCATACGAAATTTCAATGCTGCACGACCTTTAGTTCCAAAGCTAATCGAGATCCAAAATTTTGTTTGTATGGGGGGTGCCACGCCCCCTTATCCAGTGCTCCCCTTATTTTCTCAGTAGAAGGATAGGGATATGTAGTAAGTTCCTACCGAGTTTCATTGATGTGTGATGTATAGTTCTAAAGTTATACACAAATCTGGAGTTTATAAAAAAGTGCCACGCCCCTTATCCTACGCCCATAAAATTTATTGATTCATGTATTGGGCTCTAGATTAGGCATGTATGCAAAGTTTCAGATCTCTAAGTAGTCGGGAAGTGGGTGAAAAATTGATTACTAGATTTGACGACATACATACCGGATGTGAACCTAATATAAAGCTTATAAAAAGTGACACCAGGGTGGACTTGTCTTTTTTTCATGGGGCACATTCGTCAATATAACTTCACAGGTACTAAAAATCGAAATCGAGTTGAAGCTTCCAAGACCCTCGAACCTGGCTTAAACCTCCCGTAACCACACAAAATTAATATTAGGGTCGATCTTAGCACTTTAAACATTATATATAACAAATAATTTATAAAAAAAATTTGAGAATAAGTTCATTTTTTTTAAGCTCTTAAACATGATTTTTTTAAATTTTTTAATGCAAAAATAATAAAAACGTGTTATGTAACCAAAAGCATGTCTTATCTAGTCTAAACAAGATTTTGTATCACATTATGGTACTTTAAAGTGTGAATGCTGAAAGTGCCCCGCCAAATGCCGAAGCTACCCTGGCATGGGGGCACATTCAGCGAAATGACTTTTTTTTACTAATCTTGAAAAAAATAATACAATCGGAACTTTTTAAAGAACTTTTAGTATAACATTTTATTGTTAAATAATGAGGTATTGTATCAGTCTAATCGGTTTTTAAATATTTTCATTACCTTCTGAAATACAGGCCTTCAAAAAAAAGTAGACGAAGGTACCCCCTTCTCCCCTACACCACACATCAATGAAAAACGATAGAAACTTACTCGCCGCGCCTTGCAGACAAAACAACAACAACTCATCGCGCCACAAATATGCCACGAATATTAGGGTCGATCACAGCCGTATTATTTGTTAAATTGAGGATATGACATATGACGATAGGAAAAACTGTGAATACCCTAAATATTGTGTACTCCTCTGTAAGTTTTAAATTCTTTTTGCGAAAAATTTCAGAGCTCTATAATTTAATTTATGGGAGACTAAAAAGTAGAAAATAATATTATATAAAAAAAAACTTTTTAAAAATAAGCTTTAATTCATTTAATGTACTAAAAAGTAGAAATTAAATTGTTTCCAAGTCACCTGTATCTTACTATCAATAAAAGCTTGTGCGCTCAATATCCATATTCAAAATATCTTTCATTACTAGAATCTATTTGCAAAAAATTATTTAAATAAAATATTGTGGTAACTGGTTGACAAATATTGAACACATGAGCGCCCCAAGCTTTTATTGATGGTAAGATACAGGTGACTTGGAAACAATTTATTTTCTACTTTTTAGTACATTAAATGAATTAAAGCTTATTTTTAAAAAGTTTTTTTTTTATATAATATTATTTATTTATTTAGCACATTCGCGTTCAATTAATTTATAAGGGTTGCAGCGAGAAACGCAATTATTTTTCAAAGTGCTATTAATACTTAATTATGCCCCAGGACATCGAAGAGACATGAACCATCCTAATGTAGAAATAGCTTTCTTACTACCTAATACAACGTCTATCGTTCAACCGTTAGACCAAGGTATAATATCTATATCTAATGCTAACATGGCGGTTACAGAATTGTAGAAAACTTTTTCAATTTTAAACTGTATTGAAATAGTAGCATCGTTTATTAAAGAATTAAAACAATCCACGCTAAACGGCTCTGGAAATTTCTTCTGATGAAGTTATATAGTTATATATTTCAACGAAATATTATGTGCGGAGACAGTGACACGGACTATTGAATGAACAACAATGAAGTTTGTCAATGAACAATATTTATGTTTTCTGATTGTTTTTTCTTCATTTTGTTTTTTAATTATTTTGATAAACTTTGAATTTTAATTTTGAGTTGAAATGTACAAAAAAACTTATTACCCGAAAATTTTTATGAAAGCTAAAGCGGCATTTAGTGATGATGTATTGTATTTATTCGTATCGTAAACAAAACCTACTTTACCCGAGCTCTATACATGCGTTCGCTCATGACGTATTTATTCGAATCGTAACGCAGAAATTCTAAAGCGCCATTTAGTGATCGCGTATCGTATTTAATCGTATCGTAAACAAAACCTTTACCCGAGCTCTATGCATGCGTTCGCTCATGACGTATTTATTCGGATCGTAACGCAGAAATTCTAATCGAAATAGGTATCTCTCACACATTTACGTCTGCTCTGATGCTCAGAGAGGATGAGAGAATGGCATTGCTTTGTACTAAAAACAGTGCTGCCACTGCTCTTCGATTTTAACAAAGACCGGATTATTATTGTTAACATTAATTCATAAAAGTATACCACAATAAATATATCTAAAAATTTTGATAATTCTGTGTCATAGATTTTATAAAGAATGTAAAATTTAACCTCAACAGCAAAATGAACTATAGGAAAAGCAAATGAAACTATACGGCAGCACTACCCAAAACAGAAATCTGCAAAAGAGCGACAACTGCGATACGACTTTTTACGTTTTTCACTAAACGGCCAAAATTTTGCCGCTACGATTAATTACGAATAAATACGATACGTCATCACTAACTGACCCTTATGTCTTCTATAACGCGAATCACATAACGCGGAATTTTCCTGGAACGTAACCACCGCGTTATACGAGGGATACCCTTCAGCTTGGATTTCTGATGTGCTTGAGAACATATGTAGCTCAAATGAATTAAAATTTGTCAATTACGAAAATTAAGGCAACATTTACTAAAAAAAGACAAAACCTGAGTTAACTGTAAACCACAAATGAAGGCAATCATTTTGGTTACGTTATTTTCTGTTGGTGTAATGATATACGGAAGTACAACGAGCTATGCACCGAACAGCTGAAGCCAAATAAAGTTTTCAGGGTGTGTTCTTCCACTACTTAGAAAATCATTTGAAAAAAAAGCACAGACCACAGAAATATATTTGGAAATTTGGAACAAATTTGATGGATCATTGAACGGCGCACAATAATTCACGCTTGATGTTTTTTTGTGTGTGTATGTGTGTGTGTAAGTGTGGCTGCAACTCGGTGGCACTTTTGCTGATTGTGAGCCCATGCGCTGCGCTGATCGATCCACAGCTCATTTGGGCAGGCACAGTTGAAGGTCGAATTCCCATAGCTGATTTTGTTAGCTTCAGGCGGCTTTATGTAGATTCCGATTTTTCAACTTTTGCAGCAGCTACACATTTACAGGCAGCGGCAGCGGCGTCGCCGGCTGAATGTAGGCGATGCGTTGACGCGCAGGGGTGCTCACGGCATACACTCACAGATCTATTTTGCGTTGACGCGCCCATGGGAAACATTGACATTATTTCATTTTAAAGTGTGTACAAAAAGACAGTGAAATTCGATTGAAGCTGTGATTTCTTTGAGAAAACTTGTATTTCCTTTTTTTGTATTCTGGGTTGTTATGCGTTATTTTAAGGTTCATTAATTGCATGTGATAAGGTCAAAGATTGTGCAACAATGTTCTTGGAGCTGTGATACTTTATGTGTATAAGTATGTTAGTTTCATATTCTTTTAGAAGTGCGCTTTTAATGCCGCACTAAAAGTATCAGCATGGACATACATTTTTTCTTCCTCTTTTTCTTGTGGAAAAGTCTTTTAGAAACATAGCCCAGAATTCTCATTTTTCGCTTTTCAGTTGCACTTTTCGAAATGCATTTCTTTGTCGCCGCCGTCGCCGCACTCTCCATCAAATGCATACATATGTACATATGTTTGTACACATGTGAGCATCTAGCTGCAACTTTTATTTGTCTATTTGTGTTTGCTTCTGTTCAACTTGAAGTTCAATTGCCACCCACTTCAGCGCAACTTCCGTTGCATTGCCAAATAGCGTTGAAATCGGTTTGTTAAGTGTTTCCCAATGCTTGCCCATAAAAAGTTGCATAAATCTTGAGCAATTCATTTGTCTGCTAGTGCTTCATTTTTATCTCACAGATAAGAGGCTGTTAACAAATGCAAGCAGGCTGCTTTGTGCAACCGAATTTCTCGTGGCAACCGCAACTGCACCTGTCTCTTCTGGTTGTCTTATCAATTGTTTGGATAATTTTTAACAATGTATATAGACACTACTATTTTAGGCAACCATGAAAGAGAAGTGGTGTAACTGCTATTACTTGTTGCCGGGTTCGTGCAGAGTTGTCTGTATGGTGAAAATTCACAAAATGAGGTATAATTACCCTACCGGCAACTCAACTAACTTTTAGTGCACTATAAGCTAACTACTTCGCAACCATAGCTGACTATTCTTCGACTACTTTCAGTGGAAATGACTGACTTTTTTAACATTGCGATGTCCTAGGCAGTAGTCAGTCCCGATTACCCTTCGATGACTTTTCAACTAACTTAAAGTCGGTTACTTTGAAGTTAGCTAAAAGTTAGTTGTTAAGAAGTTAGCTAAAAGTTAGTTGTTTAGAAGTTAGCTAAAAGTTAGCTAATTTTTTAGTTATAGCTAACTAGTTTTATATAAAGCTATTCAACTAAACTATTAGTTGATAAGCTATTAATAAGCTTTATTAAAATATGCTGTAAAATCGTTGCCTGTTTAACATAATATATCATCATATTTCCATAATTTGGCAAAAATATTTGGTTTTTGATCAATCTTTTCATTTCCTTATGAACAACTGATTGAAATTTTCCAATGCAAAAGTTTTTTGACAAATATATAAAACAAAAAAGAAAGAAAACAAACAGCTTGCTTTGATTTTTCAATTTCAATTTCACAATGCACATAAGTAAATGAAAAATATTCAAAAAAAGCAAATAGCAAAAAAGAAGAAAGCAAACAGCTCGCTTTGATTTTGGGGCAGCTCTGCACTACATTGTAGTTAACTTATAGTTAGGTCATAAAAGTTAGCTATAAGTGTGCTATTTTCATAGTCGACTACTGAAAAGTCAACTATAAGTGCGTTATTTTCGTAGTCGACTACTGAATTGCTTATAGGGTAGTTATAATCATAAAAAGTAAGGATTTTTTTTATATTTCATGTTATACATACATACAAAATTTCTAGATATAACTGGAACAGAGAAAGTATTCTCGTGAAACTTTCCTGAGCGTTTCCGATTTCAAACCCCTTCGCAATTATGCCCGTTTTTATACCCTACACCTATGGTAATAGGGTATAATAACTTTGTGCGAAAATGGTAACGCATTAAAGGAGCCGTCTTAGGTATCGACTAAGTATATAGAAATGCTAAGAATCACTTTCTGTGTTTTATTGCCGGTTGTCCGTCTGTCTGTCTGTCCGCTCAGGATAGAAAAAAGGAGTTTTCCGATTTCGACCAAATTCGGTACAGAGTTACAGTCAACTTTAACTTAGTTTAAGTTCCGAGATGAGTCAAATCGGTCGAAGGACACGCCCATAACAGGCCTGTAAGTCCCACTACCTCGGGTTTTTTGCGATCGAATTGCTGTAATTTGTCTAACTACTCATTGAAAAGAATAAAACTTGGTATTCAAGTTAAGGGGTCGGTTATCTATGTGATACGGAAAAATGGGCGTGGTCCGCCCACTATATAGGCGGCAAAAGTTTTCGGGTAAAATGGCTCCCAATTGACTAGTTACGAATATAAATGAATGAAATTCGGTTCCCAAGTTGATATATAGATCTTAGATGCCATACAAGAAAATGGGCGTGGTTCGCCCTCTATATAGGCGATAAACGAAAAATCCTCTTAACTTCCATAATATATACACCAGAGCGTCCAGATTTGGTAGTAACAATGAATTTGCGATCATTGTTGCGTTATGGCTTGGTTTGTCCTTATGGTATCTTTTGAAAATTCTTCTTATAAAGTTTATCCAACAAACGAGGTTCCTATGAAATCTGACTCTTCAATAAAATTTTCCTGTAAATTACCAAAAAACCCGCAGTAATATACCAATGAAAACTGATTTTCTTACTGCCGAAATATTGAAACGGATTCATTGCCAAATTTTATTTCCTATCTCGGTCTCACAAAATGCCAGTGTACTTATTCGAATTGATAGTTAGTTAGTAAAATATTAATTTAAACTATGTTGTCAGAATGTTTATATATGTATGTACATATCAGAGTTGTGAAGAGTTAAATCAGATTTGATTTGAATCAGTGATTTTACCCTATTTGATTTAAAAACTGATTTTCAAATCAAGCATAGCCAATCGATTCATCTTTTTCTGATTCAAATCCCAATCGATTTGTGGCCTTTGATTTATAAATCAGCTCTCACAAATCAAAAGTGAAAATCTGATTTACCAATCACTTGATTTAAATCAACAAATTTCCAAATCTGATTTACCAATCTTGATTTGATTTCAAATCAAGTCCTGAAATCAAGTGTGCAAATAGATGACAGAGCAGTATTAAAATGTATACTTCGAAATAGTACCAAAAATATCAAAGATAAATTCGTTCCTCAAAAATAAGAATAATTACTTGAAATCGTGAACAAATCATATGTAAATACAAACAACTTAAAGTAATAGATTTATTTTATTGAAATGATAGTGAAATATGCAATTATTCGTTCATATTTCTTCACCGAAAATTGCAAGAAAAGTATTTATTTGGGAGAAAAAAAGCAACCCTGTTTCATATGACACTTCCATCAGTGATGTCAACGTCGTGATATTCGTACCAGATTTTGTGCATTTTTAAAGCTGATACGTTTATGAAAATGCATTTATCGTCTGATATCTATTTTTGTGCCATTGTTTGTTTATTTTGAAGACACTATTATTAGTCCGTAACATTTTCGAAGCAGTTTGCCTTCTGTGAAATTAACCTGAGTGAATCGCATTACTTTTTAGAGGTTTTGAACACTGTCTCGCATCCGTTCTTAGCACCCGCACAAAAGAGGTATACTTTTGTGCAAACCAGTGCCGCTACAAAAGTGTAATGAATTTCTACCTGCTGTTCCAGGAAACATAACATGTTAAGTATAATATACATATAATATGTCAAATATATGCATATGCATTTATTAAAATTTGATGGTTTAGGAAAAGAACAAAGTAATGTATTTATATACAGACACTCCTCGTATACATTCATATATTTTGAAATAAAAAAACATAAATTGTTGTTTTTTTCTTGTGCATACTATTTTGTAGCATCTTATACCTGCTACTCAAATCCACAACTTTCCTTCTAATACAGAAAAATGCAGCTCTGTGTAGCTCACTAATTGTGTTGATTTGGCCAAAATTGATTTGAATCAGCCCAGCGGCCAATCGATTGGTGCTTTTTGATTTCAAATCAAAATCAACTTTTTTGATTTTTGATTTGAATCAGACAAGGGCAAATCACTGATTTGAGATTTTTGATTCAAATCAATATGATTGGTGGTGCCTGATTTGAAAATCAGAAATTTCAAATCGATTGGTGGAGTTGATTTTTAAATCAAAAATTTAAATCAGTTGATTTGTAAATCGATTTTGATTTGAATCTTTTACAGGTCTGGTACATATGTATGTATAACGAAATATGGAGAAGCAAATTGAGAAAGGATTTCTCGACTTTGTGTGGAAGAAAAATCGATTGCTCCGTGTCTACGTGTTCACGCGTCGACGACCAAGAAGAGAAAGTGTAAAATTTCAGAGAACTAATCGATTTGGTAAGGTTATTAATGTTTTATAGCGCATTTAAAAAATTTTTAATTCAAAATCCTTTGCAATAATGAAATCGTTGTTGCTCAATAGATAAGTGGAATAACTTTTTGCGCCGCGGTGGTTTAGTGGACTAAGTGTTTGGTCGCTGATGCGGGAGGGCCTGGGTTCAAATCTCAGCTCGGCACATAACATCTAATACAAAGAGAATTTGTTTTCAAATTGTTTCTTTGCGCGGCGCGACTTCTCACGATGAATTGGCAATTCTCCGAGAATATTCTTTGCCATGAAAAGCTTCTCAACCCGTTCATACATACATACATAATGGCTCAGTACAACCCGTTACCGGGTTACAACCTGACCTATGGCCTCTCTCCAGGCGCCTCTGCTACGCACGCGCCTTCTCCAGTCGGAAGTTCCAAGCTTTGCCAGTGCCTCCTCCACTTGGTCTTTCCATCGTAGGCATGGCCTCCCACGCCGTCTCTGTCCTCCAACTGCCGTCGTCTCGAATACCTTCTTCGCTGGAGCTCCTTAGACATAGTATATTTAACCCGTTCGGATTCGGTTAATGTAGGTCCGCGCAGTACAATGTGCACCTTTGCTGGGTGCCTGGGCACAAAGACATAGAGGGAAACTGCATAGCTGACGAGCTCGCAAGAGCAGACACAGAGCTACAAAGAATCAACAAAACTGAAGAAGTTGGGATACCACTCTCCACAAATAATGCTAAAAACCAACCACATAAACAGAGCAAACACGAGATGGCTCCACGAACAGACATGTCATACAGCACGGCAGATCTGGCCTACGATCAACCAGAGCAGATCCAGCGAATTGATCCTACTAAGCAAACCCTCCATTGCGATTGTCGTAGGAATCATAACCGGACACTGCCTCATTGGTCAACATGCCAACAGACTGGGACTGCTGTACAACGACTTCTGCAGAAGCTGCAGAGACGAAGACTGCGAGGAATCTGTCGAACACCTCCTTTGCAAATGCCCAGCGCTAGCAAGAACGCGCTTCCGATTCCTGGGACATTACTTCCTGAGCTGTCTGGCAGACTTCGAAAAAACGCCACCAGGACATATCGACAAATATACCAGAGCCACAAAGTGGCTCCCATACATGGGAAGTGTATAGGTGAAAACCCCCACGTGGTAACACAATGGGCCTTTTGGCCTAAGTGATGTCCTCTAGACGACCACTTAACCTACCTACCTACATACCTAGGTCCTGTTAACTTGTGCAAAATACAACAATGCGAGAGAGCTAGGCCTAAGCCCACACGGGCTATTGCGCCACTCAATTATTATTATCAATAAGCATCATACAATGCATCATACTTGCTTATTATAATAAAAAGTTCTAAAAATTTAGCAATCGTGTACAAATTAAACTGTGGGAAAACTCATTTGACTAATTTATAGCGAAAATTTAACTGATGCATACATACTATATGTACATATGTATGTATACATACCAACATTTATAAAATGGAATGTAGAATACTTAATTTAAAATCCTGCGAAACAGGAACATTTACTGTAAGACTTTTTGCGAAAGTCGGAGCAGAAACATAAATAATGCAACAGTCGTTCTAATCTGATCTGTTGTTATGTTTTGAAAGCAACAACTTACTTTTATTCGATCCATTGTGGATACATCTGCGCAGGCTAAGCTACTCAATGCCAAAAGAATCAGACAAAATCTGGAACGGTATTATAAAGAAAGAAAGAATCATTTAATTAACACATTATCATACCAGAAATATTTGTTCTTAAAGTTGTAATCTTATAATTGAATAAAAAGTTGTTGAAGTAATATTATGTTCGTACCTACAATTAGGGTATTCACAGTTTCCTTCTAAATTTCCCATCTGGCAAATTCAGCACGATAGTAAAATAAAACTCTGAGCGCCCCTGTTTCGTGGATCATTCTTAATTTGCCACAATCGCATTACAAGTGTTTTCTAAAGCGATTATTAAGGATTTATTACTCTCGCAAAAAGCAATATTCCATCAAAATGGAAGTAGTGTGTGATTATTCTCTGCGAATTCAATAAAATTTGCTCAAAATCTGTTTCCATTTTCGCGAATAAAACAGCTGATGAGAAATGCCGAAAGAAAAACACGATCCAACGCATGGAAATTTTTTCAACTAGTGGTATTTTTTGTTTGCGTACAAGGCAACAACAAAAAAAGTTGCCAGATGGCAAAGTGGTTTTAATTTAGCAGGCGGCAAGGAAAGCACACTAGATAGCATGGAACTGTGAACTCCCCAAATGTTTTTTAAACAATCGATAAGAATTATTTAGTAAAAGGTTTTGCGCAGTTCGAAGGCAGTTAATTGCTCAGTAATTATAGTCTTACAGCCCCATTCCTACGGCAGTCACAATACTCACCGCAGTAACAATAGAGCATTCCATGACAATTGAATCTTTTTCGTATTCAGATCAGAAATCAAAAGCTCGAAATGTATCAATTGTCACATTGTGACCGTCGCATTAGGAGGTAACAAGCGAAAACAGCTGTTGCAAAACGTCAATTTTTAATCAAAAATTACAATTAGGGTATTCACAGTTTCCTTCTAAATTTCCCATCTGGCAACTTCAGTACGATAGTAAAATAAAACTCTGAGCGCCCCTGTTTCGTGGACCACTCTTATTTTGCCACAATCGCATTACAAGTGTTTGCTAAAGCGATTATTAAGGATTTATTACTCTCGCAAAAAGCAATATTCCATCAAAATGGAAATAGTGTGTGATTATTCTCTTAGAATTCAATAAAATTTGCTCAAAATCTGTTTCCATTTTCGCGAATAAAACAGCTGATGAGAAATGCCAGCTTATGACGAAAGAAAAACACGATCCAACGCATGTCAATTTTCTCAGCTAGTGGTATTTCTTGTTTGGGTGCAAAGCAACAACAAAAAACGTTGCCAGATGGCAAAGTGGGTTTAATTTAGCAGGCGGCAAGGAAAGCACACTAGATAGCATGGAACTGTGAACTCCCCAAATATTTTAACGAAAATGAGGAAAGAACACTACAGCATCAATGTTGAAGCAGTATGTTTGGCTTTAAATATTAGAGAAGTAGTAACAGGGCAGCAGGCAGCGTCGAACTTGCGGAAAGTGGATATTTAAGGGAAGGCGACAGAGGAAGAACAAGATATATTTCGTCTTTGTAAATATATTTGAAATATGTATGTACATATATTGAAATCAAAATACATAATGATTATAAAATTTTATGTATGTAGTGTTCTTAATTACATTGTAGTCTTTTCATGACTTTATTGAATATATTAAATGATTTACAAAAGATATAAAAGTTGTTTAAGTGGTGTTGGCCATGCAAGACCTTACGCTTCCTCTTCGTTTTCAAGACTAATGGACGCTCGTTAGTTTTCGTTCTTCTATGTGCAAGTTGTAGCTTACACTCAGTCCTGTCGTTCAGTCTCTGAATGTGTGTGTGAGTTATAGCTCACGCTCAGTAATGTCGCCCAGTCCTCGTCCGCCTCCCTGGCCCTTCTCCTTCCAATCCTACATGTATTTATGTGGGCCTTGGTCCGCACCGCGCTGTTCGCCGCAATGCTTTGGCTTATCTTCCGAAACACGCCCGCGAGTTTCATCTGGTTTGCCTGTTATTTTGGGTTTTGGGTTATCATCGGAGTGCTCCTACCTAACCGTAGTATTTCATAAAATAAATACGATACGGGATTGTCTATACGCCGCAATGCCTGAGCTCGGTATCAGAGCTAAGGATGACATTGACGTAAAGACATCAGATGACAATATTGCGACCTCATCAACCTCCTAAGGGAGAACATATTGCGGAAGGTCGGTGTTCATCGTACTATTTTCTTCAAGTGTTCAGCTTCTGGAGTACGCCGATGATATCAATATCGTAGCTCACACCAAGCAAGATGTGACCGCTGCTTTCTCGGCTATCAAGAGAGAATCAGCCAAAGTGGATCTGGTGGTCAGCGAGGGCAAGACGAAGTTTATGATGTCCAAAAAAAGAGAGACCTGGCGCCGTGATTCCCATTTAGCAACTATACCTTCGAAGCTGTCAAGGAGTTCACATATTCTGGCGTCCCCAATACCACCAAAAATGATGTCAA
This sequence comes from Neria commutata, assembly GCA_963457695.1. Taxonomy (NCBI): domain Eukaryota; kingdom Metazoa; phylum Arthropoda; class Insecta; order Diptera; family Micropezidae; genus Neria; species Neria commutata. The sequence continues at coordinate 39,666,260 of OY735246.1, forward strand.
CTTGGAGACAAAGCGGAACGTTTCAGGTCCGCAATAGGGAGTCCCAACATTGCCTTCTGCTCCGTAAATGGTTTGAATCGGCTAGAACTTGAACATACGGCTCAACTCCATTGGCTAAACCGATTACTTTAGTGAATATCCGCAAAATATCTGAATATACCTCCTGAAACTGCTGCACTTTCTCACTTCTATTAATAAGGGAAACAAATAAAATATGTATGTATGCAAATCGATGTCTGGAAATTGAAATGTTGAAATGTAATAGGCCTCGATTTGTTGTCTTCCAGAACATCTCAACTTGTCGGTACACACACATATTTTTCGTCGAGCTTCCATAGTGTTAATGAAGATTTCGAAATTTAAATGTTAACGAAACGGAACCAGAAACTGTGATCATCGTTTCTTCTGCCTCATCTGAGATTACACGATGCAAATCTTGTAAACTAGGCTAATTACAAAACGAAAATGTAATCGTCGACAAAATGAGCTTCAAGTATGTATGTAGGCTTGAAGCACTTGAAAATCATGCGTGAACACATACAAAATTTTCAGAGCTCCGATGTAGCAGCACGGGTATCAAGGGAACACAGGAAGAAGAACTAATGTGGCACTCCGTCAAACTCGCACTCGAGCGTGGAGGGTTTTGTCAATGCGCGGCTTTCTCCCGCAGATGTTCGACCGCTATTCTGCCAGAGTGAGATATTTCTGTATGACTCTTTAAATGTGTTATTGATGATGCGGCTTGCCATTACAACAAAATGCTTATAGGGAAAAATGTGAAAACATTTGCGAGTTTCTTTTGTTAATTGAATTTTTCGATTGGAATGTGCGAGTATTTGATGAGATTAAAAATGTGTTCATAAATTCTGCGCTTGACCGAAGGTATTTGCGTTTTGTTAACCCTAGAATACTAATCTTATTTTTTACCCTTTAATACTAATGTTCGCCTGTGAGGTTGCTTTGGAAAAGAATTCAAAATTTTTCTTTTTAAAAGCTTCAATTTATTTCAAAAAAGGATTAAACTTATTTCACGGGTTTTTTTTGTAAAGTAATAAAAGAATTAAGTTAATACTATTAATATTAAAATTTCTACATGACTGGAAAAAGTCTTTTATTATACCCATTCATAAGTCTGGTAGCAAGTCGGACGTCTTAAACTATCGTCCCATCTGCAAAATTTCGTGTATACCTAAACTTTTCGAAAAACTTGTTTATGACAGGATTCTTTTTGCGATTTCTGAGTCCATATCGCCTTATCAACATGGCTTCATAAAGGGTAAATCCACTTCTACAAACTTGGCCTTATTTTCAAACTTTGTCTTAAAGCAATTCGAAATAGGTCAGCAATGCGATGTCATATTCACCGACTTTTCGAAAGCCTTCGATAGGGTTAGCCATAAAATCCTTCTTGCAAAGCTGGAATCAATTGGATTCCATTCAAGTATGCTTAAGTGGTTTGCATCTTACCTCACCGATAGGATCCAATTCGTTCGCATTAATAATTTTAAATCAGATATTATTAAAGTTACCTCTGGTGTACCCCAAGGCAGCCATCTCGGACCATTACTGTTCTTGATCTTTGTCAATGATATCCCCGACGTTTTCTTGACATCACGTTGCCTGATGTATGCAGATGACTTGAAAATATTCAGTCGCATAGAGACCGTATCTGACTGTATTAATCTTCAAGAGGACTTATCAAGACTGCAATCATGGTGTGATGCTAACTCTTTACCACTAAATGCTGATAAATGCCAATGTTTGTCCTTCAGTAGACGTAAAGACGTAATTGATTTCCAATACAAGATAGGCACTGCTGCCCTCACAAAAATTTATGAAAAGAAAGACTTAGGGGTCATCTTCACTTCGAAAATGTCTTTTTCTAAACATATAGACTTTATGATTTCCAAGTCTAGGTCTATGCTTGGCTTTGTAATGAGGAATTCAAATGAATTTCAGGATCTCTTTACCCTCAAGAGCTTATATTTCGCATTCGTACGATCGAATCTGGAGTATTGCAGCATCGTTTGGGACCCGTTTTATCCAGGTTGTTCCTTAAGGATTGAGAAGGTTCAGAAACGCTTTACTAGGTATGCCATTCACTCCGTTCATTGGAATTGCAGTATGCATGAATACAAAAGTAGATGCCTTTTGTTGGCAATGCCAACATTAGAAACGCGAAGAAAAATTTCCTCGGTAATGTTTATTAGAGACATAGTTACGAACCACATCAAATGCCACGTATTGCTAGAACTATTACTTTTCAATTGCCCTGCTCGGAACCTCAGATTTAGCAACATGTTTTACATACCTTGTCATAAGACTAACTTTAGTCTCAATGAACCGCTTACGCGATGTCTAAGGCAGACTAACCAATTTTGTAAAAATTTAGATATATTCTGCAATTCTAGGGAGAGCTTTAAGTCTAAACTAAATCTGGTGTTACACTGGTCGAATTGTGATTGATTGATTATAAGTATTTTTTGTGCATAATTATATATATACATAGTATTTATACCCTAGTTTTAGTAATCTTCTTTGAGTTGTACTCTAATTGATGAATTTGAAATAAATAAATAAATAATTATTAAGTAAAAAAAAATTTTTAATATTCAACGTTTTTAAAATGGACTAAAAAGTATAAAATAATTTTTCATTGCCATAAACAGATTTCTGAACCAATATAGATGGTCCTGATAATGTTTGATTTTGATTTTTCAATTGATATGGAAATACTAGTAAGATTTAAAACTAAAAACGTTGGGGCATACATTGGGTTATTGATGCGTGAATAGTTCACCTAAGTCACTAACAGTTTGATTGTACTGCCTATTCTTTGATTTAAACTTGTTAAACTCAAAAGTAGATTAAAATTCAGAATTTTGTTGCATGCTTTGTTTTTCAATCCCATCTATTTGATTGATGAATTTTAGTCATTTATGCTTTGAAAGTATGAGCTGTAGTAACTTAAGTTCGACTATTATTATTAAATCACTTAAGTACAATAATATTGGCCTGCAAATGATATAAACTGTTTTCTCAACAGCAGCTACTCTTTGCTATTATTTTGCGCCCAACGTTTTTAGTTTTAAATCTTACTAGTATTTCCATATCAATTGAAAAATCAAAATCAAACATTATCAGGACCATCTATATTGGTTCAGAAATCTGTTTATGGCAATGAAAAATTATTTTATACTTTTTAGTCCATTTTAAAAACGTTGAATATTAAAAATTTTTTTTACTTAATGATTATTTTCTGATTTTTTTAGTCTTGTGTGTGTAAAATTGTAACCGGTTGGTAGGTAGTTTTTTTAAATTGTTTTTTTTTTTGTTACGTGGTTCGAAGAAACTGTCACTATTGCACTATTTATAATAATTTATTTTTTGTTGTTTTTCTTCTTCACTTCACTGTTTTTTTTAACTGTAAAATTTTTTACTGTTGAAAGGGTTAAATGGTTTTAAAACTGGGCCAATAAAAAGAGTGATCGTTTTTTAAATTATGGGTTGGTAGGTAGTATCAAATTGTTTTATTTTTTTTATAGCAGGCCAATTAAAAGGAACGAATGTATGTATCAATATACCAGTTGGAGCGTGGTGGGTATGAATGTATTGAGTTTGAGTGTGGTGAGTTTGAGTGTGGTGAGTTTGAGTGTGGTGAGTTTGGGTGTGGTGAGTTTGGTTGTGGTGAGTTTGGTTGTGGTGAGTTTGGGCGTGATGTGTTACATCATACCACATATGACAGGAATGTAAGAAACGGCTATTAACACCTCAATACCAAATTTGATATTGATATTGCTGTAAAATTAGCCGAGATAAAGCATTCCTTAAGGTGGAGTTGTATAGGCGGGGCCACGCCCCGTTGTCCAACGCCAACCACATTTAGGAAAAATGTTGGAAACGAATGTATGTATCAATATACCAAAATTCGTTAACATTGCTTATACAAGTGCCGAGATAAAAAGTATTTCATTATTTGTGGGCGGTGCCACGCCCACACAGTAAAAAGTTTGATATAATATTGCATTGTCATCCAGTTCTGAGCTATGTTGAAAATTTCAAGTCTCTAGCTTATCGGGAAGTTACTTTTAAATTAATTCCAAGATTTGTACGGGACATACAAACAGACAAGAAAGCGACCTAATAATTTGTCACTTGGTTCGAAGAAACTGTTACTATTTACTAGTAGTATTTAAAGTAGTGTTGTTTTTCTTACTTCTTCACATGTTGCGTGTCCTTTGAAACCGTATTGACCAAATCTGCGTGAAAATTTTATCACACGCCCCCCACGCATACGAAATTTCAATGCTGCACGACCTTTAGTTCCAAAGCTAATCGAGATCAAAAATTTTGTTTGTATGGGGGGTGCCACGTCCCCTTATCCAGTCCCCCTTATTTTCTCAGTAGAAGGATATGGATATGTAGTAAGTTCCTATCGAGTTTCATTGATGTGTGATGTGTAGTTCTAAAGTTATACACAAATCGTGAGTTGGTAAAAAAGTGTCACGCCCCTTATCCTACGCCCATAAAATTTTACCAGTGGGACGACACATCCAAGAGGTGACTGCATACGAAATTTCAATGCTGCACGACCTTTAGTTCCAAAGCTAATCGAGATCAAAAATTTTGTTTGTATGGGCGGTGCCACGCCCCCTTATCCTACGCCCATAAAATTTTACCAGTGGGACGACACATCCAAGAGGCGACTGCATACGAAATTTCAATACTGCACGACCTTTAGTTCCAAAGCTAATCGAGATCAAAAATTTTGTTTGTATGGGGGGTGCCACGTCCCCTTATCCAGTGCCCCCCTTATTTTCTCAGTAGAAGGATATGGATATGTAGTAAGTTCCTATCGAGTTTCATTGATGTGTGATGTGTAGTTCTAAAGTTATACACAAATCGTGAGTTGGTAAAAAAGTGTCACGCCCCTTATCCTACGCCCATAAAATTTTACCAGTGGGACGACACATCCAAGAGGTGACTGCATACGAAATTTCAATGCTGCACGACCTTTAGTTCCAAAGCTAATCGAGATCAAAAATTTTGTTTGTATGGGCGGTGCCACGTCCCCTTATCGAGTGCCCCCCTTATTTTCTCAGTAGAAGGATATGGATATGTAGTAAGTTCCTACCGAGTTTCATTGATGTATGATGTGTAGTTCTAAAGTTATACACAAATCTGGAGTTGGTAAAAAAGTGCCACGCCCCTTATCCTACGCGCATAAAATTTTACCAGTGGGACGACACATCCAAGAGGTGACTGCATACGAAATTTCAATGCTGCATGACCTTTAGTTCCAAAGCTAATCGAGATCAAAAATTTTGTTTGTATGGGCGGTGCCACGTCCCCTTATCCAGTGCCCCCCTTATTTTCTCAGTAGAAGGATATGGATATGTAGTAAGTTCCTACCGAGTTTCATTGATGTATGATGTGTAGTTCTAAAGTTATACACAAATCTGGAGTTGGTAAAAAAGTGCCACGCCCCTTATCCTACGTCCATAAAATTTTACCAGTGGGACGACACATCCAAGAGGCGACTGCATACGAAATTTCAATGCTGCACGACCTTTAGTTCCAAAGCTAATCGAGATCAAAAATTTTGTTTGTATGGGCGGTGCCACGCCCCCTAATCCAGTGCCCTCCTTATTTTCTCAGTAGAAGGATATGGATATGTAGTAAGTTCCTACCTAGTTTCATTGATGTGTGATGTGTAGTTCTAAAGTTATACACAAATCTGGAGTTGGTAAAAAAGTGCCACGCCCCTTATCCTACGCCCATAAAATTTATTGATTCATGTTTTGGGCTTGTGTTTAGACATGTATGCAAAGTTTCAGATCTCTAAGGGCCAGTTTCACAGTGGATGTTTAAACTCTGATTGCAGTTTAAATAGGGAATTTCAGTTTCACAGTGGGAAGTTAAATACAATTTAAATGCCCGGTTGTGGGCATTTAAGTACGGCACAGAGTTGCAATCGAAAACAAATAAACAGCTGATTTCGGATGTGCAGGCAAGCTGCGTCGACAATATTGCAATTTATAAGCGGCCAAATTAGACATACAACTGCATGGTGTAGCACATATAAATGATCCCGTAGTTTTATAAATAATATAAACTGTGGATTCTTTGAAGAATATCCAATAATTCACTTCTTTCGGCCGACGAAAAATTTTTAGCTCGCGCTGCCTCCATAATTGAACAATTGAACATATGTTTTTGGCAAGTTGTGCTGTGTTCAATTGTCAAATATTCGAAGTTGCCATTCATTATTCCGTATTTAAATAAATGCACTGTGAAACTCAAGAAAAGTTAAACTAGATTTAAACTCAATTCGCAAATTAGATTTAAACATCCACTGAGAAACTGGCCCTAAGTAGTCGGGAAGTGGGTGAAAAATTGATTACTAGATTTGTACGGGACATACAAACAGACAAGAAAGCGACCTAATAAAAACGTTTTAATTTTAATAATTAACAGAAATAATTCACATAGAATAGGAACAACTTTTTTGGATTCTCATTCCAAGAGACCATTTAAAAAAAAATAAACAAATATTTTAAAGCAAGTGGACTACAACAATCCATATATCACCTTAAAGGTATTTGTTTATACTTTCAAATAATAAAAAGCAGTCAAGTGCGAGTCGGGCTCGCTCACTGAGGGTTCCGTACCAGAAATACCCTTATTAGCGTTCGAATTTAGTTTCTCTTTGCCCGTCTGGCCACACAATTTTCGACATTTTGGTCTACATCTTCGAAACCAATTCACCTATAATTATAAAAAAAACATTTTAGGAATCCACGGACGTAGCCCTTTCTAACGACACCCCACAATATGTAAACAACAAAAATTTTTCGCTAAGGAAATTTTTTACTATGGTAATCTTAAATAAAATTAAAAAAATAGAAAAACAAATAAATCGAAAAAAGCTGCAGTTTTCCAGTAATCTATGACTAAAGACATACTAACTCTGATTTTATCAAAATTTTAGCTTAAGAAATGTAGAAAGCCAGAGGGGGTATGGTCATTTTTTCGACATTTTGTGCTATATCTTCGAAACCACTTCACAGAAAATTATAAAAAAAATATCTTTGGAATCCATGGACGTAGCCCTTTCTAATGATACTCCACTCGATATAAACAACAACAATTTTTTTCTGAGGGGGTCATCTTAAAATAAAAAAAATTTAAAAAATAAAAAATTCGAAAAAGGGGCAGCCATTCAGTCATGCGTGATCCAATACCTAGTAAGCCTGATTTTATCAAAATTTTCGGTTGCGAAATGGCGTGGGAAGATGGGATCATGTGGGGACAGGTCTGTTTTTTTAACTATATCTTTCTAACCCGTTTACATAAAATAAAAAAAAAATACATTCTATAATCTATGGACGTAGCCCTTTCTAATGATACCCCACACGATACGATTTAAAAAAATTTTTATACAGATTGGATACAGAATCTTTTAAGCTGTAGAAGGATAAAGGCAGAATGGAACGGTGCGGTCGCACTAAAAGAGACGCACAGAGGGACACCACAAGGAGGAGTTCTTTCTCGGCTACTCTGACTCTTGGTAGTCAACAGGACTCTTAAGTACTTTGAAGGTAAGGCACCGAAGCTAGTAGCATATGCAGATGACATTGCTATAGTCATAACAGGTAAGTGCCTTTCTACTCTCAGTGATCTTATGAACGCTACATTAAAAACAATTCACGACTGGGCGGTCAAAGCCGGCCTGGGAGTAAACGCGGATAAAGCGGATATGGTACTCTTTACTAGAAGGTACAAAGTTCCGCCGTGGATACCACCAAGGCTTAACGGTATCACCCTCACTCTTAAATCACAGGCCAAATATCTAGGAGTAATATTGGACAACAAACTGCTGTGGAAGCCCAATGTGAAGGAAAGGGTGAAAAAAGCCAGTAATGCCCTATACGCATGCAAGAAGATGCTAGGCAGTACTTGGAGCATATCTCCTTCGCGTAGGCACTGGTGTTTCACAGCCATCGTAAGACCAATATTACTCTATGGTGTTTTGATGTGGTGGAACGCGATCAAGAAGTAAGCTTTTGGAAAAGGTTCAGCGTCTCGCCGGGCTATATATAACGGGAGCTATCAAAACCACTTCAACAGCAGCACTCAACACCATACTTAATTTACCACCCATCGACCTTTTCGCAGAATACCTAGCGGCTAAGTCCGCAGGCAGACTGAGGGCTTTGGGGCAATTCAAACGTAGCTCTTTTGGACATAGCTCCATAGCACGAAGCCAGATGGCCGAATTAGATTATATGGCACCGATCTTAATGTTCGAAAATAGGATAAAGGTCGAGAAAGAAGGGTGGCGCAAAGGCTTGGAACCTCGTCGCGCATCCTTCAATCTATTTACAGATGGCTCTAAAATGATAGAAGGATTCGGAGCTGGTGTGTACTGCCCCGATCTAGATATGAAGCAATTGTTTTGTGTACCCAATCACTGTACCGTATTTCAAGCCGAGGTGTTCGCCGTCAGGAAAGCTGCGGAGCTGGCCTGCACTAGCATCACCATAAACTCAATGATAAACTTCTACGTAGACAGTCAGGCAGCTATCAAGACAATAACATCCCATAGTCTATCATCCAAAAATATTCTGCCATGCCGGGTGGCACTAGAAAGGTTAGCCGCGAATCGCAGGCTACATACCTACTGGGTACCCGAGCATAAAGGCATAGAGGGAAATGAGGAAGTGGATATTATTGCCAAACAGGGTGTCTGTCTTTCAGATGAGCATATCAGCAGCGTACTGATGCCTCTACAAGCACTCTACAGTCAAATAGAGGAATGCATGAAAAGGAAAACAAGGGCCAGGTGGAATAACCTCAGCACCCGCGCGACCTCCAAAACCATGCTAAAGCCCTATGAGAAAAGGTATACTAGGTTTATACTGACTCTCCCAAGAATAGAATGTAGAGCTATCACAGGTACACTAACGGGACACTGCCTTGTAGCAGCGCATGCACATAGGATGGGTATAACGAACGACGAAAGCTGTAGGAAATGCAAAGAAGCGGGTAGCAGGGAGGCCTTAGAACACATACTATGCTCCTGCCCCGCCATCGCTAGAAGTCGCGTGTCTAGGAGCACTGTTCTTTTCAGGGCTCGAACAGATCTCGGAACTAGGTATCAAGCCTCTTTGGAAATTTGTGAAACGCACCCAAATTCTGGCAGATCACTACTTTACTCCTCCTAAGCGGGGCTCCAACTGGTATCGCTAGGGACCCAACAGGGTCTATGCGTGGCCTTTTTCTTATGCAGCCAGATTAACCTAACCTATCTTTACTATTATGACTTGTACATGAAAATGAAGTCGGACTTTTTTTGTATCGCATTGATAACAATTTGGAGATCTAGGCTGCAGGCAGTGAGGTTTTTTGAGATTTTACGCAGTAATACACACTCACAAGGCTCTTTTTTTTGGCGGGAAAAGGCTGCTAAGTGAACGTTTTCTTTTTTTTATTTCAGGCTCATTAGTGCTATTTTACTGGTTACTGAAGAACGAGCAAGCAAAAAAATTACCTTTACACCTAAACTTCGCCTGTCAGGCCTCAATAGGGCGTGTTATCTCTGCCGCACAAGAGCACTATGCGTTGTGCGTCTGCTCACAAGCTCGTCTAGCGACAAACTGAGTTGGCGTGAAAGATTTCTTTATGGTCTAATTAGTCCAGACGTGTCGGATAGCAATTTGCCCAGTTACTCTAACACTTAAACGGATTGCAGCTTTCAGTCTTCTTTTTGTTAGTGCTGCCGTATAGTTTCGTGCACAAAAGAAACACGCTGTTAATTTTCTTCTGAGAGAATTATCTTAATTGTTACATCTCTACATTGTGTACTACTTTTTTTAAATTTCGGCAATAATAATCCACTTCTTTTGTCGAACTAAAATCGAAGGTCACTGGCAACACTTTTCTGTAACAAAGTTCACAAACAAAATATTTCGTAAATAAAATTATATAAAAAAAAACTTTTTAAAAATAAGCTTTAATGTACTAAAAAGTAGAAAATAAGTTGTTTCCAAGTCACCTGTATCTTACTATCCCTAAAAGCTTGGGGCGCTCATGTGTTCAATATTTGTCAAACAGTTACCACAATATTTTATTTAAATAATTTTTTGGAAATAGATTCTAGTAATGAAAGATATTTTGAATATGGATATTGAGCGCACAAGCTTTTATTAATAGTAAGATACAGGTGACTTGGAAACAACTTATTTTCTACTTTTTAGTACATTAAAGCTTATTTTTAAAAAGTTTTTTTTTATATAATTTTATTTTCTACTTTTTAGTCTTCCATAAATTCAATTTTAGAGCTCTGAAATTTTTCGCAAAAAGAATTTTAAACTTGCAGAGCAGTACACAATATTTAGGGTATTCACAGTGTTTCCTATCGTCATATGTCATATCCTCAATTTAACAAATAACACGTGGCATATTTGTGACGCGGTGAGTTGTTGCTATTTTGCCAGCAGGGCGCGGCAAGTAAGTTCCTATCGTTTTTCATTCATGTGGGTGTACCTATAATTATAAACTGAAGCCCAAGTGTGTAGTTGCTTGAAAAGTGCCACGCCCCTTGTCCTACGCCCATAAAATTTTATCAGTGGGACGACACATCCAAGAGGCGACTGCATACGAAATTTCAATGCTGCACGACCTTTAGTTCCAAAGCAAATCGAGATCAAAAATTTTGTTTGTATGGGGGGTGCCACGTCCCCTTATCCTACGCCCATAAAATTTTATCAGTGGGACGACACATCCAAGAGGCGACTGCATACGAAATTTCAATGCAGCACGACCTTTAGTTCCAAAGCAAATCGAGATCAAAAATTGTGTTTGTATGGGGGGTGCCACGTCCCCTTATCCTACGCCCATAAAATTTTATCAGTGGGACGACACATCCAAGAGGCGACTGCATACGAAATTTCAATGCTGCACGACCTTTAGTTCCAAAGCAAATCGAGATCAAAAATTTTGTTTGTATGGGGGGTGCCACGTCCCCTTATCCTACGCCCATAAAATTTTACCAGTGGGACGACACATCCAAGAGGCGATTGCATACGAAATTTCAATGCTGCACGACCTTTAGTTCCAAAGCTAATCGAGATCAAAAATTTTGTTTGTATGGGGGGTGCCACGCCCCCTTATCCAGTGCCCCCCTTATTTTCTCAGTAGAAGGATATGGATATGTAGTAAGTTCCTACCGAGTTTCATTGATGTGTGATGTGTAGTTCTAAAGTTATATACAAATCTAGAGTTGATAAAAAAGTGCCACGCCCCTTATCCTACGCCCATAAAATTTATTGATTCATGCATTGTCATGGTGGTTACGCATGTATGCAAAGTTTCAGATCTCTAAGTAGTCGGGAAGTGGGTGAAAAATTGATTACTAGATTCCACTACATACCGGATGTGAAGTTAATATAAAGCTTATAATATAATAATATAAAAATGAATTCAAACGACGAAATAATTGGCTCAATGTATTTGGTGTTGTGTAAAATGTACGATGTGTACAAATTAAAAACAAACGAATGCGCAAGTGGACTGCATTTCCCATAAATATTCGCCGTTGCCGTTTTAATTCTTGCATAGGAAAAGCATTATTTCTATTTCAATTATCAAGTGAATTTTTTGTATGGCAACATTCTTTTCACAGCTGACGCAGATATTTCTACTACGCAATCCTTTTTAATCAACGGGCCAATTTGAATTGTAAAATTTTTTGGCGGGCCGCACATAAAGTAACACTTATTAATAATTTGCAAAACTTTATTTATAATAAACATTAGAATAAAAAAATATAAAATTTAAAAAAAAATTAAAGATTTCATATAAAAATATTAATGCAAAATAAAAACAAACAAGAAAAGAACAGAAAACCGAATTTACTTGAAAATTTTAATGAGAAATTTGGCACAGTTTTTTCTATACAAGCTGATCAATATAAGCCGGAATTAATAAGATAGCTACACGTACGCAGCTTTCTAATCGTGCATCACTCAGTCTTGATCGGTGATCATTTTTGATTTAATTTCATGGTTGAAAATAATTGTTAGCAAACATACGTACTTCCGAACAGAGACATCATTTGCTTTGCCTTTTTTGTCAAAAGCGGAAATTTCTCAGGGCTCACATACGAGTTATAAAAAAATTTTCGATGTTTACTGAGAAAAATACATTTTTTAAATCGGAATTATTCTGCATGTCAATCACTTCCATTTAAAAGTCTTCGGGAAGTGTATCCACATCGATATTAAATGGCGAGAAAAACATTTTCATGGAAACCGCTGTCTTCTCAGCTTTGAACATTTGGAATCGTAATTGAAGTTCGTTGAATAAAATGTCTATATATTGTGCTTATTTTTGAGAAGTAGTAACGTTTTCTTTTTTTAAATGTGGAAAGACACACTATTCTGCAAAAGATGCTGTTGCCACAATTTTATTTTGCGCTCAAAGTTCTGAATTTTATCATACAAATTGTGAATAAACTGTCCTTTGCCTTGATCACACTTACCACATTAAGATCATTGAGATGCTGAGTCATGTCGATAAGAAACCAAAAATCGCTCATCCATTCTTTATTACCAAAATGAGGAAAGTCATATCCCTTCATATCCAAGAACAATTGTATTTCGCCTTTTAAGTTGTATACTCTTTTTAGCATTGCACCTCTACTAAGCCAACGTACTTCGATATTAAAAACCACGTTGCCATATTTAGTTTCTAAATCTTTCAGGAATTCTTTAAATTCACGGTGATTTAACGCGCGCGACTTTATAAAATTGATTAGTTTAATTATTGGTACTGTGACATTTGGCAAATTCAATATTTTCCCAAACAAATTTCCTGGTGAATTATGCAGTGGTAAACGAATATTTCCCTTCCTGTGACCTTCTTAATGTCTTGAAATAGCCTTCCCGATACTCCTACCTCCATGCTTGACATTGCTCGTGCTCCATCCGTCGATATACCAATAATCTTTTCTAATAAAATTGAAAAATTTTCCAACACAGACTTTAGTTCAACGTACAGGTCTTTGCCGGTTGTAGTCCCATGCATTGGAATCAGTGAACACAATTCTTCGGTATTATTAAATTTGGTGTCAATACCACGTAAAAATATAGCCAGATGTGTTGTATCGCTAATATCGCAACTCTCATCAAGTTCCAAAGAACAGTATTCGAATTTTGCAATGCGTTCACGAAGCGTTGTTGCTATGTTCTCGGGCAAGTCTTCAATTCTCCTCGCAATGGAGAAGGTTAAGTATGTACAGTATGGGAGAAAGTCGATAAAATAAATTCAATTTTAAAAATGCTTGGCGGGCCGCATAAACATGTTTAACGGGCCGCAAGTGGCCCGCGGGCCGCGTGTTGCTCATCCCTGGTTTAGAGTAATAGCGTACATTGTGTTCGGGTAAGAAAAATTGTGTCAGCTGACACGATTTCTCACTTTACTTCTAGAGTAATTCTACCATTAATCGGTAAAAGCGTTCGTGAAATATCGCTATAGTACAGGAATACCAATCCAGGATCTAAAACTTCTTTCCGTTTCTGTGCTTTCGGCCTTTACAAGATTCACTGATAAAATATGAACTTTATAAGAGATAGGAAGAAATCGATTTCTTTGTAGTCGAGTAATGTTATGTACGAAGTAATCGTAATCATTGTGTTACTTTGAAATTTTATACTAGCTTTATTATTGTGACGTCAAACAGTGCACCGAGTAAATTCCAATTCGAAAGGTAAAAGCTTTGATGTATAAGGGTTTGTTTAGAATTTATGAACCAGCAAACAAATTACGGACCTTTAGAAGATAGCAATTTGAAAATTAAAATTTTTTCATATTTATATATTACGTGCATTTTCATTCCCACTTTCAAATTGTATTATAAAAAATTATTTATGTATATCTTGAGGCAAACTTTGTTTGTTTATGTAAAGTCTGTGATGAGTTAAGTTTAGCATCATCAAATCAAAGTTCGGAATAAAAACATTATTAGACACTAGTACCATTACACGAAAGAAGGCCTAAATAGAACTTCATGTGGCAATTAAAAAATATATATTTTTCTTGTAACATGTAAATTTTTGATATTTTATAACGGTAAGTATGTATGTTGACTAAAAAAAGCTGATGTGTAGTTTGCATCATTTTCGCAGTGGCGACCAAAATAGAGATTCGAGATTTACAACCCATCCTGTCCCTACTCGTCACATAAAAAATTCTACACTACATTTAAGCCTTCCATGGGAACGAATTGCTCTCCATGCAAATCAATGTCGAAATACGTTGCCATGCATTTTGATTTCATTGATATCTCAAACTGTTCTATTTTCATGTGCCAGCACGCCATGAAAAACGCTATTCCTGAAAAGGAAAAATTAGTCATTGCATTTGAATTGTTTCTTTAAGAAATGCAATTCTGTATGGTATTCCTGGCATACGTACAGTGGCCAAAAGAGTATTCAGAATTGAAATTTCATAGAATGGAATTCAACCGATTTCTTTCATACACAAGATATCTAAAGCAAGCTTATTAAATAAATAAAATTATATAAAAACAAACTTTTTAAAAATAAGTCTGAATTTATTTAATGTACTAAAAAGTAGAAAATAAATTGTTTCGAAGTCACCTGTATCTTACTATTAATAAAAGCTTGGGGCGCTCATGTGTTCAAAATTTGTCAACCAATTGATACAATATTTTATTTAATTTATTCTTTGAAATTAGATTCTAGTAATGAAAGATAAGTGTGAATATAGGTTTTGAGCGCACAAGCTTTTATTAATAGTAAGATACAGGTGACTTGGAAACAATTTATTTTCTACTTTTTATAAGCTTTATATTAGGTTCACATCAGGTTTGTATGTATGTTTGTATGTATGTCGTCAAATCTAGTAATCAATTTTTCACCCACTTCCCGACTACTTAGAGATCTGAAACTTTGCATACATGCCTAAACACGAGCACGATACATGAATCAATAAATTTTATGGGCGTAGGATAAGGGGCGTGGCACTTTTTTATCAACTCCAGATTTGTGTATAACTTTAGAACTACAAATCACACATCAATGAAGATCGGTAGGAACTTACTACATATCCATATCCTTCTACTGAGAAAATAAGGCGGGCACTGGATTAGGGGGCGTGGCACCGCCCATACAAACAAAATTTTTGATCTCGATTAGCTTTGGAACTAAAGGTCGTGCAGCATTAAAATTTCGTATGCAATCGTCTCTTGGATGTGTCGTCCCACTGGTAAAATTTTATGGGCGTAGGATAAGGGCGTGGCATTTTTTTATCAACTCCAAATTTGTGTAAAATTTTAGAACTACAAAGCACACATCAATGAAATTCGGTAGGAACTTACTACATATCCATATCCTTCTACTGGGAAAATAAGACGGGCAGTGGACAAGTGGGCGTGGTACCGCCCATACAAACAAAATCGTTTATATAGAATAGCTTTGGAACTAAAGGTCGTGCAGCATTGAAATTCCGTATACAGGCCTTTCTTAGATGCTTCGTCTCCCTGGTAAAATTTTATGGGCGTAGGACAAGGGGCGTGGCACTTTTCAAGCAACTACACACTTGGGCTTCAGTTTATAATTATAGGCACACCACACATCAATGAACACGATAGGAACTTACTCGCCGCGCCTTGCACGCAAAATAGCAACAGCTCACTGCTATGTATGGGCGGGGCCACGCCCCCTTATCCTACGCCCATAAAATTTATTGATTCATGTATTGTCATCGTGTTTACGCATGTATGCAAAGTTTCAGATCTCTAAGTAGTCGGGAAGTGGGTGAAAAATTGATTACTAGATTCCACCACATACATACCGCGGAAAGTGAACCTAATATAAAGCTTATATTAATAATGCATTTGACTCAATTCAGAGCTCTGCTGTATAAAACTTCTTCTCCTAAAATTAAACCTACGAATACTTTTGTGAGGCACTGTTTACGTCTAGAAAGTGTATTGAGTTGTGAAAAATTGTACTATTGATACAGAAAATATTTTGTGAATAACTGAATTTTACAGCTCATGGATTGAATATGCTAAGTATGCAACTAACAATGAGTAGAAATCTCAAAGTCGTATAAACAAATCAATATTTAGTGACGCAAAGAAGTGGGTATTTCTTTTGTTGCATGCAAAATATACATATGCCAAATTTTGTACATACCATTAAAAGTAAACAGTTGCAGTTCAGCTGTAATTTTGACATTTAACGCGACGGGGTTAAACGTTAAGCCAACATGACATGTGAGCACGCAAGAATCTTCAGATGAGGCACATGAGATACCGATTAACAAAAATGCACACTCAACTGTCAGGCAGCAAACATTTAATGAAATTAATGAATTGGAAAAATTTATGAGTTCCGACAGTTGGCAGCACCTGTAGCCAGAAGCTTCGCTGTGGGCGTGCTCTCCCTTATTAGTGTTGCATCATGTGGGAGAATGCTTGCGTGTAAGCAAAATACTGCAGTATCTTCACAGCCTCTAGCTAAAAGTTGAAGGTATAAAGGTGAATTTGGCAGTGCTGGGGATAACTTTTCAATGAAATGCCTCGAACAAGCGTCAGAAGGCCGCGCAAATATTAAGAATGCTATCCAAAAAATCTGACAACTGCAGTCTCAAAGCTCGGAGGTAGTATTGGCGGTTTACTAATTTATGACAGGACGTCCCATAACACTGTTCAGCTGTGATAGAACTAAATAGAACTTTATTCGGTATTCTTAATCCTTACATAGTAAGAGCGTGAAATATAAGGCCGAGTCATGGAAGGGAGAAGAATGCTCGAAAGAAACTTCAAAAGCGTTTTAGAGCGGATTTATCAAGCAAGTACAACATTTATTTGAGTAATGTAGAGCATTGAGATATCATGATCCAATTGCAATCTTTATTCAAAAATATTTGAAAAAGTGTCCCAGAAACTTCAAACTACTATGTAGCTTTGAACGCAATTACGTTCCTAACTCCGTAAGGTCGATATCACCATATGAGAGTTTTGTCGCAAGCAGTTTGACACATTTCAACTTCATTCTACATCTGCCCTTTTTAAAACTTTTTATGTGGAAAAGATACCTAATAGCTTGTGCTATTAACTCTAAGTTCTGATTAAATAAACAGCTTAGATCTATGTGAAATCTTCTTGAAGCCTTTTTCAAGCTTCCAGCTTGAACCTAAAATCGCCAAATGCTTAAGATTTAACTAACAATACACAAATGCATTTCTAATAATATCGCTGCATTAATGTACTTAATTTTGGCATTTTTTTCTGGAAAACATGTGAATTTACGAATTCAATATGAATTTAAGATAGGATTTAAAATAGGTGAGGAAAAACTTTTTGCCGTTTTCAGACGAATTCTAGAACATTTGTTACATGTTTCTATATCGATCGTTCAAGAGAGGCATTGTCTGCACCTGTCCGTTCCCACTGCATTAATACGCTATACCTATGGTAATAGGGTATATTAACTTTGAGCGAAAATGATCGAAATTACTTCCTTTTTTTATGCCACAGGAGAGAAGGGTAGTTGTTCGATTTTAACTAAATTCAGTACACAGTGTCAGTGAAAGTTGAGACGCGCCAACAATGGAGCTATAAGTCCTCCTACTTTTGTCGGTGGAATGGCTTAAACAGCGCTCTTATTCCAGACGCCACTTCCAGCGCTTTGCTTAGAGTATGGCAATATGCGCTGTGTATGGCCATAAATCATGGCTCTTAATTGAAATATGGTCATTAAGCCACAGTTTCCTCCCTCAACTTGGGACTCATATTACAGCCTACAATACGCAAAACAAAAAATAATAACACGCAACAGCAATTGTTAAGATCAACAATAGAGCATCTCATAAATAATATTTTAATCAGCTTAAAGAGCGCTTTTTTCCGCGCTTACAATATATTGAAAAAGTTCTAAAACAGTAGAAGAGTGCGGCCACGATTTTCGTGTTAAAAAACCATAAATTCATTAAGGGCCGCACACACAGGCACACAGAAAGCGATCAGAGACGCGTGCTAAAAATATGTGTATGCCCTCGTCAGATATGCCCACACACATAGATGCAAACGCACATTTAAGCAGGCAGGCTCCAGCCACCCTGTACACAAAAATGTTGAAGATCACTAAAGTATGAGTTTGTGCTTTTTGGCACTTTGATGGTTTTTAAGTGAGTCTGCGTAGTTCCGCACCAACCAAAATTTTAAATCTATTGCTCAGAAACTACAACGTGTTTGTGGCACTCAATTCACAGTAGACACTACATACTTGTACATAGATATGTACATATGTACATACGCGTGCGCTCTACTGTCGGCCGGTGCTCAGTCAAGTCTCAAGAGTGCCGCTGAAGACGCCCAAGCATACACAAAGCAGCATTCCAGCTGCTATAATAATGTATACATATCTATGTGAGTCAATGTGTGTGTGCGTATGAATTTTGTAATGTGCACATTAAACAATTAAAATCAATTGAATTTCGGCACAAGTATTGAATTCTTCGCTGGTTAGCGAGCAGACTTCTAAGAACCACCCGTCTAATGTTGTCATTCTTGTGTAATGGGACGAACTCTAAAGAGTTGATCGAATGAGTCTCACATTATGACTTATAATGCAAACTTTTCGGGGTGACTAATAATTAATAAATTGTGGTGTGCTCCAATTTAGAGTTAATAAAATATTCGAAATCACTAAATCTTTTGTAATTTACGGTTGATAGCAAAGAAAATGTGCAATTTATGTTAAACTGGCAAAACTTTTTTGCAAACTGCAAAACTCTTTTGAAGAGCTTTCGAATAAACTATCAGTATTCCCAGCTGACAAAGTCTTATCCAACTAAAAGGCGTGGTGTTTCTTCATACGGTTTTAAATGCGAAACCTAATGGTCTAATTAGTCCAGCGGTGTCGGATTCAATCGTGCCGGATAGCAATTTGCCCAGTTACTCTAACATCTAAACGGATTGCAGCTGTCAGTCTATTCTTTTTGCTAGTGCTGCCGTATAGTTTTGTGCACAAAAGTAACACACTGTTTATTTTCTTCTGAGATGAAATTTTACATTCTTTATTAAATTTATGGCACTGAATTATCATAATTGTTACATCTCTATATTGTGTACTACTTTTTTAACTTATTTCGGCAATAATAATCCACTTCTTTTGTTGAACTAAAATCGAAGGTCACTGGCAACACTTTTCTGCAACAGAGTTCACAAACAAAATATATCGTGAATAAAATTATATAAAAAAAAACTTTTTAAAAATAAGCTTTAATTTATTTAATGTACTAAAAAGTAGAAAATAAATTGTTTTTAAGTCACCTGTATCTTACTATCCATAAAAGCTTGGGGCGCTCATGTGTTCAATATTTGTCAAACAGTTACCACAATATTTTATTTAAATAATTTTTTGCAAATAGATTCTAGTAATGAAAGATATGTTGAATTTGGATATTGAGCGCACAAGCTTTTATTGATAGTAAGATACAGGTGACTTAAAAACAATTTATTTTCTACTTTTTAGTACATTAAATAAATTAAAGCTTATTTTTAAAAAGTTTTTTTTTATATAATTTTATTTTCTACTTTTTAGTCTTCCATAAATTCAATTTTAGAGCTCTGAAATTTTTCACAAAAAGAATTTAAAACTTGCAGAGCAGTACACAATATTTAGGGTATTCACAGTGTTTCCTATCGTCAGATGTCATATCCTCAATTTAACAAATAATACGGCTGTGATCGACCCTAATATTCGTGGCATATTTGTGACGCGGTGAGTTGTTGCTATTTTGCCAGCAGGGCGCGGCAAGTAAGTTCCTATCGTTTTTCATTGATGTGTGGTGTACCTATAATTATAGACTGAAGCCCAAGTGTGTAGTTGCTTGAAAAGTGCCACGCCCCCTGTCCTACGCCCATAAAATTTTACCAGTGGGACGACACATCCAAGAGGCGACTGCATACGAAATTTCAATGCTGCACGACCTTTAGTTCCAAAGCTAATCGAGATCAAAAATTTTGTTTGTATGGGGGGTGCCACGCCCCCTTATCCTACGCCCATAAAATTTTACCAATGGGACGACACATCCAAGAGGCGACTGCGTACGAAATTTCAATGCTGCACGACCTTTAGTTCCAAAGCAAATCGAGATCAAAAATTTGGTTTATATGGGGGGTGCCACGCCCCCTTATCCTACGCCCATAAAATTTTACCAGTGGGACGACACATCCAAGAGGCGACTGCATACGAAATTTCAATGCTGCACGACCTTTAGTTCCAAAGCTAATCGAGATCAAAAATTTTGTTTGTATGGGGGGTGCCACGCCCCCTTATCCTACGCCCATAAAATTTGACCAATGGGACGACACATCCAAGAGGCGACTGCGTACGAAATTTCAATGCTGCACGACCTTTAGTTCCAAAGCAAATCGAGATCAAAAATTTGGTTTATATGGGGGGTGCCACGCCCCCTTATCCTACGCCCATAAAATTTTACCAGTGGAACGACACATCCAAGAGGCGACTGCATACGAAATTTCAATGCTGCACGACCTTTAGTTCCAAAGCTAATCGAGATCAAAAATTTTGTTTGTATGGGGGGTCCCACGCCCCCTTATCCAGTGCCCCCCTTATTTTCTCAGTAGAAGGATATCAATATGCAGTAAGTTCCTACCGAGTTTCATTGATGTGTGATGTGTAGTTCTAAAGTTCTACACAAATCTGGAGTTTATAAAAAAGTGCCACGCCCCTTGTCCTACGCCCATAAAATTTATTGATTCATGTATTGGGCTCTAGATTAGGCATGTATGCAAAGTTTCAGATCTCTAAGTAGTCGGGAAGTGGGTGAAAAATTGATTACTAGATTTGACGACATACATACCTGATTTGAAGTTAATATAAAGCTTATAAAAATGAATTCAAACGACGAAATAATTGACTCAATGTGCTTAGTGTTGTGTAAAATGGACGATGTGTACAAATTTAAAGCAAACGAAAGCGCAGATGGACTATATTTCCAATAAATATTCGCTTGTTTTAACCAGTGTTGCCGTTTAAATTCTTGCATAGGAAAAGCATTATTGCTATTTCATTTTCAAGTGAATTTTTTGTGTGGCAACATTCTTTTCACAGCTGACACGATTTTTGTAGTAGTTTTCTAATCGACGCAGAAATTTCTACTACTCAATCCGGTCAGAGTAATAGCGAACATTGTGTTCGGGTAAGATAGATTGTGTCAGCTGACACGATTTCTAACCTTACCGCTAGAGTAATTCTACCATAAGCCAAACTGAATAAGATATAAAAAAAAGGTGAACTGTTTAAAAATCGTGACAAACACTTCAAGTTGAAATTTTTTAGTTATACACTAAAATTTAAAGCCATTTAAGCAAGTTGGTTAAAGTCTGTATAAAAGTGTACGAGTATATATGTACATATATTGTCAGAGCAATTCGTATAACCGAAAATTCGTACCATCGCAACGATTTTTTCTCTCGGTTTAATTTTAAATTTAGGCATAGAAAAGAAGTAGAAGAACGTAAAAAATTCATTTATTTAATTTCATTCGAATATCAAGTACAAAACATAACTGAAAACAAAAAAAAACTCATAACAATTCAACAAACATTTTTGCGCATTCTTATACAAGCACGAATTATGTTATTTGCGTACAGCAAAAGTTAAACAAATTATATAATCTTATGAAAGTCTGTCATTTCACTTTGGCGTTTTTTTATTTGTAAGCTGATTTGCATGGCTTCTTACAAGCTTCTTAACAACAGCGTTTTGGAAGTGAACATTATTTTCAACTGCCCATTGAATACATGTGGAAAAGCAGTTTATTGCAGCCTTCGCAGGAGGTTCGGTTGGAGCAACATTTTCTTCTTTGGCAGAGTCATTTAATGTTGATATATCTTCGATGACATTGTCGTTGTTCCTCTTATTAAAATCGTTTGCATCAAACTCTGCATTTGGAAATGCTAGCTCCAGTAAACGAAAAGTGTTTCTCACCGCGGTCACTTCTTCATTTTGCTGAAGAATAGAAAAAGGAACTTCGTCTTCCTCATCGAATTCATAATCATTAAAAATGTTGTTTCAACATTTTTTTAGTGATTCCTGCGATACTTTCTTCCATGGCATAGCAATTAGAGAAACGGCTTGAAATAAGTTGGTCTGCTTGAGGCATGTCTCAAAATTATCTCCAGAGCTCACAACCATGGCCAATAAGCTGATCCGATAATGCAGTTTGAGTAGTCTAATAGCATTTTGATCCATGGGTTGGATCAGTGGAGTGACGTTTGGGGGTAAATACAATACCCAAATTTTACCGTCTTCAGTCTCTGTTACTAACTCGGTGGGTGACTTGGGTGAAGCCAGCGACATACATAAATATAATTCGCACTTTGAATGAAAAGAAACAGAAAATAAAAAATTCGAATTTCGTATCATCGAACAGTAAAAATTTGCGGAATTCACTTTGAACGAAAAGAATGAGAAATAAATTAAAGCCTGCTACGAGAGAAATTAAAAAAATCCAAGTTCGTATTATCGAACGGTAAAATTTTGCGGAATTCGTATTATAGAGTCGTCTGTGAATAAATATTGCATTTGTATTATTGGACATTCGTACAAACGAGCATTCGTATTGTTGTACGTCGACTGTTTATTCATTTCAGTTAAAAAAGACAATAAAAAATTTCAAAACCATCTTAAAATGTTTTAGTGACTGTCGAGATTTTATACTGAACAAAATATTCAAATATGTATTTAGTGTTTCCATGACTTGGAAATTGTTTTCCTCATGCCTCATGAACCTCCCAGTCCTATTTTTTTTGCTTTCTCATTTGTGTGTATCAATTTTGCTGAATATACCAAAGTGCGCCCATGCATACAGTTCTACGGTCAGGTCCTTCCAAGAAAGCCGTTGATATAAGCAGATAAAATTACATTACAACTTTTAAGAGAAATAAGGAGTGAAGAGATGGGAGAATGTAGATTGAGATAAGGAAGTTAAAATTTAAATAAAAGACCATATAAACATACAATGTTTTAGGCCCGGCATCTCTTATAGGTATACGGCTTTTCTTATGCGCCTGTGATAATCGCCTTGTACAGGAAATTCCTTAGGCACATTTCACAGCAACGATTTATCAAACTTACCTGATCATTTGCATTCTCCCCGCCTTCTTCCAACACTGAATAATCCACATTTTTATGAGTCTCAAGTAAGTGTCGTTAATGGCATTCATAAATCAAAACAATTCACAAAATTCGCCGAACTTAGTGCGAGAGAGCTGAAAAGAAAGTAGAACAGAACACACAAATTATCAGTTAATATATTTTGTTTAGCACCCAATACTATGGAAAACAACAAATTCAAAAGCATATATTATATGATCTCATTTTTATGCGTGGCCCGGTAAATTGGCTTATATCATTTAACTAACAGATGGAATCATCTCCATCACTAATTTAGTTTCATATATTTTCGTAGTAAATATTACGAGCGCATTCATCATCGTGGGAATTGGCTTGATTCCGCATTAATAGTGTCGATACTTAAGATTACCCAGTTTATGAGCACTCAAAGTAGGTAACAATTTAAGCTTGAATTTAAAACTATAACATTTTTAGGGTTCCGTTCCCCTAAAAGGGAAAAAACGCGAACACTTATAAGGTCCTATAAAAAGTTAAGAAATATTTTTAGAAATATTTTTTTAAAGTTTTAAAAGGTTTTCGGGTCGGACAAAAAAAATAAAAATATTTTTAAAACGTATCGTGTGGGGTATCGTTAGAAAGGGCTACGTCCATAGATTATATAATGTATTTTATTATTATTTTATGTAAACGGGTTAGAAAGATATAGTTAAAAAAAAACAGACCTGTCCCCACATGATCCAACACGCTCAGCACATTTCTCAAGCTAAAATTTTGATAAAATCGGAGTTACTAGGTATTTTATCACGCATTATCGTAAGGGTGCAGCTTTTTTGATTTTTTAATTTTTTAATTTTTTTTTTAATTTAAGATGACACCCCCAGAAAAATTTTGTTGTTGTTTATATCGAGTGGGGATCATTAGAAAGAGCTACGTCCATGGATTCCAAAAATGTTTTTTTTATATTTTTAGGTGAATTGGTTTCGAAGATGTAGGCCAAAATGTCGAAAATTGTGTGACGGGCAAAGAGAAACTAAATTCGAAGGCTAAAAAGGGTATTTCTGGTACGGAACCCTCAGTGAGCGAGCCCGACTCGCACCTGACTGCTTTTTATAAGCTTTATATTAGGTTCACATCCGGTATGTGGGTCGTCAAATATAGTAATCAATTTTTCACCCACTTCCCGACTACTTAGAAGTCTGAAACTTTGCATACATGCGTAAACACGCTGACAATACATGAATCAATAAATTTAAATTTATCGACGCACACTGGCTCGTTTGGCCGAATCACGTGGCAAAAATAAGTAAAATCAATTTTTTTGTTGAAAGATTTAGCAAAACTTTTATACGTATTGGATAGGGAATTGATTGTACTTTAAGAAAGTGAAAATTTCAACTTATTTGCATAAGTAGTTTGGTCTGTAGAGCTGGTCAAAGTTGACTGATTTTTCAAACACAGCAAAAAAACGAAATTTGGGAAAAAATTTTCATGTTTGAGTTAAAAAAACTGTGATACGGCTGCACAAAAATTAGATTTTTAAAATAGAATTGAATAAATTCGTTAATTTTAAAAAAAAACAAAATATCTATAAAAAAAAATGTTGAGTGTTTTTTTTTTATAAATTGCCTTTTTAATAACCTCCTTTTTAGCATTGATTTTAAACTTTGCGTTGAGTTTAAAAAAAAACTTCAAATTTCTTCAGAGCATGCTTACCAGGAGACTAATGACTGATTATTCCTAAAAATATATCCAAAAAATTGCCTGCATATTTTTGCATATTCGCGAGATAGAGCGATTTTTATCGAGAAGTCTACAGATCAGCCATGTCCGTCCGACTGCATTTCACAACTACGGAACCTTTGAGCTAGACAGTTGAAATTTGGTGTACGACTTCCATTCATGTCGTTATAGTTAAAAATTAAAATTTTTTGGAACCAGCCTCCTGCCACGCCCACTTTTATTGAAATTACATTTTTTCGGGTTTTTATATGAAAATTTGAAAAAAAAACGATCTTATTCGAATATGAAGGCAATACAATTAACTAAAATGCTTATATATTAATCATAGACTACGCCAATTTTCTTGTTTTTGAAAAAAAATATGACTTTTTGGTTTTTTGCTGTTGGAGCGTCACGAACTGTTTTGAAGATTATCACCATAAATTTGCTACCGTTTTTTTAATTTTGTACTTTTCTTTATAAAACCACCTCATATAACAAAGGACAGCTGCCCTTTTTTACCTAAATCAAGGTACAGATGGCCTGAAGTAGCCTTTATTCTTTCTTACCTGTGGGTTTCTTAACTGGTGGATAAAATGAGACAGTAAACCTGCGATTCCCCAGGTCTTATTTTGTAAAGATACAAATGCTTAACCCTTTCTCAGATTCTCAAATTTTACCTGTTAATACCGTTTTTGAAATGCCTAATTATAAACAACAGAAAACCGATAAGGTTTCTTCAGAAAAATACAGCTGATCTAGGCTATGTACCTGTTCTCAATATGGTCAAAGGAATTGGGACAATTTCAGTATAAATAAAGGTATTCCGGCAACGAATGGTATCAGTTCTCTTTGAACTTGATATTAATACGATTGTCTTCTTTTCTTGTTCTCTTCTTTTTTTTGGAATATCAGCATGTTTATTGAAAATCCAATATTATTTGAACTTTCCGAAAGCACACCAAATGAGAAGGAATTTTTATTGGCCGTACAAAATCACCTAAATATTTCGGAAGAAGGATTGTCTACACAAAAGATAGCTGAAATTGATAAGAAGGCTTCCAATGCATACTTCAATTTAAAAAGAAGGTGGATCAAGTCATACCGCACAAAGCACGCCTTCATTAAAAGCAATGGGGATTGGTTGCAACAAAAATCGGATTTCGGCCCTGAAGAAACAACAGACACGTGCGATGAACTGCCATGCACATCAAATTCGGCAAGAGGGCGACCTCGAAAATCTATCGACGAGTGTTCGACATACACAAAAAAGAAAAAACTTATGGATGCCACCGAAACGATCCCTACTGAAGACCTTTCAGCAACGTTGGCAACTAAATTCAATAGGGATCAGGAAAAATTAAAAGCCAGTATAACGAACGCAGTTCTACATGCAAGTCCACTTCGAGTAAAGAGAATAAAGGCCAGCATTCCTACCCCACCAAATAAACTGCCCAAGAAGTACACTGATGAGGATGCTTTGGCCTTGTTTATGGATTTAGGACTATCGAAGGAAAAGTACATAATATTGCGAAACTCCTTAAGGCGACACAATATAGATAGTCTACCAGCCTACAGCAACATAACAAAGGCGAAAGGTGAGATCAAGAAAAGAGCTTGAAAAATGTTACTCTCCAGAAATGTTAAGTCTATTAGATAATTATTCCAATATTGATGACTGTTTTAAAGAAAATTAAATTTTATGTATATTTTTGAAGCTTTTTAAATATTTGTATTTTGTTGAAAAAAAATCTTTAATAATGTTATTATTAAGAAAATAGGAGCATTTGATCAAATATATTATTAAAACTTTTTTAAAAATATTAAATAAAAACAGTTTAACTTAATTGATCCCTATTGAATTTTTGACATCTCGTAAATAATCAAGATTTTCTACGATCTTAAGAACTTCACTTCTCCACATTATATGTTAACCAGATGACACCCTGTATATAGTTTTGCCATTATAAATGCAAAATCTTTCTAAATTTGAAATATTTCCACATAATTGGGTATATAAAATATGCGATTTCTTCTGCCTGCAGAAAAGCGCACTTCAACAAAAGATTCCGTCGCACCCTGTATATCCACACAAACAAATTCTGGTGTTAATAAAGCTATAAGAATTTTCTGTAGAAAACAAAAAAATTATTCCGATATCTTTATCCGTTTAAAAGTTATGATTTTTGCAACGTGAGAAGACAAATCGAGCCACTGTGCGACGTAGGATAAGGGGCGTGGCACTTTTTTATCAACTCCAGATTTGTGTATAACTTTAGAACTACACATCGCACATCAATGAAACTCGGTAGGAACTTACTACATATCCATATCCTTCTACTGAGAAAATAAGACGTGCACTGGATAAGGGGGCGTGGCACCCCCCATACAAACAAAATTTTTGATCTCGATTAGCTTTGGAACTAAAGGTCGTGCAGCATTGAAATTTCGTATTCAGTCGCCTCTTTGATGCGTCGTCCCACTGGTAAAATTTTATGGGCGTAGGACAGGGGGCATGGCACTTTTCAAGCAACTACACACTTGGGCTTCAGTTTATAATTATAGTTACCCAACACATCAATGAAAAGCGATAGGAACTTACTCGCCGCGCCCTGCAGGCAAAATAGCAACAACTCACCGCGCCAAAGCAACGGGGGTTTTGCGCATGGGCCGAGCTCGCCGCGCCTTGCAAGCAAAACAACAACAACTCATCGCGCCACAAATATGCCACGAATATTAGGGTCGATCACTGTCGTATTATTTGTTAAATTGAGGATATGACATATGACGATAGGAAACACTGTGAATACCCTAAATATTGTGTACTGCTCTGCAAGTTTTAAATTCTTTTTGTGAAAAATTTCAGAGCTCTAAAATTTAATTTATGGAAGACTAAAAAGTAGAAAATAAAATTATATAAAAAAAAACTTTTTAAAAATAAGCTTTAGTTTATTTCTGTGGTCAAAAGCAATAACGACTTAAGTCGACTTAAGACGAAATTGAGTTGACGTTACCACTGTATTCCTGACGTTGATGCGCATATTTTGTTCAAACCCCGGTATCTGTACCCATCTCAGAAAAAAAGTTATTTAAAAAAAAAACATGCACTTATGTACATGCACTTATGTGCATTTCAAATTTCGAATTGCATTTTCTCGAAACAGTTGTTTTCGACTTAAGTCGTTATTGCATATGACCACAGATTTAATTTACTAAAAAGTAGAAAATAAATTGTTTCCAAGTCACCTGTATCTTACTATTAATAAAAGCTTGTGCGCTCAATATCCATATTCAAAATATGTTTCATTACTAGAATCTATTTGCAAAAAATTATTTAAATAAAATATTGTGGTACATAACTGGTTGACAAATATTGAACACATGAGCGCCCTTTGCTATAGGCTGCGATTTCTTCACACAGCCACAGCTCTTCGCGCTAAGCAGTACGAAAAACACAAACAACAATGTTATTTTCGTTTCGTCTGCCACTGCCCGAGCGCAAAGCAACAACGCTTTGTTGGTACATTTTTGCGACAGTTATCTTCAACGCAGATTCTGTTGTTGTCTTGCGCATGATTTCGAGGAAAAAAGTGTGCAGCTGTGAAATGAGAAGCACTTGAAAAAATTTGTGCTCATACATATTAAGCTTGAAATTTTAATTATGCAAACTTTTCAAAATGAAGAATTATCTTCAAAAGAAGTGTGAAATAAATCTTTTTGACTGGGAAATTGATTAGCGGGGTTTAGACGATCCTACATGTCGTACAACATCACTTTCTTCAAGTTAGCCAGCGAGACGCACGCATACAGCCAAAGCCTTTTTACCGACGGCAAATGAGACTTTTGAAAAACAATGGGCTTTCTCAGCTCTCGTCGATAGCATTCGACTCAATTCGTTTTTTTAAAAGCGCTACGTACACTTTATTTAGTGCGTTTCTATTTTTATGAACTCCGCCATTAATTAATTTTCCAAGTTTCAGGAAAATTATTTAATTTATCTCTTTTATGCATCTTTTGTGCATAGCACTCATTTTCATAGTGATGCAAAATGAAATGCTATAGCATTAAAATTTTAAAGTCATTTTTATTCATTTAATTTTATACATCCTTAAGTTTTTCTAAATAACGTATATTTCAAAGTAAGAACCAACTGCAGGCTGCAGCTCAATGAAATTCTTACTGTCCGTGATCATGTTAACAGCACGGACAATTTCTCAAAGTGCCAAAATACACTAGGCTTGACCAACATGTGTTTACACAGGTTGGATGGTTTCACAAGCGAGCAGAATTATAAAAAAATTTTGAAAACCATCCCACTTGTGTGACAAAGGTTGTTTCTTGCGTATACACGATCCAACATTACGGCTTGTCCTACATGTTGGACGACATTTAGGACCGTCTAAACCCCGCTATTTAGTTCATTTATTGAAAGGATCATGGGAGATATTTATGATTTTTGAGTTATTAAGTTGGTTTGTTTTTCATTACAAATAACTAAGAAGAATATGCAATTAATTTTTTGTACAGTGTACATTTCGAACAAATTTTTTTTTCCTTTTTCATCATAACAAAGTTTGTTTGTATTGGTGTTTGCCCTTCCATAAGGAAGTTTTGGGCATCGCTGCCCTACACCTATGGTAATAGGGTATAATAACTTCGTGCGAAAATTGTAACGCATTAAAGGAGCCGTCGTAGGTATAGACATAAGTATATAGAAATGCTTAGAATCACTTTCTGTGTTGATTTCCGGTTGTCCGTCTGTCCGTCTGTCTGTCTGTCTCTCTGTCTGTCTGTCTGTCTGTCTGTCCGCTCAGGATAGAGAGATAGAGCTATCCGATTTGGACCAAATTTGGTACACAGTTAGAGTGAACCCTAACTTAGTTTAAGTTCTGAGATTAGCCAAGTCGGTCGAAGGACACGCCCATTATGGGCCTGTAAGTCCCACTACCTCGGGTTTTTTGCGATAAAAATGCTGTAATTTGTCTAATTACTCATTGAAAAGAATGAAACTTGGTATTCAAGTTAAGGGGTTGGTCATCTATGTTATACGAAAAAATGGGCGTGGTCCGCCCACTATATAGGCGGCAAAATTTTTCGGGTAAAATGGCTCCCAATTGACTAGTTACGAATAGAAATGAAAGAAATTCGGCTCCCAAG
This sequence comes from Neria commutata, assembly GCA_963457695.1. Lineage (NCBI taxonomy): Eukaryota > Metazoa > Arthropoda > Insecta > Diptera > Micropezidae > Neria > Neria commutata. The sequence goes on from OY735246.1 coordinate 39,696,340, forward strand.
TTGATATATAGGGCTCAGATGCCATACAAGAAAATGGGCGTGGTCCGCACTCTATATAGGGGATAACGAAACATCCTCTTAACTTCCATAATATATACACCAGAGCGTCCAGATTTGGTTACTTCGTTCCTGGTAGGAATACCTTTCAATTCTCCAGAAATGGGCGTGGTCCGCCCACTATGGGGGCAGTAAAATAAATATGCCGATCACATCTGTTGTACACCTGTCAGAGCATCAATATTTGGACTATATAGTCCTATTACGTATATCTTGTAGTTTGCCAAAAATGGGCGTGGTCCGCCGACTATGTAGGTTGTAAATCAAATGCACCCACAATTTCAGTGAATTACTGATCACCCTACTTGGGAACATGGTGTAGGGTATTACTCTGTCGGTGTGAGTGTGTGTCGAGTGATACTTCCTTACGTATTTTTTATATATTAGATTTTCTACATTTTAGTCTTCCATAAATTCAATTTTAGAGCTCTGAAATTTTTCGCAAAAAGAATTTAAAACTTGCAGAGCAGTACACAATATTTAGGGTATTCACAGTGTTTCCTATCGTCATATGTAGAGCCCGACCGAACGCCCGGTCTCGGTCTCGGTTACCGAACAGTTCGGCCAAAAGGTTCGGGTTCGGTCTCGGTTCGGTCTCGGCTAAAAAAGGCCGAGTATTTAGCCGAACAGTTGAGGAACAAATTGTATAGTTTTAAACAAAATTTAAATTTTTTAATAATACTTTTTATTGATTTTTATAAGCTTTATATTAGGTTCACATCCGGTATGTTTGTATGTCGTCAATTCTAGTAATCAATTTTTCACCCACTTCCCGACTACTTAGAGATCTGAAACTTGGCATACATGCCTAAACACGAGCCCAATATATGAATCAATAAATTGTATGGGCGTAGGATAAGGCGCGTGGCACTTTTTTATCAACTCCAGATTTGTGTATAACTTTAGAACTACACATCACAGATCAATGAAACTCGGTAGGAACTTACTACATATCCATATCCTTCTACTGAGAAAATAAGGGGGCACTGGATAAGGGGGCGTGGCACCTCCATAAAAACAAAATTTTTGATCTCGATTAGCTTTGGAACTAAAGGTCGTGCAGCATTGAAATTTCGTATTCAGTCGCCTCTTGGATGTGTCGTCCCACTGGTAAAATTTTATGGGCGTAGGATAAGGGGCGTGGCCATTTTTTTTATCAACTCCAGATTTGTGTATAACTTTAGAACTACACATCACACATCAATGAAACTCGGGAGGAACTTACTACATATCCATATCCTTCTACTGAGGAAATAAGGAGGCACTGGATAAGGGGGCGTGGCACCCCCGATAAAAACAAAATTTTTTATCTCGATTAGCTTTGGAACTAAAGGTCGTGCAGCATTGAAATTTCGTATTCAGTCGCCTCTTGGATGTGTCGTCCCACTGGTAAAATTTTATGGGCGTAGGATAAGGGGCGTGGCACTTTTTTTATCAACTCCAGATTTGTGTATAACTTTAGAACTACACATCACACATCAATGAAACTCGGTAGGAACTTACTACATATCCATATCCTTCTACTGAGAAAATAAGGCGGGCACTGGATAAGGGGACGTGGCACCCCCCATACAAACAAAATTTTTGATCTCGATTAGCTTTGGAACTAAAAGTCGTGCAGCATTGAAATTTCGTAAGCAGTCGCCTCTTGGATGTGTCGTCCCACTGGTAAAATTTTATGGGCGTAGGATAAGGGGCGTGGCACTTTTTTTATCAACTCCAGATTTGTGTATAACTTTAGAACTACACATCACACATCAATGAAACTTGGTAGGAGCTTACTACATATCCATATCCTTCTACTGAGAAAATAAGGCGGGCACTGGATAAGGGGGCGTGGCACCCCCCTACAAACCAAATTTTTGATCTCGATTAGCTTTGGAACTAAAGCTCGTGCAGCATTGAAATTTCGTACGCAGTCGCCTCTTGGATATGTCGTCCCACTGGTAAAATTTTATGGGCGTAGGATAAGGGGCGTGGCACTTTTTAACCAACTCCAGATTTGTGTATAACTTTAGAACTACACATCACACATCAATGAAACTTGGTAGGAACTTACTACATATCCATATCCTTCTACTGAGAAAATAAGGGGGCACTGGATAAGGGGGCGTGGCACCCCCCGTACAAAAAAAATTTTTGATCTCGATTAGCTTTGGAACTAAAGGTCGTGCAGCATTGAAATTTCGTATGCAGTCGCCTCTTGGATGCGTCGTCCCACTGGTAAAATTTTATGGGCGTAGGACAGGGGGCGTGGCACTTTTCAAGCAACTATACACTTGGGCTTCAGTTTATAATTATAGGTACACCACACATCAATGAAAAACGATAGGAACTTACTCGCCGCTCCTTGCATGCAAAACAACAACAACTCATCGCGCCACAAATATGCCACGAATATTAGGGTCGATCACAGCCGTATTATTTGTTAAATTGAGGATATGACATCTGACGATAGGAAACACTGTGAATACCCTAAATATTGTGTACTGCTCTGCAAGTTTTAAATTCTTTTTGTGAAAAATTTCAGAGCTCTAAAATTGAATTTATGGAAGACTAAAAAGTAGAAAATAAAATTATATAAAAAAACTTTTTAAAAATAAGCTTTAATTTATTTAATGTACTAAAAAGTAGAAAATAAATTGTTTCCAAGTCACCTGTATCTTTTTATTAATATGGGCGTAGGATAAGGGGCGTGGCACTTTTTAACCAACTCCAGATTTGTGTATAACTTTAGAACTACACATCACACATCAATGAAACTTGGTAGGAACTTACTACATATCCATATCCTTCTACTGAGAAAATAAAGGGGCACTGGATAAGGGGACGTGGCACCCCCATACAAAAAAAATTTTTGATCTCGATTAGCTTTGGAACTAAAGGTCGTGCAGCATTGAAATTTCGTATGCAGTCGCCTCTTGGATGCGTCGTCCCATTGGTAAACTTTTATGGGCGTAGGACAGGGGGCGTGGCACTTTTCAAGCAACTACACACTTGGGCTTCAGTTTATAATTATAGGTACACCACACATCAATGAAAAACGATAGGAACTTACTCGCCGCGCCTTGCATGCAAAACAACAACAACTCATCGCGCCACAAATATGCCACGAATATTAGGGTCGATCACAGCCGTATTATTTGTTAAATTGAGGATATGACATATGACGATAGGAAACACTGTGAATACCCTAAATATTGTGTACTGCTCTGCAAGTTTTAAATTCTTTTTGTGAAAAATTTCAGAGCTCTAAAATTTAATTTATGGAAGACTAAAAAGTAGAAAATAAAATTATATAAAAAAACTTTTTAAAAATAAGCTTTAATTTATTTAATGTACTAAAAAGTAGAAAATAAATTGTTTCCAAGTCACCTGTATCTTTTTATTAATATGGGCGTAGGATAAGGGGCGTGGCACTTTTTAACCAACTCCAGATTTGTGTATAACTTTAGAACTACACATCACACATCAATGAAACTTGGTAGGAACTTACTACATATCCATATCCTTCTACTGAGAAAATAAAGGGGCACTGGATAAGGGGACGTGGCACCCCCATACAAAAAAAATTTTTGATCTCGATTAGCTTTGGAACTAAAGGTCGTGCAGCATTGAAATTTCGTATGCAGTCGCCTCTTGGATGTGTCGTCCCACTGGTAAAATTTTATGGGCGTAAGACAGGGGGCGTGGCACTTTTCAAGCAACTACACACTTGGGCTTCAGTCTATAATTATAGGTACACCACACATCAATGAAAAACGATAGGAACTTACTTGCCGCGCCCTGCTGGCAAAATAGCAACAACTCACCGCGTCACAAATATGCCACGAATATTAGGGTCGATCACAGCCGTATTATTTGTTAAATTGAGGATATGACATCTGACGATAGGAAACACTGTGAATACCCTAAATATTGTGTACTGCTCTGCAAGTTTTAAATTCTTTTTGTGAAAAATTTCAGAGCTCTAAAATTGAATTTATGGAAGACTAAAAAGTAGAAAATAAAATTATATAAAAAAAAACTTTTTAAAAATAAGCTTTAATTTATTTAATGTACTAAAAAGTAGAAAATAAATTGTTTTTAAGTCACCTGTATCTGGTAAAATTTTATGGGCGTAGGACAGGGGGCGTGGCACTTTTCAAGCAACTACACACTTGGGCTTCAGTCTATAATTATAGGTACACCACACATCAATGAAAAACGATAGGAACTTACTTGCCGCGCCCTGCTGGCAAAATAGCAACAACTCACCGCGTCACAAATATGCCACGAATATTAGGGTCGATCACAGCCGTATTATTTGTTAAATTGAGGATATGACATCTGACGATAGGAAACACTGTGAATACCCTAAATATTGTGTACTGCTCTGCAAGTTTTAAATTCTTTTTGTGAAAAATTTCAGAGCTCTAAAATTGAATTTATGGAAGACTAAAAAGTAGAAAATAAAATTATATAAAAAAAACTTTTTAAAAATAAGCTTTAATTTATTTAATGTACTAAAAAGTAGAAAATAAATTGTTTCCAAGTCACCTGTATCTTTTTATTAATATGGGCGTAGGATAAGGGGCGTGGCACTTTTTAACCAACTCCAGATTTGTGTATAACTTTAGAACTACACATCACACATCAATGAAACTTGGTAGGAACTTACTACATATCCATATCCTTCTACTGAGAAAATAAAGGGGCACTGGATAAGGGGACGTGGCACCCCCATACAAAAAAAATTTTTGATCTCGATTAGCTTTGGAACTAAAGGTCGTGCAGCATTGAAATTTCGTATGCAGTCGCCTCTTGGATGCGTCGTCCCATTGGTAAACTTTTATGGGCGTAGGACAGGGGGCGTGGCACTTTTCAAGCAACTACACACTTGGGCTTCAGTTTATAATTATAGGTACACCACACATCAATGAAAAACGATAGGAACTTACTCGCCGCGCCTTGCATGCAAAACAACAACAACTCATCGCGCCACAAATATGCCACGAATATTAGGGTCGATCACAGCCGTATTATTTGTTAAATTGAGGATATGACATATGACGATAGGAAACACTGTGAATACCCTAAATATTGTGTACTGCTCTGCAAGTTTTAAATTCTTTTTGTGAAAAATTTCAGAGCTCTAAAATTTAATTTATGGAAGACTAAAAAGTAGAAAATAAAATTATATAAAAAAACTTTTTAAAAATAAGCTTTAATTTATTTAATGTACTAAAAAGTAGAAAATAAATTGTTTCCAAGTCACCTGTATCTTTTTATTAATATGGGCGTAGGATAAGGGGCGTGGCACTTTTTAACCAACTCCAGATTTGTGTATAACTTTAGAACTACACATCACACATCAATGAAACTTGGTAGGAACTTACTACATATCCATATCCTTCTACTGAGAAAATAAAGGGGCACTGGATAAGGGGACGTGGCACCCCCATACAAAAAAAATTTTTGATCTCGATTAGCTTTGGAACTAAAGGTCGTGCAGCATTGAAATTTCGTATGCAGTCGCCTCTTGGATGTGTCGTCCCACTGGTAAAATTTTATGGGCGTAAGACAGGGGGCGTGGCACTTTTCAAGCAACTACACACTTGGGCTTCAGTCTATAATTATAGGTACACCACACATCAATGAAAAACGATAGGAACTTACTTGCCGCGCCCTGCTGGCAAAATAGCAACAACTCACCGCGTCACAAATATGCCACGAATATTAGGGTCGATCACAGCCGTATTATTTGTTAAATTGAGGATATGACATCTGACGATAGGAAACACTGTGAATACCCTAAATATTGTGTACTGCTCTGCAAGTTTTAAATTCTTTTTGTGAAAAATTTCAGAGCTCTAAAATTGAATTTATGGAAGACTAAAAAGTAGAAAATAAAATTATATAAAAAAAAACTTTTTAAAAATAAGCTTTAATTTATTTAATGTACTAAAAAGTAGAAAATAAATTGTTTTTAAGTCACCTGTATCTGGTAAAATTTTATGGGCGTAGGACAGGGGGCGTGGCACTTTTCAAGCAACTACACACTTGGGCTTCAGTCTATAATTATAGGTACACCACACATCAATGAAAAACGATAGGAACTTACTTGCCGCGCCCTGCTGGCAAAATAGCAACAACTCACCGCGTCACAAATATGCCACGAATATTAGGGTCGATCACAGCCGTATTATTTGTTAAATTGAGGATATGACATCTGACGATAGGAAACACTGTGAATACCCTAAATATTGTGTACTGCTCTGCAAGTTTTAAATTCTTTTTGTGAAAAATTTCAGAGCTCTAAAATTGAATTTATGGAAGACTAAAAAGTAGAAAATAAAATTATATAAAAAAAACTTTTTAAAAATAAGCTTTAATTTATTTAATGTACTAAAAAGTAGAAAATAAATTGTTTCCAAGTCACCTGTATCTTACTATTAATAAAAGCTTGTGCGCTCAATATCCATATTCAAAATATCTTTCATTACTAGAATCTATTTGGAAAAAAATTATTTAAATAAAATATTGTGGTAACTGGTTGACAAATATTGAACACATGAGCGCCCCAAGCTTTTATTGATAGTAAGATATAGGTGACTTGGAAACAATTTATTTTCTACTTTTTAGTAAATTAAATAAATTGAAACTTATTTTTAAAAAGTTTTTTTTTATATAATTTTATTTATAAATCAGATGCTTAATGTAGGTATTTATACCTCAAATGAATTATTTTTTATAATAAAACGTATTTTTTCCTAAAAATTTATAAACTTGTTTTCATTAAAACTCTTCTTCTTTATTTTGCATATATGTACATATATTCGAAAGGTTCGGTCTCGGTTTCGGCCGAACATTTAAAAAAGGCTGAAATTTCTGGTTCGGTTGGGCTCTAGATATAACTCTGCCGGTGAAGTCTGACGTTCCTTTACAGAACCAGAAGTCTGAAATCTTGTCTTCTAAGATTAAAGAGAAATGAAGTTCCGGTAACTGGTTCTAGACCCATTGGTGTACCCGTGAAGAAACAATTTGTCAAGGAATAAGGCAAACCTCATTCCACTTAACAATGGAGTCAACCTTGATCTTTCATTGAATAATACTAGAGGTCTTCAGCGATTTCGCAAGGGCCCTTTGGGAAGCCAAGTGGTCACTACTGATACCTACCTTTTTACCGCGCCATCTGCTCTGTTTTATTAAGTATGCTAATTATGAGATGGCCAAACCTTTGGATTGAAAAACAGTCACAATTTCTCACGAAGTAAAGAAATATCTGTTCTTCGTCCAAATGCGTAGCATATATTCGTAACACCCTTAAGAAAAGCCTTTGGATTGTTACATTATACATATATATATATTTTCTACCAAGACTTATGGATGGGACGGTGTTGTCTTTCGGCATCAGAAATAAAAGGCACTGGTTTGCCAACGTCTGCCGAATTTCACGATGGTCTATATAGCAGCAAATCGTTATGGGCGTCACTAGACGTAGTATTTACGGGAACAGTAATGCTTATGACGCACTTTTCTGCAGTCTGGTGGCTGGATTTAATCAGCGTTTTACGCAAGGAGCTATAGAGTCCAATATGAGAATCTGTCGGATAATTTCTGTGTACAGCCATAGGTGCCGCAGCAGGACTCAAACCCAGGTCTTATCAAACACAACTCGACCACACCAGAAAACAAACCAATTTATATATTTTCCCAACTCACAGTCTTGTGCAAATGGTCTAGTATTTTGGAAATTGCAAATTTTGTAGCATATTTTTACTCTACACTAACAAAATATACAGATATGCAATTACAAAATCTTTGCAAAACAAGTAAGGAAGTATCAGTCGGGTTTCACCGACAGAGTAATACCCTACACCATGTTCCCAAGAGGGGTGATAATTCACTGAAATTGTGGGTGCATTTGATTTACAACCTACATAGTGGGCGGACCACGCCCATTTTTGGCAGACTACAAGATATACCTAATAGGACTATACATGCCAAATATTGATGCTCTGACAGGTGTACAACAGATGTTATCGGTATACTTATTTTACTGCCCTCATGGTGGGCGGACCACGCCCATTTCTGGAGAATTAAAAGGTATTCCTACCAGGAACGAAGTAACCAAATCTGGACGCTCTGGTGTATATATTATGGAAGTTAAGAGGATTTTTCGTTTATCGCGTATATAGTGGGCGGACCACGCCCATTTTTTCGTATGACATAGATGACCGACCCCTTAACTTGAATACCAAGTATTATTCTTGTCAATGAGTAATTAGACAAATTACAGCAATTTGATCGCAAAAAACCCGAGGTAGTGGGACTTACAGGCCCATTGTAGGCGTGTCCTTGGACCAATTTGAAAAATTTTAACACTTTACCTAACCCGAGGTTCACTGTGATAGTGTACCAAATTTGGTCCAAATCGGACAACTCCTTCTTTCTTTTTTTTCCGGACACGCAGACAGACAGACAGACGGACAGACGGACAACCGGAAATGAAAAGAGAAAGTGTTTCTGATCATTTCTATATACTTATGTCTATACCTAGGACCGCTCCTTTAATGCGTTACAATTTTCGCACAAAGTTATTATACCCTATTACCATAGGTGTAGGGTATAAAAACAACACCTAAAACCCGTAGTTTATATTTGCTATGCGATTGGAACCCTGAATTGCAATCTGACAGCAGATACAGAAAATTAAAAATATTGTATAAAACAAAACTTTTTAAAAATAAGCTTTAATTCATTTAATGTACTACAAAGTAGAAAAAAATTGTTTCGAAGTCACCAGTATCTTACTATCAATAAAAGCTTGGGGGCGCTCATGTGTTCAATATTTGTCAACCAGTTACCACAATATTTTATTTATATTATTTTTTGCAAATAGATTCTAGTAATGAAAAATAGTTGTGAATATGGATATTAAACGCACAAGCTTTTATTGATAGTAAGATACTGGTGACTTCGAAACAATTTATTTTCTACTTTTTAGTACATTAAATAAATTAAAGCTTATTTTTAAATGGCTTTTTTTTATATAATATTATTTTTTACTTTTTAGTCTCCCAAAAAATCAAATTTAGAGCTCTGAAATCTCAAATCAAATAAAAATTCTCAATGGAAAAAGAAGGCACCATTTCCATCAGCAATTGCATTCACTTCCTTCTGTTGGGGGTTCAGCAGTGGTACATTCGTTAAAACTAACTGGTTCAATGCATCTCGATCGTATTCACGCTCACGTTTCAATTCTCGATTGAAACCGCCGTTAATTCCACCACATGGCGTTGGCATTCCTAACTTGATTACTGGTGCACATGAGGTAACACATATCTTCGAGCAAAAACAAAGCCTGATTATCTGTCTCCTCATTCACCTCGAAATCGGGATTCCTTAACTGACCTGTGTTCGATTTGTCAGTCTTGTACCACAGTTCACATTGATTCGATGGGAAGCATGCATATTTGCATATTGACAGCATATCCCGATGAGTATCAGATGTTTGAAAAGCGCCACGCCCCTTATCCTACGCCCAGTGGGACAACACATCCAAGAGGCGACTGAATACGAAATTTCAATGCTGCACGACTTTTAGTTCCAAAGCTATTCTATATAAACGATTTTGTTTGTATGGGCGGTGCCACGCCCACTTGTCCACTGCCCGTCTTATTTTCCCAGTAGAAGGATATGGACGTGTAGTAAGTTCCTACCGAGTTTCATTTATGTGTGATGTGTAGTTCTAAAGTTATACACAAATCTGGAGTTGAAAAAAAGTGCCACGCCCCTTATCCTACGCCCATAAAATTTTAACAGTGGGACGACACATCCAAGAGGCGACTGCATACGGAATTTCAATGCTGCACGACTTTTAGTTCCAAAGCTAATCGAGATCAAAAATATGGTTTGTATGGGCGGTGCCACGCCCTCTTGTCCAATCCGATATTTTATGATCGATTCATGTATTGTGCTCGTGTTTTGGCATGTATGCAAAGTTTCAGATCTCTAAGTAGTCGGGAAGTGGGTGAAAAATTTATTACTAGATTTGACTACAAACATACAAACCTGAAGTGAAGTTAATATAAAGCTTATAAAAATAAACGCAAAATCAGCAAAAATGGAAACAAAAGGAATAAAGCGGCGCATAAAAGAGAAAAGCCAAACAAAAAGTGGACTGAGCATGATGTTGGTGAAAACCATTTTTATTGAATGAAATTTTGAACAGAAATTTTTCTTACCTTCGTTGAATAAAGTTTCTTCAGCTTTATGCATAACTCTTATTGCGAATCAGTTTTTTTTGTGCCAATCAGCTGTGAGTTTCGTGTTTTGCAAAAAGTGATGCAAGCTAAACGTAAAAACACTGCTCACAATTCACGGACAAAATTTACTATTGCACAAATTTGCAATCTCAAATGCACAAGATTGTGAATTGAACTATTGTAATAAAAAAATATTTGTGTGCTCAATGGGCAAGTGCTTGGTCGCCTTGGTTGCCATGAATAGCTTCTCAATTCGTTCGCATTCGGTTAATGTAGGTCCTGTGGATTTGTGAAAAATATAACAAGCACATACAAGTTAACGCGAGAAAGCTAGGCCTAAACCCACACGGGCTGTTGCCCCAATCATTTTTTATTATTATTAATTAAAAAATATTGAATAAAAATAATTTTTCCTTTAAGATATATACTTAATTTCTGCTGGAATAAGAAGTTTATTATACTAATAATTAAAACCTCTTTTTCTAAGCGTGCTCACGACTGATCACGTGATCAGAATATCACGTGCCTTCAGAATAATTTTTTATTCAAACGAGCCATAATAGCCGATTTAACATAACCGATTTTTATATACCTCGAATGGTTGCATTTTCATTTTCATAATTTCGAATATTAAATATCGTAGCCGGTTAAACATATAATATGTATCGTGTATATATATAAACTCTTGCAAAGACATGAGGTCACAACTTTTTAATATCTGATTAATTACTTATTCGAACTAATTTTGGATGTACGAATAAAAACTCGTCAAAAAATCCAAAGAATTATGTTTGCGTCAAATTTACCAAACTGTTCGTACATATATGAAATGCAGAAAGCAAAAACTGATGCCAAAAAAATTGTTTCTACTACAAAAACGCCAAACAATTTTCAAATTGTATTATTTTTCTTTAAAAAAATGCCTACACAAATAAGTCTCGACTGTACAACACAACTCACAATTCCTCTTGTGAGGAGGGTTGGAGGCAGACAACAACAAGGCCTTCTGTCGTTGCGCTCACGCCACTGTAACTCGAAACCGATGCCAATTTAATAACGTATTTAACAAGATCTCTGTTACGATATTGAAACATGCTTTGAGCGTTTTTATACCCTACACCTATGGTAATAGGGTATAATAACTTTGTGCGAAAATTGTAACGCATTAAAGGAGCGGTCCTAGGTATAGACATAAGTATATAGAAATGATCAGAAACACTTTCTCTTTTCATTTCCGGTTGTCCGTCTGTCCGTCTGTCTGTCTGTCTGCGTGTCCGGAAAAAAAAGAAAGAAGGAGTTGTCCGATTTGGACCAAATTTGGTACACTATCACAGTGAACCTCGGGTTAGGTAAAGTGTTAAAATTTTTCAAATTGGTCCAAGGACACGCCTACAATGGGCCTGTAAGTCCCACTACCTCGGGTTTTTTGCGATCAAATTGCTGTAATTTGTCTAATTACTCATTGACAAGAATAATACTTGGTATTCAAGTTAAGGGGTCGGTCATCTATGTCGTACGAAAAAATTGGCGTGGTCCGCCCACTATATACGCGATAAAAGAAAAATCCTCTTAACTTCCATAATATATACACCAGAGCGTCCAGATTTGGTTACTTCGTTCCTGGTAGGAATACCTTTTAATTCTCCAGAAATGGGCGTGGTCCGCCCACAAGGCCCCCCCTATGTAGGTTGTAAATCAAATGCACCCACAATTTCAGTGAATTATCACCCCCCTTGGGAACATGGTGTAGGGTATTACTCTGTCGGTGAAACCCGACTGATACTTCCTTACTTGTTTTATTTTGTCGTCGAAGCTCAATTTAAAACTATTTCAAAAAAATGTAAACGGAAAAAATGTTGCAATAAATCTTATCGCAGTCGGAAATTGTTAGATTGTTCTTGTACTAGAATAAGTGTGCGTGAGTGCGTGTGTGTTTGGGTACTCTTTGTGTCAGCGTTTGGGCTTTAGTTAAATTTGCGCTGTGCGCTCAGTCGTTCTAAACTTTGAGAAATATCTAAAATTCAACGGAAAAATTCAATCATGCGTGACGCGCGTTAGATATTTTTGCATTACCGATAAACACACATACATACATACATACATATGTATGTACATAGCCTCACACAAGCGAACATACACATGCAAAAACATTTGGGGTAGTTACGCTTGGCGCTTTTTAGCGATTCCAAAAAATGAAAAGCGTTGGGCTCGCCTGGGCTTTTTTGATCAATTTTTATAAGCTTTTATATTAACTTCACTTTGCGCGGTATGTCAGCGGTATGTCGTCAAATCTAGTAATCAATTTTTCACCCACTTTCCGACTATTTAGAGATCTGAAACTTTGCATACATGCCTAAACACGAGCCCAATGCATGAATCAATAAATTTTATGGGCGTAGGATAAGGGGCGTGGCACTTTTTTATAAACTCCAGATTTGTGTATAACTTTAGAACTACACATCACACATCAATGAAACTCGGTAGGAACTTACTACATATCCATATCCTTCTACTGAGAAAATAAGGGGCACTGGATAAGGGGGTGTGGCACCCCCATACAAACAAAATTTTTGATCTCGATTAGCTTTGGAACTAAAGGTCGTGCAGCATTGAAATTCCGTATGCAGTCGCCTCTTAGATGTGTCGTCCCACTGGTAAAATTTTATGGGCGTAGGATAAGGGGGCGTGGCACCCCCATACAAACACAATTGTTGATCTCGATTAGCTTTGCAACTAAAGGTCGTGCAGCATTGAAATTTTGTATGCAGTCGCCTCTTGGATGTGTCGTGCCACTGGTAAAATTTTATGGGCGTAGGATAAGGTTCGTCGCACTTTTTTTATCAACTCCAGATTTGTGTATATCTTTAGAACTACACATCACACATCAATGAAACTCGGTAGGAACTTACTACATATCCATATCCTTCTACTGAGAAAATAAGGGGCACTGGATAAGGGGGCGTGGCACCCCCATACAAACAAAATTTTTGATCTCGATTAGCTTTGGAACTAAAGGTCGTGCAGCATTGAAATTCCGTATGCAGTCGCCTCTTAGATGTGTCGTCCCACTGGTAAAATTTTATGGGCGTAGGATAAGGGGGCGTGGCACCCCCATACAAACACAATTGTTGATCTCGATTAGCTTTGGAACTAAAGGTCGTGCAGCATTGAAATTTTGTATGCAGTCGCCTCTTGGATGTGTCGTGCCACTGGTAAAATTTTATGGGCGTAGGATAAGGTTCGTCGCACTTTTTTTATCAACTCCAGATTTGTGTATATCTTTAGAACTACACATCACACATCAATGAAACTCGGTAGGAACTTACTACATATCCATATCCTTCTACTGAGAAAATAAGGGGGGCACTGGATAAGGGGGCGTGGCACCCCCATACAAACAAAATTTTTGATCTCGATTAGCTTTGGAACTAAAAGTCGTGCAGCATTGAAATTCCGTATGCAGTCGCCTCTTAGATGTGTCGTCCCACTAGTAAAATTTTATGGGCGTAGGATAAGGGGGAGTGGCACCCCCATACAAACAAAATTTTTGATCTCGATTAGCTTTGGAACTAAAGGTCGTGCAGCATTGAAATTTCGTATGCAGTCGCCTCTTGGATGTGTCGTCCCACTGGTAAAATTTTATGGGCGTAGGATAAGGCGCGTGGCACTTTTTTACCAACTCCAGATTTGTGTAAAACTTTAGAACTACACATCACACATCAATGAAACTCGGTAGGAACTTACTACATATCCATATCCTTCTACTGAGAAAATAAGGGGGGCACTGGATAAGGGGGCGTGGCACCCCCATACAAACAAAATTTTTGATCTCGATTAGCTTTGGAACTAAAAGTCGTGCAGCATTGAAATTCCGTATGCAGTCGCCTCTTAGATGTGTCGTCCCACTAGTAAAATTTTATGGGCGTAGGATAAGGGGGAGTGGCACCCCCATACAAACAAAATTTTTGATCTCGATTAGCTTTGGAACTAAAGGTCGTGCAGCATTGAAATTTTGTATGCAGTCGCCTCTTGGATGTGTCGTCCCACTGGTAAAATTTTATGGGCGTAGGATAAGGGGAGTGGCACTTTTTTACCAACTCCAGATTTGTGTATAACTTTAGAACTACACATCACACATCAATGAAACTCGGTAGGAACTTACTACATATCCATATCCTTCTACTGAGAAAATAAGACGGGCACTGGATAAGGGGGCGTGGCACCCCCATAAAAACAAAATTTTTGATCTCGATTAGCTTTGGAATTAAAGGTCGTGCAGCATTGAAATTTCGTATGCAGTCGCCTCTTGGATGTGTCGTCCCACTGGTTTTACACATTTTATGGGCGTAGGATAAGGGGAGTGGCACTTTTTTACCAACTCCAGATTTGTGTATAACTTTAGAACTACACATCACACATCAATGAAACTCGGTAGGAACTTACTACATATCCATATCCTTCTACTGAGAAAATAAGGGGCACTGGATAAGGGGGCGTGGCACCCCCATACAAACAAAGTTTTTGATCTCGATTAGCTTTGGAACTAAAAGTCGTGCAGCATTGAAATTTCGTATGCAGTCGCCTCTTGGATGTGTCGTCCCATTGGTCAAATTTTATGGGCGTAGGATAAGGGGAGTGGCACTTTTTTACCAACTCCAGATTTGTGTATAACTTTAGAACTACACATCACACATCAATGAAAATCGGTAGGAGCTTACTACATATCCATATCCTTCTACTGAGAAAATAAGACGGGCACTGGATAAGGGGGCGTGGCACCCCCATACAAAAAAATTTTTTTATCTCGATTAGCTTTGGAACTAAAGGTCATGCAGCATTGAAATTTCGTATGCAGTCGCCTCTTGGATGTGTCGTCCCACTGGTAAAATTTTATGGGCGTAGGATAAGGAGGCGTGGAACCCCCATAAAAAAAAAATTTTTGATCTTGATTAGCTTTGGAACTAAAGGTCGTGCAGTATTGAAATTCCGTATACAGGCCCCTCTTGGATGCTTCGTCCCACTGGTAAAATTTTATGGGCGTAGGACAGGGGGCGTGGCACTTTTCAAGCAACTACACACTTGGGCTTCAGTTTATAATTATAGGTACACCACACATCAATGAAAAACGATAGGAACTTACTCGCCGCGCCTTGCAGGCAAAACAACAACAACTCATCGCGCCACAAATATGCCACGAATATTAGGGTCGATCACAGCCGTATTATTTGTTAAATTGAGGATATGACATATGACGATAAGAAACACTGTGAATACCCTAAATATTGTGTACTGCTCTGCAAGTCTTAAATTCTTTTTGTGAAAATTTCAGAGCTCTAAAATTTAATTTATGGAAGACTAAAAAGTAGAAAATAAAATTATATAAAAAAAAACTTTTTAAAAATAAGCTTTAATTTATTTTATGTACTAAAAAGTAGAAAATAAATTGTTTCCAAGTCACCTATATCTATAGGGCGTAGGATAAGGGGCGTGGCACTTTTTTTATCAACTCGCAAAAAAGGTATGCGTCGTATGTAAAACACCTCTGTGTGGAGAACACCAAAATCAAGTTTGCAACACGTGCATATATACTTGTCCGATTTTAGTTTTTTTTCTTTTTAAGCATTATTTGATGCATTTAT
This sequence comes from Neria commutata, assembly GCA_963457695.1. Lineage (NCBI taxonomy): Eukaryota > Metazoa > Arthropoda > Insecta > Diptera > Micropezidae > Neria > Neria commutata. The sequence continues at coordinate 39,712,286 of OY735246.1, forward strand.
TTTCAAATAAAGTCAAAAAATTTTAATTATTTTAGATTTAAGAACCCAATTTGCGTCCTTATGTGAAGACTGCCAAATTTTTGTTACTTTTCGTAAACCAAAATTAATTTTATTATTTATTTTATGTTATCTGTTATTTTATGTTTATATATACTTTATTTGACTGAAAATCAATGAAATAAATAATCTCAATTAAAAACTTAGTAATATTTGTTTTTATTACATCCTTAAATGACGCAAAAAGAAGATACGTCATTCTGACGTATCTTTATCTTTTCTTTTCAGGGGTACAAAATAGCGTTATCTTTGTAGGGTTAATAAAACGCTTTCCTTTTCAAGCCAGCGTCAGTTATATGGCATGAAGTATCCACATATGCATACTTATATGTATAGGTACATACGCTCTTAAGTGTTTGCGTTCATGTGTGATTTCGTTTTAGTTTCAGGAAGTAAAATATTCATGTGTGATCAGTGATCACCAAAAAACACTTTTTGCATTCGAAAACAATTCTTTCACAGTGTCGATGGTTTTTCCTGCAAGCAAATCAATTTTGTTTTTGATTTACCGCTGCTGCACCAGCAAGTTTTCGATTTTGAAGTAAAACTTCTTTGCGGAGGGTAAGCTAAATTTTAGGACAACGGAAGTACTAATTTTCGTATTGGATTCTTATTGGATTCTTATTGTGAAACAGCGCCTCTGCCGGCAAGTTGTAGTGATTTTAGTAGAACTGCCAATCCTGTGCACCTACCAACCAACCAACCATCTGTTCGAAGTTTGGTCCGAAAATAATAACGTAACGCGTACGCAAAACGTAAGCGGAAAACGGAAAAATCGCAATTTTTGCCGCAAATCTTGAAAATTTCTGAATTTTTTTTGCTCCACGCGACGGCGACGGGGTTAAGGAATGCAGCGGAACGCATTCCGGGCAATTTTCACGCCATTTCAGGCATTGTGGAAGCAAAAACTACTTTTCACGCATCCGATATATTTATCCCATGCAACATCGTCCTTACGTAATTTGGCAAAATCCGAAATCGCATGCGATTTTTGCCGATTTTGTATGCAAAAATTTTTCCGTTATAATTTTGCGATTTTTCGCGTTTTTCGTTACGTCATTTCATCTGCATTACGTAAGAAACTTGTTTTTTATGTAATTTTTTGTTTTAATTTGTTTAATTTGTTTTCTTTTCGTTGCGGAGGGTAAATCCGAAAGAAATGAAGTAAAAAAGTATGAAAAATGATTGAATAATTCAGGAAAATTTAATTGGGGTTAAATGATAAATTATTTTTCAGTAATAGCAAAAAGGACTGAAATTCATCAAAAATAATTCAAAAATTAATAACTACTCCGCACACGACGCGTATAAAGATTTTGTCGTCATGACAAATTTAACGTTGACTTTTCATTCAAATTAAGAATGAATGAACAAATTACTAAAAATTTTGGTAGGAAATAAGCAATTGAAAAATTACAGAAAAGTTGATAGGTGTAAAGAAGCAATAAATAGTAAATCCTGAAAAACAAGGGGAAAATTGTCAAATGAATATCAGATGTGCTACAAGCTAAGAACCTGCAAATGTGTGAAAATGTTCAAAAAAAGATATTTCTACGCAGCAGCAGCGGCGCAGCTTCGATTCTCTTCGAATATGCAGAGGCAATTCAAAGGAAATCGAAGCCAGCCAGCCAGCCAGACAGACTGTCTGTCTGTCCGTTCGCAGACAGACTGAAATATGAAACACAATATGAAACTCCGCCACATTGTAAAGAATATGAACATGAACTTGCAGTATGCAGGATGCTGAATAGTACAAATAATTGTAGCAGTGATTTTAATTGTAAATCTCTAAATTCACTCGCGCTGTAGGGCCATTTATTTATTTATTTAATATATATTTTAATAAATTTTCTCAGTAACGTTCAGCCGGTTTATGTGTTTCATGTTCAAATAAATGCTGCGATCAATAAAAATAGCAAAAATCAATCACTTTCGAAGAATTCTATTGTCAACGCCAATTACGATTTTATGCGATAAAACATGTTTCATAATTTTCTAACCATAAGCCTATTGTTGCTACTTTAGAATCAAATATCACAACTTCTAATGCAACTGATGAAAATTATATTACTGAATTAAGTAAATAAAATTTCTACCATTAGAAGTTTTGAATTTATTTACATAAGACACCTAAACAATATAACATATATAATGATTATCAATCAAGCAAAGCACGAATTTAATTTAATTGTCCAAAAAAAGTTTTACTTCAGCCGTGTGGTCTAAGCGCACGTGTTTTTTTTTCATTAAGAATGGAATAACCTCGCGTGTATTGACTGTGAACACTGTTGCCGCAGTGATGCAAATTTAACCAATAATTATATTTTAGGTTTTTTCACAAATTCTTGATTTGAACGTATTTTGATATGTTTGAAGTTTCAAAAGATCACCTGTAATTTGAAGGATTGATACATTTCCCTTTCCCAGTTTAACGCGATGCACAATGTGTGTTTTTGGCAATATAGCAGATCTTAGTTAATAACTCTTGAACGCGTAAATATATCGGTATGAAATTTGGCACAGATACTGCTGGTCTTTTAGATAAGAACTGGTACGAATATGCGCATGGTCCGCCTTGTTTCAAGTAGGGTTGCCATATAAGAGAATTTTTTAAATAAGGCGGACCACGGCAATTGTTTGGTTCACAGAAGATCAACGCCTTAACTTGAATACCAATTATTATTCTTTTCAGGAAGTAATTAGACCAATTATAGCCATTTTACAGGCCTATTGTGGGCGTGTCCTGCGACCGATTTGGATAATCTCGGAACTTAAACTAAACTAAGGTTCACTGTGACTGTGTACCAAATTTGGTCAAAATCAGACAATTTCTTCTTTCTCTCCTGCGACCACGGTCTGTAAATTTACGTAATAGGGTTGTACTCGAAGGAGTCGCATTCATTTTGGGGCAAGATTTTTTTTTTATACTTAATCAGAAAATATGCATGCTTACGCCACTGATAGTCTGTATATTGCGAGATTATAAAGATTTTTACCATCAAAGTATGTATAATATTTTCGATCAAATTTCTTACCTCTGATTAGGCTTTAATTGCCTGTAATAACGACCACAAAATGGTAACACTATCTACAACACTATTTTCTATGAAAGCTTTGTTATTGAAGATAATACATATATATTTAAACTGTTTTGCAGAATTTAGAGTGAATGAAAAAACTAAAAAAACTGAAAACTCAAAAATTGCGAACAAAAAGCAAGCGTCAAAACTGCTGCTGGGCGAATAAAATAATCTGCGTTTGACAACCGTTATTATTTTAACCGTTGCTTTTCCACTTTGCTTTGTGCAATTTTCGTTATATTCAATCAATTTTAAATAACATTTTCGAAAATCATTTTATTTGGCAACTTTTTTTTAAATTAAGCTCTGCTAGATTGAAACTAAATGAAACTAATGCTTAAATAGCAAGTTCGTGACCCCATTTTGAATTTCCAACTCCAATCTCAGAAAACCACTTGCAATTTACTTTCATATTTCCACACTTCTCCGAAGTACCATAGACATTTAATGCTTTCCAATTGAAAAAGGAAAATGTACAAAAATAGATGCAAATGCATATGAGATATCGAAAAAGTAGACAATAGGAAGATGGCAAGAACAAAACAAATCAAAATGCACTTCAAGTTGTCAACAGATAAATCAGATAAAATATTTCAACTATTTAACGACATGATAAATGAGCATGGTGGTATTTTAATGAAGCGACCCCGCTACGGTCAATTGAGCGCTGACTTTTGACTGACAGCAACAATGCTGGTTGACGTGAGATTCTCAAGTTCAGTTTCTGGTGGAAATCTCACTTTTTTATGAATTACAAGTGACACAAAACTTAACTACTACTTGCAACGACGAAGAAAATACGGAAAGTAAATAAATACTGTTACTTTCTGTAGCACAACACGGAAATCAGTTTTGACCCAATTTGGTCTCACTAACAGTTTATTGTTTCTTGTTGCGCCTTCCAAGACGAGAGATGGTCTTCAGGCATGCACCATCTTTCAACACCATTTGATTCGTTTCATGTGTTGAAGCGATCAATAGATCCACCAAACAACTGTTAAAAAGATTGTGGCGACATTTCAAACAACAACACCAACAATAGGAAGACCGAAGCCAAGTACATTTAACAAATAATATTATATAAAAATAACCTTTTAAAAATAAGCTTTAATTCATTTAATGTACTAAAAAGTAGAAAATAAATTGTTTCGAAGTCACCAGTATCTTACTATCAATAAAAGCTTGGGATGCTCATGTGTTCAAAATTTGTCAACCAGTTAACACAATATTTTATTTAAATTATTATTTGCAAATAGATTCTAGTAATGAAAGATAAGTGTGAATATAGGTTTTGAGCGCACAAGCTTTTATTGATAGTAAAATACAGGTGACTTCGAAACAATTTATTTTCTACCTTTTAGTACATTAAATGAATTAAGGCTTATTTCTAAAAAGTTTTTTTATAAAATATTATTTTCTACTTTTTAGTCTTTACTTAGAGCTCTGAAATTTTTCGCAAAAAGAATTTAAAACTTGCAGAGCAGTATATTTATAAAAAGGTACTGAAATTAGGTGATATGGTACTGCGGCAATTTTCAAACTTAAATAATACTGAAGTTTGCATGTTGTTCCTCTACGTTCCTATAATTTAACCAAGCAGATACTAATGAGAGCAGGCGTCCTAACGCCATGGGAAAAAAGTCGCTCATAGAAACAAAAAAAACAGTCAAGTGCGAATCGGGCTCGCGCCCTAAGGGTCCCGTACCAGAAATAACCCTTTTTGAGGTTAGAATTCAACCAAAAGAAACAACGAAAAGTAAAAATCAGATAACCTCCTTGCTTGGCAGTTCGTACCGTTTTGTCCGCTTTTGCTACAGCTGCTCCTTATATACATATAAATTAAATCTATTTAATTTAATAGGAGTACTTTTCCTTGCCCGTCTGCCCTTTTCTTGGTTTTCGTTGTTTTCGGTTGAATAGCAGCGCTTCTCGTTGCCCGTCTGTCCCCGGAGCATTTGTTCATGTATTTGATGTGATTTAATGTTATATCTATATAATATTGGTTGCAATTCCTATATATTGGTAGGGGCCTAAATCAGGCGTAAATCTATGTCATTACACATTTCGTATTCTATAAATACGGCAAAATTATATACATACATAAATTGCGATTAAACAGCTCCTTGCCCGCCTGTCCCAAGAATATTTGTTGATGTATTTGATGTGATTTAATGATCTATATATGTATGTATATAATATTATTTGTAGGGACCTAAATCAGGTATAAATCTAGGTCATTACACATTTCGTATTCTATAAATACGGCAAGATTATATAAAATGCGATTAAACAGCTCCTGGCTCGTCTGTCCCTACGTGCTTCTTCTTCTGTCTGTGCTCTGATTGAATATTGCAGTTTCGCTAAAAATATTGTTTCAAGAAAAAATCTTAATATTTTTATGATTGTATTGTGCTCCTGTTTACGCATGTATGCAAAGTTTCAGATCTCTAAGTAGTCGGGATGTGGGTGAAAAATTGATTACTATATTTGACTACATACAAACCTGAAGGCAAGTTAATGTAAAGCTTATAAAAAATCATAAGTTTTATGGTGTATTCGAAAGATGATATCTATTAAAATCAGATATAAAACTTTCAGCCATAAGATTGGATGCTTCCCTAAAGAAACACCTTTGAAATTAACAAGCTTTTCATATTTGAGCTAACAATTCAGCTGCGCTTTAGAAAAATAATAACACTAATGACATGAAGTATTTAAAATGTCGATCGTATAGCTAGACAAAAAAAGCAGTCAAGTGCGAGTCGGGCTCGCTCACTGAGGGTTCCGTACCAGAAATACCCCTTTTAGCGTTCGAATTCAGTTCTGTTTTGCCCGTCTGTCCGTTGCTTGTTTTCTGTAGATCAGCAGCGCTTCCCCTTGCCCGTCCGGCCATAAAATTTTCGACATTTTGACCTACATCTTCGAAATCAATTCACCTAAAATTCAAAAACAAAACATTTTTGGAATTCGCGGACGTAGCCCTTTCTAACAATACCCCATAAATTAAAGAAATTTTTGCTGGGGAAATTTTTTACAAAGGTTGTCTTAAATAAAATTAAAAAAAAATAGAAAAACAAATAAATCGAAAAAAGCTGTAGTTTTCCAGTAATCTATGACTAAAGACCATGGACGTAGCCCTTTCTAATGATACCCCACTTGATATAAACAACAAAAAATTTTTTCTGAGGGGGTCATCTTAAATAAAAAAAAAATTTTAAAATTAAAAAATCGAAAAAAGCTGCACCCTTTCGGTAATGCGTGATAAAATACCTAGTAACTCCGATTTTATCAAAATTTTAGCTTGAGAAATGTGCTGAGCGTGTTGGATCATGTGGGGAGAGGTCTGTTTTTAGGGTTCCGTTCCCCTAAAAGGGAAAAAACGGGAACACTTATAAGGTCACTTTTGTTTTGGGAGTGTGTATATAAAACGACCTTTTTTTAATCGTAGAAACCTGAAATTCGGCACGATGTTAGGTCTTAATAACCTAAACACATTTTCACTATAAAAAGTTAAGAAATATTTTTAGAAGTATTTTTTTTATAATTTTAAAGGTTTTCGGGTCGGACAAAAAAAAATAAAAATATTTTTAAAACGTATCGTGTGGGGTATTGTTAGAAAGGGCTACGTTCATAGATTATAAAATGTATTTTATTTTTATTTTATGTAAAGTAATACGTGATAAAATACCTAGTAACTCCGATTTTATCAAAATTTTAGCTTGAGAAATGTGCTGAGCGTGTTGGATCATGTGGGGACAGGTCTGTTTTTTCACCTTTTTAACTATATCTTTCTAACCCGTTTACATCAAATTTGAAAAAAATACATTTGGTAATCTATGGACGTAGCCCTTTCTAACGATACCCCACACGATACGATTTTTTTTGTCCGACCCGAAAACCTTTAAAACTTTAAAAAAAATATTTCTAAAAATATTGTTTAACTTTTTACAGTGAAAAAAGAGGTTATTAAGACCTAACATTGTGCCAAATTTCAGGTTTCTACGATGAAAAAAAGGTCGTTTTATATACACAATCCGAAAATAAAAGTGACCTTATAAGTGTTTCCGTTTTTTCCCTTTTAGGGGAACGGAACCCTAAAAATCAATTTTAAAGTATATAAAAAAGATCAAAGAGGACCTGATCATCACAACAAATGCATTACATTGTATTGAGTGCATCAATCATTGCCATTGAAACTTCATGCTGAAAGCAAAAACGACTTTAAGGTGCGTAATTTCTTTACAAAAATTCCAAAAGAAAGTTCATTACACAAGTATTGTGTACCAATCTTGGGAAAATTTACCATGATATATACATAGATGCATCAAAGCTTGTTCAAATGCAAGTGGTTGTGTTGACTTTGAAAATCGATTTGAAGAGCGCAGTCACAAGACAGACACAATGCTCCTGGCCTTTATGTAGGGGTTGTAATGGTAAATGGTGTGAAAATTGAATAATTTAATCAGATGAGACCGTGAGTTAGCCAGAGATCGTTGAATAAAAGTATACAGTGCAACATATCCGGTGCATTCCCTCGCCCATTAGCTGAGAATGAGAATGAGCTGTTATGAGATAATTGGAATGCCATAATTAGCGATGATCACTGATCGACCTATGTAGGTTTGTTCCCACGCCAAATCAAATGAAATTAATTAAATTGCGGTAAAGTGTTAAAGGAATATACGATATATGTTACTAACTTTTCCAACTTAAATTGCGCCTTACTGGTGCGGCTTAGTTTAATTTTAAATTAATTAATTTCTGTCCTTGCGGTTTGAACTTGAAAGTTTTCCAACAATTCAATAAATGAGCCGTTTATTTTGAATGTGGGGCAAGTCCATTTTTTACAAAAATGTAAACCATGACAGTTATAAATAAAACTTGTTATGATCTTTTTGTGGGTAAACAAAGTAAAATTTAGATTCTATTATTTGCGAGATGAAAGTTTTAGCTATTAACAGTATTGACACTGAGAGTGAAATGTAAACATTTAAATATCTCGCAATAACAAATAATATTATATATAAAAAAACTTTTTAAAAATAAGCTTTAATTCATTTAATGTACTAAAAAGTAGAAAATAAATTGTTTTGAAGTCACCTGTACATTACTATCCAGCTTGGGGCGCTCATGTGTTCAAAATTTGTCAACCAATTGATACAATATTTTATTTAATTTATTCTTTGTAATTAGATTCTAGTAATGAAAGATAAGTGTGAATATGGATACTTTTTAGTCTCCCACAAATTCAAATTTAGAGCTCTGAAATCTTAAATCAAATCAAAATTCTCAAAGGAATAAGAAGGCACCATTTCCATCAGCAATTGCATTCACTTCCTTCTGTTGGGGGTTCAGCAGTGATACATTCGTTAAAACTAACTGGTTCAATGCATCTCGATCGTATTCACGCTCACGTTTCAATTCTCGATTGAAACCGCCGTTCATTCCACGACATGGCGTTGGCATCCTAATTTTATTACTGGTGCACATTAGGTAACACATATCTTCGAGCAAAAACAAAGCCTGATTATCTGTCTCCTCATTCACCTCGAAATCGGGATTCCTTAACTGACCTGTGTTCGATTTGTCAGTCTTGTACCACAGTTCACATTGATTCGATGGGAAGCATGCATATTTGCATAATGGCAGCATATCCCAATGAGTATCAGATGTTTGAAAAGTGCCACGCCCCTTATCCTACGCCCATAAAATTTTACCAGTGGGACGACGCATCCAAGAGGTGACTGCATACGGAATTTCAATGCTGCACGACTTTTAGTTCCAAAGCTAATCGAGATCAAAAATTTGGTTTGTATGGGCGGTGCCACGCCCTCTTGTCCAATCCGATGTTTTATGATTGATTCATGTATTGTGCTCCTGTTTCCGCATGTATGCAAAGTTTCAGATCTCTAAGTAGTTGGGAAGTGGGTGAAAAATTGATTACTAGATTTGACGACATACATACAAACATGCCTCAAGTGAAGTTAATATAAAGCTTATAAAAATGGACTTACCCCACTTTCAAAATAAACGGCTCAAATATAGTTACTAAGGGCCAGTTTCACAGTGGATATTTAAACTCTGATTGCAGTTTAAATAGGTAATTTTAGTTTCACAGTTGGAAGTTAAATACAATTTAAATGGCCGATTGTGGATACTTATTTAAGTACGGCACAGAGTTGCAATCGAAAACAAATAAACAGCTGATTTCGGATGTGCTAGCAAGCTGCGTGGACAATTTTGCAATTTATAAGAGATCAAATTAAACATAAAACTACATGGTATAGCACATATAAATGATCCCGTAGTATCATAAATAATATAAACTTTGGATTCTTTGCACAATATCCAATAATTCACTTCTTTCGGCCGACGAAAAATTTTTAGTTCGCGCTGCCTCCATAATTGAACAATTGAACATATGTTTTTGGTAAGTTGTGCCAACCTTCAAATGTCAAATATTCCGTATTTAAATAAATTCACTGTGAAACTCAAGGAAAGTTAAACTAGATTTAAACTCAATTTGCAAATTAGATTTAAATAACCACTGTGAAACCCTCCCTAAGGGCCAGTTTCAAAGTGGATATTTAACTCAGATTTCAGTTTATATAGGTTGGAAGTTAAACACAATTTAAATGGCCGATTGTGGATATTTAAGGCACAGAGTTGAATTTATGAACACAGCTGATTTCGGATGTGCAAGTAAGCTGCGTGGAATTTATAAGATTCAAATTAAGCATAAAACTGCATGGAATAGCACATATATATAACACAAACACACATATCATATCATATCATATCATCATACTATTAAATAAAACGCTATTGCGTGCGCAATGTTATGGTTCAGGTACCGTTACTCTGTTTATTTAACATTAAGGGCCAGTTTCTCAGTGGATGTTTAAATCTAATTTGCGAATTGAGTTTAAATCTAGTTTAACTTTTCTTGAGTTTCACAGTGCATTTATTTAAATACGGAATAATGAATGGCAACTTCGAATATTTGACAATTGAACACAGCACAACTTGCCAAAAACATATGTTCAATTGTTCAATTATGGAGGCAGCGCGAGCTAAAAATTTTCCGTCGGCCGAAAGAAGTGAATTATTGGATATTCTTCAAAGAATCCACAGTTTATATTATTTATAATACTACGGGATCATTTATATGTGCTACACCATGCAGTTGTATGTTTAATTTGGCCGCTTATAAATTGCAATATTGTCGACGCAGCTTGCCTGCACATCCGAAATCAGCTGTTTATTTGTTTTTGATTGCAACTCTGTGCCGTACTTAAATGCCCACAACCGGGCATTTAAATTGTATTTAACTTCCCACTGTGAAACTGAAATTCCCTATTTAAACTGCAATCAGGGTTTAAACAATGAATGGCCCTTAGGGCCAGTTTCTCAGTGGATGTTTAAATCTAATTTGCGAATTGAGTTTAAATCTAGTTTAACTTTTCTTGAGTTTCACAGTGCATTTATTTAAATACGGAATAATGAATGGCAACTTCGAATATTTGACAATTAAACACAGCACAACTTGCCAAAAACATATGTTCAATTGTTCAATTATGGAGGCAGCGCGAGCTAAAAATTTTTCGTCGGCCGAAAGAAGTGAATTATTGGATATTCTTCAAAGAATCCACAGTTTATATTATTTATAATACTACGGGATCATTTATATGTGCTACACCATGCAGTTGTATGTTTAATTTGGCCGCTTATAAATTGCAATATTGTCGACGCAGCTTGCCTGCACATCCGAAATCAGCTGTTTATTTGTTTTCGATTGCAACTCTGTGCCGTACTTAAATGCCCACAACCGGGCATTTAAATTGTATTTAACTTCCCACTGTGAAACTGAAATTCCCTATTTAAACTGCAATCAGAGTTTAAACATCCACTGTGAAACTGGCCCTAAGTGTAGCATTGTTTTTGCACAGTATTGTTTTGGGCCAAGGTACATTAACAAGGTATGCCAACTTGGGAGAGCCGGCTCTCTACACTATCCAATTGTTGAACGGTTGCATTTTTCCGTAAAAAATGTGCCGAATATCAATGTTGATATTTTTGGTACAACCCTTTTTTTGCACATTTTGGGAAAGCATGTAAATAAACACATTTGATGTGTAATATAATTAATAAATACAAAATAAATGTGCATACATTCTCTGCCTACTTGTCAAAAACTCTTTTATACAAATTTACATGGAATTTTTTTTTTTGAATTGGCAAATAATTTATGAAGCACCCTTAAAATTAATAGAATATCATCTTAATTGCTATGAAATTAATAATATATATTGCTAAGCAAGCATTTGCTTCTAATTATCTAACTTTTTGTATGCGTATGCAGTTTTGATAAAAGAAAATTTTCATACTTTCTTACTACGGGAACAAACACTAATCATTGCAACCAAACATTTGTTCCTAAATACAAGCAACTGCGATTTTGACATATCTCGCACTCCAAATTTTACGGCTCTCCCTAGTTGGCATCCCTTGTTAATGTGCCTTGGTTTTGGGCAACATTTGATGAGATTGAGAGAGTATGTTAGCATAGACTTGCAATGTTGTCGTGTTGTTCTCTGCACAGCAACAGTAATGCCTTTCATTCCACTTTCATGAAAAAAATGTTACATTTTGACTTACAGACTTAGTAATTTTTCCACCGAAAGAGAAGTTTGTAAAAAATTTTAGATTACAGGGGTAAAAAACAAAACTAATAAAAATAGCCACATTGGCAGATTTGAATAGAAGCCGTGCTACTGAACATTAGACAATGTAAATGACCAGAGATTTTTAGTGTTCGGCTAGATTTCATAGGAAATCAAAATAAGTTCAATTATCTAAGCAAGTTTTTAATTGAAGTCAAAATTTGAGTAGCTGCATACATATGTATGTATGTATGTATATACATATATAAGTAAATGTAGACAATCTTTTCAAGAGTAGGCTACGTCTGAAAGTCGTTTTTTTCATAAGACGAGTTTAAGTTATTTTTTTGGTATTTGGTCTGAAATAAATTTTTCTTTCTAACTTTGGATAGGGAATCAAACAAAATGTTAATGACATATATGTACATATATTTCCACATAGGTGACTTAACTACAAAGGAATAAAAATACGCCTCATTCTTATATATGTACATATGTATGTAGCAAGAGCAGGTGGGACTGACATTGTATTTATAATTTTAGAAAGATATTGTTAAAGGGTAATAATAAAGGGCAGAATAAAAACAGATAAATCAACGAGACGAAGAGTAGGACACCTTGATTTAGCCGAACAGTGGGTCAGAGGAAAAGTTGAAATTTTAGAAGGTGGAATACTAAGAATATTTATAGAAATTACGCATGTTTCATGAAAATTGCAACTTTAGACAAATCTGGAGGGAAATAGATTGGATTAAAATCTTTTTGGAAAACCAGCCTCACACAATTTTTACTTATTATTTTCCACTAAACACCGAATTTTGTGATACTGATAGTAACAATTATATATTTGCTCCTTTATTTATTACCTCCCGGATCACTACTACTACCTCCTTTAATTATTTCTCCGGATTGAATAAGGTAACGCAGTATGTACGTTATCAACCAGCAAAATGAGCTTACTTCCTTGAACTAAAGTTTTGGTTAAAGGTGACAGCAGACCTGACGGCTTTGTTACGTTCGTTCGGGTAACCAACATTTCTCTGTTGCTCTTAACTTCGAGGATACAGAGTTTAAATATTAAGATTTTAAAATATAGTAGGTAATACGGATTTATAAAATTTTGGTTTTAAAATTAAAAAAAAATTAAGACGACTTCTCCATATCGGCGAAGGAAAAGTAGGAGAGTCGCCACGAAGTGGCGCGATAGTGCTGGTATAATATAAACTGTGCATACTTCGCACAATATCCAACAATTCACTTACTTAGTCAACGAAAATTTTGCTGCCTCCACAATTGAGCAATTAAACATATGTTTTTAACAAGTTGTGCCAACCTTCAATTGGCAAATATTCGAAGTTGCCATTCATTGTTCCGTATTTAAATATATGCATTGTGAAACCCAAGGAAAGTTAAACTAGATTTAAACTCAATTTGAAAATTAGATTTAAATAGCCACTGTGAAACCTAATTCCGCCCTAATTCTCCAAACTATTACAAGACTAACCATGTAGGAAATTGTAGCCGGTTCTACCGACTATTTCCAATACATTCAACCCGTGCTGACAAAAATATGCCGTTTTCGGGTCACTCTCTATTTTGCATATTACTTATGTACATATGTAGGTGTGTCATTAGCAACATTTGAATTGAATATGCATATAATTTTTAGGATAAATTATCTTATAAAACATATATTAATTGATGAAATTCAATGTACATATATAAGAGCGGGCGGGACGGCAAATCGGTTACGTCTACTTAATTGCGGTAGATATCTGTATATTTGATGTATTGGAATAGTAAAAAATGGACAGTAAAATATAATATTTCAATAACCTTTAAAAAAATTAAAAAAATAGTTCCAAAAATAATTCTTAACCATTATAGAAGTTTATGTTTTTACGGCATATTAGATGTTAGAAAGAATAGTTTTTATTCGGACTTGGTCCAACTCCTGCGTTTCACAGACTTTAAGATCAATGCTTCTACTTCGAGTAATTAGTCGTTTAGAAATAATTAGAATTCACATTAAAAGTCACTGATGAGGTTTTCTGGCAAACACCGAAATAGCTGTATGGCCTGCCCATGTGAGAAAATAATTCTAATTATTTGTTGTTGTACACTTAAAATCGCTTTATTTCAAAACAGAAATAGACAACTATTGCCATTTCTCTTTGGCAAGTCAGTCCGAATAAAAACTATTCTTTCTAATAATTCTTAACTTTTTACAGTGAAAATATGTTTCACTTATGAAGACCTAACATCGTTCCGAATTTCAGGTTTCTCCGATGAAAAAAAACGGTCGTTTTATATTCACACTCCGAAAACAAAAATGTGTTCCCGTTTTATCCCTTTAGGGGAACGGAACCCTAAAAATATCGAAAGTATGGCGGAAAAGTATCTGTGTGATTTGGGAATTATATCAATACCAATATTTCCTTTGGCAATAATTTTAATACCAACAAATACATATGATTTTCCGTATCACCGACCAGTTGTATTAATCAAATAGTTTTAAACAAAGTACAGGGTTACGATTTATTTGTTCGTATTAAATTTTTTAAACATGGTCATTTAATCAGTGTTTCTGTATTCTAAATTTCTAATATGAGTATTTATATAAGTCTGAGACTAGAACTATATAAGTCTGAGACTAGAACTAAGTGGAGATTCTCAGTTCCAGCTCCGATCTGCAACCCTGCTTCCACTTGGGAAGGATTAAATTCCTATTATTTATATCGCATCTATCTAAGAACCTTGGTTTTCTAAAAAGCCCGTTTGTCGTAAATCAGATGAAAATTCAGGCAGATCTAGGACGTGTCTGGCAATACAAAATTTAAATTTTTTAATAATACTTTTTATCGATTTCTCATAAATGAGATGTTTAATGTAGGTATTTTTTTATTAAACTGTATGAATTTTTTCTCATTAAAATTCTTCTTTTTTTTCCTTATACAAATATTCGAAAGTTCGGTCTCGGTCTGGGTCTCGGTCGAACATTCAAAAAAAGGCCGAAGTTCGGTCTCGGCCAAAATTTCGGGTTCGGTCGGGATCTAATTTTAATAAATGGGAATTTACTTATCAGAACAATTGGTAAATACCTGTCTGCGTCCGATACAAAAAAAAGTTGATATTAAGCGCACAGGCTGAATCGCCAGGGATAATTGTTGCAAGATACTGACTACCGTTCGCAACGATTTCAAGTTCGAGCATTTATTAAAATATTTGTAATAATTCAAACATATTCTTTTCCTTTACTTGTCGCGAACCTCCTTTTCCTGCCCTGATGATGGTATGGTAGCATTTTTATACCCTACACCTATGGTAAAAGGGTATAATAACTTTGTGCGAAAATTGTAACGCATTAAAGGAGCCTTCCTAGGTATAGACATAAGTATATAGAAATGCTTAGAATCACTTTCTGTCTTGATTTCCGGTTGTCCGTCTGTCCGTCTGTCCGTCTGTCTGTCTGTCCGTCTGTCTGTCTGTCTGTCTGCGTGTTCGGATAAAATAGAAAGAAAGAGTTGTCCGATTTGAACCAAAATTGGTACACAGTTACAGTGAACCTCGGGTTAGGTAAAGTGTTAAAATTAGTCAAATCGGTTAAAGGACACGCCTACAATGGGCCTGTAAGTCCCACTACCTCGGGTTTTTTGCGATCAAATCGGTGTAATTTGCCTAATTACTCATTGAAAAGAATAATACTTGGTATTCAAGTTAAAGGGGCGGTCATCTATGTTATACGGAAAAATGGGCGTGGTCCGCCCACTATATAGGCGGAAAATTTTTCCGGTAAAATGGCTCCCAATTGACTAGTTACGAATATAAATGAATGAAATTCGGTTCCCAAGTTGATATATAGGTCTTAGATGCCATACAAGAAAATGGGCGTGGTCCGCCCACTATATAGGCGATAAACGAAAAATCCTCTTAACTTCCATAATATATACACCAGAGCGTCCAGATTTAGTTACTTCGTTCCTGGTAGGAATATCTTTTAATTCTCCAGAAATGGGCGTGGTCCGCCCACCATGGGGGCAGTAAAATAAATATGCCGATAACATCTGTTGTACACCTATCAGAGCATGAATATTTGGCATATATTGTCCTATTAGGTATATCTTGTAGTCTGCCAAAAATGGGCGTGGTCCGCCCACTATGTGGGTTATAAATCAAATGCACCCACAATTTCAGTGAATTATCACCCCACATGGTGTAGGGTATTACTCTGTCGGTGAAACCCGACTGATACTTCCTTACTTGTTTTTCTATAGGAAGGCTCAACAACTACCTTAGCCCTTCTTCGGGCTTTTCGGAAATTCAAGTTTTATTTATGTAACTGCATTTATCCGCAGATTGCAATAACAATTCGGGTTCAATGAAGTGTTAAATGTGCGCAGACAAGTTGTAGACACATTTTATTGTTTCCCCTCACCACATTTTACAGTTTACAGTTTACAATTTACAACCATCACTCACTCATATGAGCATTTTGTGGTTTGGCGGTTGCGGCAAATTCTTTTAACTATGTATGTATGTAGATTTCAGCAGTTCACTTCCTATACTATAAGGGGGACATGAAGTGCGTGAGGGTAGAGAAAACTCAAAAGATCACGTCATAATAGAATTTCCGCTAAAACTGCAAAGCAATCGAATTTTATGAAACAATTTTATTTGATGATTATGTTTAGCACTTGTCTAATGGAATGCATCAAATTAAGAAATACAGAAATTCGTAAAGTTTATCAATAATTTGCCATAAATTCCATTGTAGGTGGCTTTCCCATTACCGTATGTACTCTTAGCATTTATAACACATTTTTGTGGTCTGTCAACTACTGTCAACATTGTAAACTCTCTTGACTGGTTCGATTATTCTAGGCATTTATATGGAAATTTTTTTGAAAGTTCGCGCTCGTTGGGATCATGCCAACCGAATTGCAGACTTTTTTAGCATCATTCGGAATAATTAATTTTCTTTTAAGAACTTGTCAACTTTCTTCGTTCCGTTGTTTTAGTTTTACAGTAAGTAGTATGGTCAATAGTATGGACCGAGTGTGTCCAATAATAAAGAGCATTTTATTTTTGCAAAAAAATATTCTTGTCAAAATATTTAGCCACAAAACGTTCCTAGATTGTATTGTATTTGGAGTATGAATATAGTCTCCTAGCATATTGCGACAGTTCTCTATATATTTACAGAGCCTTATGAACGAGCAGAGACATCAAGGGACTTGAATGTTCTTTTGGGTATCTGTCCGAAATATCCTGCCGTTGTAGGTATATATGTATGTACATACATACATATTACCTTGGTAACGACGTCAGTCCTTCTTAGTCAGTTCTCCCGTTTCTTTATCATCATTACAAATTTGGCACATGTTGTTCTGTACTATACCCATGGTAGCCTTGTATTTAATTACCATACAACAGGGGTAGCCAACCCAAATGATCTCGCGGGCGGCATATATGGAAAATGTTCGGAAATGGCAGGAAGATTGACCTAAAAATAATGTTCAAGGCGGGCCGCGAGTTGGCCATTCCTGCCCTACAGTGTCTGGACTCCGTAACTATTCGGATTCGTCTTCTGCTAGGAAAAACCAAATTGGAAAACGATGTTGAAAAGACGTTCCTCCAATGGAAAAAACGCCAACTCCAAATTTCAAAACTAAACCTCAATACAATCCTGCCAAGTCCACAATATAGCACTTCATATTTATACATATGTAGTATATCATTTCGCTTATGGGATTTCCATCCTTCCCATTGTTCTTGAACTTATGGGATGCTATGCATTAGCGCTCTTCTACATACTAAAAATAAAATTATATAAAAAAAAACTTTTTAAAAATAAGCTTTAATTTATTTAATGTACTAAAAAGTAGAAAATAAATTGTTTCCAAGTGTATCTTACTATTAATAAAAGCTTGGGGCGCTCATGTGTTCAATATTTGTCAACCAGTTAACACAATATTTTATTAAAATAATTTTTTTGCAAATAGATTCTAGTAATGAAAGATATTTTGAATATAGATATTGAGCGCACAAGCTTTTATTGATAGTAAGATACAGGTGGCTTGGAAACAATTTATTTTCTACTTTTTAGTACATTAAATAAATTAAAGCTTATTTTTAAAAAGTTTTTTTTTATATAATTTTATTTTCTAATTTTAAGTCTTCCATAAATTCAATTTTAGAGCTCTGAAATTTTTCACAAAAAGAATTTAAAACTTGCAGAGCAGTACACAATATTTAGGGTATTCACAGTGTTTCCTATCGTCATATGTCATATCCTCAATTTAACAAATAATACGGCAGTGATCGACCCTAATATTCGTGGCATATTTGTGGCGCGATGAGTTGTTGTTGTTTTGCCTGCAAGGCGCGGCGAGTAAGTTCCTATCGTTTTTCATTGATGTGTGGTGTACCTATAATTATAAACTGAAGCCCAAGTGAGTAGTTGCTTGAAAAGTGCCACGCCACCTGTCCTACGCCCATAAAATTTTACCAGTGGGACGAAGCATCCAAGAGGGGCCTGTATACGGAATTTCAATGCTGCACGACCTTTAGTTCCAAAGCTATTCTATATAAACGAGATTGTTTGTATGGGCGGTGCCACGCCACCTTATCCAGTGTCCGCCTTATTTTCTCAGTAGAAGGATATGGATATGTAGTAAGTTCCTACCGAGTGTCATTGATGTGTGATGTGTAGTTCTAAAGTTATACACAAATCTGGAGTTGATAAAAAAAGTGCCACGCCCCTTATCCTCCGCCCATAAAATTTTATCAGTGGGACGACACATCCAAGAGGCGACTGCATACGAAATTTCAATGCTACACGACCTTTAGTTCCAAAGCTAATCGAGATCAAAAATTTTGATTGTATGGGGGGTGCCACGCCCCTTTATCCAGTGCCCCCTTATTTTCTCAGTAGAAGGATATGGATATGTAGTAAGTTCCTACCGAGTTTCATTGATGTGTGATGTGTAGTTCTAAAGATATACACAAATCTGGAGTTGATAAAAAAGTGCCACGCCCCTTATCCTACGCCCATAAAATTTATTGATTCATGTATTGGGCTCGTGTTTAGGCATGTATGCAAAGTTTCAGATCTCTAAGTAATCGGGAAGTGGGTGAAAAATTGATTACTAGATTTGACGACATACATAGATACATACAAACATACCGGATGTGAACCTAATATAAAGCTTATAATAATGACAATTGATTGGCGCATATATTTTGCATAAATAAACGGGACCTACATATAGCAGAATCCGAACAGGTTGAGAAACTTTTCATGGCAAAGAATACTCATGGAGAATTGCCAATTCAGCGCAAGAAGTGGCGCCGCGCACAGAAATAATTTGAAAACAAGTAAGGAAGTATCAGTCGGGTTTCACCGACAGAGTAATACCCTACACCATGTTCCCAAGTGGGGTGATAATTCACTGATATTGTGGGTGCATTTGATTTACAACCTACATAGTGGGCGGACCACGCCCATTTTTGGCAGACTACAAGATATACCTAATAGGACTATACATGCCAAATATTGATGCTCTGGCGAGTGTACAACAGATGTTATCGGCATATTTATTTTACTGCCCCCATGGTGGGCGGACCACGCCCATTTCTGGAGAATTAAAAGATATTCCTACCAGGAACGAAGTAACCAAATCTGGACTCTCTGGTGTATATATTATGGAAGTTAAGAAGATTTTTTGTTTATCGCCTATATAGTGGGCGGACCACGCCCATTTTCTTGTATGGCATCTAAGACCTATATATCAACTTGGGAACCGAATTTCATTCATTTATATTCGTAACTAGTCAATTGGTAACCATTTTACCGAAAAAATTTTGCCGGCTATATAGTGGGCGGATCACGCCCATTTTTTCCTAAGATATAGAAGACCTACCTCTTAACTTGAATACCAAGTATTAATCTTTTCCATGAGTAATTACACAAATTATAGCCATTTTACCGAAAAAAATCCGAGGTAGTGGGACTTACAGACCCGTTGTGGGCGTGTCCTTTGGGTAATTTGAATAATTTTAACACTTTACCTAACCTGAGGTTCACTGTAACTGTATACCAAATTTGGTCCAAATCGAACAACTCCTTCTTTCTTTTTTTTGCATACACGCAGACAGACGGACAGACGGACAGACGGACAACCGGAAATGAAAAGAGAAAGTGTTTCTGATCATTTCTATATACTTATGTCTATACCTAGGAAGGCTCCTTTAATGCGTTACAATTTTGGCACAAAGTTATTATACCCTATTACCATAGGTGTAGGGTATAAAAAACAAATTTCCTTTCCAGATATACAAAAAAAAGCGGGAACTGTCTTATTAGGTAAAAAGGTCCTTAGAAATCCCCAGAAACATCAGACTATACTAGATCTCAGCTCTTCAGCGCTATATCATATCTAATGTACCCAGACCCTTAATTTACAGCTGTATTTACACTGTATCTCACGTAAAGACGTTGACATCGAAATACCCGGTAAGAAAAAGTTGTGTAGACAATAGCAACAATGTTACCACTTTTATACAAAGAAACATGCCCAAAATATAGTACAACAATAGCCGCTACACATGAATGAAAAATGATTCAGCGTAAAAGTGCCCATGCCCTATCACGCGTCGGCTACGCGCGGGGAATGAATGCGTGAGCGAGTGCGGCAGTGAGAACTATTTTTCGACGGCAATAAATTAATTGTTATATGAATGATAAACAACAATAAATAACACGAAATATGGATCAAGTGTTGCGGCAATGTGGCTGCTACGCATATGAAAATAAACAAATCCAAGTGCAGCTGGCCCAATGACCTTGTCTTCTGGCCTACCAAACTGTTGGCGTATTTGGCCCCTGATTGCAATCAAATAGTTGCAATAGAGCTCCTTTTAAAGCGCTCTAATTTACAAATTGTTTATTTAATAGATTTACGAAGCAGGGGCCAGCAAAACTTATTTAAATCAAAGTTAAACTGCTTTTTTTGAGTAATGAAAATAAAAGTTTGTTAATTCAGTTCGAAGCTTGTACCTCCACACTTACCACTAATTTAACGAACGCGCACTTTTACGAAAAGTCGAATTTTTTAACGAAATGGTTTGTAAACAAGGAAACTTTCTTTTGACATTTTAGTAAGCGTACATAATTTTTCAATGGTGGAGAAAATGAATGAGAATCCAGCTATTTTAATAAAATATCTTTTTACTGTAAAACCGAAAAGGGTTACTTTTGCGACATCACACTAAACACAATCCACCCATAATCCGTAGTACGAAATTTTTTGAAATTTTGTTTCTATAAATTAGTTTAAATGTTTTTAAAATACTAAATTTTTTCAATAATTTCCGAAACTATTCTCTTATCTTTTCTATCGATTTAACATTTTCTGCATTTTGAGAAATATCAAATGGATTCTCACTTGTAAACTACAAACAATATAACATATTTTACAGTATACAATTTTCTCGGGCTATTGTTAAGAGTATTGTGTGAAGAATCTTCACATGTGCGTGCACGCACACATGTACATATCTATACGGGCATAGTAATGCGTATGTGCCAAAGTGCTGATAAAAGATACGAGTTTTTGTACATTTGTAACTTCATTTCAGACTTTTTTAATTAAGAACTCTTGTTAACATTTTCTATGTGAGTGCGTGCGTAAATGTGTGCGTTTGTATGTGCTTACGTATTGTCGGAATGAATTTCGTAATCCAAATGTGGTTACACGATATTCTTGATAATTTTTGGCATACAAAGAAATTGAATATGTACAATTGTCGCATAAACACTGAGCGTCAACAGAAAGTTTGCACGTTTTTTACTATGTTTTTAATATAAATCTTTTGCAATACGATTTACTAATTAATCACTAAGTAGTCACTCAGTGGACAAGTGGACAAGTGCTTAGTCGCTGATGAGGGAGGGCCTGGGTTCAAGACCAGGCTCAAACCATCTAATAAATCTCGCGATAAATTTGATAATTTTCCGAGAATATTTTTGCTATGAAAAATCCTGTTCGGATTGGTTAATTTGTGCAGAATATAACATACACACACAAGTTAATGCGAGAAAGTTAGGCCTATGCCCACATGGGCTGTTGCACCAATCAATTAATTAAATTAATCAATTAATATAATAATTATTATTATTATGATTCCAACTGTATTGGTTCATAATTTGTTGCATAAATATAGCACTCCTCTAGTGCTTCACAACCACCAAAGAATTAATTCCAATGGTCTTAATTTTACTTTTTTTTTAACGCCCGAACGTCGCATTCCTTGCAATGGAAATACCCAAGTGTATTTCAAAAGAAGCTGTAGTCTAAAGTCTTTATGCATAGCAGGAAAACTCGAGCCCCGAAAATCTCAGCATTCTCGAAACCTTTTGAGATTGACACTCCTTTCCCAGAAGCTCAAGCGGAAGTACCAAAGTGTGCTCCTACTCTTCTCAACCACTGTTGCGGATCACGTAAGCAAAATTAATTACAATTGCAAATGTAAGCAAAAACCAGAACCATAATAATATTTCCAAATTCAAACAAAGACATTGTAATTTAGTAATAATTCAAGCATATGTCTCAATTTCTACGCGTCCTCATTAATTGTACACGCTTCAGTGTTCTTAAATATTCTTTAAATACAAAAAAGTTATAGATACATTTTAGTTTTGTGTATCACTTTTGTTGGCGATTTCATTATAAGATTATAGTAAGTAGGTAAAATTTAAAAATAAATTGTTTTTAGTGCCGTGTTGGAAAGGGATTTATTTTCATGACAACGAATACAACCAAGGAGTATATTAACATACTCTTTGATACAACCTTTCGTATCAGAAACCGAACCCTCTTTCATTGAGCCGCTACATTGCTTTGTAAGATAGATGTATGTATTTATTCCAACCAACTCGCGGTATCTTTGTTCTGACACAGACTGTACATGAATATGTTTCGTATGAACATAAATTATGATTTGATTACTATCATTACGATTTTGTTAAGGTTTCATTGCGATCGAATATTAGGAGATTTTCAATCTATGAACCACAGTCTCAGAATCGGGATATTTACATTTAATGTATGTAAGTGCATACAATATATTAAAACTGTAAGTCGGCTAAATCCAAAATTGTTTAACTTGACTGTAGCTTTAAACCGAGTTTCGATACGGTTTTCATTTCAAGCAGGCCCACATATCGATCGAATCTTATATCGTACACTTTCTTTTATATTAGTATTTAAGTTTAATTACTCAATCGACTAGTCGGTCATTTAATATGATGCTATACACAATATATTTGATAGCTTCTGATACTTGAAGATCATATAATAATAACACTCATCGGCATTCAAAATTATGATCAAGTATCGTTTCGAGCATTAAATTTACTTTTGGATAATTAGTAATACGAGTAAGCTCGTTTGCTTTATGCTCATTATATTTTTAGCACAAGTTAACTGAACATACAAATTTATTCGATAGCCAAACTACCGTGTCCGAGCGAGAAGAGTTTCGAATTACGAAGAGATCAAAATTTCAAACTATTATTTTGTTCTAACCATTCCCTTTAGGTGTGTACATTTAATTTACTACATAAAATGACATAAAATTTTATTGCGAATATTTTTCCATTGTTATGTTTGTAGTTCATTCAAAAGTCTATTTTCGGTGTTTTTGTATGCTTATCCTTGCTTTTCGGAAACGATAACGCACTGTTGCGCTTAAAATTCAATGGCATACGCAAACGCACTGTTAGTACGCGTTTCTCTCCGTTGTTGTAAAAATGCGTTCTGTGTTTGTTGCTACAAATTTCAGGTCCAAGCGCAATCAAAGGGCCAGCGCGCGTACGTGAAGTTCACGCCAGCCACATTAGTCACTCACGCACTACAATTTTTTATGATTTTTATGTAATGCCTCTGCTACATTTACGCTACACACACCTCTACTTTTTCTGCTAGATTTACATGGAATTTTCAAAAAGAGAGCAAAGAAACCCAAAAAACAGAAGAGCATAGGAACAAAACCGAGAAGTCGTGTTTAAACGGAGCGCGCACAAAAATAATTAATCTTTAGTTATAACCTTGCCACAGAAAGTGTAGCCGCACAAAATATAAATGTTAATTGTATTTGACAATTGCACGAATCAAGAATTTGAATACACCCAATGCAATTATATAATATACAAGTACATAGTTGGCGCAACAGCCCTTTTGAGCAATCCTTAGGCCCATTTTACTCGGATTATCTGGTGTATGCTCGTTCTATTTAAGCATAAGGGAACGGAACCTAAAAGTTGATTCTATAGCCGTATTCGAACGGGCTTGAGAAGCTTTTATTTCAAAGCAAAGCATACTCTCGGAGAGTTGCCAATTCTCCTAGAAATTGCACCGGCGAAGAAACAATTTGGAACAAAAATTCTCTTTTATCAGAGAGTATGAGTCTGCTGCATTTTGCGACCTTTTGCATCAGAGACCAAGCATACATCCACTGAGCGATTGGGCAATATAAATTTTGGCTAAATGGCATCCAAATGACACTAGGCGCAAGCTAATATGCGGTTGGTAAAATATACAAACATCATTTCTATTATTACGAGATATTTAAATGTTTACATTTCGCTCTGAGTGTCAATACTATTAAGAGGTAAAACTTCAATCCCAAATACTAGAATCTCAATTTTGTTTACTATAAATAGTTTACCCATAAAATTTTCATAACAAGTTCTATCTATAACTGCCATTATCTACATTTTTGTAAAAAAATTGACTTACACTACTTTCAAAGAAAATGGCTAAAAAAAAATCCACTTTCGAGAAGAACAAAGTTCCAAACACTTCAAGGATCGAAGTTTATGGAAAAGAAGTTTCAACATTTCTTTTCGAAGCCTTGTTTTATGAAAATTCTTAGTATATATTTTCAATTTAGAGGTAAGGCCATTCCCAATTGTAAGAGACTGTGATTACTCTTCAAAAATGTATCTACTGAATTGAATACAGAAAAAACTTATTGACTAAGTTATCTTATGGTGGAACAATCATCACGGCAGATTTGCTTGAGATATGGTAAAAATGAGAATTTCATTAATAGGCGTTGAAAGTCATAACTCACCAACTTTATGTTGATACCCAAATGTGTCGCAGTTAATTATTATTTGAAAAACTCCTGAATTGGGCTTTAATGTGCACCTAAAAATTTCAGCATAATAACTCAAAACAGTGTCTAAAAATTTTTATAAATTAATACGAATTTCTGCTATTCCTGCTATTTTTCTCAGAATTGTATAAAATTTTGGAATTCCTGCTGGTTTATACACACAAATTTTGCACAATTCTTTATGTTAATACCTCACTTTACATATATGTATGTATGCTAAAAATCAGTTGGGGAAATAGAGCTCACACTTGGTACGCACTTTTGACATTTAAAACTGATTCAGAGTATCAACTTAATTACTCATATTCAGGGAGCCATTTCTTATTGCAATGCATATTATTTTCACACAATTTTCTTTGATATTTCTTAAAATCGCTTCTTTATGTTTCTTTATGCTGTAGGGAATGTCGTAAATTATACATATATATATATTGAATTTTCAGCAGAATAGTGACGGTTTAATTAATATATTGTAATATATTTTTAATTTTTTAAATGAATTTGTTATTAAATTTCCCTTTTATTTTGTAATCGTTTAATTTGGTTTGGTAATTATCTTTTTGATGTATTTTTAAAATTTATTTTATTAGTTCTTCTTGGGTTTTTTGTTATTACATATTATTTTAAAATTAATTTTTTATAACTTTAAAAAAATTTTGTTGATAACTTCTTTTCAATTATATTTGTAAATACATATTACGTTAATTGTTTTATTAATTTTCCTAATTAACGTATTTGTAATAAAACTATTTAATTGTTTGTGTGCGAAAAAAACACAGGTCAATAATTTTAGTTTCTTACGATTTCAGCTCAAATCTATTTCTATATGATTCTAAGAGTATTCTGAAAAATCTGTCAATAACATGCTATAATTTTTTTAAATGAACTGAAAACAATTTTTTTACACTTGATAAGGTAAATTATGTAGTTTTTAACACTTTATTATATATATTTATATATTTTCGTTATTCTTCTGAATTAAAAGCACAAGCGTACATTAAATATCAGCACTGATATTTAACTTAAAATTAAAAATTACGAAGTTTTATGATTTTTAAAAAGCTTTATTTTCGTAAAACTTTTTTGTGCAAAAACCAGTCATAGCTAACTATTATCCTGCGCTTAAAAGTTAACACCGGGGAATCGAGCGTGTAACAGTTCTGAGCGCTTTTCCTATTTTCCCACAAATTCGCCAAATGCTCGCAAGCAAAGCAAAGCCCGTCTTAACCGCGTCGTACGCAAATCAAAACTGAAATCGGGAAAGCGTTTTGGGATTGCAAGCAAGCAGCCAAACGCAGCGGCACCCGAACGAGCGCCAGCACCCAAAAACAAAACAAAGTAATAATGTAATGAAAGAAGAAACAACAACAACAAGAATCGAGCGCCGTATCTGGAGGCAGGCGCGCCGGCACAAACAGCAAACAATTTCCAAAGCAAAGATACCAGCTGCCAAAGGCCCCATACACCCATACACGCTAACAGTACAGGGCGCTGTTAAGTCGCGGAAGTGCTGACAGCAACGACAGACACTGTAGGAAACCGCTGTAGACCCTTACAGATGGATAGCAGTGCGGGATAACAGCCGCCGCGTCGCGGCTTAATGCTTCACAGTCGATCGCCAAGCGCGCCCATAACACACATGAATGCAATGGGATGGAAACTGGTGGGGCGAGCATTTCCTATGAAAATAGGTGCGTGTGAGTTTAAAATGTGTTTCACTGTCCCATGTTGCATGCAACATTTCGTGGCATGAAATTGACAATTTTGCGGTGACTGCAAACAGACATATTTGGAAAGCAAAGAATATTATTAAATAATAATATAAAGACTTGATCTTTAATTTCATTCATTTATCGAGAGTGCTGCCTTCAACTGCATTTGCAAATGTTCCTCCATCATCACCAGTTTAAGAAAGAATGATTTGCACTTCTCACAATGGAGATCAACCAAAGGATTATGCGTCGGCGGAATTCTGTTGTAGGGTAAAATCCAAGAAAAACCAAAAAATATATGCTGCCTGCAGAAGGCTCACAAGCATCAAAACGAACTCACCATATTCGTTCATGGACTCGTTTGAAATCGGAGTCCCTGCTAGGTTGGTGATGCTCGTATGATACGAGTTGGCGACGACTAACGAATCCATATGAACCTCGAACTTTACGAGCTTTACGTCGACATTTATTATTCTGCTTTATCGAGTAATTGAACAAGGGTTTCTTTTAATTGAGTTATTGGACCAATTAACCGAGTATCGGTTAATTAAATTTTTCGGTTAATTGCATCGAATTCTCGGATTTTTTGCCGGCTCAATTAAGCTGGAAATACTATATAAATATATCTTTACTATTTTTTCTGGGAGCAGTGCTTTTTCCAGATGATCTAAAAATCGTACAGTAATTGATACACCATTTTAAAGGTCTCGAAGAAGATCTCTGCATAAAAGTTGACCGCATTATTGCCACATCATTAGAAGTGTTTCGATCAACCCGAACAAAATTATGTCATGAAATTATGGCTCATGACATAATTTTTAATCAAATTTAAATATTATTTTAAAAGGAACTTTTATATAAACTGAAAGTTTTGACTATTTCTTACTAACAATAAAAGTTATCGGAGTGGGAGACAGCGATTCGGATGAAATTTGTAAATTTGGAAGAAGACATTAAAACTAAGGTAGACATATTTATTTTTTGTGTGTCCCATTGAGTTTATCAGATAGAAAATTACCCTCAAACGTAGATTGAGAATACAGAACTTTGCAAATAACTACATACTTTCTCTCTGTACATGCGTTCACTCTTAACGTATCTTTATGTATAGTAATGCAGAAAACCTTCGAAAATTAGGTTTCTGCACTTCGTTTAGGTAAAAACCTGTCAGCTGATTGCTTTGTTGCAAAAAAGTGTTGACTTTGCTCTTTGATCTAACCTTCAACATATGTTAATTTTGGCATCTTAATTTAAACTCGTTTTTTCTGTTGATGATGCGTGCTGATGATGAAAAACCAGCAGGACACATTCCATGTCACTGTGTTGGGCTAGAAAGGATCAGATTTCATTACCAAAGTTATATGGTTACAACCGCAAGGTTTTGCGAACAGAACTTCAAATGAAATTGTCTCATACCTCTTGAAGCTGCGCATCCATCAGGATTTGTAAATAGTTGGAGATCTGCCACCATAGGATTTTCATGCCGCGGTGACTAGACGCCTAGATCCCTACACTAAATACAATCTCCAAATTAGGCATTGTTTTTGACACTTTGAAATTTTAAAATTCGTAAACTTTTGATTTTTATTTACGGAAGAGTGTAGAAACTTTTCCATAATTATTGATATTTGAGAAATTATATGTACCCATATTTTTCCTCAAAAAAATTTTCTTTTAAAATTTAAATCAATTAATTATTTTGAATGAATTTTATATTTGATATCTTTTTGATTGGTTTTTTAAGTTTTTAATGGATTTTGCATGTGGTTATGCACTTCGGAAGTAAATTATATTCAGTGACATATTTTCTTTATTTTAATTTTTGTCACTAATTGTGAGAGGATCAGTTTATTTTAAAATGATGGCTCCTCCGGAAAAAATTATTCGTCGGTGGCATAAATTATGGCACTTTGGAAACACTGATCATTAATTGTTGGTGTTATTTACGTTAAAAGAACTGCTTTTTATAAGCTTTCTATTAACTTCACTTTGCGCGGTATGTCAGTCAGTGGTATGTATGTCGTCAAATCTAGTAATCAATTTTCACCCACTTCCCGACTACTTAGAGATCTGAAACTTTGCATACATGCCTAAACACGAGCCCAATTCATGAATCAATAAATTTTATGGGCGTAGGATAAGGGGCGTGGCACTTTTTTATCAACTCCAGATTTGTGTGTAACTTTAGAACTAAACACCACACATCAATGAAACTCGGTAGGAACTTACTACATATCCATATCCTTCTACTGAGAAAATAAGGCGGGCACTGGATAAGGGGTCGTGGCACCCCCCATACAAACCAAATTTTTGATCTCGATTAGCTTTGGAACTAAAGGTCGTGCAGCATTGAAATTCCGTATACAGGTCCCTCTTGGATGCTTCGTCCCACTGGTAAAATTTTATGGGCGGAGGATAAGGGGCGTGGCACTTTTTTATCAACTCCAGATTTGTGTATAACTAGAACTACACATCACACATCAATGAAACTCGGTAGGAACTTACTACATATCCATATGCTTCTACTGAGAAAATAAGACGGGCACTGGATAAGGGGGCGTGGCACCCCACATACAAACAAAATTTTTTTATCTCGATTAGCTTTGGAACTAAAGGTCGTGCAGCATTGAAATTCCGTATACAGGTCCCTCTTGGATGCTTCGTCCCACTGGTAAAATTTTATGGGCGTAGGACAGGGGCGTGGCACTTTTCTAGCAACTACACACTTGGGCTTCAGTTTATAATTATAGGTACACCACACATCAATGAAAAACGATAGGAACTTACTTGCCGCGCCCTGCTGGCAAAATAGCAACAACTCACCGCGTCACAAATATGCCACGAATATTAGGGTCACTGCCGTATTATTTGTTAAATTGAGGATATGACATATGACGATAGGAAACACTGTGAATACCCTAAATATTGTGTACTGCTCTGCAAGTTTTAAATTCTTTTTGTGAACAATTTCAGAGCTCTAAAATTGAATTTATGGAAGACTAAAAAGTAGAAAATAAAATATATAAAAAAAACTTTCTAAAAATAAGCTTTAATTTATTTAATGTACTAAAAAGTAGATAATAATTTAAAATCCAAAATCATTAATTCTATTTGTTTGATTGTATTGAGAAACACATAAGAAACATACAAAATATGGAAATTTGCCAAAAAAAATTTTTGTTAGTAGGTTTTAGAGCCTGTACCCAAGCGAGTACAACGGCATGATATATAGGCATTTTTTTGTAGTATGGAAAATTTTATAGCACTCTTTTTCTACACATTTTGCTATGCCACATTGTCCGCAAGTCTATTGTATTCTGTTGAAGCATTTGCGACCACGAAATGGTTTTTAATTCTTTTTGAAAAGTTGTTTTCAGAAGTTATTACTACACTAGAAACTACTGATGATCCTTTCCGAAAATTTTTATCATGTTTGAAAGGCTTCATTTTGAAGCGGAACTCTTGAAGTAGTATATTATCCTCACTATCTCTACTATAAAATGCCTCGACTTCCCCAAGAACATCTTGGGCATGATGTTAGCATAAAGATCATCGGCGCCAACGTCCTCTACATATGGATCTTGTGGAATATAAGCAATGTGGCATGTTTTGAAGAGCTTTCCACGAAGTCCAAAGCATTGCTCAAGATTACAAATCTTCGGTCATAAAAAATTTATGCTTTGATGCCATCAAGAACGATTTCAATGCGAAAAATATTCTGGGAAAAATGCCTACCTTATTAGCCGTTGTACTCATGCGAGTACACTCACTTTAAAAGTTTCCTAACTAATTTGTTCTAAAAAAAATTTGTATGTTTTTGTTTTCCATTCATTTTATAGATATATTTCCACAGTTTTGCATTAAAAAAATGTATAAAACTTTATGAATAAACTTTGTAGCCAGCCGACAAGCAAATCACCTCCACAAAACTAACAAATCGCGAAACATGCCACAACAAATTCATCGGTGGAGTACCCTTTTCTAATAATTTGTTTTGCCAAACGCAATAAATGTGTTGCCGATACGTCATAAGAGGAATAGAAGAGTAAATAACCCAAAAAGCTTTTATAGTTTCGAATTTACAAGCAAATAATTTTTATCAATTTTTTGTACCCAAGCGGGTACAGTGGGAGGGAATGGGTTAAGCCACCTGTATCTTACTATCAATAAAAGCTTTTGCGCTCAATATCCATATTCAAAATATCTTTCATTACTAGAATCTATTTGCAAAAAATTATTTAAATAAAATATTGTGGTAACTGTTTGACAAATATTGAACACATGAGCGCCCCAAGCTTTTATGGATAGTAAGATACAGGTGACTTAAAAACAATTTATTTTCTACTTTTTAGTACATTAAATAAATTAAAGCTTATTTTTAAAAAGTTTTTTTTTATATAATTTTATTTAAGTTATTAAAGCTTATCCATAATACACACCCGATTATCGGAGGTTATTTCTAGAAGTTATTGCTCGTGGCGTTTCTTTACGAATACAAAAAGGTTAAATTATTTAACTATAGGTAATATAAACATGGCGCCGTGGTGGCTCAGTGGGCTAATTGCTTGGTCGCTGATGCGGAGAACCTGGGTTAAACTCCCGGTCCGGGCAACATCTAATAAAAAAGAAAATTTGTTTTCAAATTGTTTCTTTGCGTGGCGCCACTTCTCGCGGTGAATTGGCAATTCTCCGAGAATAATCTTTGCCATGGAAAGCTTCTCAAAATCCCGTTCAGATTCGGTAAAGTAGGTCCCGTTAACTTGTGCAAAAATATAACAAGCACACACAAGTTAATGCGAGAAAGCTAGGCCTAAGGGCCAGTTTCACAGTGGATGTTTAAACTCTGATTGCAGTTTAAATAGGGAATTTCAGTTTCACAGTGGGAAGTTAAATACAATTTAAATGCCCGGTTGTGGGCATTTAAGTACGGCACAGAGTTGCAATCGAAAACAAATAAACAGCTGATTTCGGATGTGCAAGCAAGCTGCGTCGACAATATTGCAATTTGTAAGCGGCCAAATTAAACATACAACTGCATGGTGTAGCACATATAAATGATCCCGTAGTATTATAAATAATATAAACTGTGGATTCTTTGAAGAATATCCAATAATTCACTTCTTTCGGCCGACGAAAAATTTTTAGCTCGCGCTGCCTCCATAATTGAACAATTGAACATATGTTTTTGGCAAGTTGTGCTGTGTTCAATTGTCAAATATTCGAAGTTGCCATTCATTATTCCGTATTTAAATAAATGCACTGTGAAACTCAAGAAAAGTTAAACTAGATTTAAACTCAATTCGCAAATTAGATTTAAACATCCACTGAGAAACTGGCCCTAAGCCTCGTTCGTGGGCGGTTGTGCCAGTTACTTATTTTTGAACATTGTATAACTTCTAATATATTTGTGAATGTTTGTATGTTTGTATTCTGTTAGTATTTAGTCGTGTCTTCCTATTAATATTTTAATACCACAGCCTTATGCTGTAGCCATGTACGAAAGAAATATGGAAGGAGTAGATAAAAAATTAACTTTATCCTTTCATTGTACAGAATCTCAATAAGATCAAGAAATTTGACTCTTAAAATATTTAACCACTTTATTAACCTAGTAATATGCGATTAATGGCTAGAATACAGGCAAGATTACGGTATTAATGATACAAATCCAAAACAGGATGTGGACCTTTTAGAGTTCCATAATGATATTGTGGATGGACTATTATGACTAGCTGATCAGCATGCGTGTTCCCGCAAACGTAACCGTGCAAAAATGACATTGAGCGAAGATACCTCAAGCAGTCCATCATCTTTTAAAATGGGATGCGAAAAAGCACCATCAGTTTCTCTTCGATATGATGGAAACCAACATTGGCCGGACCTTAAGGAGTTCGAAATTGTTTCAAGGATTATCATTATAACAATTAAATACATGGTAAAAATTAAACATGGTAGTAATTAAACAAATTAAACCAATTTTACTGAAAAAATTACGGGGTAGTGGGACTTATAAACCCATTGGGGGCGTGTCCTTCGACCGATTTGAAAAATTTTAACACTTTACCTAACCCGAGGTTCACTGTGATAGTGTACCAAATTTGGTCCAAATCGGACAACTCCTTCTTTCTTTTTTTTCCGGACACGCAGACAGACAGACAGACAGACAGACAGACAGACGGACAGACGGACAACCGGAAATCAAAAGAGAAAGTGTTTTTGATCATTTCTATATATGTACTTATGTCTATACCTAGGAAGGCTCCTTTAATGTGCTACAATTTTCGCACAAAGTTACTATACCCTATTACCATAGGTGTAGGGTATACATATTGGTAAAATTGTAATTGTTTCTTGTTAATGAGATCAATAATAAGTATTCTCGAAAAATTCAGATTTTTTGCAAGCCGCAGC
This sequence comes from Neria commutata, assembly GCA_963457695.1. Lineage (NCBI taxonomy): Eukaryota > Metazoa > Arthropoda > Insecta > Diptera > Micropezidae > Neria > Neria commutata. The sequence continues at coordinate 39,745,391 of OY735246.1, forward strand.
TGAAAGATGTAGCGAAAGGGTTAATTACTGCCACGTCGATCCTATCAGGCTGTTCGTAAGATATGTATGTATATATGTATACTTACGTGGAATTACAATGTTCATAAAGATAAAGGAATTTTATATGGTAATGCCTTTTCCAACGCATTCTACATTCCTTTAAAATGTTGCTTTTATTTCAAATATGTCTTTTGAATCTCTATTTCGCTATTATTTTTATATAAATTACTAGCTGATTTACCCGGCTTTACCCGAGTGCCACATCATACGGGGAATAACAACTAAATTGGAATTAAAAAATGGTATTAAAAGCCACATTATTGTAAGTGGTATGGTAAAGGGTAATTTGTTAGGGTGGTTTTAAGGAATAAGATATATTGAGTGACCTTGCTAAGGACTTTTCTATTTGCTTGTGAAGTTTTGTTTGAATAGGGGAAGTCATAAATGTAGGTCCTTACAGAACTATCTGTGTATGTAGATTACTCCTTTGGTGGAAGGCCAAAATTAAAGTAACGACCCCCTTCACTCCTCATGGACCCCAAATTTTTTACATACATTTGAGGTGTGCCACGCCACCTTGTCCCATGACCCTAAATCTATATACATAATTCAAACCCAAATTATGTAAAAATGTTTACGTGAATGCATGACTAAATACTAACAGAATACAAAATTATAATGTTGTATGTCATGTAGTTATAAAGGTATACCAAATCAAATATTTAAGTTGTATAAGGAGTGCCACTCCCCCTTGTCCCACGCCCCTAAATTTTTTTAAGCAAGAGGGCACGACTAATTACTAACAGAATACAGAATTTTAATGTTGTATGACTTGTAGTTTTACAGATATGCCAAATCAAATATTTAAGTTGTATAAGGAGTGCCACTCCCCCTTGTCCCACGCCCCTAAATTTTTTTTAGCAAGAGGGCACGACTAATTACTAACAGAATACAGAATTTTAATGTTGTATGACTTGTAGTTTTACAGATATGCCAAATCAAATATTTAAGTTATATAAGGAGTGCCACTCCCCTTGTCCCACGCCCCTAAATTTTTTTAAGCAAGAGGGCACGACTAATTACTAACAGAATACAGAATTTTAATGTTGTATGACTTGCAGTTTTAGGGCCAGTTTCACAGTGGATGTTTAAACTCTGATTGCAGTTTAAATAGGGAATTTCAGTTTCACAGTGGGAAGTTAAATACAATTTAAATGCCCGGTTGTGGGCATTTAAGTACGGCACAGAGTTGCAATCGAAAACAAATAAACAGCTGATTTCGGATGAGCAAGCAAGCTGCGTCGACAACATTGCAATTTATAAGCGGCCAAATTAAACATACAACTGCATGGTGTAGCACATATAAATGATCCCGTAGTATTATAAATAATATAAACTGTGGATTCTTTGAAGAATATCCAATAATTCACTTCTTTCGGCCGACGAAAAATTTTTAGCTCGCGCCGCCTCCATAATTGAACAATTGAACATATGTTTTTGGCAAGTTGTGTCAACCTTCAATTGTCAAATATTCGAAGTTGCCATTCATTATTCCGTATTTAAATAAATGCACTGTGAAACTCAAGAAAAGTTAAACTAGATTTAAACTCAATTCGCAAATTAGATTTAAACATCCACTGAGAAACTGGCCCTTAAAGATGTGCCAAATCAAATATTTAAGTTGTATAAGGAGTGCCACTCCCCCTTGTCCCACGCCCCTAAATTTTTTTAAGCAAGAGGGCACGACTAATTACTAACAGAATACAGAATTTTAATGTTGTATGACTTGTAGTTTTACAGATATGCCAAATCAAATATTTAAGTTGTATAAGGAGTGCCACTCCCCCTTGTCCCATGCCCCTAAATTTTTTTTAGCAAGAGGGCACGACTAATTACTAAAAGAATACAGAATTTTAATGTTGTATGACTTGTAGTTTTACAGATATGCCAAATCAAATATTTAAGTTGTATAAGGAGTGCCATTCCCCCTTGTCCCACGCCCCTAAATTTTTTTAAGCAAGAGGGCACGACTAATTACTTACAGAATACAGAATTTTAATGTTGTATGGCTTGTAGTTTTACAGATATGCCAAATCAAATATTTAAGTTGTATAAGGAGTGCCACTCCCCCTTGTCCCACGCCCCTAAATTTTTTTAAGCAAGAGGGCACGACTAATTACTAACAGAATACAGAATTTTAATGTTGTATGACTTGTAGTTTTACAGATATGCCAAATCAAATATTTAAGTTGTATAAGGAGTGCCACTCCCCCTTGTCCCACGCCCCTAAATTTTTTTTAGCAAGAGGGCACGACTAATTACTAACAGAATACAGAATTTTAATGTTGTATGACATGTAGTTTTAAAGATGTGCCAAATCAAATATTTAAGTTGTATGGGAGGTGCCACGCCCTCTTGATGAATCGAAAAATTTTATATACAGTCGCCTTCCTTTGGTCTTCAACAATATTGGTATAAAGTTTGGCTGAAATCGGTCAACGCGTGTAGCTTTGTATAGCCGGACAGACAAACAGGAAAACAGACAAACAAACATTCATTTTTATATATTAGATAATATAAGACTCGTATGTATGTATGTACATACATGTATACACAACACAGTTTTTTTCTAAAAGAAGCCGCCATCTTCCAATTTTTAGTGAATTCTGTCGAGTATGTTCAAAAGGGTTTTCTACTCCAAGCGATCATAATCAACTCTTGTTGATGTTCTCAATCTATTCCTCCGGCAACAGGAGCAACAACAGAAATAATAATTCCCCTCAAGCAGCATGTAGTTGTAAGCGAACATGCAACATGTTGCAGTCACATCCCACAGGCCCTTGACAGACAGTTAAATTACTTCAAATTCTTTTTGCACTTACATGTATGGTGTGTCTCAATCTATGCAAAAGCACAGACACCCCAAAAGTATGCCAGCGTTTCGCAAACACTTTCCATTTCAACGGCTTTACAGCGCTACAGCAGTGAAAAATTATTAGTAGTAAGTAACCCTGTAGGTAGTCATTGTGCATGCATGATGGTATTATAGTGCAGTGAACCCCTAACCTATTTGTAACTAACGCTTTTGATATATAATTTATTTCTGTTCAAAAATAAAGGCCAACCCAAATGTGGAAAGCAATATTTGATGTTTTGGCGTTTTTACCGCTTGTAGAATGGTGCAGAGAGCTGATACGGGTTAAAGTTCTACAATAGAATGTGCACACATTTAACAACTAAGGAAGTATCAGTCGGGTTTCACCGACAGAGTAATACCCTACACCATGTTCCCAAGTGGGGTGATAATTCACTGTAATTGTGGGTGCATTTGATTTACAACCTACATAGTAGGCGGTACACGCCCATTTTCGGCAGACTACAAGATATACCTAATAGGACTATATGTGCCCAATATTGATGCTCTGACAGATGTGATCGGCATATTTATTTTACTGCCCCCATGGTGGGCGAACCACGCCCATTTCTGGAGAATTGAAAGGTATTCCTACCAGGAACGAAGTAACCAAATCTGGACGCTCTGGTGTATATATTATGGAAGTTAAGAGGATGTTTCGTTATCCCCTATATAGAGTGCGGACCACGCCCATTTTCTTGTATGGCATCTGAGACCTATATATCAACTTGGGAGCCGAATTTCTTTCATTTCTATTCGTAACTAGTCAATTGGGAGCCATTTTACCCGAAAAATTTTGCCGCCTATATAGTGGGCGGACCACGCCCATTTTTTCGTATGACATAGATGACCGACCCCTTAACTTGAATACCAAGTTTTATTATTTTCAATGAGTAATTAGACAAATTACAGCAATTTGATCGCAAAAAACCCGAGGTAGTGGGACTTACAGGCCCATAAACTAAGTTAAGGTTCACTCTAACTGTGTACCAAATTTGGCCCAAATCGGACCACTCCTTCTTTCTCTCCTGCGCCAACGGACAGCCAGACAGACAGACAGACGGACAGGACGGCTAGGACGGCTCCTGTAATGCGTTACAATTTTCGCACAATGTTATTTTATTATCCCTATTACCATAGGTGTAGGGTATAAAAAGAAAGCAAGTAATAAACACAGCAGTTACGGTTTTCTTGCTTTGAATAATTTGTACAACCAGCAAATCACCAAATCGAACACAATCTCCCATTTAAAGCCAATTTCAACGCCTGAAACAAAGTATCTATTCCCAGAAGAGAAAATTACTCTGTGCTAAATGCACACAAATTGACAGAAATATGGCAAGAGTCAATCGAGAGGTCAGTAGGAGAACGTTTATCCATTTTGTAGCCGCCACATACAGACGAAAACGCACAAAAAGGCAAAAAAGACAATGGCCTGGCATCAGCTAGTAACCAGGGGTTCGAGAGCAGGGGTAGAGCAGCAGACACACTGCCAACAAGTGCGGGCACGCGTACGCAATCCAACACATAATTCAAAAAAGAAAAAACATTTTAAAAGAAAAATGAAATTTTAAAAAAATTCAATACAAATAAAGCTTAATCAATATGCCATTAAAATTCCAGCATTATTGACGAACCGTGCCTGAGCGGACACCTATCCAAGCGCCTGCACTAGCGAGCGAGAAAGTGCAATGAGGCCTGGCCTAAGCGCCGAATGTGTGCAATCGAAACGTTTAGAGCAAGCGAAATCCATGAAAACCAATGCGATGAGCTGAACTTTAAATTATTTATTTATTAAAATTTTAATAAAACAAGCATTTTATTTTATAAGAATAAATATGGCTTAATTGAAGTATATGAAGTACATTTTCATTTGTTCAAAACACATTTTAAGACATTTTAAGTAAAGGCTAACGTTACATGAAACGTGAGCTTTTTAACGTGGTTGCGAGAGGAGAAATAACGGTGGCGTATGGGAAAAATAATGGTTATCGTCATAAAATGATATGTATATATGTAGATGCAGACAACTGTAGCTGGATTCGCAAGATGTGGTGAGTATTTGAATAAAAGAAACATTTGTCGTTATAAAATATTTGATACAGAGTTGCAAGCGAAATTCAGAAACAAATAATATAATGTAATAAAGATAAAATTATGATTCGCAAAATAAAGTAAGCATTATAAAAAAAAAAAAACACGTGCGCTTAGACCACACCGCTGAAGTAAAACTTCTTTTGGACAATTTCATTAAATTTGTGCTTTGTTTTTATTTTTGCTTGATTATGTTTGTATGTTATATTGTTTAGGTTTCCTAAATGAATTCAACACTTCTATTGGTACAAATTTTATTTATTTAATTCAGTAATATCATTTTCATCAGGTTAATCAGAAATTGCGGTATTTGACTCTAAAGTAGGAACAATCGGCTTATGGTATGAAAAATATGAAACATGCGATTCCGCGAGAAAACTGAATTGGGATTGTTGTTCGTTCGTAATTGTAATTTATCATGCAGGCGTTTGATAAACAATTGGGATTCTTCTAACGCGAAATTAAGGTTCAGCTAAAATTTTGCGCATTCTTACTTTTTTCGCATAACATCGTAATTGGTGTTGATTCTATTATTCGAAAGTGATTGATTGTTGCTATAATCATTGATCTCAACATTTATTTCATCATGAAATACAACATACTAAATTTTACGTGAAAGTTCATTTGCACAAATGTGATAAATTTGGCCAATGATTTCGCTGTGCAAACAATGTTTGTAAACTTAGACGGCAACGAAGCAACCCTGCTTAGCTATGATCTATAAAATTATGATTAAAGTTTAGTATTGAACAATCAAAATTAACGCAAAACGGTTACAGTAATTTTTTCCAAACAGCTCCAATATTAATCTTTACTTTTTCACTGATTCTCGGCATTTGAGTTTTTTCTTTTTGACAGCCAAACACCATTTGCACAAACACTGCCAAGTGCGTTCATTTAACACACTTGATATATTGATAAATTTGCGCAATGTTCAAACTTATACGCTTAAATGAATACCCTTCCTTTGTTAGAATTATTTGTACTATTCGCATCTTGCAGTTGAATTTCGATATTTCACGAAGTTCACTTGATAGAGCTTCTCGCTCACTTTCATTTCGATGATTCTAGTTGAACATTTGTTCGATAGCTCATTTCATTTATTCATATTCTTAACAATGTGGCGGAGTTTCATATTTCAGTCTGTCTGCGAACGGACAAACAGTATGTCTGGCTGGCTTCGATTTCCTTTGAATTGCCTCTGCATATTCGAAGAAAATCGAAGCAGCGCCGCTGCTGCTGCGTAGAAATATCCTTTTTTGAACATTTTCACACATTTGCAGTGTGGCCATTTTAGCCTTTTCGAGGCTAGATTTAGCCTTTTTTTTCGTCGCTTAGCCTCGAAATTTGTAATTTAGCTTCGTGGCTTTTTTTTTAGCCTTTTTTCACTTTGAAAACAGCTTTTTTTTGTTTCTCTACTATTAATAAAAGTAACCATTGAATGCAACACTGCTGACAGATGGAAGTATGAAAACTTCCAGATGGAAGTATGAAAACTTCCATCTGGCAGCACGACGTTTTGGGAACGGCACAATTTCATTTGAATTAACGCAGCAAACCGGCAAATATTTTATGCAAAAGTAAAAGGAAAGAAAAAAGAAAAGTGCTGATGGCAAAAAATGGAAAAGTAAGTCTGCTACAATTTCGTATTTTTAGATTTATTATTTTTACGTTGTTCTTTTTAGGTATTTCAAAAAACTAACTAAAGTTGGCCAAAATTCGCAAAAAGACGTTCACAATCTAGGCTCAGCGTGCGCAGTTGGATTTATGGAAGAAACTGAAACCGACTCGAGCTCTGTGTACGATTCGGATGACGTAGTATCGCTACCCGATAATGAAGCACCATGCGAAAACAAGAAAAAAAGGAGGTATATATTTTCTTCATTTTCATATGGACATATTATTAAAGATTGCACATTTTAGTAAATACAAGCAAAAAATACGTACAAATTGGCTAAATGATAAAAGGTTCCACAAGTGGCTGGTAAATAATGGCGATTACCTGGCATGCAAATATTGTCTCTGCAAATTGCAGCCTAAACTATCCGGCATTATTGCCCACTCTAAGAGGAAAAAACATATTGAGGCTATGGGCCCTTTTAATACCGGGATGCAGCCAGTTGTTCCCTTCATGCCGGTAAGAACTAAAAGAGATATAAATCGGGCGACTTTGCAACATGCAATTTATGTGGCATGCCATACCACAATTCGTTCTGTTGATCACCTATCCATGCTGCAAAAGAAAACATTTTCGGATAGCGTTATTGCTCGAGATTTACAGCTTGGGAGAACTAAATGCAGCGCACTTATAAAAAATATTCTGTCGCCATATTTTAAAACGCAATTGATTTCCGATATTGGAAATAGTCTCTACAGCCTAATAATAGACGAGTCTACAGGCATTTCTACAAAAAAGGAGCTTGGCATCGTAATACGATACTATAGTACAAATCGACAGCATATTGTAAACACGTTTTTAAAATTAGTGGAATTAGAAGATTCTACCGCAGAGGGCATTGTAAATGCCGTTTTGAAGACAATGCACGAATTTAAATTAGATATAGCTAATTTTAAAGGGTTAGGGATAGACAACGCCAGCACTATGGTAGGCGTAAATAAAGGCGTAATAGCTCTCTTAAAACAAAACAATCCAAACATTATATTGGTTCCGTGCGTTTGTCACTCCGTCCAATTGGCTGTATCCAGTGCCTCTAAATGCATTCCGAACGAAGTAGAATATTTGATTTCTGAAAGTTACAACTGGTTTGCAAAGTCCCCATCCAGACAAAATAATTACAGAAAAATATTTTCCTTGATAAATGACGACCATGAGCCACTTAAGCTAGTTAGAGCATGTGAAACTCGGTGGTTATCGATTGAAACAGCTGTTAAACGAATAGCCGATCAGTGGATTGAGTTGAAAACTCATTTTGGGATTGTTTCCTTGAAAGAGCAGTGCCACAAAGCGAAACACTTAAGGGATTTGTATACGGACTATAACTTGGCATACCTTTTGTTTTTGAAACCAGTGTTGCATGAAGTACAAAAAGTTAACAAAGCCTTTGAAAGCAACACTGCCGACCCGACAAAACTTTTTTCTGATTTAAAATCATTGCTTGATAACTTATGTTATCAGATTGTATTACGTTGCGAGGCCTTTGACCCTTTATCGTCTCCAATAGAACCTTTTTTAATAAATTTTCCTAATTTCTCCTACACTTTTGAAGAATACATTAAAACAAGAGTAAATGATAAATCAATAAGCAGAGACGACGAAAAAATAGTCCGTGAAAAATGTCAAATTTTCCTGGTAAAATTGATTCATCAGTTACGACAACGTCTGCCAAACAATATAGATACACTTCGAAAGATAGATTTTTTTTCTGTTGAAAATTCACTTAAAATAGTTAAGCCAAATATATTTTCTCATATTGACAATTTAAAGTCAAAATACTGCGCAGACGAAATAACCATTATTGAACATCAATGGCGAAAGCTGTTAACACATAATTGGTCAAGTCTGTCTTCAACCATCGATTTTTGGGTAGAAGTAAAGCAGTTTAAAAACTCATTAAATGAAAATCCTTTTTCTGAGCTTGTCGATTTCGTTTTCAGTTTTTTAGTCTTACCGCTTAGCAACGCTGAGGTTGAGAGGATTTTTAGTGCAATGAAAATTGTGAAAACTAAACAAAGAAATCGAATAAAAATAAAAATGCTTAACTCGTTGCTTAATATTCGATGTTCACTAAAAAGGTTACAAAATTGTTGCCATGACTTTGAAGTTACTGATGATCTCATACGTTTGTTAGATTTAAGTAGTGTTTATGTAAGCACAAGTTCGTCCGATTCATCTGGTGAAGAGGAAATAGTTATATCTGAGATATAATGAATGATCTTTTGTAATAAATTTATTGTATTTTTATATATGAACTTCTTTTTAACTGTTTTTTTGTACCTATGATACCTATGTGCCTATGTTAAAAATAAAAGAAAAACTGAAAATTGCCACAAAAAATCTAGCTCTTTTTTAACCTTTTTTTTCAAGGCATTTAGCTTTTTTTGACTTTTTGTTTTTGCGAATTTAGCCTCTTTTTATTTAAGCCCCTGGCCACACTGCACATTTGCAGGTTCTTAGCTTGTAGCACATCTGATATTCATTTGACAATTTTCCCCTTGTTTTTCAGGATTTACTATTTATTGCTTCTTTACACCTATCAACTTTTCTGTAATTTTTCATTTGCTTATTTCCTACCAAAATTTTTAGTAATTTGTTCATTCATTCTTAATTTGAATGAAAAGTCAACGTTAAATTTGTCATGACGACAATATCTTTATACGCGTCGTGTGCGGAGTAGTTATTAATTTTTGAATTATTTTTGATGAATTTCAGTCCTATTTGCTATTACTGAAAAATATGCTTGTCTTTAAACTTTATCATTTAACCCAATTCAATTTTCCTGGATTATGGTTTGTTCAATAATTTTTCACAATGTTTGTTTACTTGATTTACATTATTTTCGGATTACCCGAAAGAAGTTTTGCTTCAAAAACAGTTGTCGGTATAAATGGCAACCATTTTATTGGTAGTAACGGTTGCTTTTATATGAAAATGATTTTAGCGATACCAACCAATGGTTAAGAAATTTATGGCAAGACATCATTATAATAGCCCAACTCACAATCTTGTGCAAATGGTTTGGTATTTTTACAATTGAAAATTTTGTAGCATAGTTTTACTCTACACTAACAAAATATACAGAGATGCAATTGCAAAATCTATGCAAAAATGCAACACTTAAAACCAGTAGTTTAAATTTACTATGCGATTGCAACCCTTAATTGCAATCTGACAGCAGATACAGGAAATTAAGAAACATACGTAAAATCAGCGAAAATGGAAATAAAAGGAAAAAAACGGCGCATAAAAAGAGAAATGCCAAAAAAAGTGGACTGGAATGATTTTAAAGCAAAAATCCAAAAATTCCGGCAGAAAATGATTTTAGTTTCGTGTTTTGCAAAATGTGATGCAAGCTAAACGTAAAAACACTGCTCACAATTGACGGCAAGAATTTAAAATTGCATAAATTTGCAATCTCAAATGCACAGGATTGTGAGTTGGGCTAATGTAACTAATTGTTTTCTTTCCATAAAGTTTACAATTTTTAAGAAATGGCAAGCGAAAGTCAGAAACATTGTAAATATTGTTGTATATGTTTCCAAGTTAAGGTGCGCATTATAATATAAATAAAGTTAGCCGTTGTGGATTTACTGTTGTATGTTTTCTATGTTCGTTCTATATACATACATATGTATACATTTATTGTTGATCAATGAAATGGCATAAATTGTAACGTTTTGTCTATCAATCAGTTTCATATATCTGTGGTTACAAGTCATAACCGCTTAAGTCTGTTTTTCAAGTTTTTTAGGAGAGCAGTTTAAAGTTGATGTAGCAGCTCACTGTAGCAGCTGTAAAAGCTATTAGGTTTTTGATGGATAATTGCCGTTAGATACAAACAGGAAAATTTGATGGCATGTAGATTAAGACACGCTGAACATTATGGCATTAATAAGTCAATTTCATCCTAACTCGACTTAGGCGGTTATGGTTTGTGACCACAGATATAAATGTAGTAAAAATTCGGTTCCGTATTGACAAATATTGCTGCAACTCATACTCTCAAATATTCTTATGTAGAACTTATAAGTGCAAAAAACGCAACCCGTTTTAAATATTTCACGTATGTACATAATATTGTACGACTAAAATGACAATTTGTACTTAGAAATGCGCACAATAGCGACAGCCAATATACATATGTAAGTGCCAAGTTTTGTTATGTTACTTAAATGATTTAAAAAAGACAAGATCTGCAATTTTAATGAGAAATCAGCTTCAAATTTAAAAGCGTTCCTTGTGCATGTAATTCGAGCTTACATTTATGCAAATTGTATGCCAAAATCTTATGAAGAAGTCAACTAAAAAGTAAATTCAATTAAAGTTTAAATGAACCCAAATCGGCATTCGAATGCGTTTACTTTGGTGATTATGATCCGCGGAGGCAGCCGATTATCACGCCACGGATGCGCCGCTAATAGTAACCGATGCACGTCAGACAGCAATACGTCTTATAATATTGCAGTTTGCACAAACGTTGGCGATTAATGCGCTTGCAATTGTTGAAATCGTCGCTGCAGTCTTCAGGCGTTGCCACATTAACGGACAGGGACGCAGCGCTACCAGCGACGACTGCATCATTTTGTGCCGCATTCACTGATGTCTGCAGTTCTGCAAAAGTGCCGTGCAAAATGTAATTTCGTTGTTTTTTCACATCAAAAAGAAAGTGCTTGCAATTAAATAATAAAATGCAAAACGTATAAAGCCACGTACAGACGTGGAGTACGGACTAGGCCAATATGGCATGGCGCTTACCTTCACATTTCTGCGCATTGCAAGCGCCATAGACCGGTTCGCGTTCGAGATACTTGCAGTTGTTGGACTCGACCATCGCATTCTGCTTCCAATCGAACTCCAGACATTTGGCGTAGCGACGTTCTATGCCCTCGCCGCAGGTGCGTGAGCACTTTAATGAGAAGAGGAGAGTGGGAAATGTGGAAAAAGAACGTCATTACAAATATAGAGATATTAACTATATAAACTCTAACTCTAAACGATTCTATTTAGAGACACTTAACTGAATTCCAGGTGTTCTACAAATAATGATTACTAGTAATAACTCCCGATTATCGTGTGTGCCCTATGACATAGCTAAATTAAATTTAAAGAAAAATGTACTTAATATTGTTGCCAAAGTTTTCCAAATCTATTCAGCAGGCTTTATTACCTCGAAAGGAAATAACCCAATACAAAACTTTCGAAATTAAAAACTCTAATATTTTAGAACATTTTCAAACAATCTTCGAGAACTTATGCCTGAAAATTCATGGTGAAACTTTCAAAATGCACCTAAGGAAATAGGGTATAATAACTTTTTGCGAAAATTATAAAGCTTTAAAGGAGCCGTCCTAGATATAGACTTATGTATGTATATAGAAAGATCAGAATCACTCTCTGTCTTGATTTCCGCTTTCCGTCTGTCTGTCTGTCTGTCTGTCTGTCTGTCTGTCTGTCTGTCTGTCTGTCTGTCTGTATGTCTGTATGTCCGTGACCGCAGGAGATGAAGGAGTTGTACGATTTGAACTGAATTTCGTACTCAGTGACAATGAAAATTAACTAAGTTTAAATTCCGAGATAAGCCAAATCTATCGAAGGACACGACCACAATAAGCCTATAAGTCCCACTACCTCGGGTTTAAATTTGTCTAGTTACTCATTGAAAAGAATAGTAGGTACTTGGTAGGCAAGGTTTGCTTTCTATGAAGGCGCCGATCTGCCCAGGCTCGTCCGGGGCGTCTGCTGGATTCCTGGTCCGCACAGGAACACCAAGATTGTCCTGGATGGCCTTCGTGCCCAAAACCAGGGTCTCGACACTGGCTGCTGGAGAGTCTATTCCCACAGGAAGGAGAAGAGCCAGGATGGAGAGGATGGCTCGACCCTTGTTGTGGGCCTAGACCAGAGCTCAGTGGAGATTCTCAGGTCAAGGTACGACCTGAGACCCTACTTCCACTTGGGAAGGATAAAGTTCCGATTAAATTCCAGGCGCTAGTGGAGTCTCAGCTTCGGATCAATATCGCATGATATTCACCCAGATCAACTTGCAACACTCCAAGTCTGCTACTGCACTCTTAAGTAGGAGACTTTCCGTGGTGCACACATTCCCTCACATAGCATCTATTCAAGAACCTTGGGTTTTCAATAAACGCATTTGCGGTCTTGGGGGTGTTCGAGGGTTCTCGATACTGGCAGACGAGGGCTCCGACAGGCCGAGGACCTGTCTGGCAGTGTCGAATGTGCTAGACGTTACCAAGCTTGGGCAATTTTGCTGTCAAGACTTGGTGGCGGCTAGCATCGGCCTGAAGTGTGATGGCAAATGGCTTAAATTTGTCGTTGCCTCAGCCTACTTTCCCTATGACTCAGTGCTTCCTCCTCCTCCTAAGGTTGTATCTGAGCTCATAGAGTACTGCGAATCGAAGGGTTTGGGCCTGATTATCTGTGGCGACGCCAACTCCCAGCACTCCATCTGGGGAAGTAGCAAATGCAACTATCGAGGGCAAAAACTTTTTGATTTCATACTGTCTTCTGGTCTGAACATCGAGAACGTGGGGAACAAAACCCACGTTCGGGACCTCTAGAAGACAGGAAGTGATAGACCTGACAGTGTCTAACCACATGCTCAGTGCACCTATCACTAACTGGCGGGTGTTGTCAGAGGATTCTCTTTCTGATCATCGATACATCGAATTCCAGCTCGACTGCGGTACACACATTCCACTGCTGAGCAGGAATCCGAGAAAAACCAATTGGGGAAAATTCAGGGAGACGCTGGAATTAAAAACTTCGGCCAATCCTGATGTCAGGACAAAGAACAATATTGAGTCCGTTGCTCACAAGCTGAGTACGGACCTTGTTAGTAGCTTTGAACAGGCTTGCCCGGTTAGGAAGGCTCTGAGCAGGACACCGGTTCCGTGGTGGAACGCTGACCTCCAGAACCTGAGAAAGGAATCCAGGAAACTACTCAACCGTGCTCTGAAAACGGGTGGGGAGGCTGACTGGGCTCAATACCGATCTAAGCAGAGGGAGTATAAGAGGCTGGTTCGTGAATCGAAAACTGCCTCCTATAGGAACTTTTGTGGCCAGATTGAATCGCTTAGCGAGACCAGCAGGCTGATTAAGATACTGAAAAGCGACCGAAAGGCCAAGCTGGAATCGCTTCGCAGGTCTGACGGCTCGTACACTGAGACCAAGGAGGAGACCATGCAGCTTCTCTTTGAGACTCACTTTCCGGGCAGTCAGATTTCGGTGGGACCCCTGCCTTCTATAACTGGTGTGTCCACAACGGAGGAAGTTGGGCCCTCAAGGAGGGACTGGTACATTGCATCCAGAATTGCTAACGACTCGGCGATTAGATACGCTATATCTGCGTTCGAAAACTTTAAGTCACCAGGTCTGGATGGGATTTACCCGGCCCTTCTAAAAGAGGGACTAGCCCAGATAGCACCAACCTTGAAGAAGCTCTTCATCGCTTGTATTGCTCTGGCTTATGTTCCCTTCCCATGGCGGTTGGCGAGAGTGGCTTTCATTCCGAAAGTAGGAAAGGATGACTACTCACTCGCCAAAAGCTTCCGCCCTATCAGCATGTCCTCCTTCTTGCTGAAGGGATTGGAGAGACTTGTTGAGCTGCACATCCGCAGGGCGCTGCTTCAGCATCCCCTCTCGCCCGCGCAACATGCTTATCAACGCGGAAAATCTTGTGAAACAGCGCTACAAAATCTGGTTGGTAGGATTGAGGGTGCTGTGGACAGGAAAGACTACGCAATGGGCATTTTCGCGGACATTGAGGGTGCATTTGATAATGCGTCCTTTGAAGGAATGTGTAGCGCAGCTAGCTCTCATGGAGTGGATCCCACGACAGTAAATTGGCTCCGGTCAATGCTGAAGTGCAGGACCGCGGTGGTGGGCGGGGAGGAGGACAGGTTTGTCATGACGGAGGTGAAGAGAGGCTGCCCGCAAGGCGGTGTCCTTTCCCCTCTGCTCTGGTGCTTGCTGATCGACTCCCTGCTTTGCTCACTCAACGAGTCCGGGGTCTACGCCCAAGCCTACGCGGATGATGTAGCTGTCCTTGCTACGGGTTCATCCATTAGAGTCGTGTGTCGAAAGGCACAAGCTGCGCTGGATATAATTCACTCGTGGTGCATGAGCAATGGCTTGTCTGTCAATCCTCTCAAAACTGGAGTAGTTCTCTTCACCAGGCGGCGAAAGATTGATGGCCTTGTCCTGCCTGTTCTAGGGGGAGTGACTATCCAACTCTCTAGGGAAATAAAATATCTCGGAGTCATCCTTGATAGCAAACTTCTCTGGAGCAGTCATGTTGAATCCAAAACTTCAAAAGCTCTTTCTGCCTTCTGGCATTGTAGGGGTGTGTTTGGTAAAACGTGGGGTCTTTCGCCCAAACGAGTCCTTTGGCTCTACACGTCGATGATTCGACCAATAATCTCGTATGCGTCTGTAGTTTGGTTCAGCAGGCTTTCTCGCCAATGCGTCATTGCTTCGCTGGGGCGTCTACAAAGAACAGTGTGTCTTGGCTGTACGGGAGCTTTCCCGACCACCCCTGGCCCTGCTCTAGACGTAATACTCAACATTCCACCCCTGGACATTTTCATCCGAGGTGAAGCCGCCAAGGCCTGCTTTAGATTGAAACAAGTAGGGATGTGGTTTGAATCGCATCGGGGCGGGCATAACTCTGCGCAGACCTCTCTACCATTCTTGGATGGAATGAGCATGCCGTCTGATGTATTAGCTCCGCACCTCGAACTCCGGCGCAGATACGAAGTTTCCTTTCCTGAACGCGACAGCTGGCTTTCGTCAGCCGAGCCAGGCAGGGGGTGTTGTAGAGTCTTTACAGACGGGTCCAGAACTGATGAAGGTTCAGGAGCTGGTGTGTATTTTGAGGAAAACGACACAAAACTTCACTATCCATTGGGAAAGCATGCATCCGTCTTTCAGGCGGAGGTCTTTGCAATCCTAAAGGCTATGGATTTCGTCAGGGAAAGTGGATGGTCTGGCAAGAGTATTTGCGTCTGTAGTGACAGTCAGGCTGCACTTATGGCCTTGCTCAACCCAATCACCACCTCCAAGACAGTCAAAGAGTGTAAGGCCAAGCTTAACAGCGTAGGCTTTCACAACTCACTCGCCCTCTTTTGGGTACCGGGGCACTTCGGCGTGTCCGGAAATGAAGTGTCCGATGAACTTGCAAGATCAGGTTCTGAAGACCACTTTCTGGGCCCTGAACCTGCCCTTGGCCTGCCTTCTTCCATGGTCAAAGCGTCCATAAACGACTGGGTTGTTTCTCAACACGGTCAAAGATGGGCCGGGCTAGCTGGATGCAGACAGACGAAGCTCCTGCTTCCAACCGTCGACAAAGGTAAGTCCTCTTTTCTTAGGTCTCTAAACCGTAAGGATTGTAGACTTCTTGTGGGCGTCTTGACCGGTCATACCTCCTGTGCAAAACACCTGAGTGCGATGGGTCTAGCCGACGACAGTGTCTGTGAGAGCTGTCTGGAGGACGAGGATACCGCTACCCACTTCTTATGCGAGTGTCCCGCCTTTTCCAGGTCGCGATTGCAGCTGCTGGAGTCAGACGTGGTGAGAACCGATCAACTAAGTTCCTTGCCACCATCGAAAATCCTCCGCTTTATTAAAAGCTCAGGAAGATTTCAGTAAAAGGAATCAGCTTACCAGTACAATGGATAAATACTTGTCTGCGTGCTGGTAGGTTTTTCATATTCCGACAACAAAAAAAAAAAAAAAAAAAAGGTACTTGGTATGTAAGTTAAAGGGTTGGCCTTCTATGTCATACGAAGAAATGAGCGTGATCTGCCCACTATATAGGCCATAAACGGAAAATCCTCCTAACTTTCATAATTTATACACCAGAGCGTCTATAATTGGCTACTTCATTGCTGGTATTAACACCTTTGAATTCTCCAAATATGGGCGTGGTCCACCCACCATGGAGGCGGTATAATAAATATACCCATAATTTCTGTTGTACACCTGTCAAAGTATATTTGACATACATATATAGTCCTTTTAGGTATATCTTTTAGTTTGACAAAAATGGGCGTGGTCCGCTCACTCGGTGACTTGGTGTAGGGTATTACTCTGTCGGTGAAACCCGACATGCTTACTTGTTTTTTTTATAAATTGATCGTTTTTTCCCACAGTTACTTTTTGAAGGGGTGTCACACCCGCCTAGCATATGCGTGCTTTTTATATATAATTACGTATTTTTCGCATGTAAGAAAAGAAAACTAAATTTGTTTTATTATAATAAAATTATATAAAAAAAAATTTTTTTTAAATAAGCTTTAATTTATTTAGGGCCAGTTTCACAGTGGATGTTTAAATCTAATTTGCGAATTGAGTTTAAATCTAGTTTAACTTTTCTTGAGTTTCACAGTGCATTTATTTAAATACGGAATATTTGACATTTGAAGGTTGGCACAACTTACCAAAAACATATGTTCAATTGTTCAATTATGGGGGCAGCGCGAGCTAAAAATTTTTCGTCGGCCGAAAGAAGTGAATTATTGGATATTGTGCAAAGAATCCACAGTTTATATTATTTATAATACTACGGGATCATTTATATGTGCTATACCATGCAGTTTTATGTTTAATTTAATCTCTTATAAATTGCAATATTGTCGACGCAGCTTGCTTGCACATCCGAAATCAGCTGTTTATTTGTTTTCGATTGCAACTCTGTGCCGTACTTAAATATCCACAATCGGCTATATAAATCGTATTTAACTTCCAACTGTGAAACTGAAATTCCCTATTTAAACTGCAATCAGAGTTTAAATATCCACTGTGAAACTGGCCCTTAATGTACTAAAAAGTAGAAAATAAATTGTTTCCAAGTCACCTGTATCTTACTATTAATAAAAGCTTGGGGCGCTTATGTGTTCAAAATTTGTCAACCAATTGATACAATATTTTATTTAATTTATTTTTTGTAAATAGATTGCAGTAAGGTAAGTGTGAATATAGATTTTGAGCGCCCAAGCTTTTATTTATAGTAGTGGTGTACCTATAATTATAAACTTAAGCCCAAGTGTGTAGTTGCTTGAAAAGTGCCACGCCCCTTATCCTACGCCCATAAAATTTTACCAGTGGGACGACGCATCCAAGATGCGACGGAATACGAAATTTCAATGGTGCACGACTTTTAGTTCCAAAGTTTTCAATATAAACAATTTGGTTTGTATGGGCGGTGCCACGGCCTCTTATCCAGTACCCGTCTTATTTTATCAGTAGAAGGATATGGATATGTAGTAAGTTCCTACCGAGTTTCATTGATGTGTGATGTGTAGTTCTAAAGTTATACACAAATCTGGAGTTGATAAAAAAAGTGCCACGCCCCTTATCGTACGCCCATTAAATTGATTGATTCATGCATTGTCTTGGTGTTTACGCATGTATGCAAAGTTTCAGATCTCTAAGTAGTCGGGAAGTGGGTGAAAAATTGATTACTAGATTTGACGACATACATACATACATACATACATACATACATACATACCGCTGACATACCTGAAGTGAACCTAATATAAAACTTATAAAAAGGGACCGAAATTAATGATTATTTCAAACAATATTTTAAGAAATAGGTTTCAAAAGAAAGTTCTAAAAATGGGTAAAATTTTATTTCTTTATAGTCAATAGTTGTCTATGTCCCTCAGGCTAATTTCTTCAAGCTTGAGTGACCTACAACCTTCGGAATGAAGTATATTCTGCAGTTGCATTCCTTCAAAGTTACTGATACCACAAATTTAGTAACAAATAGTTAAGGGGAGATATAAACGTAAACTTCATGAAGATATCAACACTAAAATATTAAAATCGATAACGAAATATCATACTTTACAGGAGAAATAACCTAGAATTCGAAGCATTTCTATGTCGAATCTACCGTTGTACAAGTCAAATTCTCCGCTTACCTCCGACCACTCCGAGTAATGCCACTTGGGTCCGCAGAAGTCCACGTCCTTGTGGGTGCAATTGGCGACCTCTTGCGGCTTACTCACGCCAAGACACTCCGTATTATCAACGACCGTGCCATCACTTAAACAGAACACCGCGCGCTTGCGCTGCAGACGGGAGCAATCTCCCGTACAGTTGCTCCACTCCGAAGAGAACCAAGTGCCATGCCCACATTCTGCTTGAGCAGCACCGCTGCAAGCGCGTTTTTGTTCCGGCGTAAAGCGCAAATCGCATAAGTCCGTGTAGGGCGGCGTACGATCACAGTAGATGGAACGATGCTCGAAGCCAACTAAGCCACAGCTGCTGGAACACTCTTGCCACTCGGACATAAGCCACACGCCCACCTTGTCCCCCTTGTCATCGCGTAAGTGACGGCGCTGCGGCGCCGAGGCATTACGTATATAGCGCACGCTAGAGGGCGCACTGATCAGGCGTGAGTACACCTTCGGCGACTTGTCCGGACCACGCGCATAGATCTTGCGCCGCATGTGCTTGGGACAGTTGCAGGTCTCGTTAAGCTCGGGCAATTTCTCCTGCTCGCACAAGCTCTCCAGAACTTCCTCGATCCTGCCTGTGATCTGTTCTTGCACACATTTCACGTAGCGAGTGCGCACGCCCTCCACCACGCCATCGACACAACGACAATCTCCGTAGTCCCCAGCACGCCAATAGGCCGGGCACAATCCCCGATTGCAATGGTAGATGTCCTCGCTGAAGACCGGTTTCTCGGCAAAGGCGCAACGCTTCGGTGAATAGTAGCGCGTCGGCGAGTCCCGTATACAACGGAATAAAGGCGTCTGCACACCGGGTCCGCACGAACGATTGCACTGCCCGAAGCCAAGCAGTTTCCAGGAGAACTTTCGACGCTTGCGCTCTTTGGCACGCGCTATCTGCGCCGACACAGTGCTATCGATATTATTGTCGTCCATTTCATCCAACGGCTGACCCAACTCGGTCCACTGACTCTGCAATTCGTCATCCTCGGAAATGGAGGCAGCCGATACTGGTATGGTGTAGTCGTATTTTATGCCCGTATTCAGGCCACGCACAAAGAGCTGTAAATAATGGCAAGAGTATTTCTATATATTCAAGTGGTAATAAGGCACTCATGAAGGAATTTAAATTAATTAGAAAGGGTTTAAAGTCAATCCAGGAAATGCACACTAAGACAGAGAAGAAATATGATGAGACCAAGGGCGATTTATACGTGCGATGAGGATCCATATAATCATTGCCCCGCTTATGACGTTTAAATCGTTCTCTCTTTGACGCTTTTGCAAGATATATGATCCAATTCACGTTGGCGACGACTATCGAACCAACCATGAGGTATATGCGGTGTACGGCGCATCAGCGTTGCCACGCGGCTCTGATGCCTCGGGCACATCCTTCCCAGTAAGGAAGAGTGTCCGATTCTTCGGTGAGGGGCCAGGTGGAAAGGTTTTTTTGTAACCAGAGACTGGAAAGGGGCGCCTGGAGGGAGCTGCTTTGATTAACAGAGTTGTATGAAATACAAAAGTTTTATTATATTTGGGCAAAATTCGGCCATAGCCGAAGCCAAATATTCGGTCGGTTTTTAGCAAAAACTTTCTTTCGCAACGAAAAGTTTGAAAACTGTTTGAAACCCGATATAGTTAACTAACACTCTATTCTTTCTTATACACGGCCAAGCAAAATACACCTGAAACATAAAACGTACGCTAGAGAAAGCATGCAAAATTGTTGTGAAAATCAAGAACCAAACATTCAAGATTATTTGAAATTATATCTCAATTCTAACAGTTTGCAGTCTATTGCTTTTGAACCAAAAACAGAGAGGAATTTTTGGGATTCCTACTCGATTTCAACTACCATATCAAATTTTGTTTTTTTCGTTACAAATCCTACTGCCTTATTAGCAAGTATTAAGGAACAATTTCATGGTCCACTACTTCCCAAATCTATCTGATATTCAACTATGGTTAAATAATTACCAGTAACAGTACGGCCTTGTTCAATGGTCCTTTCGCAGTGATCATGCTAACTTCCCGATTGTAGTCGTAGCCGTCTTCATTGTATTCATAGATGCCGCTTTCCGAGGCACGATTATTGCCATTTATTATGAAAATTGCATCAGTGGATTTCAGTGCTACAGATGGTACAGTAAATTTAAAATTGGAACAAACACTTTCGTTACTCACGATCTTACCGAGCAGATTATCACTGCGTGACATTTGTTTGATGCTGATATTCATTGCACCTGCCGGTATGGTAGCCACATAGTTGTACCCATAATTCAGTTTGGCCTTGCTAAATAACTCGGAAACTATTTGACAAAGCACGGAACCACATCTGAGCTGGCTGTCACTGGTGGTGGCGGGGCGTATAGCGCCGCTGGTGTGTACGGCCTAAAACGTAAGAAGCCATTTATGTTTTGTGAGCGTTGTTTTTATTGTTAGATTTACAATATATGTAGAGAGAAAACTTTCATGAAATTATGCTTACCAAAATTAGTAAAATCAAGTGTACATAAAATCTCCACATTGTAAAAAATTACTATAGTCCATATATATACAATTTTAATTTCAAACTTTCCGATTTGTGTCTTTGTTTCAAATCAAAAAGATCATATTATAAGATTTCAGAAGTAAAAATTCTGCTGGAAATACTTTTCAGGAAAATTTTAATATAACAACTCAATAAACTTGTAAAACAGTCGAACCTCTCTAAAAACAAATTTTTTAAAGGAACCAAAAACTATCCGCTGCCCGATTCATTAAACCCATTGAAAGTTTAGCGCAAGGGACAAATATTTTTATTGGATACAATTTTAAAAATAATTGTTACATCAGATAGCAGTACTTCCTGCTCTAACACGCGTTAAGAAAAAAGTGCAGCTCTCTTTATCGTCGATACTTTACCAAGACGGTTAACATAAGTGCAGCATGTGCGAGAAGATTTGAGGCAGCAGCGACAGCTATGGAAGTATTTAAAAAAAACTGAAGGCATTATAAAAAGGCAATGGTATTTGTAACCAGACCTGCAAAGTTTTCACAATAAAATTGATTGTGAAATGAACTGAGTTAAGATTTCGATTCAGAATCATGGTTTTCGGTTAAGCAATCAGCGATTGCTGTCGATACACCGACTTGAAACGCACAAAATACGAAATGTTTCGCCACTTTGAATATACAACTCTGGTGATGAAAATGTCGCCTCGCACATGTTGTATTTTTCCCTGAAAAGAAAGGATTTTTTTGCAATTTTCGGTGCACAACATATAAACATCACGAGAATATGCATACATAAAGACATTTGAAACTATCAAAAGAACCAAAAATGTATTTACTATAAATATACTATAAATAAGACCCACCGCGGCCAGTGGGCTAAGTGCTTGGTCGTTTACGCGGAGGACCTGGGTTCATCTTCCGGGCCGGCAACATATCTAATAAAAAGAAAATTTGTTTTCAAATTGTTTCTTTGCGTGGCGCCACTTCTCGCGGTGAATTGGCAATTCTCCAAGAATAATCTTTGCCATTAAAAGCTTCTCTCAAAACCCGTTCAGATTCGGTAAAGTAGGTCCGGTTAATTTGTGAAAAATATGACAAGCACACACAACTTAATTCGAGAAAGCTAGGCCTAAGCCCACACGGAGCTGTTGTGCCAATAAATTATTAATTATTATACTATAAATAGTTCTATCTAATATTATATATTATCTATAATATTATATAAATCAGGGATTTGATCAAATCCCTTAGGGAGAGATGCTAAAATAACAACTCAGTTATGCCATTTCCCTAAAGAAAGTCAGTGATTTGATCAAATCCCTAAACTGTTTTAGTGAAATGATGAAATTATATGTGGCGAGGTGGTTTTTACTATTTTTCTTCGCCCACCAACTAAGTCTACTGTTTCTTTTGCTCGTTGCTGCCACAGCTCATTCGCTAGCGCGTATGTACGATATGGAAGTCTGCTTTTGTTGGTCATGCCGCTCATATTCATGCAGCTGGCTGACAAAAATCCTAGTGTTTAAAAGAAAAGATGATATAATATTGTTTTGATATTTTATTTTGTAAATCATGTATTGTTAAATGCAGAGTATATTATTTGATTAAATTTCTGCTAGATATTTTGAAGTTGAAGCGGCGTTGGTGTCCTATAAAGAAACTACTGGTAAGTTTTCTGGAGTTAAATTAATGTCATAGTCGTGCTGATTAATACGTAGATACTTATGGCCTTGCTCAACCCAATCACCACCTCCAAGACAGTCAAAGAGTGTAAAGCCAAGCTTAACAGCGTCGGCTTTCACAACTCACTTGCCCTCTTTTGGGTACCGGGGCACTTCGGCGTGTCCGGAAAGAAGTGCCCGATGAACTTGCAAGATCAGGTTCTGAATACCAGGCCAAGGCCTGCCTTCTTCCGTGGTCAAAGCGTCCATAAACGACTGGGTTGTTTTTCAACCCGGTCAAAGATGGGCCGGGCTAGCTGGATGCAGACAGACGAAGCTCCTGCTTCCAACCGTCGACAAAAGAAAGTCTTCTTTTCTTAGGACTCTAAACCGTAAGGACTGTAGACTTCTTGTGGTCGTCCTGACCGGGAAATATCTCCTGTGCAAAACACCTGAGTGCGATGGGTCTGGCCGACGACAGCGTCTGTGAGAGCTGTCTGGAGGACGAGGATACCGCCACCCACTTCTTATGCGAGTGTCCCGCCTTTTCCATGTCGCGATTGCAGCTGCTGGAGTCAGACGTGGTGAGAACCGATCAACTAAGGTCCTTGCCACCATCGAAAATCCTCAGTTTTATTAAAAGCTCAGGAAGATTTCAGTGAAAGGAATTCGCTTACCAGTACAATGGACAAATACTTGTCTGCGTGCTGGTAGGTTTTTCATATTCCGACAGAAAAAAAAAATAAAAAAATACGTAGATTCAGGTTCTTTTCATAGAAGCAAGCTTTTCAATAAGCTCTTTGAAATATAACTAGATTGGAGTCCTGCTATTGGTTCTGTTGTTAAGACTAACATACCGTGCATAGCTTTAGAAACTAGAACAATTGAAGTAAATACATAGGTATTAGGTATTTCGATTTCAAACCATAAGGCATTTTACATATCTCTTCCTTCATGGCCAGTCGACTGATGGGTTTCCTGAAGTATGTAGTAAATATAAATTGTCCGTTGCCACGATTTTTACAACTGGATCGGAGTCATACTTTCTCTTCAAAATCCCAATCAATTTTTTAGTAATACTTTCATAACATCGTAGTTTCTTCCATAATAGTACTGTTTATATGTCCGTTGCAGTTTGAGTAGTGGTGCCAATTTAAATTGTTCAATGACTGTGATAGCTTCTTCTATCCTTTCGTGCGTCCATAAAGGGTTTTCTTTATCATGCCGCTTGTTCAAAAATGTCTTGAAACACTATGATTTCTGTCAGCCAGCTGCACGAAATTGAGCGGCATGACCAACAAAAGCAGACTTTTATATCGTACATACGCGCTAGCGAATGAGCTGTGGCAGCAACGAGCAAAAGAAACAGTAGACTTAGTTGGTGGGCGAAGAAAAATAGTAAAAACCACCTCGCCACATATAATTTCATCATTTCACTAAAACAGTTTAGGGATTTGATCAAATCACTGACTTTCTTTAGGGAAATGGCATAACTGAGTTGTTATTTTAGCATCTCCCGGGAGTTGATCAAATCCCTTAGGGCCAATCAGAGCCAAACAGAGAAGAATAAGCACTGCTGTAATAAGCAGCACAGAAGATATTAGTATGGGCTCGATATTAGTACGGTTAGTACGGCTCTCATTTTAGTACCGGCTATGCGAAGTTGTCTGGGACAGGAACCAAAGAGTAAGAGCAGCAGTTGCAGCAGTTACCGGCGTGCTTCTTTTTTTAATATTATATAATGTGATTTGTGTGATTTGCTTGGCGTTCTGTACAATATTATAAATTTATTTCAAATAAAAACAGCTTTTTTGATGTTTTATTTTTTGGTATTTGGTTTTGATTTGTTACCGAACGCAGGTTCTTTTCGCATCGTATGCTGTCGCGAGACGAATGTTTTACGCCACCAACCAGCAAGACGGATAATTTAAAGTAAGCATACACTTTAACTTTTATATTTGCTATGGTTCGTGAAGCACGCTTCTTTGCTCTAATGCTTTCAGTTATTCGTTGCTCATGTGTTCAAAATTTGTCAACCAGTTAATACAATATGTATTTTTTTAAAAATTATTTTTTGCAAATAGATTCTAGTAATGAAAGACAAGTGTGAATATTGGTTTTGAGCGCCCAAGCTTTTATGGATAGTAAGATACTGGTGACTTCGAAACAATTTATTTTCTACCTTTTAGTACATTTAATGAATAAAAGCTTATCTTAAAAAAGTTTTTTTTTATATAATATTATTATAACGCACACTTGTCAAACACCATTCTTTAAAAATTAATTGCTGCATAATTTATAAAAGGCAATAAAATATCTTTTATGAAGAAAATTTGTGAAGGGTATTTACTTTAAAAAAGACATTCTGTCTAATTCATAAAACCCATAAAATAGCCTACCTTTTTATAAAGCATATTTTGGTAGGAACATAACTTTAAATAAAATTATATAAAAAAAAACTTTTTAAAAATAAGCTTTAATGTACTAAAAAGTAGAAAATAAGTTGTTTCCAAGTCACCTGTATCTTACTATCCCTAAAAGCTTGGGGCGCTCATGTGTTCAATATTTGTCAAACAGTTACCACAATATTTTATTTAAATAATTTTTTGCAAATAGATTCTAGTAATGAAAGATATTTTGAATATGGATATTGAGCGCACAAGCTTTTATTAATAGTAAGATACAGGTGACTTGGAAACAACTTATTTTCTACTTTTTAGTACATTAAAGCTTATTTTTAAAAAGTTTTTTTTTATATAATTTTATTTTCTACTTTTTAGTCTTCCATAAATTCAATTTTAGAGCTCTGAAATTTTTCGCAAAAAGAATTTTAAACTTGCAGAGCAGTACACAATATTTAGGGTATTCACAGTGTTTCCAATCGTCATATGTCATATCCTCAATTTAACAAATAATACGGCAGTGATCGACCCTAATATTCGTTGCATATTTGTGACGCGGTGAGTTGTTGCTATTTTGCCAGCAGGGCGCGGCAAGTAAGTTCCTATCGTTTTTCATTGATATGTGGTGTACCAATAATTATAAACTGAAGCCCAAGTGTGTAGTTGCTTGAAAAGTGCCACGCCCCTTGTCCTACGCCCATAAAATTTTACCAGTGGGACGAAGCATCCAAGAGGGGCCTGTATACGGAACTTCAATGCTGCACGACCTTTAGTTCCAAAGCTATTCTATATAAACGATTTTGTTTGTATGGGCGGTGCCACGCCCACTTGTCCACTGCCCGTCTTATTTTCTCAGTAGAAGGATATGGATATGTATTAAGTTCTTACCAAATTTCATTGATGTGTGATTTGTAGTTCTAAAGTTATACACAAATCTGGAGTTGATAAAAAAGTGCCACGCCCCTTATCCTACGCCCATAAAATTTTACCCGTGGGACGACGAATCCAAGAGGCGACTGCATACGAAATTTTAATGCTGCACGACCTTTAGTTCCAAAGCTAATCGAGATCAAAAATTTTGTTTGTATGGGGTGCTACGCCCCCTTATCCAGTGCCCCCTTATTTTTTCAGTAGAAGGATATGGATATGTAGTAAGGTTCTACCGAGTTTCATTGATGTGTGATGTGTAGTTCTAAAGTTATACACAAATCTGGAGTTTATAAAAAAGTGACACGCCCCTTATCCTACGTCCATAAAATTTTACCAGTGGGATGACACATCCAAGAGGCGACTGCATACGAAATTTCAATGCTGCACGACCTTTAGTTCTTAAGCTAATCGAGATCAAAAATTTAGTTTGTATGGGGGTGCCACGCCCCCTTATCCTACGCCCATAAAATTTTACCAGTGGGATGACACATCCAAGAGGCGACTGCATACGAAATTTCAATGATTCACGACCTTTAGTTCTTAAGCTAATCGAGATCAAAAATTTTTTTTGTATGGGGGGTCCCACGCCCTCTTATCCAGTGCCCCCCTTATTTTCTCAGTAGAAGGATATCGATATGCAGTAAGTTCCTACCGAGTTTCATTGATTTGTGATGTGTAGTTCAAAAGTTATACACAAATCTGGAGTTTATAAAAAGTGCCACGCCCCTTATCCTACGCCCATAAAATTTTACCAGTGGGACGACACATCCAAGAGGCGACTGCATACGAAATTTCAATGCTGCACGACCTTTAGTTCCAAAGCAAATCGAGATCAAAAATTTTGTTTGTATGGGGGTGCCACGCCCACTTGTCCACTGCCCGTCTTATTTTCCCAGTAGAAGGATATGGATATGTAGTAAGTTCCTACCAAATTTCATTGATGTGTGATGTGTAGTTTTAAAGTTATACACAAATCTAGAGTTGATAAAAAAATGCCACGCCCCTTATCCTACGCCCATTAACTTTTACCAGTGGGACGACACATCCAAGAGGCGACTGCATAAGAAATTTCAATGCTGCACGACCTTTAGTTCCAAAGCTAATCAAGATCAAAAATTTTGTTTATATGGGGGGTGCCACGCCCCCTTATCCTACGCCCATAAAATTTTACCACTGGGACGACACATCCAAGAGGCGACTGCATACGAAATTTCAATGCTGCACGACCTTTAGCTCCAAAGCTAATCGAGATCAAAAATTTTGTTTGTATGGTGGGTGCCACGCCCCGTATCCTACGCCCATAAAATTTTACCACTGGGACGACACATCCAAGAGGCGACTGCATACGAAATTTCAATGCTGCACGACCTTTAGTTCCAAAGCTAATCGAGATCAAAAATTTTGTTTGTATGGGGGTGCCACGCCCCCTTATCCTACGCCCATTAACTTTTACCAGTGGGACGACACATTCAAGAGGCGACTGCATAAGAAATTTCAATGCTGCACGACCTTTAGTTCCAAAGCTAATCGAGATCAAAAATTTTGTTTGTATGGGGGTGTCACGCCCCCTTATCCTACGCCCATAAAATTTTACCAGTGGGACGACACAAGCAAGAGGCGACTGCATACGAAATTTCAATGCTGCACGACCTTTAGTTCCAAAGCTAATCGAGATCAAAAATTTTGTTTGTATGGGGGGTGCCACGCCCCCTTATCCTACGCCCATAAAATTTTACCACTGGGACGACACATCCAAGAGGCGACTGCATACGAAATTTCAATGCTGCACGACCTTTAGCTCCAAAGCTAATCGAGATCAAAAATTTTGTTTGTATGGGGGGTGCCACGCCCCTTATCCAGAGCCCCCCTTATTTTCTCAGTAGAAGGATATGGATATGTAGTAAGTTCCTACCGAGTTTCATTGATGTGTGATGTGTAGTTCTAAAGTTATACACAAATCTGGAGTTTATAAAAAAGTGCCACGCCCCTTATCCTACGCCCATAAAATTATTTTTATTTTGTAAATCATGTATTGTTAAATGCAGAGTATATTATTTGATTAAATTTCTGCTAGATATTTTGAAGTTGAAGCGGCGTTGGTGTCCTATAAAGAAACTACTGGTAAGTTTTCTGGAGTTAAATTAATGTCATAGTCGTGCTGATTAATACGTAGATACTTATGGCCTTGCTCAACCCAATCACCACCTCCAAGACAGTCAAAGAGTGTAAAGCCAAGCTAAACAGCGTCGGCTTTCACAACTCACTTGCCCTCTTTTGGGTACCGGGGCACTTCGGCGTGTCCGGAAAGAAGTGCCCGATGAACTTGCAAGATCAGGTTCTGAATACCAGGCCAAGGCCTGCCTTCTTCCGTGGTCAAAGCGTCCATAAACGACTGGGTTGTTTTTCAACCCGGTCAAAGATGGGCCGGGCTAGCTGGATGCAGACAGACGAAGCTCCTGCTTCCAACCGTCGACAAAAGAAAGTCTTCTTTTCTTAGGACTCTAAACCGTAAGGACTGTAGACTTCTTGTGGTCGTCCTGACCGGGAAATATCTCCTGTGCAAAACACCTGAGTGCGATGGGTCTGGCCGACGACAGCGTCTGTGAGAGCTGTCTGGAGGACGAGGATACCGCCACCCACTTCTTATGCGAGTGTCCCGCCTTTTCCATGTCGCGATTGCAGCTGCTGGAGTCAGACGTGGTGAGAACCGATCAACTAAGGTCCTTGCCACCATCGAAAATCCTCAGTTTTATTAAAAGCTCAGGAAGATTTCAGTGAAAGGAATTCGCTTACCAGTACAATGGACAAATACTTGTCTGCGTGCTGGTAGGTTTTTCATATTCCGACAGAAAAAAAAAATAAAAAAATACGTAGATTCAGGTTCTTTTCATAGAAGCAAGCTTTTCAATAAGCTCTTTGAAATATAACTAGATTGGAGTCCTGCTATTGGTTCTGTTGTTAAGACTAACATACCGTGCATAGCTTTAGAAACTAGAACAATTGAAGTAAATACATAGGTATTAGGTATTTCGATTTCAAACCATAAGGCATTTTACATATCTCTTCCTTCATGGCCAGTCGACTGATGGGTTTCCTGAAGTATGTAGTAAATATAAATTGTCCGTTGCCACGATTTTTACAACTGGATCGGAGTCATACTTTCTCTTCAAAATCCCAATCAATTTTTTAGTAATACTTTCATAACATCGTAGTTTCTTCCATAATAGTACTGTTTATATGTCCGTTGCAGTTTGAGTAGTGGTGCCAATTTAAATTGTTCAATGACTGTGATAGCTTCTTCTATCCTTTCGTGCGTACATAAAGGGTTTTCTTTATCATGCCGCTTGTTCAAAAATGTCTTGAAACACTATGATTTCTGTCAGCCAGCTGCACGAAATTGAGCGGCATGACCAACAAAAGCAGACTTTTATATCGTACATACGCGCTAGCGAATGAGCTGTGGCAGCAACGAGCAAAAGAAACAGTAGACTTAGTTGGTGGGCGAAGAAAAATAGTAAAAACCACCTCGCCACATATAATTTCATCATTTCACTAAAACAGTTTAGGGATTTGATCAAATCACTGACTTTCTTTAGGGAAATGGCATAACTGAGTTGTTATTTTAGCATCTCCCGGGAGTTGATCAAATCCCTTAGGGCCAATCAGAGCCAAACAGAGAAGAATAAGCACTGCTGTAATAAGCAGCACAGAAGATATTAGTATGGGCTCGATATTAGTACGGTTAGTACGGCTCTCATTTTAGTACCGGCTATGCGAAGTTGTCTGGGACAGGAACCAAAGAGTAAGAGCAGCAGTTGCAGCAGTTACCGGCGTGCTTCTTTTTATAAGCTTTATATTAACTTCAAATCAGGTATGTATGTCGTCAAATCTAGTAATCAATTTTTCACCCACTTCCCGACTACTTAGAGATCTGAAACTTTGCATACATGCCTAATCTAGAGCCCAATACATGAATCAATAAATTTTATGGGCGTAGGACAAGGGGCGTGGCACTTTTCAATCAACTCCACATTTGGGTATTACTTTAGAACTATATATCATACATAAATGAAACTCGGTAGGAACTTACTACATATCAATATCCTTCTACTGAGAAAATAAGGGGGGCACTGGATAAGGGGGCGTGGGACCCCCATACAAACAAAATTTTTGATCTCGATTAGCTTTGGAACTAAAGGTCGTGCAGCATTGAAATTTCGTATGCAGTCGCCTCTTGGATGTGTCGTCCCACTGGTAAAATTTTATGGGCGTAGGACAGGGGGCGTGGCACTTTTCAAGCAACTACACACTTGGGCTTCAGTCTATAATTATAGGTACACCACACATCAATGAAAAACGATAGGAACTTACTTGCCGCGCCCTGCTGGCAAAATAGCAACAACTCACCGCGTCACAAATATGCCACGAATATTAGGGTCGATCACAGCCGTATTATTTGTTAAATTGAGGATATGACATCTGACGATAGGAAACACTGTGAATACCCTAAATATTGTGTACTGCTCTGCAAGTTTTAAATTCTTTTTGTGAAAAATTTCAGAGCTCTAAAATTGAATTTATGGAAGACTAAAAAGTAGAAAATAAAATTATATAAAAAAAAACTTTTTAAAAATAAGCTTTAATTTATTTAATGTACTAAAAAGTAGAAAATAAATTGTTTTTAAGTCACCTGTATCTTACTATCAATAAAAGCTTGTGCGCTCAATATCCAAATTCAACATATCTTTCATTACTAGAATCTATTTGCAAAAAATTATTTAAATAAAATATTGTGGTAACTGTTTGACAAATATTGAACACATGAGCGCCCCAAGCTTTTATGGATAGTAAGATACAGGTGACTTAAAAACAATTTATTTTCTACTTTTTAGTACATTAAATAAATTAAAGCTTATTTTTAAAAAGTTTTTTTTTATATAATTTTATTTTAATATTATATAATGTGATTTGTGTGATTTGCTTGGCGTTCTGTACAATATTATAAATTTATTTCAAATAAAAACAGCTTTTTTGATGTTTTATTTTTTGGTATTTGGTTTTGATTTGTTACCGAACGCAGGTTCTTTTCGCATCGTATGCTGTCGCGAGACGAATGTTTTACGCCACCAACCAACAAGACGGATAATTTAAAGTAAGCATACACTTTAACTTTTATATTTGCTATGGTTCGTGAAGCACGCTTCTTTGCTCTAATGCTTTCAGTTATTCGTTGCTCATGTGTTCAAAATTTGTCAACCAGTTAATACAATATGTATTTTTTTAAAAATTATTTTTTGCAAATAGATTCTAGTAATGAAAGACAAGTGTGAATATTGGTTTTGAGCGCCCAAGCTTTTATGGATAGTAAGATACTGGTGACTTCGAAACAATTTATTTTCTACCTTTTAGTACATTTAATGAATAAAAGCTTATCTTAAAAAAGTTTTTTTTTATATAATATTATTATAACGCACACTTGTCAAACACCATTCTTTAAAAATTAATTGCTGCATAATTTATAAAAGGCAATAAAATATCTTTTATGAAGAAAATTTGTGAAGGGTATTTACTTTAAAAAAGACATTCTGTCTAATTCATAAAACCCATAAAATAGCCTACCTTTTTATAAAGCATATTTTGGTAGGAACATAACTTTAAATAAAATTATATAAAAAAAAACTTTTTAAAAATAAGCTTTAATGTACTAAAAAGTAGAAAATAAGTTGTTTCCAAGTCACCTGTATCTTACTATCCCTAAAAGCTTGGGGCGCTCATGTGTTCAATATTTGTCAAACAGTTACCACAATATTTTATTTAAATAATTTTTTGCAAATAGATTCTAGTAATGAAAGATATTTTGAATATGGATATTGAGCGCACAAGCTTTTATTAATAGTAAGATACAGGTGACTTGGAAACAACTTATTTTCTACTTTTTAGTACATTAAAGCTTATTTTTAAAAAGTTTTTTTTTATATAATTTTATTTTCTACTTTTTAGTCTTCCATAAATTCAATTTTAGAGCTCTGAAATTTTTCGCAAAAAGAATTTTAAACTTGCAGAGCAGTACACAATATTTAGGGTATTCACAGTGTTTCCAATCGTCATATGTCATATCCTCAATTTAACAAATAATACGGCAGTGATCGACCCTAATATTCGTTGCATATTTGTGACGCGGTGAGTTGTTGCTATTTTGCCAGCAGGGCGCGGCAAGTAAGTTCCTATCGTTTTTCATTGATATGTGGTGTACCAATAATTATAAACTGAAGCCCAAGTGTGTAGTTGCTTGAAAAGTGCCACGCCCCTTGTCCTACGCCCATAAAATTTTACCAGTGGGACGAAGCATCCAAGAGGGGCCTGTATACGGAACTTCAATGCTGCACGACCTTTAGTTCCAAAGCTATTCTATATAAACGATTTTGTTTGTATGGGCGGTGCCACGCCCACTTGTCCACTGCCCGTCTTATTTTCTCAGTAGAAGGATATGGATATGTATTAAGTTCTTACCAAATTTCATTGATGTGTGATTTGTAGTTCTAAAGTTATACACAAATCTGGAGTTGATAAAAAAGTGCCACGCCCCTTATCCTACGCCCATAAAATTTTACCCGTGGGACGACGAATCCAAGAGGCGACTGCATACGAAATTTCAATGCTGCACGACCTTTAGTTCCAAAGCTAATCGAGATCAAAAATTTTGTTTGTATGGGGTGCTACGCCCCCTTATCCAGTGCCCCCTTATTTTTTCAGTAGAAGGATATGGATATGTAGTAAGGTTCTACCGAGTTTCATTGATGTGTGATGTGTAGTTCTAAAGTTATACACAAATCTGGAGTTTATAAAAAAGTGACACGCCCCTTATCCTACGCCCATAAAATTTTACCAGTGGGATGACACATCCAAGAGGCGACTGCATACGAAATTTCAATGCTGCACGACCTTTAGTTCTTAAGCTAATCGAGATCAAAAATTTAGTTTGTATGGGGGTGCCACGCCCCCTTATCCTACGCCCATAAAATTTTACCAGTGGGATGACACATCCAAGAGGCGACTGCATACGAAATTTCAATGATTCACGACCTTTAGTTCTTAAGCTAATCGAGATCAAAAATTTTTTTTGTATGGGGGGTCCCACGCCCTCTTATCCAGTGCCCCCCTTATTTTCTCAGTAGAAGGATATCGATATGCAGTAAGTTCCTACCGAGTTTCATTGATTTGTGATGTGTAGTTCAAAAGTTATACACAAATCTGGAGTTTATAAAAAGTGCCACGCCCCTTATCCTACGCCCATAAAATTTTACCAGTGGGACGACACATCCAAGAGGCGACTGCATACGAAATTTCAATGCTGCACGACCTTTAGTTCCAAAGCAAATCGAGATCAAAAATTTTGTTTGTATGGGGGGAGCCACGCCCACTTGTCCACTGCCCGTCTTATTTTCCCAGTAGAAGGATATGGATATGTAGTAAGTTCCTACCAAATTTCATTGATGTGTGATGTGTAGTTTTAAAGTTATACACAAATCTAGAGTTGATAAAAAAAATGCCACGCCCCTTATCCTACGCCCATTAACTTTTACCAGTGGGACGACACATCCAAGAGGCGACTGCATAAGAAATTTCAATGCTGCACGACCTTTAGTTCCAAAGCTAATCGAGATCAAAAATTTTGTTTATATGGGGGGTGCCACGCCCCCTTATCCTACGCCCATAAAATTTTACCACTGGGACGACACATCCAAGAGGCGACTGCATACGAAATTTCAATGCTGCACGACCTTTAGCTCCAAAGCTAATCGAGATCAAAAATTTTGTTTGTATGGTGGGTGCCACGCCCCTTATCCTACGCCCATAAAATTTTACCACTGGGACGACACATCCAAGAGGCGACTGCATACGAAATTTCAATGCTGCACGACCTTTAGTTCCAAAGCTAATCGAGATCAAAAATTTTGTTTGTATGGGGGTGCCACGCCCCCTTATCCTACGCCCATTAACTTTTACCAGTGGGACGACACATCCAAGAGGCGACTGCATAAGAAATTTCAATGCTGCACGACCTTTAGTTCCAAAGCTAATCGAGATCAAAAATTTTGTTTGTATGGGGGTGCCACGCCCCCTTATCCTACGCCCATAAAATTTTACCAGTGGGACGACACAAGCAAGAGGCGACTGCATACGAAATTTCAATGCTGCACGACCTTTAGTTCCAAAGCTAATCGAGATCAAAAATTTTGTTTGTATGGGGGATGCCACGCCCCCTTATCCTACGCCCATAAAATTTTACCACTGGGACGACACATCCAAGAGGCGACTGCATACGAAATTTCAATGCTGCACGACCTTTAGCTCCAAAGCTAATCGAGATCAAAAATTTTGTTTGTATGGGGGGTGCCACGCCCCTTATCCAGAGCCCCCCTTATTTTCTCAGTAGAAGGATATGGATATGTAGTAAGTTCCTACCGAGTTTCATTGATGTGTGATGTGTAGTTCTAGTTATACACAAATCTGGAGTTTATAAAAAAGTGCCACGCCCCTTATCCTACGCCCATTAACTTTTACCAGTGGGACGACACATCCAAGAGGCGACTGCATAAGAAATTTCAATGCTGCACGACCTTTAGTTCCAAAGCTAATCGAGATCAAAAATTTTGTTTGTATGGGGGTGCCACGCCCCCTTATCCTACGCCCATAAAATTTTACCAGTGGGACGACACAAGCAAGAGGCGACTGCATACGAAATTTCAATGCTGCACGACCTTTAGTTCCAAAGCTAATCGAGATCAAAAATTTTGTTTGTATGGGGGGAGCCACGCCCACTTGTCCACTGCCCGTCTTATTTTCCCAGTAGAAGGATATGGATATGTAGTAAGTTCCTACCAAATTTCATTGATGTGTGATGTGTAGTTTTAAAGTTATACACAAATCTAGAGTTGATAAAAAAAATGCCACGCCCCTTATCCTACGCCCATTAACTTTTACCAGTGGGACGACACATCCAAGAGGCGACTGCATAAGAAATTTCAATGCTGCACGACCTTTAGTTCCAAAGCTAATCGAGATCAAAAATTTTGTTTATATGGGGGGTGCCACGCCCCCTTATCCTACGCCCATAAAATATTACCACTGGGACGACACATCCAAGAGGCGACTGCATACGAAATTTCAATGCTGCACGACCTTTAGCTCCAAAGCTAATCGAGATCAAAAATTTTGTTTGTATGGTGGGTGCCACGCCCCTTATCCTACGCCCATAAAATTTTACCACTGGGACGACACATCCAAGAGGCGACTGCATACGAAATTTCAATGCTGCACGACCTTTAGTTCCAAAGCTAATCGAGATCAAAAATTTTGTTTGTATGGGGGTGCCACGCCCCCTTATCCTACGCCCATTAACTTTTACCAGTGGGACGACACATCCAAGAGGCGACTGCATAAGAAATTTCAATGCTGCACGACCTTTAGTTCCAAAGCTAATCGAGATCAAAAATTTTGTTTGTATGGGGGTGCCACGCCCCCTTATCCTACGCCCATAAAATTTTACCAGTGGGACGACACAAGCAAGAGGCGACTGCATACGAAATTTCAATGCTGCACGACCTTTAGTTCCAAAGCTAATCGAGATCAAAAATTTTGTTTGTATGGGGGGTGCCACGCCCCCTTATCCTACGCCCATAAAATTTTACCACTGGGACGACACATCCAAGAGGCGACTGCATACGAAATTTCAATGCTGCACGACCTTTAGCTCCAAAGCTAATCGAGATCAAAAATTTTGTTTGTATGGGGGGTGCCACGCCCCTTATCCAGAGCCCCCCTTATTTTCTCAGTAGAAGGATATGGATATGTAGTAAGTTCCTACCGAGTTTCATTGATGTGTGATGTGTAGTTCTAGTTATACACAAATCTGGAGTTTATAAAAAGTGCCACGCCCCTTATCCTACGCCCATAAAATTTATTGATTCATGTATTGGGCTCTAGGTTAGGCATGTATGCAAAGTTTCAGATCTCTAAGTAGTCGGCAAGTGGGTGAAAAATTGATTACTAGATTTGACGACATACCGCTGACATACCGACAGAAAGTGAAGTTAATATAAAGCTTATAATATAAAAAGACCAGCTTCCCGATTCATTGAACCTATATAAAAGGTAAAAACTGTTTTCAAGAACTGAATGCTCATAAAACCCCGAAAAGTAGTAAAATCTCTCTGTAAAGCTTTTTGATAGTTTGCTGGTTCATAAAACTTATAATCAGTCACAAATTTTTATACAGAAAATGTTTAAAAGAGTTATGCCGAAATGTTCTTTGGAGAAATTTCAGAGTTGGAATATGTATGTATATAGAAACTTGAAAATCCTTGAGCTAATCAGATTTTGACACAATATTTTATAGCTCATTTATAGCCACTTAGACACTTTCAAAGTAGTTGAAGAAATGCTTCTATAATGCTCAATTTCAATACACCGACTCCAACGCATTGCTTCTTTAGGCTAATATATGGTGATAATTGGGTCATGTCAGCCATTAGAAAGAAACTTCATACTACAATGATAAAATGTTTATGTTGAAAAGTACAAGCACATGAAATATGCTTCCATGTACACAATCCCTTCAAATAATTCGAAACTTCCCGATCGTATAATAGCTCCACTTACGACACTTACTTAACTCAAGTGGCCTTTCCTCTTTGAATTTATAGCATAGAAAACACAAAAAAGCAATTCCACTTTTATCAAAGAAAAAAAGAAATATATTGAGCATTCCTTTCGCAAAATTGGCGCCTAAGTGTTTTCACATTGGTGAAATTCGAAAAGTGCTCGAAAGGCCGCATAAATACAATTTATTATATAAATTAAAAGGCACAGTATCAAAAGTGAGTTTTAGGCACACACACACAAGAGACTCTAATTAAGATTTATGTGCTTTGGCAACACTGTCCATTTCAATACACAGCTTTAAAGGTTTGCTGCTTCGTAGCGGAAATACGATGCATTACGTCTAACTGGTTATCAATTCCCGAATTCGGAACGCCATAGGCAATTTAGATTTTGGCAAATTGTTACAACATTCAAATAAATTGATTGCCCACTTGAATTGTTGTGTATGTGGGGTAGTGGCGAGTGTTATTTTCTGGGTCAACTATGATAAGTCAATTTGGGAAGATTTTCTATACAGTGGAACAGTCGAGAAGATCAGTACAAATTGAAACTCCGTTAGTCGTAAAACAAGAGTTACATAGCAGATTTCGAAGTGTAGAGATCGAAAAAGGTTTCGATGGTCCTTTGAGCCTTACAAAAATTTCAAAATATTTGTTTGTGCTATTTTCCTTCATCAAGTATTGCTAACCAGTAATATTGCAGTTGAACATCAGAATAGATCAGACTTCTCTGGAAATTCTAAACATAAACAATCAAAACAATAAAATGATTATATTTATGTTAAATTTTATATTTTACATTAATTACTGTATGGTCTTTAAAGCTGATCTCACTTAAAGCTGCATTCAATCTCTAGATCCTATAAAACTTATCTCACAAATCAGCAGAACTAAAAAAAATTTATAACAAACTAGCTGTCCCAGCAAACGTTGTTCTAATATTTTATTCCAAGATTTGTTTTGAAATGTATTTCAATTATGATTGAATTTTTTTAATAATATGAAAATTATGTACATGAAGAATACGTTTTTGTGAATATTTCCACCCTGACAACAGCTATCGGGTTCAAATTTTGTCAACTACTTTCTGTCAACTTAAGTATTATATCGGTCCATAAATAAGAATTTTCGAAAAAGATTCACCGCAGGGCCACTTAGGAAGGTCTAACATAAGGAAACCATTCAGAGCACCACACGAATATATGTTCTGAGTATGTATACGGTAGATCGCTTCTGTGGTTCAGCCGTGATGCTGCAACAAACATACGCATCAATGTTTTTATATATTAAGATTACTCAACAATATTTTTCATCTGTGGCCACAACCCACAACCAATCGGCCTAACTCGAGTTAAGACAAAATTTAGTTTTTAGTGCCATCGTGCCCGTGTTCAGCGTGTCTAAATCTGTTTGCTATCAATTTTGGATGTTTGTATCTTTTTTAAGACGGCAATTATCTATCAAAAACTTAATAGCTAAAGGTGCTCTGTAGTGAGAATTTGAAACTTTAAAGTTTGAACAGCTCTCCTGAAAAAATTTAAAAACAGATTTAGACTGTTATAACTTGTGGCTACAGATATTTTCCGCACAAAAATGCTAACTTTTGCTCAACCACAATGGATTTTTTTTCCCATCAAATGTATCCAAAGCACAAAGAAAAATCTCATCGAAATTCCACACCTAATTACCCAATTATCACCAATTAGGCAAAAGCATTCCAAGCCATAAAATATCAATGCAGTTCTACCAATAGAGGCAGCTTTCTGCCACCGTCGCCCGCCCACACACTTAATTGCTCTTTAGTTTAGTGGAACATATAAAAATCCACAAAAAATGCACAAATTAAGCAATAAAATATACGCGCAGATATTTACGAACTACATTCAAACATATGCATATAAACCTATGACTGTGTGTAGTGTGTGCTCTCTTCAGCAACAACAACAAGATCAAGACGATCAGTGCACAGGGTGTTCCCTTTCTGTTTATCAGTAAATATTTGTACAATTGTTAAAGCATTTTCCAAACCGAAAAAGTAAGTGTAGGATATCAACTCAGAATATGCGTTATTTAAACCACAAGGTACACATATGTACGTATAAATTTTAGTAATATGACTCAAAAGCTCAATTTCGCTTTATTTGGTCACGAAGGTTTCGCAGTGACTTAGTGGATGAATGCTTGTTTCCTGATGGTTCGAAACCTAGCAGACGCATACCACCTCAGAAAAAGAAATTATTTTACTGCGCAGCACCATTTCATGAAAAGAGTTAGCAACTCTTTAAGAGTATTCTTTGTCATAAAAACCAAGCTCCTCAATGTTCGGATAAGGGGATAATAATAAAATTATAGATCCGGTTAACTTGTGCTAAAATAAATCGAACTCAAGTTAATGCAAGAAGGCTATGCCTAAGCCTCGGTCACACGGGTCATTGCGTCGCGTCAAACATGCATACTTTTGGATTTGCTGCTTTGTCTGCAGAATAAGTCATCAAAAAATGTCATGTGCAGCCTTGTTTAGCAGTTACAAGTTACAGGCAATAAACTGAAACAAAGTGAGTAAATGTGAATACCCTTCAAATTCGTCAACGCATCAAAATTGCGCACCCCATAGGTATTATGTATATATTTTCCATCACGATGGGCCTCATCCAAACTGTATCACCCTGTATACCAAAGACAACACAATGATCATTAACGAGCATGATCAACGGCAACAACGTTGTGATGTCAATATGTATCTGCTTTTTATGCAAGTGTATGGGTCAAAATATTATGAATTTCCATTTTTTATTTGAATTGAGGTAATTAAAATGTTAGCGCCAGTTGGCGGCCAAAATGTAAACAACACAAGCACAAGCACAAGCACAAAGCACAAGCACTAGCTGTATAACAAACAGCAGCCAAACAAAATATTGTTACAACAAATAAAGTTTGACACAAATTGGCCCATTGCGCGAACAGCTTGTACACTGCCAACTGTCAACCGTGTATGAATTTATGGCGCTAAAATGGTGTGTATGTGTGCTTGTGCGTTCACTTCGGTGGCGGTGTCGTGGGGATCGATGTGGAACGCACCTCGCACCAGTGAAAAAAGTTTAAATGCAGCAGTAACGATCAATCCGCACACAGGTCCCCCACCTCTTCACTTCGTGACCAAATGGCACGTACAACTTTCCGCACTCTCAATTACACACGCCTCTTCCCCTATCCCAACCTTTTTTCAACAGACCTGCAACCTTTTGCTTGATATATCAATCAATCAAAACTTGGCGCGGTGTTGCCAGTTCACGGAAAGTTCGCTTTGAGGAATTTTTCACATAGATACCTTCAGCTAAAAAGAGAAAATACAACTTTTTATACCCTACACCTATGGTAATAGGGTATAATAACTTTGTGCGAAAATTGTAACGCATTAAAGGAGCCGTCCTAGGTATAGACATAAGTATATAGAAATGATCAGAATCACTTTCTGTGTTGATTTCCGGTTGTCCGTCTGTCTGTCTGGCCGTCCGTTTACACAGGAGAGAAAGAAGGAGTTGTCCGATTTAGACCAAATTTGGTACACAGTT
This sequence comes from Neria commutata, assembly GCA_963457695.1. Lineage (NCBI taxonomy): Eukaryota > Metazoa > Arthropoda > Insecta > Diptera > Micropezidae > Neria > Neria commutata. Next base: position 39,785,786 of record OY735246.1, read on the forward strand.
AGAGTGAACCTTAACTTAGTTTAAGTTTTAAGATTAGCCAAATCGGTCGAAGGACACGCCCATAATGGGCCTGTAAGTCCCACTACCTCGGGTTTTTTGCGATCAAATTGCTGTAATTTGTCTAATTACTCATTCAAAAGAATAATACTTGGTATTCAAGTTAAGGGGTCGGTCATCTAGGTCATACGAAAAAATGGGCGTGGTCCGCCCACTATATAGGTGGAAAAATTTTTCCGGTAAAATGGCTCCCAAATGATTATTTACGAATTTAAATGAATGAAATTTGGTTCCTAAGTTGATATATAGGTCTTACATGCCATAAAAGAAAATGGGCGTGATCCACCCACTATATAGGCGATAAACGGAAAATCTTCCTAACTTCCACAATATATACACCAGAGCATCCAGATTTGGTTACTTCATTCCTGGTAAGAATACCTTTTTATTATCTAAAAATGGGCGTGGTCCGCCCACTATGTAGGTTGTAAATTACATGCACCCACAATTTCATTTCTTTCAGTGGATTATCGCCCTATTCGGTTACTTGGTGTAGGGTATTACTCTGTCGGTGAAACCCGACTGATGCTTCCTTACTTGTTATTACTAGGAACAAGCACAGTTTCCCTTTCAAGTAGTAACCGGCAGATTTTTATAAAAGAGTTAAAAGCCACATAAAATCGCATTAAGACCTACCTTTTCGAAAAAAGTGATGAATTGATTTCGCTATTTAAGTATGCTTTTAACTTCCAACGTTTTAAATAAGCAGTTCGTTAATAGTGCCTAAGCTGATAATCCCTTTTAAAATGTGTTATACGACGGTCGTATCGACTTTGACTATATTCAGATTCTGCAAGTGATTTATTTAACATATGGATTGACTATCAAATTTTTTGAAGAAAATTTACTATGAAATAGTTTAGTCTATACATATGTTAAATTTGACAAAAATCTACTTGGTCCGTTTTGAAAGTACAAATTTTACTATTTTCTCATCATGTAATGCTCCTAAATAAAGCAAAGGGAATTCTTCAATGCTAATTTTGAAGGACGAAGGCATTTTTTAGTCAGAAAATAGACAAACAAAGTATTGACTACATTATTTGGTGACCGCTGACGAAGACATTGCCAGGAAAATGATCTTGCTAAAAATTTGGCTCAGAAATTATGATTTAATGTTGCACATACACACATGCACCGTCACGCTCTCATATTGCCGCATATTTGTTACCATAATTTATGTATCTGAAAATCACCATGTATGCGTCTTGTCGTTAGAAATGATGGATGATATTCTTTTCATGCAGTTCAGTGTACACTGTACAGTATACAAATTTTGTTGTTTTCTTTATTCGGTTTTTTATTCTCATAAAAAATTTTGCTGCTGTTGCTTTTTGCCATCGAGAGTAAAAGTCAATTTGGCTAGGGGCCAAATTTTTAACTGTATGTATGTGAGGTGGTCTGTTTTCTTAGCCACAATTTTGAGCGGGAAATTCGTATATATTTTTATTTCGTAGGTCTTTTCCGATAAGTGGAGGCATTGTTATGGTTTACCGCGAATGCAAATTGAAAGTCTGATAGCCGTAGACAGAAAATTGGAACAAAATTTACTTAAAAATGCAATTCGAAACATTTCAAAAATGGAAAAAAGTAGAAGTTCCATCTCAAGAGATATTGGGAATATGAATGGCAGAGCCCAAGGTAATAATATGCTATATGAATTGGGCGCCCAGAAATTTGCAGATTACAACAAAATCAATTCAGCACTCGGTCGTGGAATATCAGCTTAGAATTTTAGGTGCCGATACCCGTGCCTGGGCACAAAGACATAGAGGGAAACTGCATAGCTGACGAGCTCGCAAGAGCAGGAACAGAGCTACAAGGAATCAACATAACTGAAGAAGTTGGGATACCACTCTCCACATGCAAACTAATGCTAAAAACCAACCACATAAACGGAGCAAACACGAGATGGATCCACGAACAGACATGTCACAGCACGGCAGATCTGGCCTACGATCAACCAGAGCAGATCCAGCGAATTGATCCTACTAAGCAAACCCTCCATAGGGATTGTCGTAGGAATCATAACCGGACACTGCCTCATTGGTCAACATGCCAACAGACTGGGACTGCTGTACAACGACTTCTGCAGAAGCTGCAGAGACGAAGACTGCGAGGAATCTGTTGAACACCTCCTTTGCAAATGCCCAGCGCTAGCAAGAAAGCGCTTCCGATTCCTGTGACATTACTTCCTGAGCTGTCTGGCCGACTTGGAAAAAACGCCACCAGGACATATCGACAAATATACCAGAGCCACAAAGTGGCTCCATACATGGGAAGTGTATAGGTGAAAATCCCCACGTGGTAACACAATGGGCCTTTTGGCCTAAGTGATGTCCTCGAGACGACCACTTAACCTACCTACCTACCTACCTACCCTTGATTCAATTAAAAAGTACTACCTATACATACGGTGACCAACCGTACTATATTATATAGAACAGTACTCTATTTTAAGCCGATGTTCTATATGATATATTTTGTTATAAAAAACATGGAAATGTTCTCTATTTTAAAATGTGTTCTATATTTGTCCTATATTTGATACAAAACTTTTAAAATGGAGCATAGATCGATATATCATTGAATATCTTAAAGGCACCACCCTGTATACAGTTTACTGGGTAAACTGTTTTTAAGTAGAGCTCGACCGAACGCACGGTCTCGGTTTTGGTTACCGAACAGTTTGGCCAAAAGGTTCGGGTTCGGTCCCGGCCCCTAAAAGGTCGAGTATGAGAGTTGAGAAAAAAATCGTATAGTTTTACACAAAATTTTAATTTTGTAATACAAATTTTTATTGATTTTTCATAAATCAGATATTTAATGTAGATATTTATACCTCGAATGAACTAAAAATGTATGCATTTGTTTTCATTTAACACACATTTCATGTATTTCTAAAGGTTCGGTATCAGTCTCGGTCTCGGCCGAACATTAAAAAAGAAGCCGAAGTTCGGTGTCGATCTCGGTCTCGGCCAAAATTTCGGGTTCGGTCGGGCTCTAATTATGTTATTTTACAACATGATCTCATATGTTTGAATAAAAAATACACTTTTAAAACATTTGCCATTTTGAAATTTTTAGCAAAAAAAAGGTATGTTGGTGGTGTGTATTCTCTTTTTACTAAAAAAATATGGTCACCGTACCTATACATCTCCTATGTCGGCGTTCCGGTTCCAAAGAGGAATTTTATGTTATCAAGAAACCAATAGAGTTCTCGTTTCAAAGAGCTCAAATTAATTACAAAAGTTGATGAAATCAAACCGAAGGAAAACGAATAAACTGCCGTCAAAACGAAATAAATCTCAAATCAGCAAATTGAATTACTTCTTCTTGGTTGGTCAATAACAGCTGTTTACTGGGTTACGACATATCGTAGGGCTTCTCTCCAGATGCTTCTCTACGCTACGCGTGCACCTTCTCCAGTTGGAAATGCCAAGCGTTGGAAATGGCTCCTCTACTTCGTCTTCCATTGGAGGCACTGCCTCCCGCGCCGTCTCCAGCCTCCAACTGTGACCTGATATCGTGCATTCACTTACTTACTAATATTGGAAAAATTCTCTTTTATAAATTCGATCTTTTATGGAGAATGTTTAACAACACTCGTTAGAAGACACATTTCAGCAAAAATGTAATACTTATGTATAATATTCCGATTTCAGATGAATTAGTGGCTCAAAGTGCACATAATATGGATTTTATCATAACAAAAATTGTTGCTCAAATTGTCTAATAAAAACGTTTGACACTGATGCTAATAAGCCTTCATATTTTCTCAAAGGAAAACATAAATTATACATACCGTCTTATAATAAAAAAACAGAAACTATGTTGCTGCCGTCATAAATTTAAGAATATGCATCTATAGTATTCACAAAGCGGCTAAATCAAATAGGCCTCGTAATAATCTTAAAAAAAACCTTTTCTTTCAAATGCCATTTGTTTCCGAGGCTAAAATAAACATTTTAATTGTATTTTAAGTTCTATGCTTTGCAATAAATTCAGCGAACGTACGTTTTTCATTTTCTGAGATTTACATTGCACATAAAAAACAACAAGTGAAAAACTACAGTCTATCTTACCGATTGCTACAAATGCACTAAAGCCTTGATTTCCACATACATATGTATGTACATAGTAAATTCGAATATTTTGAATTTGGATACCTATGGAAAAAATTTTTCGGATTATCCGGAACAACAAAACTATACAGATCATACAGATTATAGTAGATCTAATGCCATAAATCAACATGTAGTATCCATCAAGGGAATTCATAGCTTCATTATATTTACTGTGCTATAGTACCATTTGATATTTTAAACTGTTGTTCCCCATTGGAATTTAAAAATATACACTGTATGATATTCAACTAGCAAACTGTGAAAAAGAATACCAAGTGGTATTGTGAATACCCTTATTGTAATCTGCAGATGGGGGCTAATCTACAGTCCGTCTGAACGGAAACCCCATTCTGAATTTCTATTGGCATTTCCGACTCTTAAGTTATGGAACTCAGAGTATCCAATATTCATACAAGAAAACCAATTCTCTCATAGTATTTACTATATTTAGAAATTCATAACTTTTCTCCTACTGAGTTTAAAATAGCAATCTATCTTTGAAATTGCAAATTTGTCATATTACGATTCGAAAATGAGAGTAGCAATGCTGTGATATATTTCAAACATACTCAGCCATTCCTCTTTCTAGATATTGCAAACTTTTGTCAAAATTCAATATGCTTTTGTGTGGTGTAGTTCTTAGAAAATATGTAAAAAGGAACAGTTTTTCATCATTTATATAAAATGGTGCGTGTTGTTGGCGCGTGTTGTCGGCGCCAACATTGTGATTAACGGAGAATTTGGAATTTAGTATACATATTCCAAACAAATGGATGTATAGAATTTAAATAAACTTCACATGAATGAAGGAAAGAATCATAAAAAAATAAATGCCTAATTATATGATCGCAACAATAGTACATATTTTCAGTATAATCTAATCAAGAAAAATATTGATACCCTCGTTGCATTTTTATGTTCGCTACTGTATGTATAAATAATATTCGTTCGTCGATCGAGTTCCAAAAACCATCGGTAATCGACAAGGTAACCAGTATGTCCTGCTTACTACGAAAGTTTTTATAAAATAATAGCAAGAGTTCGAGTGAAAAATTTTGGGAAATATCTTCTTTAGTTCCGTAAATATTTGGGATTACCAATATTAAAATGTGAAACTTTTTTTCGAAAATACTTCAACTATACTAATATTCGTCTGATTATTATGGGAATGTTTTGGAATTGGAAAATTATAAATGTTTTAGTCTGATACTTTTTGATGTACCTTAAAAGTAATTGCCAGCTTTATCGAATTATTAAGAAATAGCATATCTTTTTGTGGTATCGAAAACGTTTTTGAATAGTGTAATTATATTGATTAGCTCAAATTTCAAATCACTTTTACATAATGATTATTTCGTATTCCTACTTCAAATTAATCTCCAATTAAAATTTTAGCATATTGAATATTTCATAATTATTTTCACGATCACACAAGATCTCTGCGGCACTTCGGCAATTAACAAATTTCAACAAATTCGTTTGCCACACTTCTTCAGACTAGCTTCTGCACTTTGAGCCGCTAATTAAATTTTCATGTTTTCCTGGCATACTTTAAAAAGTTTGAAGAAATTACTTAAACTTCACAAGAGATACAAGATACTACAATCTGCAGTTTGTGGGTAATTGGCCATTTATCTTACCACAAATCTAAGCGCAAATATCAATGCATGCCATGACGCTCAGCAGTGTTTGGCAATAATCTAGGCCTGATGCTCGTATATGTATGTGTTGTTGTTGTTGGTATAGTAAGCCAACGATTCAAAAGTAATCTTTTCAACGCGAAAGAAAAGGAAAACGAACTTTCAATGCATCTACACATTTTTTTATTTCCTATTATATGTTTGTATTTTTTCCTCATGTTAATTTGGTAATGAAAATTAGTGACCATAGAAAATTAATTCGAAGCGCAATCAGTGGTGTGAGAAATAAATCGTAGTATTGTATTATAATAGACAGTGCACATATGTATGTATGTATATACAAACATTTATTAGACTTATTTTATTGGTTGAATGATCTTTTACTTATTGAAAAACATATATTTTTACATATTACGGCGCTTTTGTTCCTAGGCTCAATGAAAATTTTGGTTCAGTAATCATTTTCTAGAATTTCTTCTTATATTTTATATTTCGGTTTGAACTTTTTTTGTATGTATGTACATACATACATATGTAGTAATATGAGATATGCCACTTTGTTTCTCTTGTTACTTTGGATAAAGTCACAGAGTGGCAGAGGCAACGAAAGCAGAAATACTAAATGCAGTGAATTAATTTTTGGAAAATGCAAACAGAAAATTTAAAATGAACAAATTGAAAATTAAAGCCTTGAACTTGCCGCCGTATGAAATGGAAGTTCAAACCGAAATATAAAATATAAGAAGAAATTCTAGAAAATGATTACTGAACCAAAATTTTCATTGAGTCAAGGAACAAAAGCGTCGTAATATGTAAAAATATATGTTTTTCAATAAGTAAAAGATCATTCAACCAATAAAATAAGTCTAATAAATGTTCGAAGCGAACAAATTTCATTCAATTTGTCATTGATCCAATGGTAACTATATATTGAGTCAATGAAAATCATTTATTCGGATTATGTAGAAAATTTTATTGCGCCAATTAATAGAACCGATGACGCAAGTATCAACATTAGCTATAACCCTTCTTTAAATTGTGGCCTTGTTTAAAATTTCACTTAATTTTCACACCATTTATTAAAATGACTGCACTTCAATGAATATGTCAACAATCAAACACAAACTGATAAACTTACTGTTTTCCTAAATATTTTACGTCAATTTAAAATGCTTTGATTTTTTTAAATTGTGTTACCGCCTTTCTAACATAAAATTTTCATTAAAGTCAAATGTAAAGTACGTCAGATCTTTGTATACATAATATCTGGACATTAGAGTTATCGAACTCTCCTGATTTCTATAATTATTAAGAGACCCCTAATACGACCCTGTCAATATAAGTAAATCCTAACTTCGTTCTCTTCTCCCTTCTAATTTCTAGTCTAGCTGGCAGTTGAGGAACTAACAGTTGAAGAACAGTGTGTGTTAAAATCGTAACATTCGAAATTTTGATAACAGCCTGCTTCGCTGTAATTGTGCTGTCACATTCTGCAATTCTGATTTTTCTCTGGCGAAAATGTCGATTTATTAAATGTGTGTAGGCTATGAACGACAGTTTCAAAATTCGAATTTTGAAAAAAGGAAAGGTACATTTAATGCTCAGCATAATCGCAACATTTAGGGCCAGTTTCACAGTGGATGTTTAAATCTAATTTGCGAATTGAGTTTAAATCTAGTTTACCTTTTCTTGAGTTTCACAGTGCATTTATTTAAAAACGGAATAATGAATGGCAACTTCGAATATTTGACAATTGAAGGTTGGCCCAACTTGCTAAAAACATATGTTCAATTGTTCAATTATGGAGGCAGCGCGAGCTAAAAATTTTTCGTCGGCCGAAAGAAGTGAATTATTGGATATTGTGCAAAGAATCCACAGTTTATATTATTTATAATACTACGGGATCATTTATATGTGCTATACCATGCAGTTTTATGTTTAATTTGAACTCTTATAAATTGCAATATTGTCGACGCAGCTTGCTTGCTCATCCGAAATCAGCTGTTTATTTGTTTTCGATTGCAACTCTGTGGCGTACTTAAATATCCACAATCGGCTATTTAAATCGTGTTTAACCTCCAACTGTGAAACTGAAATTCCCTATTTAAACTGCAATCAGAGTTTAAATATCCACTGTGAAACTGGCCCTTAGATGTTGAAATTAGCATACAATTATGTAATACGAATTTGTGGGATGCCTCTCACAGGAACAACAGGAAAACGTGTCATACTCGTACTTGTTCAATCATACCAGGCTGAGGAAAAAAAACGTGCGCGGCTGAAGTAAAACTTCTTTTGGACATTTACATTAAATTCGTGCTTTGTTTTTATTTTTGCTTGATTATGTATGTTCTATAATTTTTGCTGAATTGTTCATGCGCATTCTTATTTTTTTCGCATAACATCATAATTGGCGTTGACAATATAATTATTCGAAAGTGATTGATTGTTGCTATAATCATTGATCTCAGCATTTATTTCATCATGAAGTACAACAACCTGCTGAACGATACTAAAATAGTTTATTCAAAATCGAGATATGCATTTAAATAAATAAATAAATGGCCCTACAGCGCGAGTGAATTTAGGGCCAGTTTCTCAGTGGATGTTTAAATCTAATTTGCGAATTGAGTTTAAATCTAGTTTAACTTTTCTTGAGTTTCACAGTGCATTTATTTAAATACGGAATAATGAATGGCAACTTCGAATATTTGACAATTGAACACAGCACAACTTGCCAAAAACATATGTTCAATTGTTCAATTATGGAGGCAGCGCGAGCTAAAAATTTTTCGTCGGCCGAAAGAAGTGAATTATTGGATATTCTTCAAAGAATCCACAGTTTATATTATTTATAATACTACGGGATCATTTATATGTGCTACACCATGCAGTTGTATGTTTAATTTGGCTGCTTATAAATTGCAATATTGTCGACGCAGCTTGCCTGCACATCCGAAATCAGCTGTTTATTTGTTTTCGATTGCAACTCTGTGCCGTACTTAAATGCCCACAACCGGGCATTTAAATTGTATTTAACTTCCCACTGTGAAACTGAAATTCCCTATTTAAACTGCAATCAGAGTTTAAACATCCACTGTGAAACTGGCCCTTAGAGATTTACAATTTAAATCACTTTGTTAGAATTATTTGTACTATTCGCATCTTGCAGTCGAATTGTCTTCGATATTTCACGTTCACTTGTTTTCGAAAATGGATTGTCACCTAGTGCCAGCGGCGGACTTTTAAAGCTCATATTCTCGCCAACAGATGTTTTGATATTTGCTGATTGATCTAATTTCATTTCGGTTATCTTGGTTTGTTGCCGGGGAGCCGGGGCTACATTTAGCATATCCTTTACAATATACCGGCAGAGGCGCTGTTTCACTAGAGGAATCCAATAAGAATCCAATACGAAAATTAATACTTCCGTTTGACAAAATTTTGGTTTAGCCTCAGCAAAGAAGTTTTACTTCAAAAAACATTAAATATCCACAAACCGAGCAATGGGAAAAACAAGTAAGGAAGCAATCAGTCGGGTTTCACCGACAGAGTAATACCCTACACCATGTTCCCAAGTAGGGTGATAATTCACTGAAATTGTGGGCGTATTTGATTTACAACCTACATAGTGGGTGGACCACGCCCATTTTTGGCAGACTACAAGATATACCTAATAGGACTATACATGCCAAATATTGATGCTCTGGCGAGTGTACAACAGATGTTATCGGCATATTTATTTTACTGCCCCCATGGTGGGCGGACCACGCCCATTTCTGGAGAATTAAAAGATATTCCTACCAGGAACGAAGTAACCAAATCTGGACTCTCTGGTGTATATATTATGGAAGTTAAGAAGATTTTTTGTTTATCGCCTATATAGTGGGCGGACCACGCCCATTTTCTTGTATGGCATCTAAGACCTATATATCAACTTGGGAACCGAATTTCATTCATTTATATTCGTAACTAGTCAATTGGGAACCATTTTACCGAAAAATTTTTGCCGGCTATATAGTGGGCGGATCACGCCCATTTTTTCCTGAGATATAGAAGACCTACCTCTTAACTTGAATACCAAGTATTAATCTTTTCCATGAGTAATTACACAAATTATAGCCATTTTACCGAAAAAAATCCGAGGTAGTGGGACTTACAGACCCGTTGTGGGCGTGTCCTTCGGGTAATTTGAATAATTTTAACACTTTACCTAACCCGAGGTTTACTGTAACTGTATACCAAATTTGGTCCAAATCGAACAACTCCTTCTTTCTTTTTTTTGCATACACGCAGACAGACAGACAGACGGACAGACGGACAGACGGACAACCGGAAATGAAAAGAGAAAGTGTTTCTGATCATTTCTATATACTTATGTCTATACCTAGGACGGCTCCTTTAATGCGTTACAATTTTGGCACAAAGTTATTATACCCTATTACCATAGGTGTAGGGTATAAAGAGTACCCATTGCACTGCACCCCTGGACGTGCAATGAGTGTGGCGAGGGACCGCTGTATGCATACAGTATAATGAAAAAAACGCCTTGGGATCATTGAACTAGTAAACGGAAGAATTAGGACAAAATTCACACGAGGATAAAATAAACCAGCTAAAGCGAGTAAAACCACGCCATTGGAGTAATACCCTACAATACGCCTTAAATCAACGTTATAAAGTACATATATAAATTGTTTCTTAAGGAAGCCGAAGCAAAATTTTTGCTAAATTAAGGTCCATCCTCCACCGAATTTCATATTCTTTCTTGTTGAATTTTTAAAAAAATTAAAAATGTCTTTCTTCCGGTGGCATAATGTTTGAAGTGCGGCCGTTCAAAGGAAAAAGTCCAACTAAAAGTGGAACGTCACGGATTTCTTACTGTTTTTAAGAAAATTTCTATTTCTGTTCTGAAACAAAGCAATTTTAAGTGTACAACAACAAAAAATTTGAATTATTTGCTCATATGGCAGGTCATATAGCTATTTCGGGTTTTGCCAGAAAACCTCATCAGTGCCTTTTTAATGTGAATTCTAATAATTTCTAAACGACTAATTACTCGAAGTGGAAGTACATATTAATGGTAAAGTCTGTGAAACAACTAGGTATATTGTCATTTCTCTTTGGCATGTCAGTCCGAATAAAAGCTATTCTTTCTAACATTCAATCTGCCGAAAAAACATAAACTTGTATGAAACAAACAAATTTTAATTGTTAACAATAAAGAGAGAATTTGTAAGCAATTTTAATAAAACTTGCACGAATATTTGTAAGACAACGTCGGCAATATGTAGAGATAAATAAATAAAATAAAAAATAAAAATTATAAGATGATACGCCTAAAAAGCTTGCTATCAGGACCTTCAACTGGAATTTGAATTTATCTGTAGATTCTTTTAAGTTAATATAAACTTCGCAAAAAATTTTAGTATGTATTAATGTGACGTAATATTGTTTCCATTTCTGACATACACAAAGCGCTCTTTAGTCTTTTGCGCAACAGATTTTTTATTGGCTTGGGGACCTTTAAGCGCCTTTGTTTATTAAGCGTGAGATACCAAAGTATCTGCTGTGAGTCAATAATAAGCACAAATCACTTGCTACCACTGCTGGCTCTGACTGGATCTATCATCAAAGACACGCAAGGGCGCCGCGGTGGCTCAGTGGACTAAGTGATTAAGTATAGTTAAATCTAAATGAAGGAATAAAATGAAAAAATTAAAATATTAATCGGCAGAATCCGAAGCATTAGAGTAATAATTCTACTTTCGACTCGTCGAAAAAGAAAATTAAAACTAGAATTACAAATCCAAATAAAGTGCACGAATAGAAAATTAACATGTTGCGGTAACACGGCATGTATCAAGTACCACTGGCCCGCTATTTGTATGACCGACTCTTCGAACGAGAATTACAGATCCAAACTGCGATGCTGCTATTTCAATCTCAGAAAAGTGGAAATGCTTGGTCGCTGATGCGGGAGGGCCTGGGTTCAACTCTCAGTCCGGTACATAACATCTAATACAAAAAGAATTTGTTTTCAAATATGTCTTTGCGCGGCGCCACTTCTCGAGATGAATTGGCGATTCTCCGAGATTATTCTTTGCCACGAAAAGCTTCACAACCCGTTCGGATTCGGTTAATGTGGGTCCCGTTAATTTGTGAAAAATATGACAAGCACATACAAGTTAATGCGAGAAAGCTAGGCCTAAGTCCACACAGGCTGTTGCGCCAATGATTTATTAACTATTAAAGGCTTTGTCAGTTTTGGCCAATTTGCAGCCACCTGCCGACTCGTTAATGCAGAAATCCCGCAATTCAGTCGCCACAGATACTCTTCACTCTTGCACAAAAATTTGCCGTTCCACGCAGACCCAAAAAGATACTGAGTTTGTAAAAAGAGAGGACGTTGTTTGTTTTGATTTATGCTTTTTACTTGCAGAATTTCACACTAAAATTTTGTCAAAAAAATTACAAATTTCACTGCTCCACTGCAAAGATATGCACGAGATTGAGATACTTTCCCGTGCGAATTTTTGTAAATAATGTGCAACTGTTGGATACGCGGCCGTGTTATGTTGTAGGGTTGACAAATCGCAAACGAATGAAGTTCAGTCAAAACAAAAATTTTGCTTCAAGCTTTCGACAGAGGAAGATACATTCATATACGCCGCGCAATACCAACAGCAATAATAATAGCGGCGAAAATAACAAAACCAAAATAAAGACAAACTACATATGTATCTTTATGTGAGAAGCCAATAGATCCGCAGCAGCTATGCAGCTACATGCCGCACAGATACACCAAACACAACAACAAAAGCAACAATGCCCGTACAATACAGAAAAACAAAAACAACAATCAACGAGCTACAAAAAATTGTTACAAGCGCGCCAAGTGGACATGTAGCAAAACAGATGCCTAGCGAAAAAATTGATTATAACAATATTATAGCAAAACAAGTAAGGAAGCAATCAGTCGGGTTTCACCGACAGAGTAATACCCTACACCATGATCCCAAGTGGGGTGATAATTCACTGAAATTGTGGGCGTATTTGATTTATAACCTACATAGTGGGCGGACCACGCCCATTTTTGGCAGACTACAAGATATACCTAATAGGACTATACATGCCAAATATTGATGCTCTGACAGGTGTACACCAGATGTTATCGGCATATTTATTTTACTGCCCCCATGGTGGGCGGACCACGCCCATTTCTGGAGAATTAAAAGATATTCCTACCAGGAACGAAGTAACCAAATCTGGACTCTCTGGTGTATATATTATGGAAGTTAAGAGGATTTTTTGTTTATCGCCTATATAGTGGGCGGACCACGCCCATTTTCTTGTATGGCATCTAAGACCTATATATCAACTTGGGAACCGAATTTCATTCATTTATATTCGTAGCTAGTCAATTGGGAGCCATTTTACCGAAAAAATTTTGCCGGCTATATAGTGGGCGGACCACGCCCATTTTTTCCTGAGATATAGAAGACCTACCTCTTAACTTGAATACCAAGTATTATTCTTTTCCATGAGTAATTACACAAATTATAGCAATTTAATAGAAAAGAAACCCGAGGTAGTGGGACTTACAGGCCCATTGTGGGCGTGTCCTTTAACCGATATGACTAATTTTAACACTTTACCTAACCCGAGGTTCACTGTGACTGTGTACCAAATTTGGTCCTAATCGGACAACTCCTTCTTTCTTTTTTTTGCGTACACGCAGACGGACGGACAGACAGACAGACAGACAGACAGACGGACAGACGGACAGACGGACAACCGGAAATCAAAAGAGAAAGTGATTCTGATCATTTCTATATACTTATGTCTATACCTATGAAGGCTCCTTTAATGCGTTACAATTTTGGCACAAAGTTATTATACCCTATTACCATAGGTGTAGGGTATAAAAATAATGCTGAAAAATTAAGGCACAAAGTAGGAAAAGTCTACGCAGAAGCTGTTTTGATAAGGAAAGTGTTGGCACAAGATCAACATATTTGTTTATGTAACAATGTTCAAAATTTACCGTTTGTTAAACCTAAATTGTTTTATTAAAGTTTTTGTGAAAATTTACTAATAGAAAATTCTCTAAAACACATATAATCCGATAAAATAAATACATACAGCGTTGCAGCCCACAATTCGAGAACACCGTACAGCCAAGAGGGTCCTCTTTACACAGATAATTAGCATTGTCGATCTCCATAGAGTGGTTGCGAGTATAAAGGCTCCGGTAATGTCAAGACAAATATTCCGTGTATGGAACGCATTCTCAGTGGATCTGCCGTTTGTATATGCATGTTGTGCTCCCGATTGGCTAGCGTAATCTATGGTGTCTCTCATATATGCTAGTTTTTATAAGTCAGACTAATCGGGGTCAACACGAAGAAGATAAAAAGATTTAAAATCAAAGATGCGATAAAGCATTTACAAAGCATTCAATGTAAAACATTGAGGTGTTGCATTTATCGAGGAGATGCGTGTATCGGGAAATGATCGGAAAGATTTCGATTTCTGGCTATCCTTCTGTCTGGGGGCATATTTAAAGGATAATTTAAGGAACTTCCGAGCAATTGAAATTTACAGACAAATTAAATTGAACGACGGACCCAACGATCTTCTTTCCGCCCAAAATAAATTTTTTTTTTTTAATAATTTCGATTTCAATCATTGATTGAATGAAACACTTTTCCAATTCAACTGAATTCAATATCCTTTGTTTTCATGGAATGGAAATAGATTGATGGAATCACATGTCAGGTCGATTCAATGATTCCCTTCATTCAAGCACTTTATGATATACGAAAATTTTCGGTTTGTTGTCAGGTGCGAGAGCAAACAAATCGGAAGGTTTGCCGACACGTAAACATGCTACGTACAATGGACCGTGAGATAAACATTCATTTTCTAGTTTCAGACCACAAATACTCGGAAAACGCAAGACGAATCGGAAATTGAATTCGTTTAAACTCGATTGGCATATCGGGATCATCGGAATTCTCGGGATGAGAGCTTTATCATATTGAACTTTGCTTTGAGTACTATCTTCGTGTGACTTACATTGCTCATGAGTTTTCTCACCACCAAACGCGTTCCGTTACTTTGTTTTGGTTGGTTCAGACTTCGAAACATGATAACTACGGAGCCAACTTTCAGTTGTAAATTGTGCGGTGGCAGACCAGACAGATCCAATGAGTTGAACAATTCAGTAGGATAGTTGGTTGCTTTGTCTTCGCAATGATGCTCGGGAGCACTTTGTTGAGGAGCTCGTCCTTCGTTGAGACCAAATCGTAAAAATTCTGCGAAAACGAAATATATCTGTTCGATTCATCGACAGGAACTTGGCCATTACCTATAGTCAGCAATTGCTTGGAGAAATCTTCGGCAGATGGATCATGCGATGTTTGTCGTCAGCTGAAGTTTCTTCACATAGAATCACTTAATCGATGATTTGAGGCAGGCGTTTTTTTTCATCGGTCACGGTCGATCTTTGAATGACTTGTAGGGTTTGGCGGAAATCACCAGACAATAGAATCATTGCACATCGTGAGTCAAAGCGCAGATCTTTGTTATTTCGATTGAGTGC
The DNA here is from genome assembly GCA_963457695.1 of Neria commutata. Lineage (NCBI taxonomy): Eukaryota > Metazoa > Arthropoda > Insecta > Diptera > Micropezidae > Neria > Neria commutata. The sequence continues at coordinate 39,801,217 of OY735246.1, forward strand.
TTCCAAAGCGCGTTTGTGCGCCATTGTGCATTCAACTTTGGCCATAGCCGAGTGTTTCACAATGTTGCATGCATGTCGGGTTTTCAGTCATTCGAAGGTTTAACGGCAATTTCAGCGTCGAAAGAGCCGTTCGGCATCCTTCTGGCCGCTATCCCAGAAGAAGCAACTGCTACAGCAATTTTGAATCTCGCATTAACTTTGGCCAAAATTGACGACATATAGAATGTCTTCCCATTTCCTCCGGGCGCATCGAGGAAATATAAGCCACCATTTCCATCATCGATTGCCTTCATTAACGTATCATATACTTTCTTCTGTTGGGGGTACAGCAATGGTACATTCGTTCGACCTGATTGGTTCAATGCATCTCGATCGTATTCACGTTCACGTTATAATTCTCGGTTGAAAGCACGATATGGCGTGCATTCCACGACATGGCGTTCCTAACTTGATTAAAAAGTGGCGTACATAGGATAACACATGTCTTTGATCAAAGACAAAGCCTGGTTATGTATCTCCTCATTCACCTCGAAATCGGGATTCCTTGAACTGACCTGTATTCGATTTAAAATGTCTTCGGACATGTCATCCTTGTACTTGTTCCACAGTTCACGTGTGAAGCATGTCGAATTAGATACATGAAACGCCACGCCTCTTGTCCTACGCCCATAAAGTTTTACCAGTGGGACGACGCATCCAAGAGGTGCCTGCCTATGGATTTTCAATCCTGCGTAACTTTTAGTTCAAAATCTATTCAATATCAAAGATTTGGTTTGTATGGGCGGTGCCACGCCCCCTTGTCCAATCAGCTCCAATTGTAAATTCGAGCCATCCCTGGACCCACTGAAGCACACTCACAGAATTTCATCAACATCGGTTTAGCTGTTTTCGTGTTTTGCGAGACTAACACACAGCAATTCATTTTTATATGCATATAAGAAGAAGATATAGATTTAACATCGAACCATCAGTTTAAAATATAAATTGGTAATTGCATAAAATTTTATTTAACACTAATATTTAAGTTCATATGTGAAAATACAGAATATATAAAAAACCTAAACATTTGTTTTACAAACGATCGAGAGGAATAAAAGCCCAAAGAGGCATACAAATTCCCAAATAAGAAAATCAAAATAGCTTTCTCTAACCCTCCTGTATGCTACTATAAGCACATGCTAAGGAAGCTAACGATTATCCCGTAATACACGCAATACACATTTACTAAAGATTCGTTTCTTAGCTTAATTGCCCGAAAAGGACATGAGTGGTACAGAGTTTGTTGCAACTTTGCAGCCGGAAAAAAGGAAAATTTCAAAGTGCCTATTGATTCCTAGCTGTTGTTCATTCGTCATTTTCTTCATGGAAGAGCTTTGCTACGCGACTGGCTACTTGGCCAGAAGTTTGGTTGGTTTCGCCAACCCACAGAAATAATTGGGTGTTAAAGGAATATGTTCAAAACATTTGGAGAGTCTCGAAAAAGTGTTTTTCGAATTTTAAATAAATTAGATTTCGAACTAAATAAGTCGAATCTGCTTTTGTGTGGTGGATAGAGAGCGGCTGGCTTGATCGCGGTGGCTTAGTCGCTGATATTGGAGATATGGTTTCAAATCTCAGCCAACTTCACAACACCTAATAAAAAGATGATTTGTTTTTCAATTTGCGAGAGTATTAATTACCATGAAAAGCCTGTCTCCCGTTAGTTTGTGATAAAATATGACAAACACTCACAAGTTAATACGAGAAATACTTATTATTTATTATATTAGTGTGAGCCGCCTAGGATTTGATCCAGCTACTAGGACCTAGCACATATCCACTGATTCACGGCGGCTCAAAACTATGACTATGTAGGGGAGAGGGGGGTACATTCGTCTCTTTTTTTTAAGGCCTATATTTCAGAAGGTAATCAATATATTTAAAAACCGATTAGACTGTTACAATACCTCATTATTTAAAAATGTTATACTAAAATTTCTTTAAAAAGTTCCGTTTGTATTCTTTTTTTCATGATTAGTAAAAAAAGTCATTTCGCTGAATGTGCCCCCATGCCAGGGTAGCTTAGGCATTTGGCGGGGCACTTTCGGCATTCACACTTTGAAGTACCATAAGGTGATACAATATCTTGTTTAGACTAGATAAGACATGTTTTTGGTTACATAACACGTTTTTATTATATTTTGCATTAAAAAAAAAATTACACCTAATTCTGTTTTTACACGGTCTTTTTTACACGGTTTTGATTTAACACGGTTTGAAAACAAACAAATTAAAAATTTTTTTACACGATTTTATTCCATTTAGCACGATCCAAAATCTTTTGGGCTTACATTTTTTTTTTATATTTAATTTTTGCGAAATATGTTCATATCACAAATATAGGGGGATTCCCTTTTAGTGCATACAATCAAATTTATTTGTGACAGCAACTAGAATGTGTTAATATTTTCTGAACTATCCATGCAATCAGACGTGTTTGCTAAGGAATTTTTTATAGGCAAATTTGATTTTCCAACGTTACATTAAATTTAATTTTAACGCGGCTCATAACAGAGTTCACTGTTAAAAATGTAGATTCCGAACGAGCAAGAGAAAGTCCAAAATTATTCCAGCGATGATAGTGATTTTATACCCATTCGATGCAAGCGAATGCGAGTAACTGATGATGACAGCAATTAAATTTATGTTCCTGTATTTATGATTATCATAAAAATTTTTTTGAAATTTTTTTTACCTTAAAAATTGAATAACCTATTCTTTTTGTTAACAACATAGCTATTATACATAATTGTTTTTAGTTCCTGAACTTGTCATACATTTTTTTTACATTACTTTTAAGCTTAGAGTGCATATCTTTTTTTCTTTAATAACTATGCTTGTGTAAAAACACATTATATATGTGATTTAATAAAATAAACCTGAATTTTAAAAAATCCTTGTTTTTCACTAATTTCAATAGGTTTTAGAGATAAGGAACCAATCACCTATTTTGCATACGATCAATGTCTTTTTTTACACGGTTTTTTTTACACGGATTTTGCTGGAACCAATTACCGTGTAAAAACAGAATTAGGTGTATATTTATGAGCTTCAAAAAAAGGTAGTTATTGTCCAATTATTTTTTTAAATTATTTATTATATATGACGACCACAGAGCAAAAACGCGGTTTAAAATTTCAGTAATTAAGTAGTAGCGTATATGTGACACTAACACATGTTTGCATGAATGCTCGGTTGTTCCGGAGCTCGGAGCAACCGTCGGATTCGTCAGTATCGCTGCTGATGCCACAGATGACTACCAGATATCCAACTCTCACACTAGCGCTAAAAAATCACTAACACAATCACAAAATACACGATAGACTATTTCCATATCTGGTTACGGGTAGCCAGGTATTCGGTTCTTCTGATATCGGTATTCCATCAGTATTCGACCAAACTTATATTATTGAAACAATTTGATTGTTATTTCAGTTTGAATATATGTGCTGATATTTTTTGTGTACATTAAATATTTTATTTTGTTGCTTTTGTCGCGTGGGAACCAGGTACTCGAAAACATCTGTAGTCGATAGCCGTGTCGTGCAATTTATTTGTATGCCCTATCAATTGTAGGAGCGTCAGTTGCAAGATAAGAGCTATCCGCTGTATCGAATTCCCAACCCACTGCGAACAAATTTTAGAGGTTTGACAGTTTTTGGTCCGAAATGTAAACAAAGGAATTTTTGTGAATACAACTCTGTAAGGAATTACAAAAACAAAATACATTGCGAATCACACGTACGCTATCAGTGAGAGGGAGGTTTCAAAAAAAATGGAAATTTTTGTTCCCTGGACGGACAGTTGGACGTCTGGATATAGTCTGTGCTGATGCCAAGCAGAACAGACCAAGATTGGGATGTTATGCTTGTTCACATGTATGTCGGTACCACGTGCTAAAATCCGGTTTTGAGAAATTGCTATGCTACCAAAGAAAAATTCTTGATGCTTTGTCGTCTTGTCGAATTTTCGTTTTGCTGACGATAAATTGATAAATGACAATTTCCTATTAGCCAAAAAAATATATTTGCTTGCCTTTAATTTTTATCACTTTTAAACGCAATATGTAAATTTTTCGGAATTTTCGCTTTGTTTAATATTGGTTTATTTATTTTATTTGCATTGATATATTTTGATAAATCACTTTTTTTCGATTTTGCAGATACTTTTCGCCAAATATTTTTTCAGATCACATTTTTTTAAGATCACATTAAATACACATATAAATAAATAAAATTTTTGCAATATATGTATAGCCCTTTCATCTCCTAATTCTGCATCTAATTTGCCGCTGCCTTTCAGTCTTAAAGTTGCACACCCGACAGCAGCATTATTTGAGCTGTCCGTCCGTTTGTTTACATTCTTTTTACAAACTTGCCTGAGATCCTGCTTTGCTTTCTGTGCGAATTTTTCACCTGCTTGAAGGCATTCTATCCTTTGACTGCGGACGGCTAGACTTGCAGGTGTTTGGCAGGGTTCTTTATGATAAAAAGTCGCTTGTAGATTTTGTAAGAATAAAACGAGAACATCTTGTGGGAGAAATTGGTCTTGTGATCTTTAAAAAAATAAATTCGAAATTGAGGAAGGCTTTTATGAAAGGAATATGCAGCCGATTTTGAAATTTTAAATCGAAGCAAAAAATCTAATGGCAAAGATCAACATGGTCAATTGCAGGCGTGTCAGGGCTGGTCAATTGTTCGCTCAGTATAATGACAGTCCCAATAATTTTTAAGCGGGTTTCTTAGCACAAAACCTCTCTTTTTCGCCTCACGTACGCGCCAATTCTTGCAAAATTTACAGATTCCCTCACATTATTCATCTCTTTTCTGAGCGTAAAAAAACCTATCTGGGGTGAAATTCAATAAAAAGTACGAGACTGGGGTGAAATAGGACGCGACTGGGGGGAACTTTTCTTGCGCTCTTTCTTTGTCTGAGGTGGAAAAGCCTCTTTTAGGGATGCCAACTTTTATTCCTTCTGCTGTTCAATAAGCAAATTATAAAATAATAATAATAATTATAAAATATCTATGTGCGTATTATATTGCAGAAATTTGAGTGTGAAATGACAACATCATGCAGTTAGCAAAAACTGCAGAAATAAGTCAAATTAATTGATTTATAAGTATTATGAATTTGAAAAAGTTGTCATTCATAATGTTATTAATGCTTTATTTTTGAATTAGAAGCAGAGTTTATTTACATAACTTATGCAAGAGCAATTATTAGATTTCTTTGTATAATGTCTTAGAACTCTAAAATTTAATTTAGTCATTTCATTAAAAAGCTGAGTTATGTTTTTGGGTTTTATTAAAGTTATCCTTCAAGCAAAGCATTTATCTCGTGCCTAAAACTTAGAGAACTGATCTTATTTAAGCTTCTTACAAACGCTTGGCAACTCAGATCGAGAACGAACTCACCAGCATTTTCAGTCCGTTTCCCTCACTCCTACTTTCTATCACCTTCGGCTACAAGACGAAACAACAACACTGCAGTGGTGAACTCACAGCATATGCCTGAAACACAATTGCGACCACAACGCAGACCGCTGCGGTATTCCTCATTTTGGAACGAGTAGTCTTATGAGAACGTCAGGAATGGAACAGAACGGCCGACGACCATCGCAAAACGCAACGACCGACGATAGAACTGGTTCTAATTTCACGCTGCGTCCAATTTAGGGTTGCATTTTCCCAACAGCCGCAGTAATGATTTTATTATATTTCTTAACAGCTGCTTATAGGTTTTCTATTTTTAGAAATTTGAGAGACTTCCTCGTTCTGGTTAATTTTAAGCGACCAAAGGAAATGCGACACGTTGGTCAAGTGGACAAACGCTTGCCTGCTGAAACGGAAGACCCGAGTTCAAATCTCAGGCGAGGCACATAACATCTAATAGAATAGAGTACAATTATTTTTTTTTTATTATTATTTTTTGCATAACAGACCTGCCGAATCAGCATTGCTGCTACGGCCGTCATTTGGCCGACATGCCGTCCTAGGATATGCCTACAGATAAAAGATACAAATAAGTCAACGGCCGTGTGAGCGGGCTATGATTTGATAATTATACGCCGATTTAATATCAAGGAATGAAAAAGTTTTAGTTTTTATTAATGAAAAGATTTGACGCAGTACAAAAGGAAATTCAAAGAGCAAGTGAACAGAAATTTCTCAAAGTAATTTCTCACATCAGTAGTGATGTCAGATATGCATATTGCTATCATTTAGGCTCAACAGCCCGTTGGCCGAATTTTGTTTACAGTGGCGTTCAATTGTATAGAAATTGAACTGCCGACGACCGTTGATTGCAGTTTGTTTACTGCGGCAGGCCAAAAAAACGCATAGTTCTGCGAACGTGGTCGGTGTTGTGTTTCAGGCATAATGCGTGTGAACATAAAAAATGCAAATTCTCTGACCGAGCAAAAGAGTTGGACCTCTAGTCTACTCTATGGCATCAGCAGCGATACTGACGAATCCGACGGTTGCTCCGAGCTCCGGAACAACCGAGCATGCATGCAAACATGTGTTAGTGTCACATGTACGCTACTTTGCTGGGTTTTTCTGCTGTGAAATTTTTTTGCTGCGTTTTTGCGCTGTAAAATTTTAAGCCGCGTTTTTGTTCTGTGGTCGTCATATAATGTTTAAAGTGCTGAGATCGACCCTAATATTAATTTTGTGTAGTTACGGGAGGTTTAAGCCGGGTTCGAGGGTCTTGGAAGCTTCAACTCGATTTGGATTTTTAGTACCTGTGAAGTTATATTGACGAATGTGCACCATGCAAAAAAGACGACTCCACCCCGGTGACACTTTTTTTTCGTTTTATTTTTTTACTTCTAGTTTCAGCGCTTTATTTTTACATAAAACATTTTTATTTACAAAATAATTAGTGTTAAAGTAATACTAATACAATTTTGTTCGAAATACAGTGCACGCTCGATAACGTGAACTAATTAAAACCAAGGGAGTTCACGTTAACAAAAGTGTTCACGGTATCGAATGCCAAAAAAGTATAAAGTGAATACATATTCACACGTTTTAATTCACATTTCAGCATTAAAGCACTTACTGGCCAATTCTTATTTCGCATACGAATAAACCAACGATAAAGTGCTTTCTCCATTTTGGGCAGCTCTGAAGTACGCAAAGTTTTTCTTTTTCCAGGCCCAGAAAATGTGTTGTTCACGCTTTTTAAAATAATTTTTTCTTTCTTTTTAATGCCACAAATTGTTGATTTAGCAACATTGTATTTTTTCGCTAAGCACGTCACACTCGATCCTTTTTTTAAAAAATCGAGAATTTCAGCTTTTTCTTTCAACGTCAATCACACAGGATTCTTACAATTCATTTCAACTCTGCATAGATAAAAAGTAAGTCAAAACGCTCTATGCTATGCCAAAATTGTCAACTAAAAAGCACAACTCACTATTAGGGGAATCCCAAAATTCAGAATTATTTGTGCTCAATGCAAAAGGGGAATCCCCAGATTCAAAATTATTTGAGCACAATGCAAATCACATGCAAACATTGAATATTTTATTGTTCATGTTATAGAGCTTTCTCGCCTTGTTCACGTTTTGGAGTAGTCAATACAGAAAAAAATTTGTTCACGTTTTGGGGTGTTCACGCTTTGGAGTGTTCACGTTATCGAGCGTGCACTGTATTGATATAAATACAGCACAAACTTCTTACGTTACCGACCTGAATATTCGAGAATAAAGCGCGAAAACACAAAATCAAATGCAATCAGCTGTTCAGATAGAGATGGCAAACTTTGTGAGGGGTATTTATGTTAGTGATGGGTTAGTTTTTACTAATAAACAGTGATGTTCGGTGACTCCTTCATACCGAAATCGCCTTTGACGAATGTGCCCCAAGGACGAATGTACCCCCTCTCCCCTACATTAATGTCAAAAAATTATATCTTTAATGTCATAAGGAAATGTAGAAAAGCGAGTCGGGCTCGCGCACAGGGAGTTCCGTACCGCAAATACCCTCTAGCGATCGAATTTAAAATCTCCTTGCCCGCCTTCCTTTTGCATTGTTTTTGTGGTTTTCTGTTAACAGCAGCGCTTCTCCTAGCCCGTCTGTTCATACACTTTTCGTAATTTTTACCATTACTACCAAAACCCAATTGACCTTAAATTATAAAAAAATGTTTTTGGAATCCATTGACGTAGTCCTTTCTAACGATACCCGTCAAGATATAAACAATAATGTGGCAACTTTGTAAAATTATAAGTTTTGTTAGTTTTAAGACATGTGGCAACTAGAGGGCTGCCAGTGAAAAGAATTCATTCTGTGTGTAAAGTCAAAGCGACAAGTCGACATTTTGTGTTCGTATCTATTGAATAAAGAAAACTGCTAAAATAACAATATTTTTCTGAGGGTCATCTTAAATAGAAACAAGTAAGGAAGCATCAGTCGGGTTTCACCGACATATTACTCTGCCGAAATGATCGGTATATTTATTTTACTGCTCTCATGGTGGGCAGACCACACCCATTTTCTTGTATGGCATCTAGGACCTATATATCAACATGGGAACCAAATTTCATTCATTTAACCGTTGTGTCAACAGCTGTTGGGTTTTATCCACATCGACAGTAGATGTACCCGGGTACTTCATACGTTTTGTATGGCAGATAGTTGCTTTTGATATACAAATATTAACTACTACCTGGATTCTTGTAATTTTCTGGTTTTTTTTTTTTTTATTTCTTGGAAATATTGTCTAGTTAACAAAACTTTTATCATAATTTGGGAAAAAAAAAATTTGGTACCTAAATAATCCATTTTTACCAAAAATGGGAATTGCCAAAATCCATAAAAATTTAACAATTTCCAAATTCTTTTTTAATCCTTGTAATTTGATCCCTTTTTACCAAGAAAAATAATTAACATTGAATTTTCAAATTTTTACAAAATAATTAGTGTTAAAGTAATACTAATACAATTTTGTTCGAAATACAGTGCACGCTCGATAACGTGAACTAATTAAAACCAAGGGAGTTCACGTTAACAAAAGTGTTCACGGTATCGAATGCCAAAAAAGTATAAAGTGAATACATATTCACACGTTTTAATTCACATTTCAGCATTAAAGCACTTACTGGCCAATTCTTATTTCGCATACGAATAAACCAACGATAAAGTGCTTTCTCCATTTTGGGCAGCTCTGAAGTACGCAAAGTTTTTCTTTTTCCAGGCCCAGAAAATGTGTTGTTCACGCTTTTTAAAATAATTTTTTCTTTCTTTTTAATGCCACAAATTGTTGATTTAGCAACATTGTATTTTTTCGCTAAGCACGTCACACTCGATCCTTTTTTTAAAAAATCGAGAATTTCAGCTTTTTCTTTCAACGTCAATCACACAGGATTCTTACAATTCATTTCAACTCTGCATAGATAAAAAGTAAGTCAAAACGCTCTATGCTATGCCAAAATTGTCAACTAAAAAGCACAACTCACTATTAGGGGAATCCCAAAATTCAGAATTATTTGTGCTCAATGCAAAAGGGGAATCCCCAGATTCAAAATTATTTGAGCACAATGCAAATCACATGCAAACATTGAATATTTTATTGTTCATGTTATAGAGCTTTCTCGCCTTGTTCACGTTTTGGAGTAGTCAATACAGAAAAAAATTTGTTCACGTTTTGGGGTGTTCACGCTTTGGAGTGTTCACGTTATCGAGCGTGCACTGTATTGATATAAATACAGCACAAACTTCTTACGTTACCGACCTGAATATTCGAGAATAAAGCGCGAAAACACAAAATCAAATGCAATCAGCTGTTCAGATAGAGATGGCAAACTTTGTGAGGGGTATTTATGTTAGTGATGGGTTAGTTTTTACTAATAAACAGTGATGTTCGGTGACTCCTTCATACCGAAATCGCCTTTGACGAATGTGCCCCAAGGACGAATGTACCCCCTCTCCCCTACATTAATGTCAAAAAATTATATCTTTAATGTCATAAGGAAATGTAGAAAAGCGAGTCGGGCTCGCGCACAGGGAGTTCCGTACCGCAAATACCCTCTAGCGATCGAATTTAAAATCTCCTTGCCCGCCTTCCTTTTGCATTGTTTTTGTGGTTTTCTGTTAACAGCAGCGCTTCTCCTAGCCCGTCTGTTCATACACTTTTCGTAATTTTTACCATTACTACCAAAACCCAATTGACCTTAAATTATAAAAAAATGTTTTTGGAATCCATTGACGTAGTCCTTTCTAACGATACCCGTCAAGATATAAACAATAATGTGGCAACTTTGTAAAATTATAAGTTTTGTTAGTTTTAAGACATGTGGCAACTAGAGGGCTGCCAGTGAAAAGAATTCATTCTGTGTGTAAAGTCAAAGCGACAAGTCGACATTTTGTGTTCGTATCTATTGAATAAAGAAAACTGCTAAAATAACAATATTTTTCTGAGGGTCATCTTAAATAGAAACAAGTAAGGAAGCATCAGTCGGGTTTCACCGACATATTACTCTGCCGAAATGATCGGTATATTTATTTTACTGCTCTCATGGTGGGCAGACCACACCCATTTTCTTGTATGGCATCTAGGACCTATATATCAACATGGGAACCAAATTTCATTCATTTAAATTCGTAAATAGGCGATTGCGAGCCATTTAACCGAAAAATGTTTCCGCCTATATAGTGGGCGGACCCCGCCTACTTTTTCGTATTACGTAGATGACCGACCCCTGAATATCAAGTATTATTCTTTTCAATGAGTAATTAGACAAATTACAGCAATTTGATCGCAAAAACCCGAGGTAGTGGAACTTACAGGCTTATTATGGGCGTGTAAGTTAAGGTTGACTGTAACTCTGTACCAAATTTGGTCCAAATCGGACAACTCCTTCTTTCTCTCCTGCGCTCACAGACATCCAGACAGACAGACAGACAGACAGACAGACAGACAGACAGACAGACAGACGGACAGACGGATAACCGGAAATCAACACAGAAAGTGATCCTAAGTCAATTTCTATATACTTATGTCTATACCTAGGACGGCTCCTTTCATGCGTTACAATTTTCGCACAAAGTTTTTTTTTATTTTATTATTACATGGTAACTTATAATTAAAATTATTAGCTACATAAGAAAAAAAACAGCTATAGCAGCAATGGCCTTCAGCTGATCGTGTGTTATTAAACTCTAAGTATACTTATCAATAATAGTAAGTGTAATGGGAATACAAATTTAAGTAGAGCTGTTAATGATAATATTCAATATTTTGTTGGTAATAGTATATAGTTAAATAAGGTAATGCAACTTGGAATTTTTTAGGAACTGAATTATGGATTTAATATTGTCTTTGCTAGGGTTGGATATGGGAATTAGAGGGCTTAAGTTATTGAATATTTGTCTGCGTTGGTAACTGAAACGGGGGCAGTTAGTCAAAATATGTTCGATGGTTTTGTCTGTTTCGAAGTCGCAGAATTGGCATAAGTTTGATTCCGTACGTTCAATGAGGTATCCATGAGTTAGCCTTGTATGGCCTAACCTGAGACGAAAGAATTTTGTCATGTCAAATCTGGACAGCCCACTATCGTGGCTGAATTTAAGATAGTTTACTGTTATTAATTTGTTGGTACCAGTTAGATGTGAGGGGCCATTTGTGTGTTTGGTTCCTTGAGAAATGTGTGTTGAGAAATTTTTTGATATCTGTGGAATTTAGGTTGGAGTTAGTGATGACAGGAGCTGTAGATGCAAATTTGGCTGCATCGTCATCAAGTTCATTACCTGTTATATTAACATGGCTGGGAATCCATATGAGTAATATTCTAGGATACGTTTCTACAAGTATATTACGTATAAATGTGGGGTAATAATGGGTATTGTTTATGTTCGATATTGCGTGAATGGACGATAGTGAGTCGGTACAAATGGCGTATTTTCCTATTCTTGATTGTGCGAGTTTTGCTGCTTCGACGATAGCAATGATTTCAGCCGAGTAGACAGAGCTATATGATGGGAGGAGAGCTACTTTGATGACATTTGTATCTGTTGTGATACCGTAACCTATACTATCGCCGTGCTTTGAGCCATCAGTGTATAAGAAGGAGTAATCGCTGAGACTTTCTCTGATGTGAAGAAATTTAGCGCGGTATATGATGGGAGCGGTGGTTGATTTATTGTGGCAGCAGAGCGACGTATTTAGCGCGAGTGGGTTAAGTAACCATGGTGGGGTTTTACTGTCTAGAGGATTGATTGGATGATAGGGAATGTCTAGTTCCTTGCAAAGAGATATCGATCTATCTATCACTGACTTGTTTCTGGGGTTATTATTAGATATGGGTAAGGAGTGTATAAATTTCGAATATGGAGTGTCATGGCAGTGGATAAAGCAATTGAATAGTTTTGATGTCAAAAGATCTCTTTGATCTTCAATGCTTTTAATATTATCTTCAAATAAAATGTTATTAATTGGTGTGGTACGAAATGCTCCAAAAGCAGTTCTGAAAGCTGAGTTGTAAATGGTTTTCAACTTGTTTAGCAGCGATTTAGGAGCGTAACCGTATAAGAAAAGTCCGTAGTTCATTTTCGATATTATTGTTGATTTAATGACGGAAATGATAGAGTATGTGCTACAATTGAATTTACTGCTTGAAAGACACTTAATGATATTGAGCCTGCTTGAAAGCGATGAGACTAGGTGTTTAATGTGATCTTGCCATCTATATCTGTCATTTAAAATTACTCCTAGTACTCTCAATTGATTAACTGCTGCAATAGGGACATCGTTAGATTGTACATTGCAAACGCATGCTCTTTTGCGGCAAATATGTATTTGTTTGCATTTGGAGATTGATAATTGGGCCCCAGAGTGCTCACACCAGGTTTGAATATCTCTTATTACATTTCCCAAGTTAATATTTAAATTTTTTTCTTTTTCGCACAAAGTTATTATACCCTATTACCATAGGTGTAGGGTATAAAAATAGAAAAAGTAATATTTCGAAAATACCCGCAGCATTCAAGTAACGCGTGATTAAAAACCCAGTAGCGCTTTCAAATTTTACATACATACATACAAAATTAGTCAGTACAACCCGGGTTACAACCTCACCCTCCGGCCTCTCTCCAGGCGCCCCTGCTACGCGCGCGTCTTCTTCAGTCGGAAATTCCAAGCTTTGCCAGTGCCTCCTCCACTTGGTCTTTCCATCGTAGGCATGGCCTCCCTCGCCGTCTCTGTCCTCTAACTGCCGTCGTCTCGAATACCTTCTTCACTGGAGCTGCTTCGTCCATATGCATGACATGGCCCAGCCAGTGAAGCCGCTTGGTGGTGATGCGACTGACTATGTCAATATCGGCGTAGAGCTCGTACAGTTCGTTGTTCGTTCGGATGGAGTCGTCGCCAACGCGGATCGGGCCGAAGATCTTGCGGAGCACCTTTCTCTCGAACACTCCAAGTTAAGCTGCATCAGTTTGCGAGATCACCCATGCTTCAGCGCCATAAAATAATACGGGGATGATGAGCGTCTTATAGAGCGTCAGTTTCGTCGGTCGAGAGAGGACTCTACTTCTCAATTGCTTACCGAGTCCATAGTAGCACCTATTGGCAAGAGATATTCTCCGCTTTATCTCCAAACTGACATCATTATTGGTGGTAATGTGCGGTGGCAAGATATGTAAACTCCTTGACAGCTTCGAAGGTATAGTTTCCAGTTGCCAAATGGGAGTCACGGCGCAGAGCCTCCCTGCCAGAAAACATATGCTTCGTCTTGCCCTCGTTGACCGCCAGACCCACTTTGGCTGATTCTCTTTCGATAGCTGAGAAAGCAGCGGTAACATATCGCTTCGTCTGGCCGACGATATCAATATCATAGGCGTACGCAAGGAGCTGGACACTTTTGTAGAAAATAGTGCCATCGCGCTGCACACCGGCTTTCCGTAGCACGCTCTCCATCAGGAAGTTGAAGAGGTCGCAGGATAGAGGATCGCCTTGTCTGAAGCCTCTCACGGTATCGAAAGGATCGGAAAGTTCCTTTCCTATCTTACTCAGCGTCATCCTGCACAGCCTCACCAGCTTAGCAGGGATACCGAGGTCAGACATTGCGGCGTACAGATGATTCCTTATCGGGCTATCGAAGGCAGCCTTAAAATCGACGAAGAGATGGTGGGTGTTCATATTATATTCGTGGGTCTTCTCCAGGATTTGGCGTAGTGTGTAGATCTGGTCGATGGTGGATTTGCCAGGTCTAAAGCCGCACTGATAAGGTCTGGTCCAGTCAGTTCCTTGGCGAAAGGCTTCAATCTTTCACACAGTACGCTCCACAGGACCTTGTATGCGATGGCAATGCGGCTAATACCCCGGTAGTTTGAGCTAATCGTCGGGACGCCTTTCTTTAACACAGGACAGAGCACACCAAGATTCCAATCGTTGGGCATACTTTCATCTAGCCATATATTGCAGAGAAGCTGGTGCATGCGCCCTACCAGCTCGTCGCCGCCAGTATTGAATAGCTCTGTAGGCAGGCCGTCAGCACCCGCAGCTTTTTATAAGCTTTATATTAACTTCACTTTCTGTCGGTATGTCCGCGGTATGTCCGCGGTATGTCGTCAAATCTAGTAATCAATTTTTCACCCACTTCCCGACTACTTAGAGATCTGAAACTTTGCATACATGCCTAATCTAGAGCCCAATACACGAATCAATAAATTTTATGGGCGTAGGACGAGGGGCGTGGCACTTTTTTATAAACTTCAGATTTGTGTATAACTTTAGAACTACAAATCACACATCAATGAAACTCGGTAGGAACTTACTAAATATCCATATCCTTCTACTGAGAAAATAAGGGGGGCACTGGATAAGGGGGCGTGGCACCCCCCATACAAACAAAATTTTTGATCTCGATTAGCTTTGGAACTAAAGGTCGTGCAGCATTGAAATTTCGTATGCAATCGCCTTCTGGATGTGTCGTCCCACTGGTAAAATTTTATGGGCGTAGGATAAGGGGACGTGGCACCCCCCATACAAACAAAATTTTTGATCTCGATTTGCTTTGGAACTAAAGGTCGTGCAGCATTGAAATTTCGTATGCAGTCGCCTCTTGGATGTGTCGTCCCACTGGTAAAATTTTATGGGCGTAGGATAAGGGGACGTGGCACCCCCCATACAAACAAAATTTTTGATCTCGATTAGCTTTGGAACTAAAGGTCGTGCAGCATTGATATTTCGTATGCAGTCGCCTCTTGGATGTGTCGTCCCACTGGTAAAATTTTATGGGCGTAGGACAAGGGGCGTGGCACTTTTCAAGCAACTACACACTTGGGCTTCAGTTTATAATTATAGGTACACCACACATGAACGAAAAACGATAGGAACTTACTTGCCGCGCCCTGCTGGCTAAATAGCAACAACTCACCGCGTCACAAATATGCCACGAATATTAGGGTCGATCACTGCCGTATTATTTGTTAAATTGAGGATATGACATATGACGATAGGAAACACTGTGAATACCCTAAATATTGTGTACTGCTCTGCAAGTTTAAAATTCTTTTGCGAAAAATTTCAGAGCTCTAAAATTGAATTTATGGAAGACTAAAAAGTAGAAAATAAAATTATATAAAAAAAACCTTTTAAAAATAAGCTTTAATGTACTAAAAAGTAGAAAATAAGTTGTTTCCAAGTCACCTGTATCTTACTATTAATAAAAGCTTGTGCGCTCAATATCCATATTCAAAATATCTTTCATTACTAGAATCTATTTGCAAAAAATTATTTAAATAAAATATTGTGGTAACTGTTTGACAAATATTGAACACATGAGCACCCCAAGCTTTTAGGGATAGTAAGATACAGGTGACTTGGAAACAACTTATTTTCTACTTTTTAGTACATTAAAGCTTATTTTTGAAAGGTTTTTTTTTATATAATTTTATTTATTCTTCAGTCGCTGGATTGCGACCTTTGCCTCGTTAAAGCTAGGCAGTATGTCATCGATTTCAAATTTTAGGTTAAGAAATGGAGTGCTTGGATGGAATCATGGCGAGAAGTCAGTTTTTTCACATTTTTAGCTATATATTTATAACCCGTTGAGCTAAAATTTCAATGAAATTATTTTTGTAATCTATCGCCGTAGCCCTTTTTAACGGTACCCCACACGATGCGTTTTAAAATTTTTGGCCGACCCAACCCATTAAAAACTTAAAAAAAATATTCCAAAAAATATTTCTTAACTTTTTATAATGAAAATATGTTAACGTTGTAAAGACCTAACATCATGCTAAATTTCATGTTTCTGCGTTGAAGGTCTGCTTATAAACACACTCCCGAAAACCCGATAACAAAAGTGGCCTTATAAGTGTTTCTATTCTTTCCTTTAGGGGAACGGAACCCTAAAAAACAAAGCAAATGCTTTCAATGCGAACATTCATTGGGAACCCTATATTTATAAAGAAAATACATATATAAATTTTAGTCACGGAAAAAGCTAACAAGAATTTAGGTACATTTCTTGAAAGACGGTTTTTGCCAACACTGTTCCTGTAAAAGACGGCAAGATAGAAGCAGCGAGTAAAAGCAGTTGTAAGCTTAAAATCAGTGATAACAGCTTCAAAGCAGCAACGAAAACAACATGCCACAAATCAGAACAACATTATTAGCAACATAAAAAAACTCAGCTCATGAACTCAACATGCTGCTTTAGTATGTAAGTATATGCATGTAAGTATATAGCTGCAGCAATTTCATCTGCTCGCCGCACTTAAACGTCGGCAACCACTTTTGTAGCACTCTTGAGTGTTTCCTCGTGTCGTTGTTGTTGTGGTGATGTTGTTGATGTTGTTGTTGTTGCAAAACAATCACTTCATTTGCTCCACAAGAGCACTTTAACACTAGCTTTAACGCATCTTAATGTCAATGTTGTTGCTGCTTTTGTTGTTACTGCCTGACTTTTCTCTTATACGAGTATGCAAAAATAATTAATGGATGGCAATTGATATTTAATACACATACAAGTATATAGGCATAGATATCTTAAAGCAATTATAAGCTGGCATTGAGTGCGTGAGTAAAAAAAGGTTAATAGACCAAAAATGTGAAAAAGCAGAAAGAGGCAGAGATGACGCTTTACGGACACGAAGCTTCTCTGGAATATATGTATCTGTGATCACAAACCATAACCGTCTAAGTCGAGTTAGGACAAAATTGTTCAGCGTGTTCAGCGTTTCTTAATCTATATGCTATCAAATTTTCATGTTTGTATCTTCTTTAGGACTGCAACTATCCTAATAGCTTTTACATGTACTCCCGTGAGAATTTGAAACTTTAAACTGCTCTCCTGAAAAACTGTAAAAACAGACTTAGGCGATTTTGACTTGTGACCACAGATATATGCATACGAGACCTGTAAAATAGTCAAATCAAAATCGATTTATAAATCAACTGAGTTAAAGTTTTGATTTAAATAAAATTATATAAAAAAAACTTTTTAAAAGTAAGCTTTAATTTATTTAATGTACTAAAAAGTAGAAAATAAATTGGTTCCAAGTCACCTGTATCTTACTATTAATAAAAGCTTGGGGGGGCTCATGTGTTCAATATTTGTCAACCAGTTACCACAATATTTTATTTAAATAATTTTTTGCAAATAGATTCTAGTAATGAAAGATATTTTGAATATGGATATTGAGCGCACAAGCTTTTATTAATAGTAAGATACAGGTGACTTGGAAAGAATTTATTTTCTACTTTTTAGTACATTAAATAAATTAAAGCTTATTTTTAAAAAGTTTATTTTTATATAATTTTATTTTCTACTTTTTAGTCTTCCATAAATTCAATTTTAGAGCTCTGAAATTTTTCGCAAAAAGAATTTAAAACTAGAGCAGTTTAAATTAGAGCAGTACACAATATTTAGGGTATTCACAGTGTTTCCTATCGTCATATGTCATATCCTTAATTTAACAAATAATACGGCTGTGATCGACCCTAATATTCGTGGCATATTTGTGACGCGATGAGTTGTTGTTGTTTTGCCTGCAAGGCGCGGCGAGTAAGTTCTTATCGTTTTTCATTGATGTGTGGTGTACCTATAATTATAAACTGAATCCCAAGTGTGTAGTTGCTTGAAAAGTGCCACGTCCCCTGTCCTACGCCCATAAAATTTTACCAGTGGGACGAAGCATCCAAGAGGGGCCTGTATACGGAATTTCAATGCTGCACGACCTTTAGTTCCAAAGCTATTCTATATAAACGATTTTGTTTGTATGGGCGGTGCCACGCCCCCTTATCCAGTGTCCGCCTTATTCTCAGTAGAAGGATATGGATATGTAGTAAGTTCCTACCGAGTTTCATTGATGTGTGATGTGTAGTTCTAAAGTTATACACAAATCTGGAATTGGTAAAGAAGTGCCACGCCCCTTATCCTACGCCCATAAAATTTATTGATTCATGCATTGGGCTCGTGTTTAGGCATGTATGCAAAGTTTCAGATCTCTAAGTAGTCGGGAAGTGGGTGAAAAATTGATTACTAGATTTGACGACATACCACTGACTGACATACCGTGGACAGAAAGTGAAGTTAAAATAAAGCTTATAATAAAATCAACTCCACCAATCGATTTAATATTTCTGATTTTACAATCAGGCACCAGCAATCACAGTGATTCGAATCAAAAGACTTGAATCAGTGATTTGCCCTTGTCTGATTCAAATCACAAATCACAAAAGTTAATTGGGACTTAAAATCAAAAGGCACCAATCGATTGGCCGCTGTGCGGATTTAACTCCTTCGTGGTACAATCACCGCATTGAGTAAGCTATACAGAGCTGCATTTTTCTGTATTAGAAGGAAAGGTGTGGATTTGAGTAGCAGGTATAAGATGCTACAAAAGAGTATACACAAGAAATAAATAACAATTTATGTTTTTTATTCTTTCAAAATATATGAATGTATAGGAGGGAGGAGTATGTGTATATAAATACTTTACTTTGTTCTTTTGTTGAAACCATCAAATTTTAACTTGAAATTTTTAATAATTGGCTGTGGAAAACAATTCTTCCGTGTAAAGTACCGAAATGCCTTTTAAAATTTTTTAGTTTCTGTGCTGAACCTTTTTATATTATAAGCTTTATATTAACTTCACTTTGCGCGGTATGTCAGCGGTATGTCAGCGGTGTGTCAGCGGTATGTCAGCGGTATGTCAGCGGTATGTTTGTCGTCAAATCTAGTAATCAATTTTTCACCCACTACCCGACTACTTAGAGATCTGAAACTTTGCATACATGCGTAAACACCAAGACAATGCATGAATCAATATGGGCGTAGGATAAGGGGCGTGTCACTTTTTTATCAACTCCAGATTTGTGTATAACTTTAGAACTACACATCACACATCAATGAAACTCGGTAGGAACTTACTACATATCCATATCCTTCTACTGAGAAAATAAGACAGGCACTGGATAAGGGGGCGTGGCACCCCCATACAAACAAAATTTTTGATCTCGATTAGCTTTGGAACTAAAGGTCGTGCAGCATTGAAATTTCGTATGCAGTCGCCTCTTGGATGTGTCGTCCCACTGGTAAAATTTATTGATTCATGCATTGGGCTCGTGTTTAGGCATGTATGCAAAGTTTCAGATCTCTAAGTAGTCGGGAAGTGGGTGAAAAATTTATTACTAGATTTGACGACATACCACTGACTGACATACCGCGGACAGAAAGTGAAGTTAAAATAAAGCTTATAATAAAATCAACTCCACCAATCGATTTAATATTTCTGATTTTACAATCAGGCACCAGCAATCACAGTGATTCGAATCAAAAGACTTGAATCAGTGATTTGCCCTTGTCTGATTCAAATCACAAATCACAAAAGTTGATTGGGACTTAAAATCAAAAGGCACCAATCGATTGGCCGCTGTGCGGATTTAACTCCTTCGTGGTGCAATCACCGCATTGAGTAAGCTATACAGAGCTGCATTTTTCTGTATTAGAAGGAAAGGTGTAGATTTGAGTAGCAGCCCTACCGGCAACTCAACTAACTTTTAGTGCACTATAAGCAAACTACTTCGCAACCATAGCTGACTATTCTTCGACTACTTTCAGTGGAAATGACTGACTTTTTTAACATTGCGATGTCCTAGGCAGTAGTCAGTCCCGATTACCCTTCGATGACTTTTCAACTAACTTAAAGTCGGTTACTTTGAAGTTAGCTAAAAGTTAGTTGTTTAGAAGTTAGCTAAAAGTTAGCTAATTTTTTTTAGTTATAGCTAACTAATTTCATATGAAGCTATTCAACTAAACTAGTATGCTGTAAAATCGTTGCCTGTTTAAGATAATATATCATCATATTTCCATAATTTGGCAAAAAATATTTGGTTTTTGATAAATGCTTCCATTTCCTTCTGAGCAACTGATTGAAATTTTCCAATGCAAAAGTTTTTTGACAAATATATAAAACAAAAAGGAAAGAAAACAAACAGCTTGCTTTGATTTTTCAATTTCAATTTCACAATGCACATAAATAAATAAATGAAAAATATTCAAAAAACGCAAATAGCAAAAAAGAAGAAAGCAAACAGCTCGCTTTGATTTTGGGGCAGTTCTGCACTACATTGTAGTTAGCTTATAGTTAGGTCATAAAAGTTAGCTATAAGTGTGTTATTTTTGTAGTCGACTACTGAAAAGTCAACTATAAGTGCGTTATTTTCGTAGTCGACTACTGAATTGCTTATAGGGAGGTATAAGATGCTACAAAAGAGTATACACAAGAAATAAATAACAATTTATGTTTTTTATTCTTTCAAAATATATGAATGTATAGGAGGGAGGAGTATGTGTATATAAATACTTTACTTTGTTCTTTTGTTGAAACCATCAAATTTTAACTTGAAATTTTTAATAATTGGCTGTGGAAAACAATTCTTCCGTGTAAAGTACCGAAATGCCTTTTAAAATTTTTTAGTTTCTGTGCTGAACCTTTATATTATAAGCTTTATATTAACTTCACTTTGCGCGGTATGTCAGCGGTATGTCAGCGGTGTGTCAGCGGTATGTCAGCGGTATGTCAGCGGTATGTCAGCGGTATGTTTGTCGTCAAATCTAGTAATCAATTTATCACCCACTACCCGACTACTTAGAGATCTGAAACTTTGCATACATGCGTAAACACCAAGACAATGCATGAATCAATATGGGCGTAGGATAAGGGGCGTGTCACTTTTTTATCAACTCCAGATTTGTGTATAACTTTAGAACTACACATCACACATCAATGAAACTCGGTAGGAACTTACTACATATCCATATGCTTCTACTGAGAAAATAAGACAGGCACTGGATAAGGGGGCGTGGCACCCCCATACAAACAAAATTTTTGATCTCGATTAGCTTTGGAACTAAAGGTCGTGCAGCATTGAAATTTCGTATGCAGTCGCCTCTTGGATGTGTCGTCCCACTGGTAAAATTTTATGGGCGGAGGATAAGGGGCGTGGCACTTTTTTATCAACTCCAGATTTGTGTATAACTAGAACTACACATCACACATCAATGAAACTCGGTAGGAACTTACTACATATCCATATGCTTCTACTGAGAAAATAAGACGGGCACTGGATAAGGGGGCGTGGCACCCCCCATACAAACAAAATTTTTGATCTCGATTAGCTTTGGAACTAAAGGTCGTGCAGCATTGAAATTCCGTATACATGCCCCTCTTGGATGCTTCGTCCCACTGGTAAAATTTTATGGGCGTAGGACAGGGGGCGTGGCACTTTTCAAGCAACTACACACTTGGGCTTTAGTTTATAATTATAGGTACACCACACCTCAATGAAAAGCGATAGGAACTTACTCGCCGCGCCTTGCAAGCAAAACAACAACAACTCATCGCGCCACAAATATGCCACGAATATTAGGGTCGATCACAGCCGTATTATTTGTTAAATTGGGGATATGACATATGACGATAGGAAACACTGTGAATACCCTAAATATTGTGTACTGCTCTGCAAGTTTTAAATTCTTTTTGCGAAAAATTTCAGAGCTCTAAAATTGAATTTATGGAAGACTAAAAAGAAGAAAATAAAATTATATAAAAAAAAACTTTTTAAAAATAAGCTTTAATTTATTTAATGTACTAAAAAGTAGAAAATAAATTGTTTCCAAGTCACCTGTATCTTACTATTAATAAAAGCTTGTGCGCTCAATATCCATATTCAAAATATCTTTCATTACTAGAATCTATTTGCAAAAAATTATTTAAATAAAATATTGTGGTAACTGGTTGACAAATATTGAACACATGAGCGCCCCAAGCTTTTATTAATAGTAAGATACAGGTGACTTGCAAACAATTTATTTTCTACTTGTTAGTACATTAAATAAATTAAAGCTTATTTTTAAAAAGTTTTTTTTTATATAATTTTTTTCTAAAAAAACTTTAAAATTATAATTTTGCTATAAAAACGTACACAGTTGTGCGAGTCACTCACAAACGGTTTGCTTACAAGCGAAGATCGCTCTAAGGTGGGAAATTATATCTGCGTTCATACACTCTTATGAGCACTAACTGTTGATAAACTCGTTCACTCTTATTGTGCACTAATAATCTTAATCGCCGATCATGACATTAACGAATCATTATTATAATCACAACCATAAAAGCATTTGTGAGGTTGAAAAGCCCTTAAAAACAGTTTCAACACGATCTTGGAAACGCAGAGTTCAAACGGGCCAAGCCTAAAGAAGGTACATATAATACTAATGAAACCCCCACTACGAAGCCACTTGCCAAACGTGCAAGGCATGGAAGTAGGTATTTATAAAAAACGCTCAAAATGAAAACAACGTGCAGCCAATTACTCCCAGTAAAGATCACAAGATCACACAAGAACAGCAGATGGACTTCAAAGAACTTTAAGCTGGGATTAAATAATGTTCATGCTTACCCAGTTGCAGCAGATAGGAACACGTGCAGCACTTAAACAGCTTTCTGAACATGGAATACTTTAACAAATTAGCGATAATCGCTTGCTAAATGAGCGCAATGGAGCGAAAGCTCCTTTTTAAAACGCCGCGACCAGGGAACGACATTACCACCTTATCTGGCGCAACTGGATTTTAGCTTGATAAAGCCGAAAGACGTACATCAGCATAAGAATTTAATTGAATTTGATTTAAGCAGATAAGACAGTTTCCTAAAAACTTGATAAATTTTGTTTATGTACCACTCTTATGGCGGAGGTATGCGAAAAGAATGCGTTCTACGTATAGGTACAAGTACATATATATATTCAGTCCAATTTATAGCCATTTTCTCGAAAAAACCACGGAAGTGGGACTTACAGGCCCATTTTGGGCGTGTCCTTCTACCGAGTTGGACATATCGGAACTTAAACTAAGTGAAAGTTACAAATTTTAAAGTGTACCAAATTTGGTTCAAATCCGACGACCACTTTCTTTCTCTCCTGCGATTACAGACAGACGGTCAGACGGACAACCGGAAATCAAGACAGAAGGGATTCTGATCATTTCTATATACTTATGTCTATACTTTAGATGGCTTTAATGCGTTACAATTTTCACACAAAGTTTCTAACAGCGTTACTGCCATTTCAATATTCAATTAACCAATCATAAATTGATACATACATTGAATTGTGACTTTTGTGCCTCTTGCCAGAATGCAAGAAATGCATGCAAGGAACAGCTGATTCCGGTGCCGATTTCGAAAGAAATCTCATTAAAGCATACGAAAAGATAGAGACGAATCAAAGTATAATTAAATTAAGTAGCTCAATTTTTTAACTCAATTCATTTCCAAGAATTTTAAAAATGGTCAAATCAAACGCAAAATGTATTTTCCACATGCATTTTTTAACACCATAACATCATTATTTGGTGAGTACGTATTTCCGTACGGTCTCTCTGGCAGTTTCGTTAAACAAGGCGTCATCTTTTTTCTCAAGCTTCTTGCAATTGTGCAGCATATGCTGCTTAGCGTAGAGTGTGTTACTCAGTCTTACGGCCTTATTATGTAAAACGCAACGCTCCGCGTTCAGCTTGAATTTGGCATAATATTCATGTTTTATAAAACGCGACGCAAAAACAAGTGAACGCTCGGTTTGAGTTACGTCGTCACGTAAAGAAAATCGGTATTTTGTAAAACGCAAACGCGGCTGACTCGCTCACATGAACTGTCAATCGTTTACTTGGATTTATGCACGCGTTTGATTTTTGAAACGCATAATTTTATGAAATTTCGAGTGAAAATTGATTTGTGGTAATCTTTAGAAGCAAATCATACGTATTACAATACTTTTTAAAGCCATGCGTACAAAAAAAAGAAAATACTAGCATCGCGGTTAAGGATCGAACTCGCAACCTCTCGCTTGCTAGTCAAACACTTAAGTCACTAGGCCAGGAGGCCAGGAGTAGCCAACCCGCGGCCCGCCTGGAATATTTTTTCAGGCCAATCTTCCCGCCATTTCCTCTAATTTTCCATATATGCGGCCCGCGAGATCATTTGGGTTGCCGACCCTGCACTAGGCTATGAAAGTAGGAAAAACGGCCCAGAAATATTGTGTATATGTATATCGTTTGGTTGTAAAAAGCCAACTTTTTCGTAAGAACTCAAGACAACGAACGCAATTACGTAACGTTTTATAAAATACCGAATTTAAACGTAAACGTTCGCGTTACGTTCGGTCCCGGCATTTTACATAATAAGGCTGTTAATCTCAGTGTTCTCGCTCTTCTTCCTTACCTAATAAATACCTCCCACACACACAGACATACCCGACAAATGCCTTCCACGCATGTAGCTTTGCGTCTGAATGCATGCGTAAAGTATACGGCTGGTTTCTCACACGGCGTCCCATCCATGACTGATTGATTCATGGCCACAAAATGCTCCGATTCGCTGGGACGACAGAAGAGTTCGCATTCGTTGTGGTCCCGCTCGTAGCCGAACCAATTGTAGAACTTGCCTTTGTAGGCTATTGGATTGAAGGCGGCGCATTGCTCATCGCGCAACTCCTTATTGCTAGCCTTGCACTTCTCATCCTTACAGAGGCGATAACGCTGCTTAATGCCAAAGCAGCCGCTGAGCTGGTCCAAGTCCGCCGGATAGAAGGCGGTGTCAATTGGCTCGGAACTTGTGTCATTTACAACTCTGCGACAGAAAAAAGCTGAGAGATTTTCAGAGATTTTCTTTTAAGAAAGCTTTCAACTATATAAATATAAAGTTTAAAATTAGAACCTGAAAGCTGAGAAATTCCGAACTAAAACTTGCGCTTCAAGCTTGCATGCACTATCCTTTCGTCTCTTCAGACTGTAATTCAAGTCAGAGTCTACGTAAGTTGCTTAAGGCAAACCTATCGGAAACAAAAATCATATTCTGGAGGAACAAAAATCTAAAATATCTGGTCTGTATTTGTACATTTTACTTTGAAGAAATAAGTAGAATGATGATCAATAATAATAATAGTTAATACTTGATTAGCGCAACAGCCTGTGCTTATAATATTTTGCACAAATTATCGGGACCTACAAATAACCGTATCCGAACAGGTTGAGAAGCTTTTCATGGCAAAGAATACTCTAGGAGTATTTACAATTCACCGCGAGAAGTGACGCCACGCAAAGAAACAGTTTGAACAACGAATTATCTTTTTTAATTAGATGGTATGAGACCGGACCCAGGCCACCCGTATTAGCGACCAAGCACTTGTCCACTGAGCCACCGCGGTGAATGATGATCAAGCCATGGGTTAAAAAAGCTAATATTGAAATATGGAATTGATGTTAAGTAAATATATGAACGTCGGAATTTAAGAATGGTAACGCACTTAGCCATGAGGCAGCCGACCTCTGGTGCGAGTGACTTCGAAGAAGATTGTTTAAATTCTTATATTTTTAAATAGGCCTTAATTCACGTTGACTTTTCCGATAAGATTTAGAGATAAACATTAGAATTGAAAGACATTTGCATGCAAATGCATTATCCAGCTCTGATAGATCTTTGTACTTCCTGCTAGACTTCTAATAAAAGCTGTGCAACTGTTTGTGTGTAATTAATTATGTACATATGTATATCTGTCTGACCTAATGGACTCACCTTTGAATGCACTGCCTTCGCTTGATTTGAATACAAGAATTGGCACACTTGCTCCATTTCTCCCACCTGCCCCAAGCGAAAGTAATGCCTACGCGTCTCACAATGTATATATTACGTTGACGTGATGTCCTGTTACTGTCACCCCCATCGGTGTAATCATTGTAGTCTTCATCATTATCATTATCGGCTGCATCGACTTTTTCAAACTTCTTGTCACTGCTTCCAGCTGCTATTGCCGTATATCCTGAAGCATTATGTGAGCTCAAAACCACTGTCGGTGTACTTTCAGCGGCCAACGTAAATTTAAGTACCAAGTGTAACAGCACAAAGCTGTAATAAAAGATGGTGTAATGTAAGGAAAGTTTCTTCTAATAAATACGGTCTTAGGCATATACATAACTTCTTTTGTCAAATTTATACAAATTGTACTGCCCCAAAGACATCAAAAATTTTTAAAAACCGCTAAATTTGCACACACAAAAACGAAGTCGTTCAAATTTAATTCATTTATTTTGATTTTTAATCACAGAGGTTAATGAAAGTTGAGAACAACGTCAAAAGCAATGCTATATTTACCAAAATTTTCTTGAAAGTTTTCTTCTATGAAAAATTTTTCGTTCACTACACCAACTGAATCATATTTTTAAATGCATTTAACCCTCCATTTAACCGGCCAATTTTTGTTTTTGATGAAAAAATTACCATATACTAATTAATATGTGAGAAACAAGAATATGAAGTCAGATTTAAAAAAAAATCAATAGGTATCCCTCCAGGTGCAAAAAGGTGTACCCCGCCTTTAGGCGGGCTTGCCTGTTACAGCGTAAAAAAATGATGATTAGTCCATAGTAAGTTTTATTTAAAAAAAAGTTTTACTTCAAAACATTTGATATAAAAAGGTCATAAATATAAGTTATATTATCATATATGATATAAAAAATGTATGGTTTAGCGAATATCAGCTGGGGGCGCATAAGTTCGCCTATAAGCAGTCCTCATTTTACGACTTGTAGTTGGTGATATACGCACTGTTTTATTTTTTCATTCGATAATGAGCATAACACATAAGTAATTTCTATTCGGAAATCAGGCAATTTCAAATCATGTCTGCACTTAGGGTCTGAATCGTGAATGCGATGATAGAGTAAGTACGCATTTACGACAGTCATGTCCTGTATGTGATAAAATAAGCGCAATGTAAATTTTTTTAGTCTTCAGACGAATGTGACAGCGCCCTAATAAGCCATTATATCACGGCCAACCATATGAAAGCTATACTCTTTCACAATTTTTGGGAAGTCGATTTCTACGTATTATTTTTGTTTTCTATCAAAACAGTGGCGTTTAGTCCTTGAGCGGTGGCAGCGAAAGTGCGAGATGGGTAAACACCAGCATAAGTATCTTTCCACAGTATAGAGGATATGTTAACAGCAATAACATTGCTCAGAAATTCTTCTGAATATCCCCGTCCTTAATTTTTTACATCAATGTCCTTCAAAAGATTACAATTCGAAATTAGACGGAATAGTAGATTCATTGTATATTTCTGGTAATTATGATCACGCCCTTTTCTTTCATTGGGGCCTTTTCTTTTATTATCCATTTGACCTATTGTTGTGCTGCCCGGCTGTTTGACTTACATAAATGTGAGTAGATGCTGTGTGAGTGTGCTTCCTTTACGGTACTTAATATTTATGGAGGATGAGAGAAGGTCAATGCCGTCAATGCCACTAGAACTTGTTAAATGCCGTATATAATTATCTAGTTGTGCAAAAGCTTCATTGGATATTTGAATATCAGGATCTATAATGCTGTCATCGCTGTCTAAATTATCCTAGCTTACACTATTATCATCTGCAGAACCATCATTATCTATTACATATTCAATCAATTTTTGAGTAGCTTCTTCGCTCATAAGCGATAAATTGAAACGTTTACGATTAGTTTCCGTGTTCACAACTATGAAACAATCATTTCGAATTGCCCTAGAAATTATTATAGAGATAAAATATATAAAATTATTTATGAGTAAAATTTGCATACTTGGAAAGAAAGAATATTTTTTTACCGGCAACTCAGCCTTTAGACGGGGTGCACATTTAGCTTATCAGAAGCTTATTTTTTTGGGGATATACACAAAAAAAGTGATAGTATCTAACATAAACACCGTAGCTATACAGGGATAATTTTTTCGTAACAATTGAAGTCCGATAACTAATTTTTTTGAATTTTTGAATATTTGCTTCACGGTCAAATAATTTTTTTCTTCATTTCACACGAATTTTCGACTTCGATTAATCACAGATGCTTGTATCAATGCGCTAAGAACATAAAAATTGTATATTTACGTTGCTTTAGCATATTTCCACATAATTGCGTAGTTATAAAGGTGAAAATTTATAACGACGTTACGCTATTGCTGTTTTGCTTAACCCCGCCTTTTGGTGCCATTGGTTAGAGGGTTAAAATAAGCCTGTGGTAACCCATTTGTGATGCTTTAACCTGAATTTTTGCATAAAGTGTTAGTACAACATCTTGAAAATTTGCCTTAAAATATTCAGTAAGAAAATCCTAGTTTTAAGCAAATTTTAGCACATGAAGGGCTAACAACAATACAATACGTCAAAATACAATGCATCTGTTATTAATACGAGAATTGTTAATGTCGTTTGTCCAAATAATTTTGAGTTTTCTGCTGTAAATGAATGCGATGTTGCCCGTTGCATTAATAATATAAAATCAAATGCTGTGGGTGAAGATGGGATACCAATAAAATTCATCAAACTCATTTTACCGCACATCCTTAGCCCTTTGACACACATTTTGAATCACTGTGTCACAAGCTCTTGCTTCCCTGATGCTTGGAAAGCAGCGACAATCATCCCAATAGCTAAGAAAACCAATGCACGTGATCCGTGTGATTTTCGTCCGGTAAGCCTTTTATCATCTTTATCGAAAGTTTTTGAGTCTCTGTTGAGTGAGCAAATCTCGGAACACATCAGAAAATTTAATCTTATGTCCCCACTTCAATCGGGCTTTCGGCCTGGCCATAGCTGCTCCACAGCTATTGTAAAGATCCTGGATGACATCAGACTTTCATATGATCTGGGGCACATTACCTTGCTTTGTCTGTTAGACTTTTCAAAGGCTTTTGACTCGGTTGACCATTGCATCCTTTGTCAAAAACTAGAGCTAAATTTTGGGTTTTCTAGCGGGGCAGTCCGCCTGATATATAATTACTTAGTAGGGAGGTCTCAACGAGTTAGGGTGGGAAATAGCCTGTCTGCTTTCAGTAATTTATCCTGTGGAGTGCCGCAAGGCTCAGTCCTTGGTCCGCTCTTATTCACGATGTTCCTCAATGATATTTTCAACACATGCCGTCATGTTACAATGCATGCATATGCTGATGATCTTCAGCTCTACTTGTCCAAGCCAATCAGCCTTGTTGAAGATTTATGCACTGAAGTAAATGAAGACATGAAAAAGCTCGAAGATTGGTCTAAAGTGAATAAGCTTAGCCTTAACCCCGTCAAATCATATGTCTTGCCGATTTCAAAATCTAACTACTCTGTTTCTAATATACCAAGAATTATACTGAATGGTGTAGCCTTGAATTTTGTCGAAAAAGTTAAAAATCTTGGCTTCTTTATAAACTCCTCCCTGTCTTGCGTAGATCATGTAAATTCCGTGGTTTGCAAGGTTTACTGTACCCTACGGAACCTAAGGTGGACTGCATCATTTGTGCCTGTCGAGACCAGACGAAAGCTAGTGATCCAACTCATAGTGCCAATCATTTCCTACGCTGAAGTTGTGTATAGTAAACTGGACTCTAGGTCAAAGATCAAGTTACAGTTCGCTTTTAATAATGCGATCAGATATATCTATGGTCTGAAAAAGTTTGACCACATTAGTCATTTGAGCAATCGAGTACTTGGTTGCAATGTTATTAAGTACTTGGAAGCCAGAAACTGTATTTTTCTGCATAGCTTAATTTATACACAAACGCCTGATTACTTATTTAATAAGCTACAGTTTTGTAGGTCAGCTAGAAATTTGAACCTCATAATCCCTGCACATAACTTTTTAAACTCCGACAGACTCTTTTTTGTGAACGTCCTCAGATTGTGGAACTCGCTTCCTTTAAATATAAAAAGTATCAAAAGTAAGCACAGCTTTAAGTGTGCTATTTTCCAACATTTCTCCTGAACGTACCTTGCTACTTTCTTCTTCTATCCTATCTTTTCCCACTTTTTCTAACCTATACTATA
Organism: Neria commutata; assembly: GCA_963457695.1. Lineage (NCBI taxonomy): Eukaryota > Metazoa > Arthropoda > Insecta > Diptera > Micropezidae > Neria > Neria commutata. The sequence goes on from OY735246.1 coordinate 39,831,614, forward strand.
TCTCTCTATATTAGATAAAACTTTATTTATAAAAATTGTTAGATCTTTTATTTATCTAAAAATATAGTAATTAATGTCTAAGTTATTTTTAATTATCCCTTATATTTTCTGTGTTGATTATTACTCGTTGTCTTATATGTGAACAGAATTAGGTTAATAATAAATAAAAAATAAATAAAGCTTATAAAAAAAATAAATACATAAAACTATAAACGCTTTAATCTCAAAACTCCTTTCAAAATTGCCGTAAGCTAAACTTTTACATATCTTTCATATGAAATTATTACTGCAGCGTTCAAACTGCAATATCTATCGATGTACGTACATAGGACCTTCTCGTTAAGTTGTCAACTCTTTAGTTATAAGTAGGGTGTGGATTCTCGTGCAAATGCATGTTTTTTTCCTGGCATATTAAGAACGAAATAAACATAATAGCCCAATTCACAATCTTGTGCAAATGGTCTGGGATTTTTGCAACTGACAGTTTTGTAGCAAAACTACAGTAGTTTTGACAGTAGTTTGCTACAAAACTGTCAATTGCAAAAATCCCAGACCATTTGCACAAGATTGTGAATTGGGCTAATAACTTTTCGAATCAAGAAATTTTGCTTTAAAATGGCATTAATTTGTTAACCAAATATACCGATAATTTCTTTTATACACCTGCCAGAGCATCAATATGTGGCATATATCTGTGGTCACAAACCATAACCGCCTAAGCCGAGTTAGGCCTAAGCTGAGTTATTAATGCCGTCGGGTTCAGCGTATCTCAAAAATTTTCATTGTTGTTCATTGCTATCAAATTTTGATGTTTGTATCTCTTTTAGGAAGGAAATTATCTATAAAAACCTAATAGCTTAAGTTATTTTTTATAAGCTTTATATTAGGTTCACATCCGGTATGTTTGTATGTATGTATGTATGTATGTCGTCAAATCTAGTAATCAATTTTTCACCCACTTCCCGACTACTTAGAGATCTGAAACTTTGCATACATGCCTAAACACGAGCCCAATACATGAATCAGTAAATTTTATGGGCGTAGGATAAGGGGCGTGGCACTTTTTTATCAACTCCAGATTTGTGTATAACTTTAGAACTACACATCACACATCAATGAAACTCGGTAGGAACTTACTACATATCCATATCCTTCTACTGAGAAAATAAGGGGGGCACTGGATAAGGGGGCGTGGCACCCCCCATACAAACAAAATTTTTGATCTCGATTTGCTTTGGAAATAAAGGTCGTGCAGCATTGAAATTTCGTATGCAGTCGCCTCTTGGATGTATCGTCCCACTGGTAAAATATTATGGGCGTAGGATAAGGGGCGTGGCACTTTTTTATCAACTCCAGATATGTGTATAACTTTAGAACTACACATCACACATCAATGAAACTCGGTAGGAACTTACTACACATCCATATCCTTCTACTGGGAAAATAAGACGGGCGGTGGACAAGTGGGCGTGGCACCGCCCATACAAACAAAATAGTTTATATAGAATAGTTTTGGAACTAAAGGTCGTGCAGCATTGAAATTCCGTATACAGGCCCCTCTTGGATGCTTCGTTCCACTGGTAAAATTTTATGGGCGTAGGACAGGGGGCGTGGCACTTTTCAAGCAACTATACACTTGGGCTTCAGTTTATAATTATAGGTACACCACACATCAATGAAAAACGATAGGAACTTACTCGCCGCGCCTTGCAAGCAAAACAACAACAACTCATCGCGTCACAAATATGCCACGAATATTAGGGTCGATCACAGCCGTATTATTTGTTAAATTGAGGATATGACGATAGGAAACACTGTGAATACCCTAAATATTGTGTACTGCTCTGCAAGTTTTAAATTCTTTTTGCGAAAAATTTCAGAGCTCTAAAATTGAACTTATGGAAGACTAAAAATTAAAAATATAATAATATAAAAAAAAACTTTTTAAAAATAAGCTTTAATTTATTTAATGTACTAAAAAGTAGAAAATAAATTGTTTCCAAGTCACCTGTATCTTACTATTAATAAAAGCTTGTGCGCTCAAAACCTATATTCACACTTATCTTTCATTACTAGAATCTATTTACAAAAAATAAATTAAATAAAATATTGTATCAATTGGTTGACAAATTTTGAACACATAAGTGCCCCAAGCTTTTATTAATAGTAAGCTACAGGTGACTTGGAAACAATTTATTTTCTACTTTTTAGTACATTAAATAAATTAAAGCTTATTTTTAAAAAGTTTTTTTTTATATAATTTTATTTAATTACTGTTTTGAAATAATAGCCTAACTCACATTTTTTAAAAAAGGAAGTAAAAGAAAAATTTTCCTTCGAATCGAAAAATTTAAGAAAGAAACCCACTCCTGATTAACAGTGAAGATTTCAAACTTTAAACTAACTGCCCTCCTGAAAAACTTGAAAAGCAGACTTTGGCGGTTATGACTTGTGACCACAGATATAGTCCTATTAGGAATATCTTTTATGTAGTTTGTTTTTATGTAGGCGGTACATTTAAAACACCGACAATTGACTGATGTTTCCTCACTTGCTATTTTTGCTGTGTGCAGAAATGCCACCTTCGGTGTAATCTATATCTATATCTTCTATATCTATATATATAAAAATGGAGCGTGGTTTGTTCGGATGCTTAAAACTCCAGAACGGCTGAACCGATTTTGATGAAATTTAGAGTATGTGCTTCAGTGGGGTCTGGGATGGTTTTGATCTATAATTGGACCCGATTGGACAAGGGGGCGTGGCACCGCCCATACAAACCAAATTGTTTACATCGAATAGCTTTGGAACTAAAGGTCCTGCAGCATTGAAACTTCGTATGCAGGCGCCTCTTGGATGTGTCGCCCCACTGGTAAAATTTTATGGGCGTAGGATAAGGGGCGTGGCACTATTTTAGCAACTCCAGATTCGTGTATAACTTTAGAACTACACATCACACATCAATGAAACTCGGTAGGAACTTACTACATATCCATATCCTTCTACTGAGAAAATAAGGCGGGCACTGGATAAGGGGGCGTGGCACCTCCCATACAAACCAAATTTTTGATCTCGATTATCTTTGGAACTAAAGGTCCTGCAGCATTGAAATTTCGTATGCAGGCGCCTCTTGGATGTGTCGCCCCACTGGTAAAATTTTATGGGCGTAGGATAAGGGGCGTGGCACTATTTTATCAACTCCAGATTCGTGTATAACTTTAGAACTACACATCACACATCAATGAAACTCGGTAGGAACTTACTACATATCCATATCCTTCTACTGAGAAAATAAGGCGGGCACTGGATAAGGGGGCGTGGCACCCCCCATACAAACCAAATTTTTGATCTCGATTAGGTTTGGAACTAAAGGTCATGCAGCATTGAAATTTCGTATGCAGTCGCCTCTTGGATGTGTCGTCCCACTGGTAAAATTTTATGGGCGTAGGATAAGGGGCGTGGCACTATTTTATCAACTCCAGATTCGTGTATATCTTTAGAACTACACATCACACATAAATGAAACTCGGTAGGAACTTACTACATATCCATATCCTTCTACTGAGAAAATAAGGCGGGCACTGGATAAGGGGGCGTGGCACCCCCATACAAACAAAATTTTTGATCTCGATTAGCCTTGGAACTAAAGGTCGTGCAGCATTGAAATTTCGTATGCAGTCGCCTCTTGGATGTGTCGTCCCACTGGTAAAATTTTATGGGCGTAGGATAAGGGGGCGTGGCACTTTTTTATCAACTCCAGATTTGTGTATAACTTTAGAACTACACATCACACATCAATGAAACTCGGTAGGAACTTACTACATATCCATATCCTTCTACTGAGAAAATAAGGCGGGCACTGGATAAGGGGGCGTGGCACCCCCCCATACAAACCAAATTTTTGATCTCGATTATCTTTGGAACTAAAGGTCGTGCAGCATTAAAATTTCGTATGCAGTCGCCTCTTGGATGTGTCGTCCCACTGATAAAATTTTATGGGCGTAGGACAGGGGGGTGGCACTTCAATCAAATCCTATATGGGTATAACTCTAGAAATATATTTCATACATCAATGAGACTCGGTAGAAACATATTACATATCCGTATCATTGAACTGGGAAAATGGGATGGCCATTGGACAAGGGGCGTGGCACCGCCCATACAAACCAAATTTTTGATATCGAATAGCTTTGGAACTAAAAGTCGCGCAGTATTGAAATTCCGTATGCAGGCACCTCTTGGATGAGTCGTCCCACTGATACAATTTTATGGGCGTAGGACAGGGGCGTGGCACTTTTCAATCAACTTCACATTTGGGTATTACTTTAGAACTATACATCATACATAAACGAAACTCGGCAAGAACTGACACCATATCCGTATCCTTGAACTGGGAAAATGGGACGGGCATTGGATAAGAGGCGTGGCACCACCCGTACAAACCAAATCATTGATATCGAATAGCTTTGGAACTAAAAGTCGCGCAGTATTGAAATTCCGTATGCAGGCACCTCTTAGATGAATCGTCCCACTGATACAATTTTATGGGAGTAGGACAGGGGCGTGGCACTTTTCAATCAACTTCACATTTGGGTATTACTTTAGAACTATACATCATACATCAACGAAACTCGGCAAGAACTGACACCATATCCGTATCCTTGAACTGGGAAAATGGGACAGGCATTGGATAAGAGGCGTGGCACCACCCGTACAAACCAAATCATTGATATCGAATAGATTTGGAACTAAAAGTTGCGCAGTATTGAAGTTCCGTATGCAAGCACCTCTTGGATGAGTCGTCCCACTGGTACAATTTTATGGTCGTAGGACAAGGGGCGTGGCAACTCCACATTTGGATATTACTTTAGAACTATATATCATACATAAATGAAACTCCGTATTCTTCAACTGGGAAAATGGAATGGGCATTGGACACGAGGCGTGACACCCCTCATACAACTTAAATCTTTTATTTGGTATATATTTAAAACTACAAGTCATTCAACATTGAAATTCTGTTTTGTTATTATTTAGTCATACATACATGTAAACATTTTTACATAATTTTGAGTTTTATATATATAGATTTAGGGTCATGGGACAAGGTGGCGTGGCACACCTTCAATGTATGTACCGTAAAAAAGTGGTGGTCCATGAGGAGTCACTTTAATTTTGGCCTTCCACCAAAGGAGTAATCTACATACACAGATAGTTTTGTAAGGACCTACATTTATGACTTCCCCTACAAGTATATGGACATCACAAGCATCAGCAAGGAGAAGCGCTGCTGTTCAACAGAAAACAACAAAAACCAAGAAAAAGACAGACTGGCAAGCACTTCTATTAAATTAAATACAGCAACATCCAATCAGAGCATCATTCACATTACGTATTTTTATAAAAGCGCGGGGTGGAACCCGCGGGTAACAGCTAGTTCTATATAAAATAAATAAAATCATATCATATCATATCATATCATACTACATATTTAATAAAACGCCATTGCGCACACAATGTTATGGTTCAGTTACCGTTACCCTGTTAATTTAACATTAAATGTAGCATTGTTTTTGCACAGCATTGTTTTGGGAAACATTTGATGAGAGTGAGAGTGTATGTTAGCATAGAATTGAAATGTTGTCGTGTTGTTTTCTGCACAACATGAGTAGGTAATGCTTTACATTTCACATTCATGTACATAAAAGGTATCATATTTTGGCTTACAGCTTACACTTCTTGCGGCAATCGTTAGTCGACTATTTATTAATTTTTTCAGCGAAAGAGAAGATTGTAAAAATATGTACATATGTATAAGATTATAGGAGCAAAAAACATAACTAATAAAATTGCCACATTGACAGATGTGATTAGCAGCCGTGCTGCTAAACATAAGACAATGTAAATGGACATATATTTTTAGTGCTCGGTTAGATTTAATGTGAAATCAAAATAAGTTCAATTATCTAAGCAAGTTTTTAATTGAAGTCAAAATTTGAGTAGCTGCATATGAACATATGTATGTATGTATATAAGTAAATGTAGACACTCTTTTCAAGAGTAGGCTAAGTCTGAAAATCTTTTTTCCACAAGATCAGTTTAAGTTATTTTTTTGGTATTTGGTCTGTTAGTGAAATAAATTTTTCTTTTTTGGATAGGGAATTAAACAAAATGTTAATCACATATATATTCCCACATAGCCGACTTAACTACAAAAAAATAAAAATACGCGAGCTTACCTCATTTATATACAAAAGAGTTTGAATCCTTGATTTAGTCGCGTCAGAGGAAAAATTGAAATTATTCTAGAAGGTGGAATACTAAGAATATGTATAGGAATTACACATGTTTCATGAAAATTGCAACTTTAGAGGAATCTTGAGGGAAATGGATAGGATTAAAATCTTTTTGGAAAACCAGCCTCACACAATTTTTATTTATTATTTTCCAATAAACACCGTATTTTGTGATACTGATAGTAACCATTATATAGTTGCTCCTTTATTTATTCCCTCCCGAATCACTACTACTACCTCCGTTCATTATTTATCAGGATTGAATAAGGTAGCGCAGTATGTACGTTATCAACCCACAAAATGACCAAATTTTCTTTAATTCAAGTTTTGGTTAAATGTGCCAGCAAAGCTGACGGCTTAATTACGTTCGTTCGGGTATTTCTACCAATTAAGACCAACATCTTAATTTCGAGAAACAGATTTAGAGTTAAACTATTAACATTTTAAAATATAGTAGGTAATACGGATTTATAAAATTTTGGTTTTAAAATTACAAAAAAATTAAGACGACTTCTCCATATCGGCGAAGGAAAAGTAGGGGAGTCGCCACGAAATGGCGCGGTACTGCTGGTACCTACATATATAAAAGAAAGTTGGTTTGGTTAGAACGCTTATAAGTCAAGAACGGCTGGACCGATTATTATGATATTTGATTTGTTGGATTTGTCTTCGCCCCGAATAGCAGAATATCTATTAAAACATCCGATTGGACAAGAGGGCGTGGCACCGCCCATACAAACCAAATTTTTTATCTCGAATAGCTTTGGAACTAAAAGTCGTGCAGCATTGAAATTCCGCCTCTTGGATGCGTCGTCCCACTGGTAAAATTGTATGGGAGTAGGATAAGGGGCATGGCACTTTTCAAACATCTGATACTCATTGGGACATGACAATCACTGAATACATTTTTTCTGCCTCTTCAAGTCAGATATGCACATTATTTGCTATCATCATTTCGACATGCTTCCCATCGAATCCATGTGAACTGTTGTAAAAGGATTACAAATCGAGTACAGGTCAGTTCAGGAATCCCGATTTCGAGGTGAATGAGGAAATACATAATCAGGCTTTGTTTTTGATCGAAGACACGTGTTACCTCATGTGCACCAGTAATCAAGTTAGGAATGCGAACGCCATGTCGTGGAATGAACGACGGTTTCAATCGAGAATTGTAACGTGAATTCGATCGAGATGCATTTAACCAATCAGTTTCAACAATTGTACCATTTTTGAACCACCAACAGAAGCAAATGTACGATACGTTAATGAAGGCAATTGATAATGGAAATGGTGGCTTATATTTGGGAAGACATTTCAGTTAAAGTCATTCAAAGATTGACCGCGGCCGATGAAATAAAAGCCTGCCTCAAATGATCGATTCTGTGGCGCTATGTGAAGAAACTTCAGCTGACAACAAATATACGAGTTGCACTGCTAAACGATCCATTGCTGAAGATTTCTCTTAGTAGTCGCTTACTATCGGTAATGGTCATGTTCCTGTCGACGAATCGAACAGATTGATTTCGTTTCCGGTGAATTTTTGCAATTTCGTCTCAAAGAAGGAGGAGTTCAGTGTTCCCGAACATCATTGCTAACCAAAAAAATCACAATTGATCGAGGAATTTTTGCGGCAAAGACATGGATGTGGATCAATTAAGCTTCACAATTCAATGTCAAATCGTTAGTCCACCGCATCCCTTTAAATCCATAGACTGTGTAAGAAATGAAGACGAAGCAACCAACTATTCAACAGAATTTTTAAACTCATTGGATCTGTCTGGCTTGCCACCGCACAATTTACAACAAAAGGTTGTCTCGGTAGTCATTATGCTTCGAAATCTGAGCCAACCAAAACTATGAACTACGGAACGCGTTTGGTGCTGAGAAAACTCATGGAAAATGTGATTAACATGACGGTACTCAAAGTAAAGTTCAAAGGTGATGAAGTTCTCATTCCGAGAATTCCGATGATCCCAAATGATATGCCATTCGAGTTTAAGCGAATAAATTTCCGATTCGTCTTGCATGGAATAGGATATTGAAATCAATTGAATTCGGAAAGTGCCTCATTCAATTAATATATTAAATTATTTCTGAACATCCAACGATGTTCTGGGGGGATGGCACACAATAGGCCTCGCTGGCAACGGGGAGCAGTCGGGTTCTTCCGGAAGGGCAGTCCAAGTTAATCTGCAGCGGCAGCAGCAAACTCAATTTAGGCACCAAAAACCAATAACGCAAGAAAAAAGAATAAGGCGGCAGTTTCGGTTCGCACGTATATGTAATATTTTATTGGGGATTTTTGGGTTTCTTACCAAGAATAGGCTCGATATGCGAGCACTCCAAATAAGATACGATGTGGCGTCGGCTGGATGGTATGGTAGATTATTTCCTCTACATAGAGGAAAGGAGCTCGCAACCCGTATTCAAATTTACGAGCAGCGAGACCTCTTAGCTACGCCAGCGCCACCTACATTTGAAAATTACAATATTGAACTAGAACTAAAACTTAACCCTACTGCGTTTGGCCTAAACAATTTCAATAAAAATATCAATTTCGCGCGGAACGAAGTTCGCCGGGTCCACTAGTCTAATAATAGATGCAGCCAACTATTATTAGGTGCAATTAAAATATTCTTAATGCTTTAAATTTTCATGAATGCCCACGAGCTTATTTTTCGAATTCCATGTTCGGTTTCCTTTTCGCCATTCAAATGAAAAATGCGAAATAGATGGAGTCCAATTACAAATTGTGCAAATAGTTTAGTTGCAGAACAATTTTAACAAAATTGTTTAAACAATCAAACAAGAGCACACACATTCAAATAGAGTGTGTAAACAAGTTCTTTAAACTCTTTCAATGGCAGAACAAAGATTTAAAAATAAAATGTTTGGGAACAATTGTTAAACGGTTTTTAAGTAAATAGCTCGCAAGCTTCAAAAAGGTATTGGCAAATAGAATTCATTTTGTAAGTGACAAAAATAAATTTTTCACTCGACAACACTCCCGATACGTTGGCGAGCAATACAAAGTAGTCGGAAGTGGGAGTATAAATTCAATGCGCTATTTTTGTATATGTGCGTTTTGTTTCTTTTAAAATTAATTAGCGTGCTCAGGCTTGTGCAATTTTAAATTGATTCAACATAATCTACGTTAATTAAAAATCAATTAAGCGCAACCATTCTTTGTTCTAATTTCACGCTAAATGTGGAATAATATTAGAAAATGACCAATCAAGAGCTACAAATTATTTGACGTTTTTCGTTTGCGTACACCAACTGAGGCTTTCCCAGATGAAACGTTTTTAGCGTTCACCTTGCAAAAAAATTAAATGTAACATTTAAATCCAGCATCATTGAAAAGTGGCCACAGTGGCTCACTGGCCTCAAATACCTTTTTCGTTGGAGATTCTCGGTCCATACGCACGACTTTACTTAGCCACCAAAGTCTCTGGATGGTAACACGGCTGACTATGTCAATGGCCTATTTCATAGCCTACAATATCTGCTACCTATCCACCAAGTTTCTTCCGAATAAGTTCAGCTTTCAAGGCGTAACTCGAAATCTAAGTAAAAAAAATTTTCTCAAAAATGATAATATATACCAGCAGTTTTCTTATAAATAATAGTTATTTTTGCCGAAATTGAAAATTCTATTATTTTTATTTTTTATCGATAAAATCCCTAACAGTTGTCCCTGGTTCTTTTAAAGAATTTAACCCACAAACCACTGAATTAAAAGAATGATTCCAAAATTTAAATCACAAATAATCTATTATTTCTTGTTCATGGTGCGGTTTTTGTTTCAGGTCGAATTTTTCCATTATATGTTATTTTATTTTTGAGAGTGGTATAAGGCCACTTTCTGTTATTGCGAGATATTCAAATGTTTACATCTGACTCTCAGTATCAATACTGTTAAGAGCTAAAACTTCCATCTCCCAAATCTTAGAATCTCATTTTTTTTATGTTTGCCCCTAAAAAGATCATAAAATGTTTTATATATAACTGCCATTATCTACATTTTTGTAAAAAGTGGACTTATACCACTTTCAAAAAGAACAGCTCATCTCTTCAATTAAAAATAAATTTTAAATTTACATTTGGTTTATTAATCATATGACCTTTAACATTATATATGAAATATGCTGCCGGTCGCCTCTGGTCGTGCCACAAAGGCGAGCTCTGTAAAACACATTTTTTATATTCCCAATTCTTGTTCACGTCATCGATGAGAGGTATGTACCAGAGATCTGCAGCGAGTCGGCTTTTTGCGACTTATGCTGAGTCACGCCAAACAAAGTCCCAGTCCTGATACGGAGTGAGACTGCTATGACTGTGACTGGGAGCATTTTCGAGTCAAGAGCAGCAAATCTTCACATCCAAAACATGACTCTCATGCTCAGTCTCACACACTGCAATCTTAACGAAGGTTTTTGAACAATGAACGAAGTAAATCTTGAAGCAAACTGAAGAATCCCCTGCCTTGCACGGACAATTTTTGTTGGTCGACAAAGACAGATAACGTTGCTTTCGGTCTTGTTCACAGTGATGCCTTTTTATACAGGTATGCACGAAAATACCAAATTTGGTACCAATTTAAAATTTGAAAACGAAACTAAATGGAACAGATCATGCAGCCTTTCGCATGGTTTTGTTTAAGTTATTTTCCAATTTATTATTATTGTTTATTAATATATATGTAGTTTCATAGCATAACAAGATTTTAAACCTTATAAATGATAGTGCTAGTCATAAGAAGGTTAATAATTGTAGTACAGGCAGAAATATTTCCTCTTTCGTTTGCTCTTTCTGTACCTGCTAACAGGTTTGAGACCAAAAAGGGTAAAAATAGAATTTCCAGCACGAAAAATTCAATACTCGTCCGCTGTTGGTTTTTATATTCTTCCTACGAACCCGACTATCCGGCATAATATATTTTCGTGTTAAAATTAGGGCTGTGTAATTTAGTAATAAGCGAGTGAATTTTCTATGCAATCTTTCTCGTTGTGTCACGAATGTGAGCAGGTACTGACAAAATGACAAAATACAAAGAAACTTATATTATATTTAGGGCATTCATTATGGGCAAACCACTTGCTAACGCATTTTTGCCACCGCGCGAATGAATCGCTGCTCAGAATTGTGCTGTTAACTGAACAATTCAGAAATTCCCTCGCATTCCTCTTTCAGCTTCAGCTTTCAGGGGTGTTATACTTACTAACTGGCATCACTGCTCTGGGGTTTTCAACATCTGGTGTTGCGCGGCATACATACACAATAGCCCAATTCACAATATTGTGCAAATGGTCTGGGATTTTTGCAATTGACAGTTTTGTAGCAAACTACTGTCAAAACTAGTGTAGTGTTGCTACAAAACTGTCAGTTGGAAAAATCCCAGACCATTTGCACCATTGTGAATTGGGCCAATATTTTCGCAGAGATTTGGATTAGGAGCATGGGACTCCCGTCAATGTGGTGTCAGTCTCGTTCAACATTATGAAGAGTCAGAGTCGGACGGAGATTTAAAATCTGAAGATAGAATAAAATTATATAAAAAAAACTTTTTTTTAAATAAGCTTTAATTTATTTAATGTACTAAAAAGTAGAAAATAAATTGTTTCCAAGTCACCTGTATCTTACTATTAATAAAAGCTTGGGGCGCTCATGTGTTCAATATTTGTCAACCAGTTACCACAATATTTTATTTAAATAATTTTTTGCAAATAGATTCTAGTAATGAAAGATATTTTGAATATGGATATTGAGCGCACAAGGTTTTATTGATAGTAAGATACAGGTGACTTAAAAACAATTTATTTTCTACTTTTTAGTACATTAAATAAATTAAAGCTTATTTTTAAAAAGTTTTTTTTATATAATTTTATTTTTTACTTTTTAGTCTTCCATAAATTCAATTTTAGAGCTCTGAAATTTTTCGCAAAAAGAATTTAAAACTTGCAGAGCAGTACACAATATTTAGGGTATTCACAGTGTTTCCTATCGTCATATGTCATATCCTCAATTTAACAAATAATACGGCTGTAATCGACCCTAATATTCGTGGCATATTTGTGGCGCGATGAGTTGTTGTTGTTTTGCTTGCAAGGCGCGGCGAGTACGTTCCTATCGTCCTACTTGTCCACCGCCCGTCTTATTTACCCAGTAGAAGGATATGGATATGTAGTAAGTTCCTACCAAGTTTCATTGATGTGTGATTTGTAGTTCTAAAGTTATACACAAATCTGGAGCTGATAAAAAAGTGCCACGCATCTTATCCTAAACCCATACAATTTTACCAGTGGGACGAAGCATCCAAGAGGGGTCTGTATACGGTATTTCAATGCTGCACGACCTTTAGTTCCAAAGCTATTCTATATAAACGATTTTGTTTGTATGGGTGGTGCCACGCCCACTTGTCCACCGCCCGTCTTATTTTCCCAGTAGTAGGATATGGATATGTAGTAAGTTCCTACCAAGTTTCATTGATGTGTGATTTGTAGTTCTAAAGTTATACACAAATCTGGAGCTGATAAAAAAGTGCCACGCATCTTATCCTAAGCCCATACAATTTTACCAGTGGGACGAAGCATCCAAGAGGGGTCTGTATACGATATTTCAATGCTGCACGACCTTTAGTTCCAAAGCTATTCTATATAAACGATTTTGTTTGTATGGGTGGTGCCACGCCCACTTGTCCACCGCCCGTCTTATTTTCCCAGTAGTAGGATATGGATATGTAGTAAGTTCCTACCAAGTTTCATTGATGTGTGATTTGTAGTTCTAAAGTTATACACAAATCTGGAGCTGATAAAAAATTGCCACGCCCCTTATCCTACGCCCATAAAATTTTACCAGTGGGACGACACATCCCAGAGGCGACTGAATAAGAAATTTCAATGCTGCACGACTTTTAGTTCCAAAGCTATTCTATATAAACGATTTTGTTTGTATGGGTGGTGCCACGCCCACTTGTCCACCGCCCGTCTTATTTTCCCAGTAGTAGGATATGGATATGTATGTAGTAAGTTCCTACCGAGTTTCATTGATGTGTGATGTGTAGTTCTAAAGTTATACACAAATCTGGAGTTGATAAAAAAAGTGCCACACCCCTTATCCTACGCCCATAAAATTTTACCAGTGGGACGACACATCCAAGAGGCGACTGCATACGAAATTTCAATGCTGCACGACCTTTAGTTCCAAAACTAATCGAGATCAAAAATTTAGTTTGTATGGGGGGTGCCACGCCCCCTTATCCAGTGTCCGCCTTATTTTCTCAGTAGAAGGATATGGATATGTAGTAAGTTCCTACCGAGTTTCATTCAGGTGTGATGTGTAGTTCTAAAGTTATACACAAATCTGGAGTTGATAAAAAAAAGTGCCACGCCCCTTATCCTACGCCCATAAAATTTATTGATTCATGCATTGTCTTGGTGGTTACGCATGTATGCAAAGTTTCAGATCTCTAGGTAGTCGGGAAGTGGGTGAAAAATTGATTACTAGATTTGAGGACATACATACATAGATAGATAGATAGATAGATAGATCGATAGATAGATAGATAGATAGATAGATAGATAGATAGATAGATAGATAGATAGATAGATAGATAGATAGATAGATATATAGATAGATAGATAGATACCAGAAGTGAAGTTAATATAAAGCTTATAAAAAAGGTTACAGTCCTACTCAAACTTTGGAAGGTGCGGGTGGATTGCAGTCCAAGCAAAAACGTACTCGGACTGCAGTCCGATTCCAGTCTCAGTGACTCGCCGCAGATCTCTGGTATGTACATGCATATTTAGGAACACTGCCTCACTGCATCAATCTTTTCTGATTTACTCCCAAAAAGTCACGTAAATTTCTCCGCGTGTTCACAATTTAACAATTGTTGTTTAAATAAAATGATTTCATTTTCAAAACGTTGTTGCAGCTTAATAAATTGGCAAATGTCATCAGAACAAAAATTGCGGCCAAACATAATCACACCCTGTACTTCATAAAATGTTTGTCACAAACCTGTGGTCATAAACTGTAAGGCCTTAAGTCGACTCAAGAACGAATTGAGTTTTGAGGAGCACTTTATTCCTCTCACTGCACTGCATATAAAGTTAAAATCTGGAGTTTTTACTGTAATTATATAATTATTAAAGAAAGCATTTTCGCTTACCTTGCAGTTAACAGGTACTGCAGTTGCTAAACTCGCTCCTAGCCGTTTATTATATAGCCTTTTCTTAATACAAATTATTTTAACAATTGTTCTATATCATTTATTTGCCCATTATTAATTAACAACTTTATATTTTAGATTTTCTACTTAGTCTACACACAATACATTTCGTGTGGAAATCCTGTATTCTTTATGTGTAGAAAATTCAGCACAACTCAACTCGAATAACAATCTCTTATTTATACATTTGTGATTTACAAATTCGGTATCATGTTTTATGATACGCCCTTTGACTAAAACTTGTCATACATACCTTATTGATACGAGCATCATTTGCATTTTGTATAGCAATGCCTTATGTTGTGTTTTTTAAATGAACAAAATGTATTTTTGACTTAATCAGAATTTACAAAACGTCTGTTCAACACCTTGTCACATAATTCAGCGCAAATATCTCTTAACTGTTTCTATTTTACGAGAATATTATCAATAAGTATTTTCAAAGTGTCAAAGCTTTTGAAAGGCTGAAAAACAAAAGCAAAAAACGCAAAGTAGCGCGCTCATCCAGCCGACAAAAAGCCTCGTAACGAACTGACAAATCGCTTTCATATAGGAAAATATTACCCCAATCTTAGCACAGATTTTCTTGATAAATTTCAGCTAAATTGAAATTTAAAGAGTGAAGAAAGCAGAAACATATTTCAACGGGAATGACGTGTGCTGTGTGCGGATGAAAATACTCAAAATTTGCATAGAAGGGCGACCTCATAGAAATGTTGGAACCCTACAGCACGATGCTCTTTAGGACTGATCGACATATTTTGTGATTTATGTATTTAAATTTACATATGAGCTGTTATTTTTTAAAGTGAATTAAGTCCATTTTTTACAAAAATTAGATAATGGCAGTTTTAGATAAAACTTATTATGATCTTTTTATGAGTAAACAATTTATAGTAAAAAAATATTGAGATTCTAGTATTTGGGAGATGGAAGTTGTAACTCTTAACAGTATTGACACTGAGAGTGAAATGTTTGTAGAAGTACACCGTGGCAAGGTCTTACATGCTACAAAAGTACCAAATATCTCACAGGAAAGCCTGATTATAGCTCTATTAAAGCTCTTTATTAAATTGTTCTTCCAACATGCACTTTCTCGCATTTCTCCAGAAATTATGGAAAAGTCAGCTACTGAAATGGTATTCGGTTTACTGTATATGATTTTCGAGTGTTCGTATTGCCGTTCATATATACTGTTCATATTAGAGATTTTGAACCCGGATCATGAAGCATTTTTGATTTCCAAAATCCCGAGATTTTAGTTTTTAAAAAGCCCCTGATGTTTTCAGAACAGTATTTAGCACATACATTAATAGAAATGCAACCATTTGAAGTTTTATTTGTTTTCTGAAATATTATTTATTGAATATTTTAATGTAAAGGAAACAAGTTTTTGAGTTCTTTTTCTATTATGAATTTTTAGACTTTTTTTACACCACATGCGTTAATATCAGATTTTTACGAATACATGCATACATAGCGGCAGGGGTTTTGGAAGTGCAGGGCAGAGTTTCAGATTGCTTTCCGATTTGATTCGTGGCAGGGTAGGAAATCCCCGTACTTTCGTACTGATTTGGGTACATTTTTATTATTTGGGTACGCGTTTTATATCCCAGAGTACGTTTTATTTTTTTTTTTGTACGCTTTTAATTTTTCAGGGTACGTTGAGATATCAACACTGTGGGGCGAATGCAAGGAGCAAACGAATCTTGTAAAATGAGCACGCGAACGACGACATAAGAAGCTAGTAAGGAATACGAAGTGGCGGGTACGAAAATTTTGTTGGTACCTTCGTACTCGATTTTCCATACAAAACTCCATAGAAAATATGATACAAGAGTACGAAAATTTTGGTACCCGTATTGTTATTGTTTACATTTCAAAATGAGTCAAATATCATTTTTATATGAAAATGAACGATTTTTGTGGAATTTAAAATGCATTTGCATTTAGATGAATAAAACTAATAAAACTGCATAAAGGGTTGCAGATGTCAACTTCTGCCCTTGCATTTCCATCAAATTAAAACCAAAACGAATTTCAAAGATAAATCTTTATTAATAAAAACACTAAATACACATATCTTTAGTTATGCATTTGTAGTAACCACATTTGACATTATAAATAAGCCAAAAACTGTGTATAACATTATTTTGATAACAAATTATATGCGCTTGAAATAATTGCGCCAAAAAGAGCACAACTTTGTGTTAATATTTACTGCATATTGCAGAATTTTCGCATAAAATGAAAGGCACACACACAAAATATAGATATATAACTTCACTTCCCCGGAATTTCATCGCATGACACTTTTCAAGGTACTGCCAGCAAAGAAGAATGTTTTTTTGATGCCAACAATCGGTGGAAATAATTGAAAATACTTAATATATCGGATAGTTGCTTGCTTTTATTGAAATAACTATCTCAAGCTAGATCTGTACACAATTTATAATAATACTTTCATTTAATATTTTCTTACATTAAATACATTCTTTTGAAGAGTAAATGATTAGAACGGTGATTTATTTAAAATAAACAAAGAAATATTGGATAAAACGTTAATCTAAACATTCAAATTTAATTTTTCCATATCTGAAGATTAAAAAGTTTTTAAAAAAAGTACCTTTATTTGTGGTTTTTAGAAAAGACTGGCTTCTTAACAACTACAAAATGGGACATATTTTTCGGACTAGTATAAAACTATATTTCTTCCAAGGTAAGATGAGATTTTCTAGATCGTATGCGTAAGATAGTACCATCCAGAGCACATTATGATCCATTACTTACTTAACTTATTGATATATTTGCATTTCGATATCCTTTCCTTAAATGTATCAGCTTTTACCTTATCAAAACGGTAAATTTCCAACAAAAGTTTCTGTTAAATTTAAAGCGAGTTAAGCCTAACAAGCAAGAATATTTAAGAAGATTTATTATCAAAATGCCAAAGCCGAAGTCAATTAAGAAATTTAGGTGCTTATTTTGTAAATCCCAACGCCTCACCTTCACCTGCGTTCACTAATTTGGTATTGTGTAAAACGCATCACCTCACTCAGTGACTGCTCGCGTTGTCTTACGTAGTTTCATATGAAAATCGGTACCGCGTAAAACGCAACGCGGCGCATTCACTCACATGAACTGTCAAATCGTTCACTTGGGTTTGTGCTCGCGTTCAGTTTTTTAAACGCAAAATTTTTGGAAATTTCGAGTGAAAATTGAAGAAGCAAATAATAAGTATTGTAATACTTTTTAAAGACAAATACTAAAGAAAAAAGTACAAAAAAAAGAAAATACTAGCACTGCGGTTGAGGATCGAAATCACAAAAAAAAAAGAAATGTATCGGCGATGTGGGTTGAACTCGCAACTTCTCGCGTGCTAGTCGAACGCTCTAACCACTAGGCTATGGGAGGTATGCAATGGAAGCTGCAAATTTTGTGTGTTTTGTATTTGGCTGATAAATTAAGAAAAATACAACTCTTTTTCGTAAGTCCGCTTTTACACGATGCGACTCGGCCCCGGCGATTTTTTCGCATTCCGCTTTGAAATCGCGCATAGCTTTTACACGATGCGACTCGCTGGTGTCGAGCATTTTGACACTAGAGTCTGCAGCCGGTTTTATTTCTGTAATTTGTAAACATTTAAAGCACTTATTCCACTCTTTGCTCATTTTCTTCTTTATATTTACTTTTATGCGTAAAGTTCTGTAAATTTTTCAGTTTATTTGCAGTACGTATTCACTCGATTTCAAGTTTTAATTTACAGTCGACAGCGCGAAGCGCGAAAACGAATAAAGAGGAACGTCAGAAAATCAGAAAATCGCAGCACAATCGCTGCCCGAGCGATTTTGCGCGTTCCCCTGTCGTTTCACCCTTCTTTCCTACATTCTTCCGTGTCTCCGGGGCCGAGTCGCATCGTGTAAAAGCGGACTAAGAACTTGACAGCTCAAGTGATGCCGTAAGACAACGAACGCAATTACGCCGTGATTTACAAAATGCCGTTTTTTGATCCCGGCGTTGGCTTCGTGTTCGCGTTGCGTTCGATCACGGTGATTTATACGGTAAGGCCGTTAAAGTTTCCAAAAACTATAAAATTGAAAGATTCTTTTCGAAGGCGTAAGTATTTTAATATATATATGCATAAATCCCCTCAATGCAAAGGAAATGCTAGCATAGTAACAGAACAAAATGGAATTGTTTTACAATGAGATAATTTAATATATACTAATCATGTTTGCTTTAAAAAAATTTAAATTTGTCTTTATGAATAAAGATATGAAAGAGTCGGCGATGAAGTGGATGGAAGTGAAATGGATGTTAGCCCGGATGTGTTGGAGGCAGCAAATACATTATTGGCGTTGAGCGCGGGCGCGGCTGTAAAAGTCCCAGTTCCAGATCCTGCAGTGGAAAAGTACGTTTTATATTAATTATGTAATTTGAAAAATATCTTACTCGCAATTTTAGGAATAACAACACAATGGAGGGATAGATATAGAGGACCTGGACTTTGGTTTTCCCGAAACAAGGTAATTGGTTTGAACTTATAAATTAAAAATGTATAATGTTTTATTAAATTTTAGTGAGGGCTTTACAGTATTAAACATGGAGGAGCTGGACAATATTCCTAGTTGTTCCAAGCCAAGAGCTCCGGTCGAAATATTGTCCGTAGAGTACTTGACTACAAACTTTAAGTACATATGATAAATATATAGAAGTGATTTTATGTATTTTAATAATGTTGTTTAATTCTTTATATTTAGCGAGTTGCAAAACAACGCGGATGCCGAGTCAATTATAGAATATTTTGACGAAATTGTTGATGAAGAAGTGGAGGAAAACTTTTCCAAACAGCCAAGTCCATAAATGAACACGTGAGTCTAAATATTATTTGCCGACTATTAGCAAACCGTTTAGGAAATATAGTCTAATTATGTATATGAACTATAATATTTTAAAGGATTTTTAATTTAACCTAATAAATTTACCATTTGGATTTTTTTTTAATTCTAATTTTAAATAATATACAGTAAGCAAAAAGTTTCTAAAGACACTGCAACGACAAGGCTGCAGAATGATATTTGGCTGGAAAAGGTTGGCAATATTTTCAAATGTAGAGCTTGTAATATTCAGCTCATCGGCAATGCAGCACATATAAAAAGGCATGGAAGCACAGGAAAGCACCTCCGAAACATGGATATAATGGCACATCCTAAAATGGAAGAAGTTGTGCAGAAAACAACCGCCATTGCCATTAAATCGCCACATAGAGCGGCAGTTTTGAAAATTTGCGTGTTTTTGGCGGAACATAGTGAAAGTTTCAATACGATAGAACATATGGTGCCCTTGTTTAAATCCATTGTGTCCGATTCAGCCACTATGAAGCTGGTAAATTTAAACAGAAAACAAGCGGCTTTGAAAATAAAAAAAAGTTTTAGCACCATTCGCTGTTCAACAAATAGTGAACCTGTCGAAGGCACACAAGTTCTCTATAATGATCGACGAGAGCACAGATATTTCGGTGAGGAAATGCTTGGCAGTCGTGGTTAGAGTATTCGATCCCGAACACGGAATACAAGACCGACTGTTGGGCATTTTCGAAGTGGAAGAATCTTCAGATGCCCAAAGCTTAGCAAGTCTTTTGCTGAAGCACATAACCACGAGCGGCGTTAATATCTGCAATTTGGTGGCCTTTGGTGCGGATAACTGTCCGACAATGATGGGGCAAATTAATGGCGTGCAGGCAATTTTGAAGAGGCAATGTCCGCATATTATAATAAGTGCTTGCATTTGCCATTTATTGGCGCTGTGCGCAAAATATAGTTGCCACTCGAGAATGATACTTTGATTGAGCTAAGCAATTTGGAGCCCAGCAAAGCTATTTCAGGCGAGGTTGCAACCATAGTCGGTCTGGCGGAAGTATTTGGTGTTGATCCAGAGCTGGCAAGTAGCGAGTGGAGGTCTCTGCCAGACATCGCAGAACTCCAGCGATTTCCGAAATCGTTTGACGAGTTTTGGGGCAAGGTACTGAAAATGAAGGACGGATTTGGCAATCGAATGTTCCCGCATTTGGAAAAAATTATTCATGCGGCTATGTCAGTTCCGCACTCGACGGCAGCTGTGGAACGAATATTTTCTGAGTCGGGGGCAACGAAAACCAAGGTCCGAAACAGGCTCGAAATTGAAACACTATCATCCCTTCTTGTTGTCAAAAACTACGTTCGTTCCCAGAACGTACGGCGTTTCGAATGGCATCCGAGCGACGAATTGATGAGGTACGATCTGGACATGGATCGGTGAAAAGGTAATATACAAATTTAAGTAAAAAAGATGTCATAAAGATTTAAACTAATTTGTAGGTTACTTTCCTCATATCCGTCAACCGAGAGCGATAAGCACTTTCGCCTCGTCTCCGTGGGGGGCCCAAAAGTTTAGTCTGAGCCGCATCGTTGCATCACTTGCATGCCTTGTTAGAAAAACAAAAAATTTCCTTTTTGCTTTAATTCACTAAATATAGAAATACATTAATAACATTTAATGAAAAGATTCAAATTGTAAATTGATCTGCAAATAGTACAAAAAAACAAAACAACTACAACAACAATAATAAATTCAATAACTTCAACCGCAACAATCCCAATCAATACTACGACACACTCACCGGTTCGGCCACCAATCGCAATCAGAACAACCTAAGAGGATTCCTGGGTGAGTAATAATCAGCCACTATTGCTTTACTTTAATCTGCATGTAACCATTTTTTCAACCACAAGGTGGCAATCAAAACAATCCCTACGGAGACAATGGCTTGGTCAGAGATCGTCTGGTGTATGCGTATTCCAAAAAGCATGATCGTTAGTGCGCTCTGAGAGTGCGCAGCTGAATTTCGTGAATTTCGGCTTCATTATGGAGTTCAATTTGAAACGTTCGGCGGAGACGGCTGACATGAATTGGGGCAAATCGATATTTTACGACCCGCCGCAGCATTACCACGACGCAAAGTATTGCTGGGCACGCGATTACTTTCCCAACTTTGTGGAGGAGGACCAGCGTGTATTTGTGTCCAACGACGGCGCATTATATTTCGCCTACATTGAGACTGTGGATCGTGCCAATTATTCGTGCACCGTGCAAACGCTGGTCTCAGATACCGGACGCAATTATTAAATATCTCTGGTACGACATTTATGGAAAAGGTAAGTTTTTGTTTTAAAATGGGGTACGTTTTTATTTTCCCCCAATCCAACCCTGATTCGTGGTCAGTCGGAGGCTATGCCACCTTGTCTCCCGATTCACCCCTGTGAACGAAAGACTGGCTACAATTCACATCAAGGCGAACATTTTTAACATCGGCCTGATTTGCGCGCACGCTCCGGCAGAAGAGAAAAACCAGCAGTTGGACAGTTCAGCCTCCACGACACCACCTCGAACAACGGTCCGAGACTGATCGATTGCACCGCCGCGCAAAATATGGTAGTAAGTAGTACCTGTTTTCAACATCACGATATTCATAAGGCCACTTGGTTGTCCGCCGATCAACGATTCCGAAACCAGATCGATCATGCTGTGATCGACGGAAGGCATGCTTCCATTGTATTAGATATGCGTGCGTTCCGAGGAGCAAACGCCGATTGGGACCACCTACTTGTAGCAGCCAAAGTTCGCATGCGGTGGCGGCGACGAGCTTGTAGGGCGCATGCACCATTTTCTTTGCAGAATAGGCAAATACATGCCCAGCGATGGGAAGCTTAGTGTGCGTTGTCCTGTGCTAAAGACAGGCGACCCGACTATATGCGCAAACTACCGGGATATCAGTCTTATTGCCATCGCATATAAGGTCTTGTCGAGCGTACTGTGTGAAAGATTGAAGCCAAAGCACTGATTGGACCTTATCAGTGCGGCTATAGACCTGGCAAGTCCACAATCGACCAGATCTACACACTACGCCAAATCCTAGAGAAGACCCACGACATCCACCATCTCTTCGTCGATTATAAGGCTACCTTCGATAGCCCGATACGGGATTGTCTGTACGCCGCAATGTCTGAGTTCGGTATCCTTGCTAAGCTGATGAGGCTCTGTTTGATGACGTTGAGTAACACATAAACAAAACTGACACTATAAAAGACGCTCGTTATCCCCGTATTGCTTTATGGGCTAAAGCATGGGTGATTTCGCAGACTGATGCAGCTTCACTTGGATTGTTCGAGAGAAAAGTGGTGCGCAAGATCTTCGGCCCGTTCCGCGTTGGCGACGACTACCGCATCCGATCGAACCACGAACTCTACGAGCTTTACGCCGATATTGACATAGCCAGTCGCATCCCCACCCAGCGGCTTCACTGGCTGGGTCACATCGTGCGTATGGATGAAGGAGCTCCAGCGTAGAAGGTATTCGAGACGACGGAAGTTAGAGGACAGAGACGGAGTGGGTGGCCATGCCTATTATGGAAGGACCAAGTAGAGGAGGCACTGACAACGCTTGGAATTCCAAAGTGGAGAAGGCGCGTGCGTACCAGGGGCGCCTGGAAAGAAGCCGTACGTCCGGTCGTAACTCGGTAACGGGTTTTACTGACCAATTATGTATGAATGTATGCATGTGTGTATGAATGTATGTATCTACTTATGTATATTGTTGAATCATAATCCTGAATCCATAGTTGATTTATATTACGTCATTGATTTGTACTAAAATATTACATACACTCGCTACTCCACTCGACTTTTTATTCATGTTATAAATATAAATACCATGTTGTTACCTACCAAAAATTTTCGCAAATTAAACATACAAACAAAAAAACACGTGCGCTTAGACCACACTGCTGAAATAAAACTTTTTTTACACAATTACATTAAATTCGTGCTATGCGTTAATTTTAGGTTGATTATGTATGTTATCCTTAGGTTTCCTAAATGAATTCATCACTTCTAGTGGGACAAATTTTATTTATTTAGTTCAGTACTATCATTTTCATCAGTTACATCAAAAATTGCGATATTTGATTCGCATAACAACATGTGAGGCGCTTAGAAGAATAATAGAGGAAAACACATACATACCTAATAGCATTTTTGGCAATTATAACAAAATAGAGATGAATTTTCGTTAGGGCTGCTAAATAAAATTACTTCTATGAATTTTGTATTAAAAAGCCAAAAATTAGAGGCTACTAAAGCTAATGTTTAGCTAAGTGAAATGCAGCAAAAAGAGAAATTTTCATACAAATTCACAAAAAATTTTGCGGTAGCATGTTTTTGTGCAGCTAACTTACATATCGCTGGCAAAATGTACAAAGGCCCTAACTAACATTTTTTACGAAACACGTTTTTTACAGTTATATTAAAATGCAGCCTATATTAAAATACACCTCCTCACAAAAAACTAGAGTCTTAAAGCCGAAAATTATGATTTTGTAGGTAATACAAGAAGGCCTTTTTTATGTTGTTTTTTTTTTTGCTTCTCCTGTAAAATTTATGAAATGTTAGTTAGGGCCTTTGTACATTTTGCCAGCGATATGCTCTTAAGTGAATTATGTGTTGTATATTAAAATATAAAACAAATGTTCTAATTGTGCTGATTAAACCCATTTATTAAATTTGCTTCCTTATTTTAGCCCATTGATATGGCACATCACCATCAGTCCCGCAATATTTTCTTACATTGTCCCTCATTTGCGATGCGTATTTGTATGTGGCTTGATCTTGTATTGACACGACATAGTAGCGGGCAGATTTCGTTGAGAGTTATCCTGTTCGGGGCTCTGAGGGTCGACTAGTTTCCGCGAAAGATAATTGTACAAAATGCAGCAAGTCTTTACGAGGATGCCGCACGTTTCCACTGCTACTTCAATGGGGCGATGAAAAATCCGAAAACGCGAAGCTAGCCTTCCGAAAGCCATCTCGACTGTCATTCGCGCCCTGGTCAGTCTGTAATTGAACGCATCTCGTGATGTGCTGAGATTGCCATTGCGATATTATATGCCTTCATTAAATGGCGATTGAGGCCAAAAATGTCATCGCCGATAAAAAAAAAAAAGGTGTTTTAACAACTTGACCTTCTAATGACTTATCTGCTGGAATTCGTAACCTTCCAGTTATTAATGCCTTGTGGAGTGAACTATTCTTGAACACAACAACATCCGATGCTCTTCCGTTTCCGCCAATATCTACATAGATGAAACGTAGTGGGTGTCTGCAGGCAAAATAAAAACTAAATAAACAAATCAAAAGAAAAAGCAACTGGAATTTACCTTCAAATACTTTAACTTTTTATCCTTGTTGTTGATGCCAAAACCTCTCAGCCACTGTCCAGCTGTATTGCACATAAATGCTGCTGGCAACCCGGGCCATATTTCGGCTTTAACACAGCACGAACTATGCCCTTTGTACTTGCACTTTGTGGCGAGTCACGGCATTCGCACCGTGACCCCCGAAGCTGCATCACATATCACAAGTGTAAGTTGGTTATTAAAAGGAAATAAATATCACATAAAGAGAACTTCCCGAAACTAGTGTTTTTTTGAGTTTTTCCTCCCCGTATACACTTTTAGTTTCAGCTCCACCCCGTTTCCCCAGAACACTCCAGGCCTCATCGGCACCCGACTCGCGGAACTGACACCCCGGTCAGTTCTCGCACATTTAATGGTCCTTCGAGCCATCTACAACATCAACATATTTAACTTGTTCTTTCCTCTATGTTTCGGCACATTTTCACTTTTTGGAACCACACTACACACACTTACGTCGGATTTCCCCGGATTTATTCAGCATTAAACCTGCCGCAGTGCAGCCACCGTTGCGCACAATTATAGCGCAATCTCCGCAGCCTTTGCGCGTACTGCGAAGAACCCCGTAAACCCCGTACACCGACTCCACTCGCCGTATTGCAGCAGCCTGTGCACCTGCAGAAGGATCGCCGCCATAGTGCAGCGGCCTGTGTGTACCCAATTCGCTCCAGCGCAACATGCCCTGTGGCAATAGCGGTCATCACTCGCGACCTCTACACCAACATCTGCACGCGTCTTTGCGCAACCACCGGAGCACCCGTAGCAGCAATAACAACTTGCTGCGCAGCATATCCGTGCACTTCACTCCCGGTGAGTTGTGTTCTGTTTATGTGTAGTGCGAGAGGCTTAATATTAGTTTATCGTTCATATTTGAATAAAAATAAACCCCGATTAATTTTCAAAACTTTTCACGATCGTGACGCGGCCGGGTGCCAAAAACCTTTTGTATTTTTATTGCTCTTTCTGCTTTGTGCGGTCATTCGTGCACATCTCAAAGCCGAGCTTAATAACAAACCGTTGGAATTTGGCGTTGCCACCTCGGTAAATTTGAATTTCCCATTATAGGAACGAAACTTTTTCGATAAGAAATCGAATTAAGCAAATTTATCGATTTACCACGGAAATTCGTTCGGGTGAAATTGACATATTCTATAATTGGCGGGACTTGAAATTTTTGTCAATTTTGATTTAAATATAATTCTTAATAACTTTTCGTGTCACTTTAAAATCCCTAACAAAAATTTATCTTCAATTTAAATTATGGCTCTCTTGGCTCGGTTTGAGCGATTGGCCGACGAAATATTGGAATTCTGTGCCACGCTCAGCCAAGATCCAGAGCATAACACGATCCATTCCCTTGATGTCCGAATAGAGTTTTTGAAATCGCTGTGGCAAAGGGTCAGACTTTCGTATGACGAATGTCTAGACGCGATCCCGATTTATGTTGGTGACGATCAGCACTCTGTTGACGCCATAAAAGAAAAGTATAGATTTTGCTACACCGCCTACGTTCGGTGTGCGGCACAACTGGCCGAATTTGCGCAATTGCAGCGCTCCTTTGCGCCCCCGTCCTTGGCTAGCTCCCCGCCGATGCAGCTCCTTTCCCCCCCGTGTGCAGAAACAACTGCACCCCCTTTACCAAGTGGCACCCGACAGATTAAACCTTACCCCGCGAATGGCCCCAGAATCGTGTGCAAATCTTGCTTTTCTTCACGACATGTTTTGAAAGCTTGCCCAAAGTTTTTAGGCATGTCTGTTGAAGATCGCTTATCTGAAGTGAGCCGACTTCAGTTATGTAATAATTGTTTGTCCCATGCGCACGAGTTCAGTAATTGCAACAGCCCTTTTAATTGTTATAAGTGTAAGCAGCGTCACCATCCGCTGCTACATTTCGAGAACACGACCCCGCTCAATATTAATGTGGAAAGTGCATCGAACCCCGCGCATGTACTTTCTTTCCCCGATCAGGCAAATTCTTTCCGAGAACGGCAAGAATCTGATGAGCTTTTTTTGAATACACCACGACAAGGTTTTCCTACCGCTTGTCACAGCGAATTAATTTTCCCCCGCGATTCATTTCACCCCGTACAAACGACAGCTCTGTCTCGTTTTCCCGGCAATCAGAAAACAATCCGCACGAGAATCGACTTATAGCGAGTAGTTTTAGTTAAAGGCGGAATTCGATTAAATTTCTGTGGGTCGTGGGTTTCCATAGAGCAACTACCACCACACCCAATACCAACCTCGACGGCGATTGCCATTCCCCGATGCGCTACCGAGCATTCGTCCCGCATGCGATATTGCCCCGAATTTCGTAATCAGGAGGTCCTTGAGGGCATGAGAACCGTGTTGCTTCACCGGTTCTGTGCGAATTGCATATCGCCCTACAACAAGCATCAGCACGAAGAAGAGTCGGTGGTAGGGGGCGATTGCGTGATTCGCTCAGACCGGATGTTCGAGGAGGACCGGTACGGAGCAGGGCCCGGCCCGCGCTGCCCGGCTGAGGAATCCTCGGACGAAGTACGGAGGGTTTCGCCTGGAGCGGTGTCTCGACCATGCCTCCCACGCGAAACCTCTCCGGACTCGGATGCGATGACCCTAGCGGGAGTGGTGTCTCGACCATGCCACCCGGCTGTGGAGTCGCCGCGGCGGGACTATGACGACCAGCGTGCAGCATCACCGCGACCGTGGTGTCCACGCCCAAGGGTCAACCCGTTCCGCTCACCTTTGCGCTCCGACCTCACGACACGAGCTGATCGCAACAAACAGCGCTCAGCAAACACACGGCGAAATGCGCCCGACGCCCGTGCGCGCATACAAGAGAGGTGCGTGCGACACCATGATCCCCCCAACCCAACGTTGAACCGAGGCGACCCAGTACGATGTACCTAGCCGTAGTGACGTCACGCCCATGTCACCCGGCCGTGGAGTCGCTGCGGCGGAAAAACGAGGGCTGGCGTGGAGCATCGCCTCGACCGCGGTGCCCACCGCTAAGCAGCCTTCTCTTCCGCCTGCCCTCTCGTCCTGACCGCCCTGCTATGGCCGGCCGACCGCGCATGAAACGGCGCTGGAAATACCGGCGCAAAAATGCGAGGGAGACACTCGAGTTACGCCCTGCAGCGGCCCCCGTAACTTATGAGCACTTAACGGCGCACGGCAATGCATTTGGTTGGGTGGTTCAGGTGTGCGCCGCATCTGAAGTCCCATATGACCCCGGAAATCCCTTTTATATTTTTGAATTTTAAATCCTCGCACTAGGTATAAGTAGACTACAACTTTTTATGTTTACCTAGAAATATCTAACAAGAATTTAACGTGCATGTTGCAGTGACGCTGCAAGGGTGGCGGAATGTTTATGCCAAAACCTCTCAGCCACTGTCCAGCTGTATTGCACATAAATGCTGCTGGCAACCCGGGCCATATTTCGGCTTTAACACAGCACTTTGTGGCGAGTCACGGCATTCGCACCGTGACCCCCGAAGCTGCATCACATATCACAAGTGTAAGTTGGTTATTAAAAGGAAATAAATATCACATAAAGAGAACTTCCCGAAACTAGTGTGTTTTTTGAGTTTTTCCTCCCCGTATACATTTTTAGTTTCAGCTCCACCCCGTTTCCCCAGAACACTCCAGGCCTCATCGGCACCCGACTCGCGGAACTGACACCCCGGTCAGTTCTCGCACATTTACTTGTCAAGCATAACATGTTGTTATGTGTCTCTGTAGTCATACTTTTTGGCATCGGCCTCGTTGTAACCATAGTGTAATAATATCAAGTGTACCAGATAGGCTGTATTCCTAAACGTACTTATGCAAAGCAGTGCTGCGCTCCCAATGCTCTACTGATTTGTTTTCTGAGTGCTACTGCGATGCATTGCATAAATCAGGTTGGCACCACTTTTTAGTTTGGGAACGCACTTGATGCTCAACATTGTTTTCACAAAATGGAAATTGTAAAAAACTACATATTCAAAACATTTTTACATTTGAGTAGCGAATAAATTCCCAGCAACGCTAAATTAATTGTAAAATTGAGAAAAAGAAGGCGAAATTTAATCGCGTCCTAAAAGTTTCAGTGAAGCCGAAAAAACATAACCTAAATAATCACAAAGCATCAACAAAATTTGTGATGAGCAGTTTGCGCATTTGATGCTTATCGACAACTTGATGCCTGCGTTTAGGAACAGGGTGTACGTGCAAACTTTTTATGTTTGCGTTTAGGAACATGCTGCTTTGTACTTACATGAATGTTTGTTTGTCTGTTTGTCTGTCCGGCTATACAAAGCTACACGCGTTGACCGATTTCAGCCAAACTTTATACCAATATTTTTGAAGACCAAAGGAAGGCGACTGTATATAAAATTTTTCGATTCATCAAGAGGGCGTGGCACCTCCCATACAACTTAAATATTTGATTTGGCATATCTTTAAAACTATAAGTCATACAACATTAAAATTTTGTATTCTGTTAGTAATTCTTCGTGCCCTCTTGCTTAAAAAAATTTAGGGGCGTGGGACAAGGGGGAGTGGCACTCCTTATACAACTTAAATATTTGATTTGTCATATCTGTAAAACTACAAGTCATACAACATTAAAATTCTGTGCTCTGTTAATAATTCTTCGTGCCCTCTTGCTTAAAAAAATTTAGGGGCGTGGGACAAGGGGGAGTGGCACTCCTTATACAACTTAAATATTTGATTTGGCATATCTTTAAAACTACAAGTCACGCAGCAATGAAATTCCGTATGCAGGCCCCTCTTGGATGCTTCGTCCCACGGGTAAAATTTTATGGGCATAGGACAAGGGGCGTGGCACTTTTCAATCAACTATACATTTGGGTATAACTTTAGAACTATACAGCACACATAAATGAAACACGATACGAACTTACTACATGTCCGTATCCTTCAACTCGGAAAATGGGACGGGCATTGGACAAGGGGCGTGGCACCGCCCATACATCAGAATTTTTGATATCGAATATCTTTTGGCCTAAAAGTCGGGAAGCATTGAAATTCCGAATGCAGGCCCCTCTTGGATGCTTCATCCCACGGGTAAAATTTTATGGGCGCAGGACAAGGGGCGTGGCACTTTTCAATCAACTATACATTTGGGTATAACTTTAGAACAATACACCACACATAAATGAAACACGATACGAACTTACTTCATGTCCGTATCCTTCAACTCGGAAAATGGGACGGGCATTGGGCAAGGGGCGTGGCACCGCCCGTACATCAGAATTTTTTATATAGAATATCTTTTGGCCTAAAAGTCGGGAAGCATTGAAATTCCGTATGCTTCGTCCCACGGGTAAAATTTTATGGGCGTATGACAAGGGGTGTGGAACTTTTCAGTCAACTATACATTTGGGTATAACTTTAGAACTATACAGCACACATAAATGAAACACGATACGAACTTACTACATATCCGTATCTTTCAACTCGGAAAATGGGACGGGCATTGGACAAGGGGCGTGGCACCGCCCATACATCAGAATTTTTGATATCGAATATCTTTTGGCCTAAAAGTCGGGAAGCATTGAAATTCCGAATGCAGGCCCCTCTTGGATGCTTCATCCCACGGGTAAAATTTTATGGGCGCAGGACAAGGGGCGTGGCACTTTTCAATCAACTATACATTTGGGTATAACTTTAGAACAATACACCACACATAAATGAAACACGATACGAACTTACTTCATGTCCGTATCCTTCAACTCGAAAAATGGGACGGGCATTGGGCAAGGGGCGTGGCACCGCCCGTACATCAGAATTTTGTATATAGAATATCTTTTGGCCTAAAAGTCGGGAAGCATTGAAATTCCGTATGCTTCGTCCCACGGGTAAAATTTTATGGGCGCAGGACAAGGGGCGTGGCACTTTTCAATCAACTATACATTTGGGTATAACTTTAGAACAATACACCACACATAAATGAAACACGATACGAACTTACTTCATGTCCGTATCCTTCAACTCGGAAAATGGGACGGGCATTGGGCAAGGGGCGTGGCACCGCCCGTACATCAGAATTTTTTATATAGAATATCTTTTGGCCTAAATGTCGGGAAGCATTGAAATTCCGTATGCTTCGTCCCACGGGTAAAATTTTATGGGCGCAGGACAAGGGGCGTGGCACTTTTCAATCAACTATACATTTGGGTATAACTTTAGAACAATACACCACACATAAATGAAACACGATACGAACTTACTTCATGTCCGTATCCTTCAACTCGGAAAATGGGACGGGCATTGGGCAAGGGGCGTGGCACCGCCCGTACATCCGAATTTTTGATATCGAATATCTTTTGGCCTAAAAGTCGGGAAGCATTGAAATTCCGAATGCAGGCCCCTCTTGGATGCTTCATCCCACGGGTAAAATTTTATGGGCGCAGGACAAGGGGGCGTGGCACTTTTCAATCAACTATACATTTGGGTATAACTTTAGAACTATACAGCATACATAAATTAAACACGATACGAACTTACTACATGTCCGTGTCCTTCAACTCGGAAAATGGGATGAGCAGTGGACACGAGGCGTGGCAGCCCTCATACAACTTAAATATTTGATTTGGTATACCTTTAAAACTACATGTCATACAACAATATAATTTTGTATTCTGTTAGTATTTAGTCATGCATTCACGTAAACATTTTTACATATTTTGGGTTTTATACATGTATATAGATTTAGGGTCATGGGACAAGGTGGCGTGGCACACCTCAAATGTATGTAAAAAATTACTTTAATTTTCGCCTTCCACCAAAGGAGTAATCTACATACACAGATAGTTCTGTCAGGACCTACATTTATGACTTCCCCTATTTAAACAAAACTTCACAAGCAAATAGAAAAGTCCTAAGCAAGGTCACTCAATATATCTTATCCCTTAAAACCACCCTAACAAATTACCCTTTATCATACCACTAACAATAATGTGGCTTTTAATACCATTTTTAAATTCCAATTTAGTTGTTATTCCCCGTATGATGCGGCACTCGGGTAAAGCCGGGTAAATCAGCTAGTTTGTTATAAAAAATGTAACACACGTGCTGGTTAATTACTGAAAATAAAAATTGTTTGGTACGTAACTTTTTTGTACTAATGTCTCGGATGGTGTTTAGGCCGAACGCCCCTAGTGCCATTTGTACCGGTTCGGCTGGAGCGAGGTGGCAACTTGCTGCCAAGTGTCGCCTGGGCCCGAGTGCTGCAAGCCGGTGGCGGTAAGCTGCGCTCGGACACTTGCGATTCAAACCTCCAGCGAACTAGGTAAGACAACTTGTTGCTGCTCCTCCATATGAGGACATATTTAAAATCATATACTTTACTGCCTTCTCCTCCATATGAGGAGACCACCATTTTATTTCTAACTTTTTGCCATTCTTATACAATAAATCATTTTGAATACGTTTTATAACGTTAATCTGAAATTTGGCCTTTAATTTCTTTTCGCTAATTCGCTCTGCTTTTTCTCTTTTTGAATATTTGCATCCTGCCTTTCCAACGCCGGCAACGAACCGCACAATTTTATCTTGTTTGACGTCATATGCGGCAAACCCCTCGACTACGTCGACAGATGGGTTAAGACATATTACGAAGAAGGAGAAAAGAAAAATCAAAATATTTTTTGACAAGCTGGGGTACGTCAAGCTATGGGTGTATTCCTAAACGTCAGTTGCGCTGCATAAGTACAAAGCAGCATGTTCCTAAACGCAAACATAAAAAGTTTGCACGTACACCCTGTTCCTAAACGCAGGCATCAAGTTGTCGATAAGCATCAAATGCGCAAACTGCTCATCACAAATTTTGTTGATGCTTTGTGATTATTTAGGTTATGTTTTTTCGGCTTCACTGAAACTTTTAGGACGCGATTAAATTTCGCCTTCTTTTTCTCAATTTTACAATTAATTTAGCGTTGCTGGGAATTTATTCGCTACTCAAATGTAAAAATGTTTTGAATATGTAGTTTTTTACAATTTCCATTTTGTGAAAACAATATTGAGCATCAAGTGCGTTCCCAAACTAAAAAGTGGTGCCAACCTGATTTATGCAATGCATCGCAGTAGCACTCAGAAAACAAATCAGTAGAGCATTGGGAGCGCAGCACTGCTTTGCATAAGTACGTTTAGGAATACAGCCTATCTGGTACACTTGATATTATTACACTATGGTTACAACGAGGCCGATGCCAAAAAGTATGACTACAGAGACACATAACAACATGTTATGCTTGACAAGTAAATGTGCGAGAACTGACCGGGGTGTCAGTTCCGCGAGTCGGGTGCCGATGAGGCCTGGAGTGTTCTGGGGAAACGGGGTGGAGCTGAAACTAAAAATGTATACGGGGAGGAAAAACTCAAAAAACACACTAGTTTCGGGAAGTTCTCTTTATGTGATATTTATTTCCTTTTAATAACCAACTTACACTTGTGATATGTGATGCAGCTTCGGGGGTCACGGTGCGAATGCCGTGACTCGCCACAAAGTGCTGTGTTAAAGCCGAAATATGGCCCGGGTTGCCAGCAGCATTTATGTGCAATACAGCTGGACAGTGGCTGAGAGGTTTTGGCATAAACATTCCGCCACCCTTGCAGCGTCACTGCAACATGCACGTTAAATTCTTGTTAGATATTTCTAGGTAAACATAAAAAGTTGTAGTCTACTTATACCTAGTGCGAGGATTTAAAATTCAAAAATATAAAAGGGATTTCCGGGGTCATATGGGACTTCAGATGCGGCGCACACCTGAACCACCCAACCAAATGCATTGCCGTGCGCCGTTAAGTGCTCATAAGTTACGGGGGCCGCTGCAGGGCGTAACTCGAGTGTCTCCCTCGCATTTTTGCGCCGGTATTTCCAGCGCCGTTTCATGCGCGGTCGGCCGGCCATAGCAGGGCGGTCAGGACGAGAGGGCAGGCGGAAGAGAAGGCTGCTTAGCGGTGGGCACCGCGGTCGAGGCGATGCTCCACGCCAGCCCTCGTTTTTCCGCCGCAGCGACTCCACGGCCGGGTGACATGGGCGTGACGTCACTACGGCTAGGTACATCGTACTGGGTCGCCTCGGTTCAACGTTGGGTTGGGGGGATCATGGTGTCGCACGCACCTCTCTTGTATGCGCGCACGGGCGTCGGGCGCATTTCGCCGTGTGTTTGCTGAGCGCTGTTTGTTGCGATCAGCTCGTGTCGTGAGGTCGGAGCGCAAAGGTGAGCGGAACGGGTTGACCCTTGGGCGTGGACACCACGGTCGCGGTGATGCTGCACGCCGGTCGTCATAGTCCCGCCGCGGCGACTCCACAGCCG
This sequence comes from Neria commutata, assembly GCA_963457695.1. Taxonomy (NCBI): domain Eukaryota; kingdom Metazoa; phylum Arthropoda; class Insecta; order Diptera; family Micropezidae; genus Neria; species Neria commutata. The sequence continues at coordinate 39,865,742 of OY735246.1, forward strand.
GGTGGCATGGTCGAGACACCACTCCCGCTAGGGTCATCGCATCCGAGTCCGGAGAGGTTTCGCGTGGGAGGCATGGTCGAGACACCGCTCCAGGCGAAACCCTCCGTACTTCGTCCGAGGATTCCTCAGCCGGGCAGCGCGGGCCGGGCCCTGCTCCGTACCGGTCCTCCTCGAACATCCGGTCTGAGCGAATCACGCAATCGCCCCCTACCACCGACTCTTCATCGTGCTGATGCTTGTTGTAGGGCGATATGCAATTCGCACAGAACCGGTGAAGCAACACGGTTCTCATGCGCTCAACGACCTCCTGATTACGAAATTCGGGGCAATATCGCATGCGGGACGAATGCTCGGTAGCGCATCGGGGAATGGCAATCGCCGTCGAGGTTGGTATTGGGTGTGGTGGTAGTTGCACTATGGAAACCCACGACCCACAGAAATTTAATCGAATTCCGCCTTTAACTAAAACTACTCGCGATAAGTCGATTCTCGTGCGGATTGTTTTCTGATTGCCGGGAAAACGAGACAGAGCTGTCGTTTGTACGGGGTGAAATGAATCGCGGGGGAAAATTAATTCGCTGTGACAAGCGGTAGGAAAACCCGGCTTTACCCGAGTGCCGCATCATACGGGGAATAACAACTAAATTAGAATTTAAAAATGGTATTAAAAGCCACATTATTGTTAGTGGTATGATAAAGGGTAATTTGTTAGGGTGGTTTTAAGGGATAAGATATATTGAGTGACCTTGCTTAGGACTTTTCTATTTGCTTGTGAAGTTTTGTTTAAATAGGGGAAGTCATAAATGTAGGTCCTGACAGAACTATCTGTGTATGTAGATTACTCCTTTGGTGGAAGGCGAAAATTAAAGTAATTTTTTACATACATTTGAGGTGTGCCACGCCACCTTGTCCCATGACCCTAAATCTATATACATGTATAAAACCCAAAATATGTAAAAATGTTTACGTGAATGCATGACTAAATACTAACAGAATACAAAATTATATTGTTGTATGACATGTAGTTTTAAAGGTATACCAAATCAAATATTTAAGTTGTATGAGGGCTGCCACGCCTCGTGTCCACTGCTCATCCCATTTTCCGAGTTGAAGGACACGGACATGTAGTAAGTTCGTATCGTGTTTAATTTATGTATGCTGTATAGTTCTAAAGTTATACCCAAATGTATAGTTGATTGAAAAGTGCCACGCCCCCTTGTCCTGCGCCCATAAAATTTTACCCGTGGGATGAAGCATCCAAGAGGGGCCTGCATTCGGAATTTCAATGCTTCCCGACTTTTAGGCCAAAAGATATTCGATATCAAAAATTCGGATGTACGGGCGGTGCCACGCCCCTTGCCCAATGCCCGTCCCATTTTCCGAGTTGAAGGATACGGACATGAAGTAAGTTCGTATCGTGTTTCATATATGTGTGGTGTATAGTTCTAAAGTTATACCCAAATGTATAGTTGATTGAAAAGTGCCACGCCCCTTGTCCTACGCCCATAAAATTTTACCCGTGGGACGAAGCATCCAAGAGGGGCCTGCATACGGAATTTCATTGCTGCGTGACTTGTAGTTTTAAAGATATGCCAAATCAAATATTTAAGTTGTATAAGGAGTGCCACTCCCCCTTGTCCCACGCCCCTAAATTTTTTTAAACAAGAGGGCACGAAGAATTACTAACAGAGTACAGAATTTTAATGTTGTATGACTTGTAGTTTTACAGATATGACAAATCAAATATTTAAGTTGTATAAGGAGTGCCACTCCCCCTTGTCCCACGCCCCTAAATTTTTTTAAGCAAGAGGGCACGAAGAATTACTAACAGAATACAAAATTTTAATGTTGTATGACTTGTAGTTTTAAAGATATGCCAAATCAAATATTTAAGTTGTATAAGGAGTGCCACTCCCCCTTGTCCCACGCCCCTAAATTTTTTTAAGCAAGAGGGCACGAAAAATTACTAAAAGAATACAGAATTTTAATGTTGTATGACGTGTAGTTTTAAAGATATGCCAAATCAAATATTTAAGTTGTATAAGGAGTGCCACTCCCCCTTGTCCCACGCCCCTAAATTTTTTTAAGCAAGAGGGCACGAAGAATTATTAACAGAGCACAGAATTTTAATGTTGTATGACTTGTAGTTTTACAGATATGACAAATCAAATATTTAAGTTGTATAAGGAGTGCCACTCCCCCTTGTCCCACGCCCCTAAATTTTTTTAAGCAAGAGGGCACGAAGAATTACTAACAGAATACAAAATTTTAATGTTGTATGACTTATAGTTTTAAAGATATGCCAAATCAAATATTTAAGTTGTATGGGAGGTGCCACGCCCTCTTGATGAATCGAAAAATTTTATATACAGTCGCCTTCCTTTGGTCTTCAGCAATATTGGTATAAAGTTTGGCTTAAATCGGTCAACGCGTGTAGCTTTGTATAGCCGGACAGACAAACAAACATTCATTTTTATATATTAGATAGCGTTTATAAACCAATTGTTAATATAAAACGCAGAGTGACTAAAAAGTGTCTGCCTGATGCCTGATGCTGTCCACTTTCTTTCTTCTACGACTTTAGACGTAAAAATCGGTGCCCTGTGTAGCCCAGTGGGTAGAGCCGCGCGCTTGCACTCGGCAGGTCATGGGATCGAATCCCACAAATTTAAAAAACTTTTTTTTTTTTTTACTTTGCTTTGCCTTTTATTGTTGCTAATTGTTTTACTAGCTGTCGTGTATACAGGCACACACGACAGGTGGCCCCACTTGTTGTTAATATTTCTTTAGGGGTATTCATTTAAACGCGCAAATGCCTGATAACGTGACAAATTTATCACCTGACAAACGAACTGTGAAATTTTGTATGAAAGCTCATTTGCACAAATGTGATAAATTTGCCCAATGATTTCGCTGTGCAAACGATGTTTGTAAACTTAGACGGCAACGAATGCAACCCTGCTTAACTATGATCTTTAACATTATGATAAATGTTTAGTATTGAACAATCAAAATAAACGCAAAAGGGTTACAGTAATTTTTTTCAAACAGCTCCAACATTAACCTTTACTTTTTCACTGATTCACGGCATTTTAGTTTTTTCTTTTTGACAGCCAAACACCGATTGCACAAACACTTTGCCAAGCGCCTTCATTTAACACACTTGATAAATTGATAAATTTGAGCAATGTGCAAAATTATCTGCTTAAATGAATACCCTTTTTATCTCGTTAAGACCACCTGAACTTCGCAATGCCCCAAAGAAATTTTCTAATACGTCTTGATTTAGTCTACTAGTCAAAAGGTAGGACATTCCAAACTTTTCTTGCAGATATTTATATAGCAAATTTAGGGAGGTATTCGTTATTGCCACAAGAGTTGACCATTGATGTTTTTTCTTTTTACTTTTTTCTTCAAACGCAAACTCAAACTGAAAACGGGTTAATATTTTTGACAACGCAACTGACAAGCAAGGGTATGAGAATATAATGTCATTGCTATCTGGCACACTTGAGATTATTACACTATGGTTGTAGCCACCCTCCATGCCTATAGCCAGCCGTGTTATTTTGTGTTCCGGGCCTGCTTCCTCACTTGCACCATCCTTGCCGGCAATCGCACCCTCCCCCAAATGCTTCTCCGGCGAATGTGCAGAAAAACAGCGTTGCCGCTTTTCTTCGCATACTGCTGTACATAAGCACAGATTACTACCAGATTCCAACTCGCGCACCAGCGCTAAAAAATCCCCACTACATTCACAAAAATAAGATAAAGCAGAGATATTTAATAATAGAGATCAGTGTTGCCACTCACTCCAATTTCTCCGTAGCAAAATATGTATCCAATCTGGCTGTAATGTAGCCAAAAAAAATCAAGCCTAGCAATAACAATTGGAGATAGCTATTTGGTAGAATTTTTTTTAAAATCAAAAATTAAAATCATTAAATAAAATACATATATATATACATTCAGTATGTACTTTTAATATCAATTCAGTAGCAATATTAAAAAAAAAACACTTAAAATAATGTTTAAACATAAAAAAACAATTCTTGTTTTAAACAATAAAAAAAATAAACTTAAAAAATGTTTTTAACATCAAAAATAATTCACGTTTTTATAAATAACATAGCATTAAAATATTTCACAACCAAATTTAAATTTTAGTCCATTTTTAAAGAAAAGTCTTTTTTGCCGACCATACACAATTATCAAAAACATAACAATCGTGAGTTCTGCGTTTTTCACCATTTTGCTCATCTGCTCTTCGCATCTAAAAAAGAGTCTATCGATATTTGGCTATTTCTGGCTTCTATGTTTTGTAAATGAGCAGAGCAATTTTCGTGTCTGTTTAGGTGTGACAAAATGTTCAAATGTTCACAGCACTTTTATTGCACGCTTTGCAAAATGCCGAGCCGTTTTTATTTTGCAGCCATGGGAATCTTTTGAGCCACTCGACTCTGAACTTCCTGGTTTGTTTCCCTGTTCCTATTTCCCTGTACCTAAAAAATAAAATATTAAATACATTTCTGACATTGGCAATAGAAAAATTCTTACTTCTCATCAACATTTTCTTCCATTTCGATTTCTTCCTCCATTTCAATTTCTTCCTCCACTTCAATTTCTACTGCTGCTCTCGGTTTCTTAACCACAAATCTAAAATGAAATTATGTAAGCCTGTTGATTTAATATTAAAAGTATATAAACTTACTTATCCATTTTACTTTCGCATCAGCTATCACGCGCTTCCAGCTTCACACAACCACTTTGCTAATTTTGACATTCATATGACATGACTGAAGCGCTGATCAGTCACCGCGTATCTTTTGTGAGCGGAATTAATCGTAACGGCAAAATTCGGGCCGTTCAGTGAAAATCGTATCGCAGCTGTGGCTCTTTTGCACGTTTCTGTTTTGGTTATTGCTGCCGTGCTGCCATATAGTTTCGTGCACAAAGTAAGCACGCTGTTCATTTTGCTTTTGAGGTTAAATTTTACATTCTTTATAAAATCTATGACACAGAATTATCTAAATTTTTAGATATATTTATTGTGGTCTACTTTTATGAATGAATGTTAACAATAATAATCCGGTTTTTGTACTAAATTAAAATCGAAGAGCAGTGGCAGCGCTGTTTTTAGTACAAAGCAATGCCATTCTCTCATCCTCTCTGAGCATCAGAGCAGACGTAAACGTGTGAGAAAATCCAATTTGGATTATAATTTCTGCGTTACGCGCCGATTAAATACGCAATGAGCGAACGCATGTATGAGCTCGGGTAGGGTAGGTTTTGGCTGCGCTCCGATTAAATACGATACGCGGTGACTGATCAGCGCTTGAGTGCGAAGAATGTCAAGAAAGAGAAAATAGAATTGCGCAAGAAAGCTAGATATACATGTATATGCTGTAAAGGTATGAACACAATATTATTCCTATATTGTGTCTATGAAAATGTAGCCATTTAAGAAGCATTGTAGCATTGTAGCCATCAATTTTAAATGTAGCAAATTGGCTACAATTGTAGCCAAACGGCAACACTGATAGAGATGCGCCAGACATGCTTGGAGCTTTTTCGCCACGCAGAAATTGGGAATTGTGGTCACAAAATACGTCACGTATTATACGTGTGAGCCTGCATGTATGCGTAAGCAAGAGCTTTAGAACGGCAAGCCGAAAATCAACGAGCGAAATGCTAACATTAGGTCTAGAATGCCGCAGCGTAAGGTTGTGCGAATGCTATTGCTCGCCTTTATGCGTTGTTGTTGTTGTTATGAGACCGCAAAGAATTCGTTTTCATATTTCAGTCTGCCTGTCTGGCTTGGATTTCATTTGAATATGTACATATGTATTCTTTTTTGAATGATATATATATGCATACATATTTCAGTCTGTCTGTCTGGCTGGCTGGCTGGCTTGGATTTCCTTGGAATTGTCTGTGCACAAGGGAATCGAAGCAGCGCCGCGGCTGCTGCGTAGAAATATGTATTCTTTTTGAATGGTATATATGTATGTATGTATGAGCATTACATTTTCACACTTTTGTAGGTTCTTAGCTTGTAGCAAATTTGCTTTTCATATGAAAATATTTCCTTTGTTTTTTGAGGATTTACTATTTATTGCTTCTTTACACCTACATATCAACTTTTCTATAATTTTTCATTTGCTTATTTTCTAGATTTAGCAGATAAAGATTTTTAAAGATCGCTTTATAAATACATACGTATGTATATCAATTTATGTATACAATTTTGCAACACATACATACATCCCTTTCAACCCCTATTTCTGCACTTTCATTGTCGAAGCACACGCAACGGCAGCATAATTTGAGCGTTTGTTTACATTTTTTATACAAATTTATCTGGGATAATACATTGGTTTGTGTGTGTTTCCGCGAATTTTTTGCCTTTTCGATTTTTAAGTTTTTTTATGTCGCGCAGACTGCGGCTAGACATGCAGGTGTTCATTCATTCTCGATTTTAACGAAAATTTTGCAAATTTCAATTCAAATTTTTTTTGCTATTAGTGAAAAATATGCTTGCCTTTGAACTTTAACATTTAACCCAATACAATTTTTTTGAATTATTTTGATTATATCAGAGAACGTAATCTAATAGATTTTTGTAGCAAAGATAAATTTTGATTTTTTTATTAAATATTAATTTCATCAACTACATACACACATATGTAGTAGGCTAATATGTTTGCTTTAAATAAATGGATCAAATTTATTTAAATGCAATACATTTTGAATGAATTTTGGTCTTCTGCATGTCATTATTTGAAAACAAGTAAGGAAGCATCAGTCGGGTTTCACCGACAGAGTAATACCCTACACCAAGTAACTGAGTGGGCGGACCACGCCCATTTTTGGAGAATTAAGAGGTGTTCTTACCAGAAATGAAGTGACCAAATATGGACAGACTGGTGTATATATTATGGAAGTTACAAGGATTTTCCGCTTACCGTCTATATAGTGGGCGGACCACGCCCATTTTTTGTATGACATAGAGGGTCCACACCTTACATTAAATACCTAATACCATTCCTTTTAATGAATAATTACACAAATTTAAGCAATTTTAGTGGAAATATTCCGGGGTAGTGGGACTTACAGACCCATTGTAGGCGTGTCCTTTAACCGATTTGGCTAATCTAGGAACTTGAAGTAGTGGAAGGTTCACTGCGACTGTGTGCCAAATTTGGTCCAAATCGGACAACTCCTTCTTTCTCTCCCGCGCCAACGGACAGCAAGACAGACAGACAGACAGACGGACAACCGGAAATCAACACAGAAAGTGATTCTAAGCATTTCTATATAGGTACTTATGTCTATACCTAGGACGGCTCCTTTCATGCGTTACAATTTTCGCACAAAGTTATTATACCCTATTACCATAGGTGTAGGGTATAAAAATGTGGAATGTAGCGTGCACCTTTACACTGATGAAACGAAAGCAGATCCGTTGTTATGATGGCAATGTCGACATTGTATGCTCTACATTGAGATCAATGAAGAGCGTCATTTTAATGAGAAGCGAATAATTGAAGAATTGATTAACCACATATGTATGTATGTATGTATCTTAAAGTGATCAGTAACATGCATACATGACATCGAAATTACCATCAGAATATCTTTGCTTTAATTTGAAATACAAAAATCAATTAGATATTGTAAATACATAATACGTTCTCTGATATAATCAAAATAATTCAAAAAAATTGTATTGGGTTAAATGTTAAAGTTCAAAGGCAAGCATATTTTTCACTAATAGCAAAAAAAAATTTGAATTGAAATTTGCAAAATTTTCGTTAAAATCAAGAATGAATGAACACCTGCATGTCTAGCCGCAGTCTGCGCGACATAAAAAAAACTTAAAAATCGAAAAGGCAAAAAATTCGCGGAAACACACACAAACCAATGTATTATCCCAGACAAATTTGTATAAAAAATGTAAACAAACGCTCAAATTATGCTGCCGTTGCGTGTGCTTCGACAATGAAAGTGCAGAAATAGGGGTTGAAAGGGATGTATGTATGTGTTGCAAAATTGTATACATAAATTGATATACATACATACGTATGTATTTATAAAGCGATCTTTAAAAATCTTTATCTGCTAAATCTAGAAAATAAGCAAATGAAAAATTATAGAAAAGTTGATAGGTGTAAAGAAGCAATAAATAGTAAATCCTCAAAAAACAAAGGAAATATTTTCATATGAAAAGCAAATTTGCTACAAGCTAAGAACCTACAAAAGTGTGAAAATGTAATGCTCATACATACATACATATATACCATTCAAAAAGAATACATATTTCTACGCAGCAGCAGCCGCGGCGCTGCTTCGATTCCCTTGTGCAAAGACAATTCCAAGGAAATCCAAGCCAGCCAGCCAGCCAGACAGACAGACTGAAATATGTATGCATATATATATCATTCAAAAAAGAATACATATGTACATATTCAAATGAAATCCAAGCCAGACAGGCAGACTGAAATATGAAAACGAATTCTTTGCGGTCTCATAACAACAACAACAACGCATAAAGGCGAGCAATAGCATTCGCACAACCTTACGCTGCGGCATTCTCTGACCTAATGTTAGCATCAGGGTTGGATTGGGGGAAAATAAAAACGTACCCCATTTTTAAAAAAAACGTACCTTTTCCATAAATGTCGTACCTTCAAAATAAAAAAAAATTTTCTATTCCAATAGGTTCGTCCGTGTGAAAAGCAAAAAAAAAAAAAAAAAGGTCATTTGAGAATAAAAAAAGGAAAAAGGCTCTAGAATAAAAAGCTTCGCACACGTAGAACTTAAGGCAAGAAAAGCAAGAAAAAAAAAAAAAAAGGGCCCTCTGAAAAAAAAAAACGCTTCCCACACGTACAACTTATGACAAACAACAACAACCAGTACAACTTATTCATATTTCCTCATTTTTAAGTGACTATCACAGTTCAATACAACCATGCACTTTCATTCATTCCACTTTCCCACATTTTTCTTTGCTGGCAGTACCTTGAATTACAGCCGTTCCAGAAGCTGGAATTTGTCATAATTGTAAATGGGTACCATGTTCACGTGAGAGGAAAAGAGATAAGATATTTGGAGGCATGACGATTCATATCTTAAACAGAAACAACTAGTGTTTCATGAAGAATCTTGCAGTCAAAGAACAAAATCTCGGGCCGCGCGCAGCTAAAATTTTTCTATCGGGTACGAAGTGGTACGTTTTCGAATAATTAAACACTCCGAAAGTGTCATGCGATGAAATTCCGGGGAAGTGAAGTTATATATCTAAATTTTGTGTGGTTGCCTTTTATTTTATACGAAAATTCTGCAATATGCAGTAAATATTAACACAAAGTTGTGCTCTTTTTGGCGCAATTATTTCAAGCGCATATAATTTGTTATTAAAGTAATGTCATGCACACCTTTTTTCTTATTTATAATGCCAAATGTGGTCACTACAAATGTATAACTAAAGATATGTGTATTTAGTGTTTTTATCAATAAAGATTTAACTTTGAAATTCGTTTTGGTTTTAATTTGATGGAAATGCAAGGGCAGAAGTTGACATCTGCAACACTTTATGCAGTTTTATTAGGTTTATTCATCTGAATGCAAATGCATTTCAAATTCCACAAAAATCGTTCATTTTCATATAAAAATGATATTTGATTCATTCTGAAATGTAAACAATAACAGTACGGGTACCAAAATTTTCGTACTCTTGTATCATATTTTCTATGGAGTTTTGTATGGAAAATCGAGTACGATGGTACCAAAATAATTTTCGTACCCGCCACTTCGTATTCCTCACTATTTGTTTTTGTCTCGTTGTTCGCGTGCTCATTTCACAAGATTCGTTGCCTCCTCGCATTCGCCCTACAGTGTTGATATCTCAACGTACCCTGAGAAATGAAAAGCGTACCCAAAAAATAAAACGTACTCTGGGGCAATAAAACGCGTACCCAAAAAATAAAAATGTACCCAAATCAGTACGAAAGTACGGGGATTTCCTACCCTGGTTAGCATTTCGCTCGTTGATTTTCGGCTTGCCGTTCTAAAGCTCTTGCTTACGCATACATGCAGGCCCACACGTATAATACGTGACGTATTTTGTGACCAAAATTCCCAATTTCTGCGTGGCGAAAAAGCTCCAAGCATGTCTGGCGCACAGGGTTGGATTGGGGGAAAATAAAAACGTACCCCATTTTTAAAAAAAACGTACCTTTTCCATAAATGTCGTACCTTCAAAATAAAAAAAAATTTTCTATTCCAATAGGTTCGTCCGTGTGATAAGCAAAAAAAAAAAAAAAAGGTCATTTGAGAATAAAAAAAGGAAAAAGCTCTAGAATAAAAAGCTTCGCACACGTAGAACTTAAGGCAAGAAAAGCAAAAAAAAAAAAAAAAAGGTCCTCTGAAAAAAAAACGCTTCCCACACGTACAACTTATGACAAACAACAACAACCAGTACAACTTATTCATATTTCCTCATTTTTAAGTGACTACACAGTTCAATACAACCATGCACTTTCATTCATTCCACTTTCCCACATTTTTCTTTGCTGGCAGTACCTTGAATTACAGCCGTTCCAGAAGCTGGAATTTGTCAAAATTCTAAATGGGTACCATGTTCACGTGAGAGGAAAAGAGATAAGATATTTGGAGGCATGACTATTCATATGTTAAACAGAAACAACTAGTGTTTCATGAAGAATCTTGCAGTCAAAGAACAAAATCTCGGGCCGCGCGCAGCTAAAATTTTTCTATCGGGTACGAAGTGGTACGTTTTCGAATAATTAAACACTCCGAAAGTGTCATGCGATGAAATTCCGGGGAAGTGAAGTTATATATCTATATTTTGTGTGTGTGCCTTTTATTTTATACGAAAATTCTGCAATATGCAGTAAATATTAACACAAAGTTGTGCTCTTTTTGGCGCAATTATTTCAAGCGCATATAATTTGTTATTAAAGTAATGTCATGCACACCTTTTTTCTTATTTATAATGCCAAATGTGGTCACTACAAATGTATAACTAAAGATATGTGTATTTAGTGTTTTTATCAATAAAGATTTAACTTTGAAATTCGTTTTGGTTTTAATTTGATGGAAATGCAAGGGCAGAAGTTGACATCTGCAACACTTTATGCAGTTTTATTAGGTTTATTCATCTGAATGCAAATGCATTTCAAATTCCACAAAAATCGTTCATTTTCATATAAAAATGATATTTGACTCATTCTGAAATGTAAACAATAACAGTACGGGTACCAAAATTTTCGTACTCTTGTATCATATTTTCTATGGAGTTTTGTATGGAAAATCGAGTACGATGGTACCAAAATAATTTTCGTACCCGCCACTTCGTATTCCTCACTATTTGTTTTTGTCTCGTTGTTCGCGTGCTCATTTCACAAGATTCGTTGCCTCCTCGCATTCGCCCTACAGTGTTGATATCTCAACGTACCCTGAGAAATGAAAAGCGTACCCAAAAAATAAAACGTACTCTGGGGCAATAAAACGCGTACCCAAAAAATAAAAATGTACCCAAATCAGTACGAAAGTACGGGGATTTCCTACCCTGCTGGCGCATCTCTATTATTAAATATCTCTGGATAAAGTTTATCCATATTTGGTTACGGGTAGCCAGGTATTTGGTTTTTTTTATCTAAGTAATCCATCAGTATTCGTTCTAACTTATATAATTGTAACAATTTGATTCTTATTTCAGTGCTGTATATGTGCTGATATTTTGTGTGTTCATCAAATATTTTATTTGGTTGCTTTTATCGCGTGGGAACCGAGTACTCGAAGGCGTCAGTAGTCGATAGCCGTGTCGTGCAATTTATTTGTATCCCCCATAAAATGCCGATCAGCTGTAAAGTAGGTGCAGTCAGTTGTAAAGTAAGCGCTATCCGCTGTGTCGAATTCCCAACCCACTGCGAACAAATTTTTTAGGTTTGACAGTTGTTGGTCCGAAATGTAAACAAAGGAATTTTTGTGAATGCAACTCTGTAAGGAATTACAAAAACAAAATGCATTGCGAATCACACGTACGCTATCTGTGTGAGGAATTTTCAAATAAATGGAAAATTTTGTTCCCTGGACGGACAGTTGAACATCTGGATATAGTCTGTGGCATAAGCTTCTCCGTATCTTTTGTGAGCGGAATTAATCGCAATGGCAAAATTCGGGCCGCCCAGTGAAAATCGTATCGCAGCTGTGGCTCTTTTGCAGGTTTCTGTCTTGGTTATTGCTGCCGTGCTGCTATATAGTTTCGTGCACAAAGTAAGCACGCTGTTCATTTTGCTTTTGAGGTTAAATTTTACATTCTTTATAAAATTGATGACACAGAATTATCTAAATTTTTAGATATATTTATTGTGGTCTACTTTTATGAATTTATTATAGCAATAATAATCCGGTTTTAGTTCTAAATTAAAATCGAAGAGCAGTGGCAGCACTGTTTTTAGTACAAAGCAATGTCATTCTCTCATCCTCTCTGAGCATCAGAGCAGACGTAAACGTGTGAGAAAAACCAATTTGGATTATAATTTCTGTGTTACGCGCCGATTAAATATGCAATGAGCGAACGCATGTATGAGCTCGGGTAGGGTAGGTTTTGTCTGCGCTCCGATTAAATACGATACGCGGTGACTGATCAGCGCTTCACGTTCAGCCCCGTCGGAGTTTTCGGCGTGTCGTAGAAATAGATGCATTCATCTTTGTATATGGCGTTACTTTCGCATGGAACGCGCATTTTCGACAAATGCTTCTACAAAGACTCCATATTTCACTTTGCTATTCTCTGAAGATATTCTAAAATTGTTTTTAACGCAATCCGCTTAAAATCACGCCTATTCGCACAATTTTTCACAAATTCCAACCCTCAATCGGAAAATACAATATTTTGTTAACCAACTTTTTCCTTCACATTGTCCTTCCACGTCTCGACTAGCAAAAACTTCTTACTTAAGCGCCAATCAGTCACCGCGTATCGTATTTAACAGAGTTGTGAAGAGTTCAATCAGATTTGATTTGAATCAGATTTGATTTAAAAACTGATCTTCCAATCAAGCATAGCCAATCGATTCATCTTTTTCTGATTCAAATCCCAATCGATTTGTGGCCTTTGATTTATAAATCAGCCCTCACAAATCAAAAGTGAAAATCTGATTTACCAATCACTTGATTTAAATCAGCAAATTTATCAATCTGATTTACCAATCTTGATTTGATTTCAAATCAAGTCTTGAAATCAAGTGTGCAAAAGGATGACAGAGCAGTAATAAAATGTATACATACTTCGAAATAGTACCAAAAATATCAAAGATAAATTCGTTCCTTAAAAATAAGAATAATTACTTGAAATCGTGAACAAATCATATGTAAATACAAACAACTTAAAGTAATACATTTATTTTATTGAAATGATAGTGAAATTTGTAATTATTCGTTCATATTTCTCACCGAAAATTGCAAGAAAAGTATTTATTTGGGAGGAAAAAAGCAACCCTGTTTCATATGACACTTCCATCAGTGATGTCAATGTTGTGAAATTCGCACCAGATTTTGTGCATTTTTAAAGCTGATACGTTTATGAAAATGCATTTATCGTCTGATATCTATTTTAGTGCCATTGTTTGTTTATTTTGAAGACACTATTATTAGTCCGTAACATTTTCGAAGCAGTTTGCGTTCTGTGAAATTAACCTGAGTGGATCGCATTACTTTTAGAGGTTTGGAACAAAAATAGGCATCACTGTCTCGCATCCGTTCTTAGCACCCGCACAAAAGAGGTAAACTTTTGTGCAAACCAGTGCCGCTACAAAAGTGTAATGAATTTCTACCTGCTGCTCCAGGAAGCATAACATGTTAAGTATAATATACATATAATGTGTAAAATATATACATATGCATTAGTTAAAATATGATGGTTTCAGCAAAAGAACAAAGTAATGTATTTATATACAGACACTCCTCGTAAACATTCATATATTTTGAAATAAAAAAACATAAATTGTTGTTTTTTTGTGCATACTATTTTGTAGCATCTTATACCTGCTACTCAAATCCACAACTTTCCTTTTAATACAGAAAAATTTAGCTCTGTGTAGCTTTCTTAATGTGGTGATTTGACCAAAATTGATTTGAATCAGCCCAGCGGCCAATCGATTGTTGCTTTTTGATTTTAAATCAAAATCAACTTTTTTGATTGGTGATTTGAATCAGACAAGGGCAAATCACTGATTTGAGTTTTTTGATTCAAATCAATATGATTGGTGGTGCCTGATTGGAAAATCAGAAATTTAAATCGATTGGTGGAGTTGATTTTTAAATCAAAAATTTAAATCAGTTGATTTGTAAATCGATTTTGATTTGAATCTTTTACAGGTCTGGTATTTAACCGTATCGCAGACAAAACCTACCCTACCCGAGCTCCATACATGCGTTCGCTCATGGCGTATTTAATCGGAGCGTAAAACGCCAATCAGTCACCGCGTATCGTATTTAATCGTATCGCAGACAAAACCTACCCTACCCGAGCTCTATACATTCGTTCGCTCATCACGTATTTATTCGGAGCGTAACGCAGAAATTATAATCCAAATAGGTATCTCTCACACATTTACGTCTGCTCTGATGCTCAGAGAGGATGAGAGAATGACATTGCTTTGTACTAATAACAGTGCTGCTCTTCGATTTTAATTTAGAACAAAAACCGGATTATTATTGTTAACATTCATTCGTAAAAGTAGACCACAATAAATATATCTAAAAATTTAGATAACTCTGTGTCATAGATTTTATAAAGAATGTAAAATTTAACCTCAAAAGCAAAATGAACAGCGTGCTTACTTTGTGCACGAAACTATATGGCAGCACGGCAGCAATACCCAAAACAGAAACCTGCAAAAGAGCGACAGCTGCGATACGATTTTCACTGAACGGCCCAAATTTTGCCGTTACGATCAATTACGATTAAATACGATACGCGGTGACTGATTGGCGCTTTACGATAAATTCCAGTGTGTCAGTGGAGAAATTTATGTCTAACATTTGATGTTCGGACATAAGTGTCCAGTGGAGACCCCCTTCTTGTCATGTTTTGTTAGGTGTTAAGACAAATGTGTCAAAAGAAATGCTCGGGCAGCGCTCGCTTAACATCGTACGAATAGAAAGATTTTCTTATTTAACATCTGTCAAATTCCATTACTGACAACTAACAAAAATGGCTTCAAGCAACATGATGCGCTGCGTTCGAGCGCTAGAAAGGGGTATTCATTTAAACGCGCCTGACAGACGTGACAAGCTTGACAAATTTGTCACCTGATAAACGAACTGTCAAATTTTACGTGAAAGTTCATTTGCACAAATGTGATAAATTTGCCCGATGATTTCGCTGTGCAAACGATGTTTGTAAAGTTAGACGGCAACGAATGCAACCCTGCTTAGCTATGATCTATAACATTATGATAAATGTTTAGTATTGAACAATCAAAATTGATGCGGGCTTTAAACGG
This sequence comes from Neria commutata, assembly GCA_963457695.1. Lineage (NCBI taxonomy): Eukaryota > Metazoa > Arthropoda > Insecta > Diptera > Micropezidae > Neria > Neria commutata. Next base: position 39,881,278 of record OY735246.1, read on the forward strand.
TCAGTAATTCGATGCCAAACGTGAGCATGTGTTAGAGAAAATTTTTATGGATGGTCACACAGACACGACGGCGCAGACTATATCCAGACGTCCAACTGTCCGTCCAGGGAACAAAAATTTCCATTTTTTTTAAACCTCCCTCACACTGATAGCGTACGTGTGATTCGCAATGTATTTTGCACAGAATAGCCAACAGAAGTGTAACTGAATCAGCTGATCGAAAATATTGCACTTTTTTTGTCACCCACGTACACTGTCCGGGGGGGCAAAGGTCCAGCTGTTTTATGTTAAAAGTTAATTGCGTTAGGGCTAGAATTTGTGACAGTATTGGTTAGATACACTTCTGGTCTCTTCTGTGGTATTTTGTTTTTGTAATTCCTTACAGAGTTGCATTCACAAAAATTCCTTTGTTTACGTTTCGGACCAACAACTGTCAAATTTCAATAATTTGTTCGCAGTGGGTAGGGAATTCGATACAGCGGCCGAATTTTATTTAAAATTAACAAATAATTAAAATTATTAGTTAATTGCTTAAAGCTATAGCTACAAGGATAATTTAAGATAATTTTGAAAACATTTCAAGCATTGCAAAAATTTTAGTTTAAAATTACATCAAAAGTCTGGCAACATTGTTTTTCATCGTTTCTCTTTTGTTCATCTGCTCTTATTTCACAACTGAAGGAAGTTTTTTAAATAATTTCCAGTGAAGTTGCAGAATTTGAGCACTGAATCAGCGAAGAATCAGTCTTCAAAGGGAGCAGACGGAAAAAAGTGATTTGCAAAATATCAAAGAACTTTCAGGAAAGTACGCGAAGAAGTAAACCAAAACAAGAAACTGGAATTTCAAACTGCGCAATTGATATAAAAGTGTGAAAATTGCTTTCAAAATTTTCATACGCCAAGCAAAGAGCGAAAAGTAAAGAAGCGGCATATCAATCGCGGACAAACTACGTAATTCAGTAAAAAATATTATTTAGTTGCATTGCTATCAAATTGAAGCAATTTTTAAAATGTTTTTTAACAATCCGCAAGAAAGCATGTGGGGACCGAATTCAGAATATGTGATGAAATTCACGTATCACGATGTAGCTAAGAAGCTAAGTGCATACATAAAAGTAAAAGGAGTACTGCGCTGCACTAGCTTCGCGAGTCTTAAGGAGCAGGTCAAGGTGTGTCTCTTCCAGGAGCACGAGCAGCCGCAATGCGACCTTAGATTCTACTGGATTGGTGAGTGAACCCAAGCAGCTGCAATTATTGCATGATTGTGCTTTTGCACCAGACATTTTCAGCACTTTCTAAGGCGAAAGATTTAGATTCTTTTGGAGCAACTTGAAATTTTTCTGCTGCTCGTCTTGTTTCAATTTACATACGACTAACATTTAATGCATTTACCTATGTATAAGCGAAAGTCGGCGTCAAATATCATAAGGTTCAGTTTTATGTGCATACTAGCTGTTACCCGCGGGTTCCACCCCGCGCTTTTATAAAAATACGTAATGTGAATGTTGAACAGCAGCGCTTCTCCTTGCTGATGCTTATGATGTCTATATACTTGTAGGTGAAGTCATAAATGTAGGTCCTTACAAAACTATCTGTGTATGTAGATTACTCCTTTGGTGGAAGGCCAAAATTAAAGTGACTCCTCATGGACCACCACTTTTTTACGGTACATACATTGAAGGTGTGCCACGCCACCTTGTCCCATGACCCTAAATCTATATATATAAAACTCAAAATTATGTAAAAATGTTTACATGTATGTATGACTAAACAATAACAAAACAGAATTTCAATGTTGAATGACTTGTAGTTTTAAATATACCAAATAAAAGATTTAAGTTGTATGAGGGGTTTCACGCATCGTGTCCAATGCCCATTCCATTTTCCCAGTTGAAGAATACGGAGTTTCATTTATGTATGATATATAGTTCTAAAGTAATATCCAAATGTGGAGTTGCCACGCCCCTTGTCCTACGACCATAAAATTGGACCAGTGGGACGACTCATCCAAGAGGTGCTTGCATACGGAACTTCAATACTGCGCGACTTTTAGTTCCAAAGCTATTCGATATCAATAATTTGGTTTGTACGGGTGGTGCCACGCCTCTTATCCAATGCCCGTCCCATTTTCCCAGTTCAAGGATACGGATATGGTGTCAGTTCTTGCCGAGTTTCGTTTATGTATGATGTATAGTTCTAAAGTAATACCCAAATGTGAAGTTGATTGAAAAGTGCCACGCCCCTGTCCTACGCCCATAAAATTGTATCAGTGGGACGACTCATCCAAGAGGTGCTTGCATACGGAATTTCAATACTACGCGACTTTTAGTTCCAAAGCTATTCGATATCAATGATTTCGTTTGTATGAGCGGTGCCACGCCCCTTGTCCAATGCCCGTCCCATTTTCCCAGTTCAATGATACGGATATGTAATATGTTTCTACCGAGTCTCATTGATGTATGAAGTATATTTCTAAAGTTATACCCGTATAGGATTTGATTGAAGTGCCACCCCCCTGTCCTACGCCCATAAAATTCAGTTTGACGACACATCCAAGAGGCGACTGCATACGAAATTTCAATGCTGCACGACCTTTAGTTCCAAAGATAATCGAGATCAAAAATTTTGTTTGTATGGGGGGTGCCACGCCCCCTTATCCAGTGCCCGTCTTATTTTCTCAGTAGAAGGATATGGATATGAAGTAAGTTCCTACCGAGTTTCATTGATGTGTGATGTGTAGTTCTAAAGTTATACACAAATCTGGAGTTGATAAAAAAGTGCCACGCCCCTTATCCTACGCCCATACAATTTTACCAGTGGGACGACACATCCAAGAGGCGACTGCATACGAAATTTCAATGCTGCACGACCTTTAGTTCCAAGGCTAATCGAGATCAAAAATTTTGTTTGTATGGGGGTGCCACGCCCCCTTATCCAGTGCCCGCCTTATTTTCTCAGTAGAAGGATATGGATATGTAGTAAGTTCCTACCGAGTTTCATTGATGTGTGATGTGTAGTTCTAAAGTTATACACGAATCTGGAGTTGATAAAATAGTGCCACGCCCCTTATCCTACGCCCATAAAATTTTACCAGTGGGACGACACATCCAAGAGGCGACTGCATACGAAATTTCAATGCTGCAGGACCTTTAGTTCCAAAGCTAATCGAGATCAAAAATTTGGTTTGTATGGGGGTGCCACGCCCCCTTATCCAGTGCCCGCTCTATTTTCTCAGTAGAAGGATATGGATATGTAGTAAGTTCCTACCAAGTTTCATTGATGTGTGATGTGTAGTTCTAAAGTTATACACAAATCTGGAGTTGATAAAAAAAGTGCCACGCCCCTTATCCTACGCCCATAAAATTTTACCAGTGGGACGACACATCCAAGAGGCGACTGCATACGAAATTTCAATGCTGCACGACCTTTAGTTCCAAGGCTAATCGAGATAAAAATTTTGTTTGTATGGGGGGTGCCACGCCCCCTTTTCCAGTGCCCGCCTTATTTTCTCAGTAGAAGGATATGGATATGTAGTAAGTTCCTACCGAGTTTCATTGATGTGTGATGTGTAGTTCTAAAGTTAAACACGAATCTGGAGTTGATAAAATAGTGCCACGCCCCTTATCCTACGCCCATAAAATTTTACCAGTGGGACGACACATCCAAGAGGCGACTGCATACGAAATTTCAATGCTGCAGGACCTTTAGTTCCAAAGCTAATCGATCTCAAAAATTTGGTTTGTATGGGGGGTGCCACGCCCCCTTGTCTAATCGGGTCCAATTATAGATCAAAACCATCCCAGACCCCACTGAAGCACATACACTAAATTTCATCAAAATCGGTTCAGCCGTTCTGGAGTTTTAAGCATCCGAACAAACCACGCTCCATTTTTATATATATAGATTTTGACTTACACACATACATTTTGACTTACGTACATACATTGCTTGAAATTCCGGTTTTATAACTCTTACAACCCAAAAATTCGCTGTTATTGTAAAAACCTCAATTCTTCCTTTCTATTATAAAAATTGTGCACACAATCTTCCTTAAAAATTTAGTGAAGAGGTGAAAGAGGTTTGAGTAACATTACTAGCAAAATAGTATCGTTATTCAAAATAATTATATTTACGGCATTTAAAAGCGCCTCCGAATTAAACAGGTTTTTGTCATTGAAATAAATATCCCATCTCATACATTCGAAATTTATCACATAATTGGTAATATAGTTAATATCTCAAATGTCAAACGCGCGCAGCAATATCAGGCTTTTTCTGCAGGTTTGCAAGTGTTTGCTGCTCTGTTTATAAGAATTTCATAACAAAAAAAGGTATGTAGTGCAATATACATACATACATACATACATTTATTTACCACATGAGTCATTTTTCCATGGTGCGACAACGATCGAGTCGGCAAAGGCTATCTGTATCTGCTGTTCTATTTTGCTTTTGTTTAGCGTATCGCTTTCGGAAATATAAAGCTACAACAACCATAAGCAAAGGCTGTGAGCCCTCTCCAATATTGCCCTTTAGGTGACCATATTTCGAAATACAAATATGAGTAGAAATATTAGGGGTATTTATTTAAACGCGCAAAAGCCTGACAAACGTGACAAATTTATCACCTGATAAACGAACTGTCAAAATTTGAATGAAAGTTCATTTGCACAAATGTGATAAATTTTCCCGAGGATTTCGCTGTGCAAACGATGTTTGTAAACTTAGACGGCAACGAAAGCAACCCTGCTTAGCTATAATCTATAACATTGTTTAGTATTGAACAATCAAAATAAACGCAAGAGGTAATAGTATTTTTTTCCAAACAGCTCCAACATTAATCTTTACTTTTTCACTGATTCTCGGCATTTTAGTTTTTTCTTTTTGACAGCCAAACATCATTTCCACAAACACTTTGCCAACTGTGTTCATTTAACACACTTGATAAATTGATAAATTTGCGCAATGTTCAAACTTATATGTACTCTTAAATGAATACCCTTGTTAATATGTATGTATGTATATATGCATGTACATACAAATATACAAAGGCCCTAACAAACATTTCTGAAAAATTTTCAGGAGAAGCAAAAAACATTATAAAATTTCACTGCCTGAGCATAGAAAGGGTTTTTTGTATAACCTATAAATTCGTCATTTTTACTTTAAGACTAAAGCTTTAAACACAATCAACTCGCGAGGCGAATTTTACGCGGCGAATGCGCGCTGTCAAAATTAAAACACACGGCAGTGCATGTGATTGCCCACAATGACGACGCTAGCGTAGTTCGCCTCCCAACGATTCGTCTCGCGATAGAACAATTTCTAATTTGGTCGCTGCCGCCCTGCGAAAAAGTCAACTGTTCAGCTGTCAGTGGTGAAAAATAAATAAATTGAAGTAAGGAAATTGGAAATTTTTGTGCGGAGACTATTTTTATAGTTTAACAACTCGGAAAATTCGTGAATTCGTGGTTTCCGTGGATTTTTTAAATTCTGTGCTTGTTGGGATGATTTTTTCCGAATCAACTGATGCGAATTTCGCTCTGATTCTGTTTCACTGGGCGAAATTCCACGACGACTGCCGTCAAGACGCCATTATTCGCCGCGTAAAATTCGTCTCGCGAGTTGATTGTGTTTAAAGCTTAATATCTAGTCAGAAAGTGTATTTTAATCTCTAACAGAAAGAAATCCCAAGGCATTGTCTTCATAAAAGATATTTTCCACACTAGAATTGATTCGCTTGAATTGCTTATGCCTGCCGTTTTTTGTTGCGGTATATTACTGAGGTATATTACAATTATGAGTGTGTCAGACGTTGGTTCGAACGTGTTTTGTTTCTCGCCTAAGTCATTTTGGTTCTTGGTGATCCTGATGTTTTTATTGGTGCTGACGATCAAAATGGATGACTTTTGTGGTAAATGTGATAAAAGTTTCGCTAGAAATGAGACCCAAATAGTCCCATGTGCTGGTCTATGCAAGAAGTCTTTCCACCGCGCTTGCTGTGCGGGTACGGTCAGAGTATGAAGTTAAATTGCTAAAAAGTAATCGTCATTCCGGATACTTTTGCCCCGAATGCATTGGCATGGCTTCTAAAATTGCGCAGGCCCACGACAAGGCCCTACAATCACAAAAAGTTGGATTCGAGAATATCATCAGTGTTATGGAAGTAAAATTTGAATTTTTATCAAAACAATTCACGGAATTGAAAAGTTTTGTCGTTGCTGAAATTGCTGAAATTGCGAAGCACAAAAGCACTGAGAGTGATAATAGAGAGAGTAATAATATCGCCGTTATCTCTGAGCAAAAAGCTGAACTACGCTCTTCTTTTTCATCGGTTGCTGCTGCTGTCTGCCCAGCTCCCTCGCATTCTGTCGGTATAGTTGCTGCCAATACCGTTCCCTCTCGCTCAGCTGCTGCTGCTGTCAATCCTGCTTCTGTGCCTGCTCATTCGCGTGCTATGTTGAAGCAAGTTAACAACGCCAATCCCACTTGGGTTCAGATCATGGCTGATTTTTCGCCTTCTACTCATCCTAAACAGTACGCTCAAAATAAGAGCACTCAAAATGGTCCGCTAGTCGTTGCTCCCACAAATAACTCGCCTTTGTCCCCGCTTGCTGCTTTGCGCTCTTCTTCACCATCTGCTCGGATTAACTCTGCCCTCCCTGAAAGCGCTTTTCCTCGCCTCACTACGCCATCTGGACAACAATGTTCTGAGTGGCGTACCGTGTTTGGAAACAATCGTAAAAAGCAACAACAACCATTGGTCGTCGGCTCTAATAAATGCAACGATCTAGGCGTTCCAATACAGATGAAGTGGTTGCATATCTCTCCATTTCTGCCTACAGTTACTGAAGCTAATATTCGTGATCATCTTGTCAAAAATGCAGGAATTGATCAAAGCTCGCTAGTGTGCCACATGCTAGTAAAAAAGGACACGCCTCTGGACTCACTAAAGAAAATCAGCTTTAATTTGGGAGTATCTGAGTCATGCTACGATAAGGTGCTGGTCTCGGATCTTTGGCCAGCAAATGTGAATCTTCGCCCGTTTATGTTTTTTCCAAAGCCCGTTGCGGCGCCGCTAAATATATAACCGCACCTAATACTTAACTCAATTGACTTATAATGTAATTTTTCCTTTTTCTTTTAATTCTTCATACATACTTTCATTTAGTCTGTAAGAACATATTGTTCCTAGACTACTAAATAAAGAAATAAATAAATTATCAAACTCGAAGAAGAATTATATACGGCAACAATCAGCCGATTCATAAGTTCATGTCTTGGTGTAATTTGGTTTTAGACATTATTCGCTTTTAAAAACATGTAAATGCATTTTTCATTTTTATAAGCTTTATATTAACTTGCCTTCAGGTATCTTTGTAGTGGAATCTAGTAATAAATTTTTCATCCACTTCCCGACTACGTAGAGTTCTGAAACTTTGCATACAAGCGTAAGCACGATGACAATACATGAATCAATCATAAAAATATTAAAATGTTTACTTTAAACAAAGTTATTAGCGAATCTTCAATAGCCAATCAGAGCACAGACAGGCAAGGAGAAGCGCTGCTATTCAACCGAAAACAACGAAAACCAAGAAAAGGGCAAACGGGCAAGGAAAAGTACTCCTATTAGGTTAAATTGAATTAATTTTAGCAACATCCAATCAGAGCACAGACAGAAAAAGAAGAACTGCTGTATATAAACAGCACAAAATCACGCTTTGCTCTGTTGCTTTCAGTTATTCGTTAGTCCGCTTTTACACGATGCGACTCGGCCCCGGCGATTTTTTCGCATTCCGCTTTGAAATCGCGCATAGCTTTTACACGATGCGACTCGCTGGTGTCGAGCATTTTGACACTAGAGTCTGCAGCTGGTTTTATTTCTGTAATTTGTAAACATTTAAAGCACTTATTCCACTCTTTGCTCATTTTTTTCTTTATATTTACTTTTATGCGTAAAGTTCTGTAAATTTTTCTGTTTATTTGCAATACGTATTCACTCGATTTCAAGTTTTAATTTACAGTCGACAGCGCGAAGCGCGAAAACGAATAAAGAGGAACGTCAGAAAATCAGAAAATCGCAGCACAATCGCTGCCCGAGCGATTTTGCGCGTTCCCCTGTCGTTTCACCCCTCTTTCCTACATTCTTCCGTGTCTCCGGGGCCGAGTCGCATCGTGTAAAAGCGGACTTACGAACGCACGTGCATTGGAGCTCTTACTTTTGAGAATTTTGATCAGATTTTGATTTAAAATTTCAGAGCTCTAAAATTTAATTTATGGGAGACTAAAAAATAGAAAATAATATTATATAAAAAAAACTTTTTAAAAATAAGCTTTAATTCATTTAATGTACTAAAAAGTAGAAAATAATTCGTTTCCAAGTCACCAGTATCTTACTATCCATAAAAGCTTGTGCGCTCAATGTTCATATTCACACTTATCTTTTATTACTAGAATCTATTTGCAAAAAATAAATTCGATTAAATATTGTATCAATTGATTGAAAAATTTTGAACACAGTCGCCCTAAACTTCTATTGATAGTAAGATACAGGTGACATGGAAACAATTTATTTTCTACTTTTTAATACATCAAATGAATTAAAGCTTATTTTTAAAAAGTTTTTTTATATAATAATATTAATATCACCGCTTAAAGACTAGAAATCTTTAAGGCATTATTCGGTTGATTGAATAGTAATAATTGAGAGTACAGTAGGTCACCCAACCCGATTGGCTAAATTTTTTTATTTTCTATGTTTGCCCTATTTCGACAGAAGCTTTTATTAACTGATAATCTAATTTGCAAAAATACAGTAGGGAGCAAAATAACAACAAAATATAAACAGAATACTAAAAGCAATAACAAAATTTTAACCTCAAACTACGAACCAATGAGACAGCAAAGCTCAGCACAAGTTTATGCGTACAAACGCGCAAGTAAAAAAGCTAAGAAAAGAAATATGGAAGCGGTGGATTAAAAGTGCTTAGTAGTCTTCTCCAACAGCGCTCCGTCTTAGTCTTGTTTTCCGGCAACAACATTAGTGCACGTATGTATGTTCCCTTAAATATTCATTACATCAAGTCTCATTTCAAGTTTAAGGTCGTGGGGAAGACTTGGAGCGCGTGTTTATCATAAAGCAATAATGAATTAGTTGAATAAAATTTTAATATATGTATTGAGTGGCTTTTTTTTAAAAAAACAAAATTTGACCATCGTGTGAAAAGAAAACTGTAAACAAGAAAACGTCAACGCCCACGAAATAATAGCCGCGGGATAGTCAGCAGTTGCGGGCAAAACGGAGTTATGCCGGGTCCAGCTAGTACCTACATAAATAATTTTAATTGTTCAGCAATGTTGCACAATTCACTTTCAACTAAAATTTAAAAGCGCAAATAAAGGCTTGCGCAGAGAGTTGTCCCTACTGTGTGTGGGCCGCCTTCAGGATGACCGTTTTTCCAAAGCCAAATAATACTAATTTGCAACCAAAAATATATATATTTATAGAATCGATCTTCGGATTTGTCTATATATAAAAATACATATAATTATACATATAAAAGAATATATCACTAGCTGCCGCACCCATACAACATCCAAATTTCTGCATGACACAATTTGATGACAAGCGATTTTCGACTTGCGGTTGTTAACGCCAAAAAATATCGATTTACCAGAGTATTTGAAAGTTCTAAAAGGCTAATATTGTTGCTCTAAGGTCAATATTATAGGTTTATTTGGCATGTTTTTAGTAGCATATTAACAGTTGGAAGACCAGATTAATACTGCAATTGCATAATCCCAAATACCAAATTTCACCACTTTCTCGTCAATTTCTTGAAAGTTTTTTAAATCTGATTTATATGGCAGATAAGCATGTCCGTTCTCCTATTTTTTTAAATGAAATCTTTAAGTATTGTTATAAAAACAGAATGCATACATTCATTCATCGTTTAATTTTTGTACATTTACTCGTTTTTCTCCGATTGAATACTTTTAGGAAGAAAAAGGTTAAAAAAACTTTCTTTCGAATAGAGAAAGTCCTGCAAAATATTTTTTACTTTTGCTATCTTAAATTTCAGTTTTTTTTATTTTCAAAAATAGCTAGGTGTAGTAGAAGCCACATAAAATATTTAGCGCCAAGAGCTTTTGACTTTGAATATAATAATAATAAAGCCTTTGAGCCTTTAAAATAAATTTAAATTCATAAAATTCTTTAAAAAAAACACGTTTTATGGCTAATGTTGATAGTGTGACACCGAAAGAAACAACCAAGTCGCCTTTGAGCCTAACAGAGCATTTCGTTACAATTTTATTTGTTTAGTTTTATAAATAATAAACCAGAGAACTATACGGTTTTCCACCTTTTTTTTATAGATCAGGATGGTGATGAAATCGAGATTGTTCATCAACACGACTTCGATATTTTTGCGGATAAAAACTCGCAGCGTCAACATTTGCATGTGGCGGCCGTCAGGCAGGAGGAGCCAGCAGCTACCAATAAGCAGTCCACGGCAGCCACTGATGCCGCAGCAGTGCCTCCGGCGAAAGGTGCTACCGCAGCGGACACGAGCGTACACGAACACGTTGAATGCGATGGTTGCGGCGCGGCGCCGATTGTCGGCTTCCGCTATAAGTGCATACAATGCCCCAACTTCGATTTGTGCCAGCGCTGTGAGGGTCAGCACTTGCACGTACAGCACATGATGGTGCGCATGCCCAATCCCAATTGCCCGAACGTCGTGGAAGCTTGGATTAGTGGTCGTTACGGACGTCGCGGCGGCAAGCGCCCGACACGCGGCAGCGCATGCCCTTTTATGCCGACACCGGCCGCCGCAGCAGAGGCTACCACTTCTGCTGCAAATCGAGAGGCACATCGCCATCACAAGCATCACCACCGTCAAATGAAGCATGGCATTTTCTCGCATCTGTATGACATGATGCAGGATTTAGCTGAGGGAGGTGCAGCTGTTGCGACCGATGAGAAAGAACAGGCCGTAGCAGCAACTGTGGACGCACGTGCAGCTGCTCAGGCAGCTGGCAAGGCTGCACAGACAGCTAGCGTGGCTGCACAAACTGCAGCCGCCAAAGCCGTCGAAGCGACGGCGAAGATGGCAGAAGCGGCCGCCTCACAGGCCGCCCATGACATTGCTACGGCATACGCCACTGCTGCAGCGGCTTTCGAGCCACCAAAAGCAGACCAAAGCGCGGCCGCTACGTCCCAGGCGGCAGCCACTGATACCGACAACGCCACACCCAGTGCGCCCAATGAGCCGTACGTACAGCAGAGCCGCGCTGATAACGATTCTACGCCCGTACTCAGTTCGCCCACTTTGGAGAACTTGGCGCAATACATCGATCCACAATACATGAAAGCAGGCATACAGATTTTGAATAACTTTAGCGAGATGTTCGCTAAAATGTTGGATCCCGCTGATGGCGCTGCCGCGGGTTGTCCATTTAAAAGTGACACTTACGTAGCACGCAAGGAGTCCAGCGATTCCGCTGCATCGTCTACTACAAGTATGTCGAACAGCGAGTACCAGCAGCCTAGTAACACTGAGCAAGCAGACCAGAAGAAACAGCCTGCTGCTGGGTTTATTAGTTCAGCTGCCGCTTCCAGGCCAGTGGAGAACGCACAAACGCCGGAACGTCGTCGCTCGAATAGTGAGGAGGACGACTGGACAGTTGTACAGCCGCCCAGTGGCGCCAATGAAAGTTTTGCCGAAGTTTCCACCGCCACCAATCCGGAATTCGTTGAAGGCGCCGCTACCGCAGTAATGAATTTTGCCGAATTAAGCGAGAACTTGAAGGCTCATGTCGCAGAAGAGCAGAAACGCGAAGAACAAGCTAAAATGGAGCAATCGATTGCAGCAATTTCAATTGTAACGGAGGCTGCTACAACTACAGCATCAGCAGCTCCGGTTTATCCAGCCACTCCGACTATGACCGCCCCTACTGCTGCTCGCCCAAAAGTAGCAGAGGAGAAACGTGCCGTGCCCGTTTTCCATGCTGGTAAGAGCTCCCCCCACTTAAATTTGACTTTTCATTCTCGCTCATTTAAATGAATTGTTTTATGTTTTGCTAGATCAACGCATCAATAATGCCGTGCTCGCAATGATGGCTATGGGCTTCAGCAATGAGGGCGCCTGGCTGACCCAATTGCTCGAGTCTGTCAATGGCAACATACCGGAGGCTCTCGATTTGATGACCGCTGCTCAACGCCAAAATCAATAAAGCGTTAGCATTGCTTACGGGTGACACAAAGGGGGAGAGAGTGGTGTGGGGTAGAGTGAAGAGAGCACATGATGTGCTCATACATTCTATTTTAAAAACAACAATTAAAATGGTAACTGCAGTAATAGTAGAAGCAGTAGAAGCTTTGAAGAAAACATTTTCCCGCAAGCAAAACAATTTAAAATATGAGTTGGATTTTCAATGGAATTTTTTTTATTTACATTTTTTTATCTAAAAAATGCTTGTATATTTCACTTTCGATAGATATCGAATGCAGCATCAATTTGCGATGGATTATAAATTTTTTTAAAAATTTTTAATTTAAAATGTATTAAAATCTTGTTTCTCAATTCTCCATGCTTTTGTGTAAGCACTCTACTGAACTGCGTTAAAACTCTCCCTCGCAATTTCGGTTTAAACCACTCCGAAGCTCTATCTATATACATATATTTAAGCAGTAACCGACTATATTTCCGATGTCAAACTATTGATATATATACATATATATATATATATATTTATCGTTATCTAAAACGAAATATCTCTATACTTGAAGAAACACTTCAATTAATAATCGAACACAAAAAATATCACATTTTATGTCTAGTTGTGGGATAAATTATGAGAAATAAAATGCAAACAAAATTTAAACATGGGTTTAAATTCGATCGAAAGCTAGATGTGGTATATGCCTGTTTCTACTTATAATACTAGTATACCAATTTAAAAATATTTGGTTATCCCTGAGATTCGATAGTTAAATAAGTCGCTTATTTTCATGGAAATAGATCGGGGCTCAACCTCCGGTAAAAAACCGGAACTAAGAAGTGTACATATCGATAAATCAACATTTCAGGTTTAGTTGTAGAGCCTGACCGAACCAGATATTTTGGCCGAGACCGAACTTTGGCGTTTTCTTTAATGTTTGGCTGAGACCGAGACCGAACCTTTCGAATATATAAACAACTAGCGGACCCGGCGAACTTCTTTCCGCCCAAAATAGATTTTTTTATTGAATTGAATGAAATGCTTTTCGGTTTGTTTCAATCGAATTCAATATCCTTTATTTACACGTAATATAAAGAGGTTGAAGGAACCACATTTGAGGTAAATTCAATGATTACCTTTATTGAAGCACGATGTCATACGACATTTTTCGTTGTGTTGTCAGGTCAGAGATCGTACAAATCGGAAGGTTTGCCGACACGTGAACATAGTACGTGAACATAGTACGTACAACTGACTGTGAGAGAAACATTCATTTTCTAGACTTAGGCCACAAACACTAAAGGATTGGCCTTGTGGTTTCTTGAGAGTTTGTTAAAACTCGAATGGCATATCGTTTGGGATCATCGGAATTCTCGGAATGAGAACTTCATCACCTTTGAACTTTCCTTTGAGTATCGTCGTGTTAATCATATTGCCCATGAGTTTTCTCACCATCAAACGCGTAACGTCGTTAATTGTTTTGCTTGGTTCAGATTTCCAAGCATGATGACTACCGAGCCAACCTTCAGTTGAAATTGTGCATCTTTGTTCTTTGCCGCCAGAATTGCTCCTTCACTCAACCAATTGTGATTTTTGGGGTTAGCTATGATGTTTGGGAACAATGGTGATGCGCTTGTCCTTCGTTGAGACGAAATTGCAAAAATTCGGTGGAAACGAAATCAATCTGTTCGATTTGTCGACAGAAACACGGCCATTACCAATAGTCAGCGATTGCTTGGTGAAAATTTAACAATGCAACTCGTATGTTTGTCGTCAGCTGAAGTTTCTTCACATACCGCAAGAATCGATGATTTGAGGCTGGAGTTTATTTCATCGGCCGCGGTCGATCTTTGAATGACTTATAGGGTTTGGTGGAAATCTCCACACTGTAGAATAATAGGTACGTTCGTAAATGCAACCCAGCGGTTGCACTGCAAAGCAACGCGTTCGTAAAAGCAAAATGGCGCAAACCTGCCGCGTGCAGCGCGTTCGATAATGCAACGGCTTGGCACCGCAATGACAAATTTCTGCAATTTTTGCAGTCATTATCCTACTGTTGCCGGTTACAGAACACGAAATGGAAACGTAGAAAATTTATTATAAATGGATCAAAATTTGTTTGTTATCTTCTTCTTATATATAAAAATGGATTGCCGTGCGTTAGTCTGGCGAAAACACGAAAACGGCTGAACCGATTTTGATGAAATTTAGTGAGTGTGCTTGAGTGGGTTCAGGGATGGTTCTGATCTATAATTGGACCCGATTGGACAAGGGGGCGTGGCACCGCCCATACAAACCAAATTGTTTACATGGAATACCATTGGAACTAAAAGCCGTGCAGCATTGAAATTCCGTATGCAGTCGCCTATTGGATGCGTCGTCCCACTGGTAAAATTTTATGGGCGTAGGATAAGGGGCGTGGCACTTTTTTATCAACTCTAGATTTGTGTATAACTTTAGAACTACACATCACACATCAATAAAACTCGGTAGGAACTTACTACACATCCATACCCTTCTACTAGGAAAATAAGACGGGCAGTGGACAAGAGGGCGTGGCACCGCCCATACAAACCAAATTGTTTACATCGAATATCATTGGAACTAAAATCCGTGCAGCATTGAAATTCCGTATGCAGTCGCCTCTTGGATGCGTCGTCCCACTTTAATGAGCGTAGGACAAGGAGCGTGGCACTTTTCAATTAACTACTCATTTTCGTATATCTTGAGAACTATACATCACACAGCAATGTAAAAGCTTACACCATAGCTGTATCCTCCAACAGTTACTACTTGGTTATGCCTTTATATTGGAAAACTGGTCACTGGATTAGGGGGCGTGGCAACGCCCATACAAACCAAATGTTCAATTCGAATAGTTTTGAAATTATGAGTCGCATAGCATCAGAATTCGATATTGGGCTGAAATTTAGACGTCCCGTTCCACTGGTAAAATTTCATGGGCGTTTGACAAGGGGCGTGGTACTTCTTAGTTGTTCAAATCTTATAATTTTTGAAGTATAAGTCAATGAAACTCGATATGGAGTCACTACTTGCTAATGTCTTTCTACTACACCTCCCATAAAAGTCAAATTTTTAATATCAAGTAGCTTTGAAAATATAAGTCATACAAAAATATTTTGAATATTGTGAAGTTTTCAAAAAAAGTTCGACAGATTTGAATGGTTGTGAAAAAAATTCCCTGTCGTTTTGAAGTGTTAGTTACAATGCCGATAATAAGAGGTATCATAGGTGGTCGAAGTCAGACAAATGCGCGGCGAGCTACTTCACGTTTAAACCGCACTGATACCCAGCGAGCTACAGATAATAGAAATAGTAGTATTAGTATGTCCGCATCACGTACGAGAAGAACTGAAAATGAACGACAAGAAAATAGGTTAAGGATTCAACAAGTTCGTGCGCATCAATCACAATGCCAGCGAGCACGACAAAGTGAGTATGAACGATTGCGTTGACGCGGTGAACCAGAAATCGATAACTGTGTGGACAGATCAGTAACGATTGGAGAAATGTCAGCCCGGTGTCCTCAGTGAGCCATTACGCTCATTAGTTTCTGGAGCGGGAAGGATTCTAAGCATTTCCTGGCCAACATCCAAAAATATAACAGGTGTTTCCAAATGACTTCGTTTGGAGCAACGCATATTGTACACAACGATTTCATGCCTACTTTCAAGATAATTACAACACAATTGTCTTTCGCATCATTCTCCGTTGTATCAGAAACAATTTGACAATTTCATAATTTCACACACCATTACAGATTCTTATTTATGGACCTCATTATGGTGCTCATTTATGGCACCAAATAATACTAAAGTTGAAAGAAAGTAGTTTACAAAATTTGAACCTGATAACTGTTGTTACTGTGTACTCAATTTTCATATTATTAAAAACAAGTTGGGCCACCTGTCCTGTGTGCCTGTATACACGACAGCTAGTAAAAAAATTACCAACCATTAAAAGCAAAGCAAAGTAAAAAATAAAATTATATAAAAAAAAACTTTTTAAAAATAAGCTTTAATTTATTTAATGTACTAAAAAGTAGAAAATAAATTGTTTCCAAGTCACCTGTATCTTACCATTTATAAAAGCTTGGGGCGCTCATGTGTTCAATATTTGTCAACCAGTTACCACAATATTTTATTTAAATAATTTGGTTGCAAATAGATTCTAGTAATGAAAGATATTTTCAATATGGATATTGAGCGCACAAGCTTGTATTAATAGTAAGATACAGGTGACTTGGAAACAATTTATTTTCTACTTTTTAGTACATTAAATAAATTAAAGCTTATTTTTAAAAAGTTTTTTTTTATATAAATTTATTTTCTACTTTTTAGTCTTCCATAAATTCAATTTTAGAGCTCTGAAATTTTTCACTAAAAGAATTTAAAACTTGCAGAGCAGTACACAATATTTAGGGCATTCACAGTGTTTCCTATCGTCATATGTCATATCCTCAATTTAACAAATAATACGGCTGTGATCGACCCTAATATTCGTGGCATATTTGTGGCGCGATGAGTTGTTGTTGTTTTGCCTGCAAGGCGCGGCGAGTAAGTTCCTATCGTTTTTCATTAATGTGTGGTGTATCTATAATTATAAACTGAAGCCCAAGTATGTAGTTGCTTGAAAAGTGCCACGCCCCCTGTCCTACGCCCATAAAATTTTACCAATGGGACGAAGCAATCAAGAGTGGCCTGTATACAGAATTTCAATGCTGCACGACCTTTAGTTCCAAAGCTATTCTATATAAACGATTTTGTTTGTATGGGCGGTGCCACGCCCACTTGTCCACCGCCCGTCTTATTTTCCCAGTAGAAGGATATGGATATGTAGTAAGTTCCTACCGAGTTTCATTGATGTGTGATGTGTAGTTCTAAAGTACACAAATCTGGAGCTGATAAAAAAGTGCCAAGCCCCTTATCCTACGCCCATACAATTTTACCAGTGGGACGACACATCCAAGAGGCGACTGCATACGAAGTTTCAATGATGCACGACCTTTAGTTCCAAAGCTAATCGAGAGCAAAAATTTTGTTTGTATGGGGGTGCCACGCCCCCTTATCCAGAGCCCTCCTTATTTTCAGTAGAAGGATATGGATATGTAGTAAGTTCCTACCGAGTTTCATTGATGTGTGATGTGTAGTTCTAAAGTTATACACAAATCTGGAGTTGATAAAAAAGTGCCACGTCCCTTATCCTACGCCCATAAAATTTTACCAGTGGGACGACACATCCAAGAGGCGACTGCATACGAAATTTCAATGCTGCACGACCTTTAGTTCCAAAGCTAATCGAGATCAAAAATTTTGCCTGTATGGGGGGTGCCACGCCCCCTTATCCAGTGTCCCCCTTATTTTCTCAGTAGAAGGATATGGATATGTAGTAAGTTCCTACCGAGTTTCATTGATGTGTGATGTGTAGTTCTAAAGTTATACGCAAATCTGGAGTTTATAAAAAGTGCCACGCCCCTTATCCTACGCCCATAAAATTTATTGATTCATGCATTGTCATGGTGGTTACGCATGTATGCAAAGTTTCAGATCTCTAAGTAGTCGGGAAGTGGGTGAAAAATTGATTACTAGATTCCACTACATACATACCTGATGTGAACCTAATATAAAGCTTATAAAAAAGTTAAAAAAGAAAAATTTTCAAACCTGCGGAGCTGGGATTCGAACCCGTGACCTACCGAATTACTGTATGCAAGCGCGCGGCTCTACCCACGCGGCTACACAACGAACTGATTTCATTCATCTAAAGTCGTAAAAGACAGAAAGTGGACAGTCTGCAGCAGGCAAACGCTTTTTAGTCAGTCTGCGTTTTATATATTAGATATTCCTACCATTATTGAAATACATTTCAAAACAAATTTTGGAATTAAATAATTATTTTAGGCAGAACAACGTTTGCCGGGACAGCTAGTCATGTATAAAGATGGAATACATCATCTGGATAGGGGAGAGGGGGGGTACCTTCGTCCTTGGGGCACATTCGTCAATGGCGATTCCGGTATGAAGGAGTCATCGGACATAACTGTTTATTAGTAAAAACTAACCCATAACTAGCATAAATATCCCTCACAAAGTTTGCCATCTCTATCTGAACAGGTGATAAAGTTACATTTGATTTTGTGTTTTCGCGCTTCGTTCCCGAATATTCAGGTCGGTAACGTAAGAATTTTGTGCTGTATTTATACCATTATTTCGAACAAAATTGTATTAGTATTACTTTAATACTAATTATTTTGTAAATAAAAGTGTAATAAGTGAAAATAAAGCACAGAAATTAGAAGTCAAAATAATTATTAAGTAAAAAAAAGTTTTTAATATTCAACGTTTTTAAAATGGACTAAAAAGTATAAAATAATTTTTCATTGCCATAAACAGATTTCTGAACCAATTTAGATGGTCCTGATAATGTTTGATTTTGATTTTTCAATTGATATGGAAATACTAGTAAGATTTAAAACTAAAAACGTTGGGGCATACATTGGGTTATTGATGCGTGAATAGTTCACCTAAGTCACTAACAGTTTGATTGTACTGCCTATTCTTTGATTTAAACTTGTTAAACTCAAAAGTAGATTAAAATTCAGAATTTGGTTGCATGCTTTGTTTTTCAATCCCATCTATTTGATTGAAGAATTTTAGTCATTTATGCTTTGAAAGTATGAGCTGTAGTAACTTAAGTTCGACTATTATTATTAAATCACTTAAGTACAATAATATTGGACTGCAAATGATATAAACTGTTTTCTCAACAGCAGCTACTCTTTGCTATTATTTTGCGCCCAACGTTTTTAGTTTTAAATCTTACTAGTATTTCCATATCAATTGAAAAATCAAAATCAAACATTATCAGGACCATCTATATTGGTTCAGAAATCTGTTTATGGCAATGAAAAATTATTTTATACTTTTTAGTCCATTTTAAAAACGTTGAATATTAAAAATTTTTTTTTACTTAATAATTATTTTCTGATTTTTAGTCTTGTGTGTGTAAAATTTTTTTTTTCAAGTAATTTCAAACATTTTGATGAGATTATAACAGAGACATGTAAATTTCAACTGATTATATCCGAAATAGAAAATTGTTATATCTACCTATCAATCTGTTTATTTCTCATGATATATAAAATAAATAAGCTAGCAAAATTAAGTTTTTAAAAATTTATATTTTTTAAATTGTTTTATTTTTTTTTATAGCAGGCCAATTAAAAGGAACGAATGTATGTATCAACATACCAGAGTTGGAGCGTGGTGGGTTTGAAAGTGTTGAGTTTGAGTGTGGTGAGTTTGAGTGTGGTGAGTTTGGGTGTGGTGAGCTTGGACGTGGTGAGTTTGGGCGTGGTGAATTTGAGTGTGGTGAGTTACATCATACCACATATGACAGGAATGTAAGAAACGACTATTAACACCTCAATACCAAATTTGATATTGATATTGCTGTAAAATTAGCCGAGATAAAGCATTCCTTAAGTTGGAGTTGTATAGGCGGGGCCACGCCCCGTTGTCCAACGCCAACCACATTTAGGAAAAAGGTTGGAAACGAATGTATGTACATATCTATCAATATACCAAAATTCGTTAACATTGCTTATACATTATAAAGTTATACACAAATCTAGAGTTGATAAAAAAATGTCACGCCCCTTATCCTACGCCCATAAAATTTTACCAGTGGGACGACATATCCAAGAGGCGACTGCATACGAAATTTCAACGCTGCACGACCTTTAGTTCCAAAGCTAATCGAGATCAAAAATTTTGTTTGTATGAAGTGCCACGCCCCCTTATCCAGTGCCCCCCTTATTTTCTCAGTAGAAGGATATGGATATGTAGTAAGTTCCTACCGAGTTTCATTGATGTGTGATGTGTAGTTCTAAAGTTATACACAAATCTGGAGTTGGTAAAAAAGTGCCACGCCCCTTATCCTACGCCCATAAAATTTTACCAGTGGGACGACACATCCAAGAGGCGACTGCATACGAAATTTCAATGCTGCACGACTTTTAGTTCCAAAGCTAATCGAGATCAAAAATTTTGTTTGTATGGGGGTGCCACGCCCCCTTATCCTACGCCCATAAACTTTTACCAGTGGGACGACACATCCAAGAGGCGACTGCATACGAAATTTCAATGCTGCACGACCTTTAGTTCCAAAGCTAATCGAGATCAAAAATTTTGTTTGTATGGGAGTGCCACGCCCCTTATCCTACGCCCATAAAATTTTACCAGTGGGACGACACATCCAAGAGGCGACTGCATACGAAATTTCAATGCTGCACGACCTTTAGTTCCAAAGCTAATCGAGATCCAAAATTTTTTTTGTATGGGAGTGCCACGCCCCCTTATTCTACGCCCATAAAATTTTACCAGTGGGACGACACATCCAAGAGGCGACTGCATACGAAATTTCAATGCTGCACGGTTTTTAGTTCCAAAGCTAATCGAGATCAAAAATTTTGTTTGTATGGGGGGTGCCACGTCCCCTTATCCAGTGCCCCCCTTATTTTCTCAGTAGAAGGATATGGATATGGAGTAAGTTCCTACCGAGTTTCATTGATGTGTGATGTGTAGTTCTAAAGTTATACACAAATCTGGAGTTGGTAAAAAAGTGCCACGCCCCTTATCCTACGCCCATAAAATTTTACCAGTGGGACGACACATCCAAGAGGCGACTGCATACGAAATTTCAATGCTGCACGACCTTTAGTTCCAAAGCTAATCGAGATCCAAAATTTTGTTTGTATGAAGTCCCACGCCCCCTTATCCAGTTCCCCCCTTATTTTCTCAGTAGAAGGATATGGATATGTAGTAAGTTCCTACCGAGTTTCATTGATGTGTGATGTGTAGTTCTAAAGTTATACACGAATCTGGAGTTGATTAAAAAAAAGTGCCACGCCCCTTATCCTACGCCCATAAAATTTTAACAGTGGGACGACACATCCAAGAGGCGACTGCATACGAAATTTCAATGCTGCACGACCTTTAGTTCCAAAGCTAATCGAGATCAAAAATTTTGCTTGTATGGGGGGTGCCACGCCCCCTTATCCAGTGTCCCCCTTATTTTCTCAGTAGAAGGATATGGATATGTAGTAAGTTCCTACCGAGTTTCATTGATGTGTGATGTGTAGTTCTAAAGTTATACGCAAATCTGGAGTTTATAAAAAGTGCCACGCCCCTTATCCTACGCCCATAAAATTTATTGATTCATGCATTGTCATGGTGGTTACGCATGTATGCAAAGTTTCAGATCTCTAAGTAGTCGGGAAGTGGGTGAAAAATTGATTACTAGATTCCACTACATACATACCTGATGTGAACCTAATATAAAGCTTATAAAAAAGTTAAAAAAGAAAAATTTTCAAACCTGCGGAGCTGGGATTCGAACCCGTGACCTACCGAATTACTGTATGCAAGCGCGCGGCTCTACCCACGCGGCTACACAACGAACTGATTTCATTCATCTAAAGTCGTAAAAGACAGAAAGTGGACAGTCTGCAGCAGGCAAACGCTTTTTAGTCAGTCTGCGTTTTATATATTAGATATTCCTACCATTATTGAAATACATTTCAAAACAAATTTTGGAATTAAATAATTATTTTAGGCAGAACAACGTTTGCCGGGACAGCTAGTCATGTATAAAGATGGAATACATCATCTGGATAGGGGAGAGGGGGGGTACCTTCGTCCTTGGGGCACATTCGTCAATGGCGATTCCGGTATGAAGGAGTCATCGGACATAACTGTTTATTAGTAAAAACTAACCCATAACTAGCATAAATATCCCTCACAAAGTTTGCCATCTCTATCTGAACAGGTGATAAAGTTACATTTGATTTTGTGTTTTCGCGCTTCGTTCCCGAATATTCAGGTCGGTAACGTAAGAATTTTGTGCTGTATTTATACCATTATTTCGAACAAAATTGTATTAGTATTACTTTAATACTAATTATTTTGTAAATAAAAGTGTAATAAGTGAAAATAAAGCACAGAAATTAGAAGTCAAAATAATTATTAAGTAAAAAAAAGTTTTTAATATTCAACGTTTTTAAAATGGACTAAAAAGTATAAAATAATTTTTCATTGCCATAAACAGATTTCTGAACCAATTTAGATGGTCCTGATAATGTTTGATTTTGATTTTTCAATTGATATGGAAATACTAGTAAGATTTAAAACTAAAAACGTTGGGGCATACATTGGGTTATTGATGCGTGAATAGTTCACCTAAGTCACTAACAGTTTGATTGTACTGCCTATTCTTTGATTTAAACTTGTTAAACTCAAAAGTAGATTAAAATTCAGAATTTGGTTGCATGCTTTGTTTTTCAATCCCATCTATTTGATTGAAGAATTTTAGTCATTTATGCTTTGAAAGTATGAGCTGTAGTAACTTAAGTTCGACTATTATTATTAAATCACTTAAGTACAATAATATTGGACTGCAAATGATATAAACTGTTTTCTCAACAGCAGCTACTCTTTGCTATTATTTTGCGCCCAACGTTTTTAGTTTTAAATCTTACTAGTATTTCCATATCAATTGAAAAATCAAAATCAAACATTATCAGGACCATCTATATTGGTTCAGAAATCTGTTTATGGCAATGAAAAATTATTTTATACTTTTTAGTCCATTTTAAAAACGTTGAATATTAAAAATTTTTTTTTACTTAATAATTATTTTCTGATTTTTAGTCTTGTGTGTGTAAAATTTTTTTTCAAGTAATTTCAAACATTTTGATGAGATTATAACAGAGACATGTAAATTTCAACTGATTATATCCGAAATAGAAAATTGTTATATCTACCTATCAATCTGTTTATTTCTCATGATATATAAAATAAATAAGCTAGCAAAATTAAGTTTTTAAAAATTTATATTTTTTAAATTGTTTTATTTTTTTTTATAGCAGGCCAATTAAAAGGAACGAATGTATGTATCAACATACCAGAGTTGGAGCGTGGTGGGTTTGAAAGTGTTGAGTTTGAGTGTGGTGAGTTTGAGTGTGGTGAGTTTGGGTGTGGTGAGCTTGGACGTGGTGAGTTTGAGCGTGGTGAATTTGAGTGTGGTGAGTTACATCATACCACATATGACAGGAATGTAAGAAACGACTATTAACACCTCAATACCAAATTTGATATTGATATTGCTGTAAAATTAGCCGAGATAAAGCATTCCTTAAGTTGGAGTTGTATAGGCGGGGCCACGCCCCGTTGTCCAACGCCAACCACATTTAGGAAAAAGGTTGGAAACGAATGTATGTACATATCTATCAATATACCAAAATTCGTTAACATTGCTTATACATTATAAAGTTATACACAAATCTAGAGTTGATAAAAAAATGTCACGCCCCTTATCCTACGCCCATAAAATTTTACCAGTGGGACGACATATCCAAGAGGCGACTGCATACGAAATTTCAACGCTGCACGACCTTTAGTTCCAAAGCTAATCGAGATCAAAAATTTTGTTTGTATGAAGTGCCACGCCCCCTTATCCAGTGCCCCCCTTATTTTCTCAGTAGAAGGATATGGATATGTAGTAAGTTCCTACCGAGTTTCATTGATGTGTGATGTGTAGTTCTAAAGTTATACACAAATCTGGAGTTGGTAAAAAAGTGCCACGCCCCTTATCCTACGCCCATAAAATTTTACCAGTGGGACGACACATCCAAGAGGCGACTGCATACGAAATTTCAATGCTGCACGACCTTTAGTTCCAAAGCTAATCGAGATCAAAAATTTTGTTTGTATGGGGGTGCCACGCCCCCTTATCCTACGCCCATAAACTTTTACCAGTGGGACGACACATCCAAGAGGCGACTGCATACGAAATTTCAATGCTGCACGACCTTTAGTTCCAAAGCTAATCGAGATCAAAAATTTTGTTTGTATGGGAGTGCCACGCCCCTTATCCTACGCCCATAAAATTTTACCAGTGGGACGACACATCCAAGAGGCGACTGCATACGAAATTTCAATGCTGCACGACCTTTAGTTCCAAAGCTAATCGAGATCCAAAATTTTTTTTGTATGGGAGTGCCACGCCCCCTTATTCTACGCCCATAAAATTTTACCAGTGGGACGACACATCCAAGAGGCGACTGCATACGAAATTTCAATGCTGCACGGTTTTTAGTTCCAAAGCTAATCGAGATCAAAAATTTTGTTTGTATGGGGGGTGCCACGTCCCCTTATCCAGTGCCCCCCTTATTTTCTCAGTAGAAGGATATGGATATGGAGTAAGTTCCTACCGAGTTTCATTGATGTGTGATGTGTAGTTCTAAAGTTATACACAAATCTGGAGTTGGTAAAAAAGTGCCACGCCCCTTATCCTACGCCCATAAAATTTTACCAGTGGGACGACACATCCAAGAGGCGACTGCATACGAAATTTAAATGCTGCACGACCTTTAGTTCCAAAGCTAATCGAGATCAAAAATTTTGTTTGTATGGGGGTGCCACGCCCCCTTATCCTACGCCCATAAACTTTTACCAGTGGGACGACACATCCAAGAGGCGACTGCATACGATATTTCAATGCTGCACGACCTTTAGTTCCAAAGCTAATCGAGATCCAAAATTTTGTTTGTATGAAGTCCCACGCCCCCTTATCCAGTTCCCCCCTTATTTTCTCAGTAGAAGGATATGGATATGTAGTAAGTTCCTACCGAGTTTCATTGATGTGTGATGTGTAGTTCTAAAGTTATACGCAAATCTGGAGTTTATAAAAAAGTGCCACGCCCCTTATCCTACGCCCATAAAATTAATTGATTCATGTATTGGGCTCTAGGTTAGGCATGTATGCAAAGTTTCAGATCTCTAAGTAGTCGGGAAGTGCGTGAAAAACTGATTACTAGATTTGTACGGGACATACAAACAGACAAGAAAGCGACCTAATAAAAACGTTTTAATAAAATAAAATAAAAAGAAAAAAAGTGACACCAGGACTCGTCTTTTTTTCATGGGGCACATTCGTCAATATAACTTCACAGGTACTAAAAATCGAAATAGAGTTGAAGCTTCCAAGACCCTCGAACCTGGCTTAAACCTCCCGTAGCCACACAAAATTAATATTAGGGTCGATCTCAGCACTTTAAACATTATATATAAAAAAAATTATTTTTTTAATGCAAAATATAATAAAAACGTGTTATGTAACCAAAAACATGTCTTATCTAGTCTAAACAAGATTTTGTATCACCTTATGGTACTTTAAAGTGTAAATGCCGAAAGTGCCCCGCCAAATGCTGAAGCTACCCTGGCATGGGGGCACATTCAGCGAAATTACTTTTTTTACTTATCATGAAAAAAATAATACAAACGGAACTTTTTAAAGAACTTTTAGTATAACATTTTATTGTTAAATAATGAGGTATTGTAACAGTCTAATCGGTTTTTAAATATATTGATTACCTTCTGAACTATAGGCCTTAAAAAAAATGAGACGAAGGTACCCCCCTCTCCCCTACGTTTTTATTGTTTTAAAGTAATTATTTACTTTCGGGATGGATCTAATTATCTTTTTCAACAAGGTTTTTACCACGACATATCTTTTTTTCACTCGTTTTACTCTTTCTTTATTGAAATTTATTAAAAGACTCTCACTTCGAGTTTCACAACTATCAATTAATGCGTTAACCAAAATTTCCATCCTGAATCGCGTTCGTTAATGCAACAAACGTTTCTGCAGCCAACCTGCAAACGAAATCAGCTGATCGGGCAGTGGCAACTAAAGTTGGCTGCACTGCTACTGTCACTGCACGAATTTACTGCATTTACGAACGAACCTAATTACGCTACCAAATCATCTTGAGTAATTACGTAAATCTTTCATAGCTCGATTGAGTGCTTCCAATGCGCGTTTGTGAGCCATTGTGCATACAGCCCATATGATGATTTTACTTGCTACCAAAATTTTGGCCATTGCTGAGTGTTTCGCAATATTGTATGTCGGTTTTTCAGGTCGTTTGAAGGTTTAACGGCAATTTCAACGCTGAATATGCCGTTCGGCATCCGTCTAGCAACATGGTCGCTATCCCAAAAGAAGTAACTGCTACAGCAATTTCGAATCTCGCACGAACAGTGGCCAAAATTAATGACATGAGAAATGTTTCCCAGTTCCACCGGGCGCATCGAGGAAAAATAAACCACAATTTCCATCATCAATTGCCTTTATTAACGTATCGTACACTTCCTTCTGTTGGGAGTTCAGTTGTGGTACATTCATTTCAGACCTGTAAAAGATTCAAGTCAAAATCGATTTATAAATCAACTGATTTAAATTTTTGATTTAAAAATCAACTCCACCAATCGATTTAAATTTCTGATTTTACAATCAGGCACCAGCTTTCACAGTGATTTGAATAAAAAAATTCCAATCAGTGATTTGCCCTTGTCTGATTCAAATCACAAATCACAAAAGTTGATTGGGATTTAAAATCAAAAGGGCACCAATCGATTAATCGATTGGCCGCTGAGCTGATTTAATCCATTGGTGCAATCACCACATTGAGCAAGCTATACAGAGCTACATTTTTCTGTATTAGAAGGAAAGTTGTGGATTTGTGTAGCAGATATAAGATGCTACAAAATGGTATACACAAGAAATAAACAACAATATATATTTTTTTATTTCAAAATATATGAATGTATAGGAGGAGTATATGTACATATATAAATATGTACATTATTTTTTTCTTTTGCTAAACCATCAAATTTTAATAAATGTATATTTATATATTTTACATATTATATGTATATTATACTTACTTAACATGTAATGTTTCCTGGGACAGCAGGTAGAAATATATTACACTTTTGTGGCGGCAGTAGTTTGCACAAAAGCCTACCTCTTTTGTGCGGGTGCTAAGAACGGATGCGAGACAGTGATGCCTATTTTTGTTCCAAACCTCTAAAAATAATGAGATTCACTCAGCTTAATTTCACGGAACGCAAACTGTTTCGAAAATGTTACGGACTAATAATAGTGTCTTCAAAATAAACAAAGAATGGCACTAAAATAGATATCAGACGATAAATGCATTTTCATAAACGTATCAGCTTTAAAAATGCACAAAATCTGGTACGAATTTCACGACCATGGCATCACTGACGAAAATCATATAAAACAGGGTTGCTCTTTTCCTTCCAAATAAATACTTTTCATGCAATTTTCGGTGAAGAAATATGAACAAATAATTACATATTTCACTATCATTTCAATAAAACAAATATATTACTTTAAGTTGTTTGTATTTACATACAAACGAATTTATCTTTGATATTTTTGGTACTATTTCGAAGTATGTATATATTTTATTACTGCTCTGTCATCCTTTTGCACACTTGATTTCAAGACTTGATTTGCAGTCCCAAACAAGATTGTTGAATCATGATTGGAATTTGCTGATTTTAAATCAAGTGATTGGTAAATCAGATTTTCACTTTTTATTTCTGAGGGCTGATTTAAAAATCAAAGGCCACAAATCGATTGGGAATTGAATCAGAAAAAGATGAATCGATTGGCTATGCTTGATCGCAAAATCAGCTTTTTAAATCAAATAGGGTGAAATCACTGATTCAAATCAAATCTGATTGAACTCTTCACAACTCTGATTCATTTGAACTGATTGGTTCAATGCATCTCGATCGTATTCACATTCACGGTCCAATTCTCGATTGAAAGCGTCGTTCATTCCACGACATAGCGTTGGTATTCTTAACTTGAACAAAAAACTGGCGCATATGATATGTAACAGAAACTCAAGGAAAGTTAAACTAGATTTAAACTCAATTTGCAAATTAGATTTAAATAGCCACTGTGAAACTCAATTTGGTATTTATTTAAATACGGAATATTTGACATTTGTAGGTTGGCACAACTTGCCAAAAACATATGTTCAATTGTTCAATTATGGAGGCAGCGCGAACTAAAAATTTTTCGTCGACCGAAAGAAGTGAATTATTGGATATTGTGCAAAGAATCCACAGTTTATATTATTTATGATACTACGGGATCATTTATATGTGCTATACCATGCAGTTTTATGTTTAATTTGATCTCTTATAAATTGCAATATTGTCCACGCAGCTTGCTTGCACATTCGAAATCAGCTGTTTATTTTTTTTTGATTGCAACTCTGTGCGTACTTAAATATCCACAATCGGCTATTTAAATCGTATTTAACTTCCAACTGTGAAACTGAAATTCCCTATTTAAACTGCAATCAGAGTTTAAATATCCACTGTGAAACTGGCCCTAAGTCAGCTATACCATAGTGTAATAATATCAAGTGAACCAGATAGCTTGAAGTACCCTAGCTTGTCAAAAAATGTTTTGATTTTTCTTTTCTCCTTCTTCGTTATATGTCTTAACCCATCCGAGACATTAGTACAAAAAAGTTACTCAACATTTTTACCATGGAATTTTTATTTTCAGTAATGAAAGTATTAATAACCAGCAATTGTTTTGAGGGAACCGCAAATGGTCCCAATCGCCTTTTCTTACTGCCTAAGATCTCCTTCTCCTCAAAATGGTTAGCGCAAACACGCGCTGAGGATGAAAAAGTGGTATTGCATACTCTTAACCACTTTCGTCGCAAATCTTCATCCTTTGGCAGCGAAAACATCGGCACCGCTGCATCGTAAATGCTTTTGCACAAATAGCAAGAGTTCGGCATTGATATTTTTTTCTTTTTACTTTTTTCTTCAAACGCAAACTCAAAACACAAACTGAAAACGGGTTAATATTTTTGACAACGCAACTGACAAGCTAGGGTACGAGAATAGAATGTCATTGCTATGGGCGGTGTTACGTAGACGGGCTGGTCACGGTCACGGTCACGTGTTGTTGTTGTTTCCCATGTAAAATGGAAAAATGAGCGCGAAACCGAAAGAGCGTAATTTGACCATTTGGGATCATGAGAGACTCGGCTGTCGATGCCAAATCACCAAATCAAAACAGGGCTGCGTTGTAAAATTTCACTAATTTTCGGCCTTTAGTAGTAAAATAATAGTACAATTCAACAGAAAGTGTATGATATGGTGAAATAAAATGCTTACTAGCAGCACTGGCTGGAATTTAGTTTATTTACGTTGCTTTTTCATTCCGCGTACTTTTTGTCCTGTGTGCGTGTATTAATTTCAGAAGAAATGTAAGTATATTTTTCACTAATAACCCCGATTATTGAATTTACATACATGTTATATTGATTAGATTGCAATGTCGATACAATGGACGCGAGGAAACACAGAGCAGTTGATATCCCTGCTCCATCAACACGAGTGCATTTGGAACATCAAAATGAATTGATCTCAAAGATGTTTTTTAATCTTTTAAAAAATAAATGTACTATTTTTACTACTATATAAAAATGTCTCTTTCTACATGGTTTTTATAAATCACCCAAGAAATATGAATTGTGAAATGATTTATTGAAGGCCAAGATTTCGCGTAGCAAGATTTCTTTTTTCGCGGACGTTTCTTTTTTTGCAGTAATCTTGCCAAGTTAATGCACTTCTTTATTACGCGTCTATGCTGTTTATTCCAAAATTTAACATTTTTCGCGTAAGATTTTCCAAATTTTATAATTTGGAAACAGAGAGAAGAGTTATCCATTTTCCAAATTTTTATTGCAGAAATAAAATGTTCAAGCAAAAATAAAGGTGCCGTCAGACGGTGCAATGCAAGTGCTTGCAGCAATCGTTTTAATTGCAGCAAGTAGAATTGCATCGTCTGACCACCCGAAAAGTGGTTGCGTGCAAGCGCTTGCTGCAATTGATTTGATTGCACGGAAATGCTTGCATTGCACCGTCTGACTAGTTCATGCAATCGTTGCATGCAATCAAATCAGTTGCAGCAAGCGCTTGCAGATTGCAGGTCTGGTCACTGCAATATTTGTGATTGCAGAAAAGCGAACGAATGTTTTTCAATGGTTTTTCGATCGAAAAACATGTGTGTGTGTGCCGGATATGAAAATTCTTCCTTAACCGGTTTGAGAGTTTGCTTCAATCTTATCTACACCCCATATTATAACTATATATAACGAGTAAAAGTTTTACATTTTTCTTGTTATAAGTTAATAGAACACACACAAATTTATTTAAAAACGAATATTGCATTCTACAGATTTCGTAAAGAATACTTCTGGTTTTTTTGTTGTGTAACCACATTAATGTTTTATGTTTTGGTTAAAAAGATTTCTTAAAGAAATTATTAATTTCAAAAAAAAATCAAAAGTATACTGTATAAAGTCTGTAAAGTGTAATCTCGGTTTTTAAATAAATTTTTGCTAGTTGTATGAAATGATACATACATATACATAGTTATGACATGGGGTATATTTTGTCATGCCGAGTGTTGCTGTAAAAACTTATGGAAATAGCAATGGAGGCGCCACTGTGGCTCAGTAGACAAGTATATACTTGGTCTCTGATGCGGGAGGCCTAGGTTCAAATCTAGGCCAACCTCATAACCACCTGATAAGAAGAAAATTAATATCAAGAGACCTCATAAAATCGAATACAAAGATTTTCGTCGGCAACACTATCACACTGTCGATGACACTACATTCTGTGGCTGATTTTTCAAAATCGACAAGAGATTAATTGGTTCGGCAATGGGTGTTGCACACAATTTTCTCCGTCGGCCGGTATAGATATGGGGCCACTGATTGGGTATGCTCTGGCGTAAAGCCTTTGAGTCGCATACACCGTTTTCGTCTACGAAAACGAAATCCCATACATTAGCTACGAAAAATTTTCAGTTTTTTTCAAATTTTTCGTAGGTAATGTATGGGATTCCGTTTTCGTCGACGAAAACGGTGTATGCGACTCAAATGCTTAAGGCGTACCAATTTTCGGTACCTCGAAAAGACGAGAAAATTCTCCATAAAAAAACGTTCAAAAAAACTGAAATCAATAAAATATAATAAAAAGTTTTTGCCGCCGGTAGGATTAGAACCCGTGCCCCACAGCACCAAAGCGCTCAAATAATTGCAGCAAGCGATTGCAGATTGCATCGTCTGACCACCCGAAAAGTGATTGCATGCAATTCTACTTGCTGCAATCAAAAAATCGCTTTCTGCAAGCACTTGCATTGCACCGTCTGACTGCTCACTGCAATCACTTTCCGAAATCAAAATTATTCCAATGCAATCTGCAAGCACTTGCATTGCACCGTCTGACGGCACCTTAACAGAGATGCAAAAAAAGTCTCGCAGAAATAGTATCAAGAAAGTAAGAGATCACAAGACCGTCTACGTAACATAGTTTGGGCAAATAGTGAAATCATGAGAGGAAAGAGCATAAAAATACATTGGTCATGACTTTTTTGATCCTCTGCGTAACACCGCCCTATCTGGTTCACTTGATCACAGAATACCTACAGAAGAATATCAGAGTCAGCTGATCGAAAAAGTCCCATTTTTTTTAAAAATTTCCCTCACACGAACACTGTCCGTGAGTTTCCCTAGCTATTTTGTTGTTGCCCTCTAGGCAGCATGCTTTTTTGTGTAAGGTAACATTTTCATAAAATTCCCATGAAAAGGTATGGTTTATGTAATTGTCTTTTTTAATGTTTGGCAGTAAGTTTTAAAAAACAACTAAAAGAAAAACAACCAGAAATGAAAGACTCGATCAATAAATGTATTTTAAAGTGCAAATATATCAATTCATGTCTTTTATATGTGAAAATGTTAATTACTGCTACTATTAAGAAAAGGCGTAAAATTTTCCTTTGCTCCTCTTTAATGAAACCAAGCAACTACTGTGACGCACGCGATTAATTGTCAAAGAAGAACGGTAAGCACATAAAATAACTTATTTCCAATGTTTTTTTATTATTTTTGCAGATTTTTCAACAAGCTGGAGCACAAGGTCAGATATATATGCAACAAGCTGTGCG
Organism: Neria commutata; assembly: GCA_963457695.1. Lineage (NCBI taxonomy): Eukaryota > Metazoa > Arthropoda > Insecta > Diptera > Micropezidae > Neria > Neria commutata. The sequence continues at coordinate 39,913,450 of OY735246.1, forward strand.
AGCGCATGGAACAGCTCAATGAGGCGCGCTTTCGGCTGCCTATTATCACCGCGTACGTAAAGCTTGACAAAGTAGCGCTGCAGATCATTTGGCAGCAGAAACGCAATGATAGCGTTGCTACTGTGGGTGCAGCAGAGGCCGCCGATGGCGCAGCTGCTTCCGCAGAGGACATGCTCAAGTATCTGCTGTATTTAGTAGATGTAAATCATTTGTACAATGTCGTGTGTACGTGAGTTCGTGCCCTTCCTCAACGAGCTGAAAGCCTATGAAGAAAACTATCGCAAATTCAAATTCAATAAGCAAGATTTGCCCGGCGCACTGAGCATCACGGAAGTGGTGGAGCGACTGGAATTACACAGCGTGAAGCAGGATTAGCATGTTCACACCACGTGCGCCACCACCGGCCGAGGACTCTACGATGGGCTGGAATATTTGCGTGAAATGCTGAGCAAGCGCAAGAGCCTCAAGAATAATTATTGATGTCTTCTTATAAGCATGCAATATATTTTGTAAGATGAATTTATACGATTTGCAATATTTTATAAATAAAACAAAAGCTACTCATATACACCAGTAATAAAAAGAAGTAGCACATAGCAAGGTGAAATTGTTAGTGCAGCAGAGTTGAGGTACAATTTTGTGTGACGAATCAAAGATTATATGATGCGCCCAGAGCAAAAACGACTTTTATACCTGCACAGCGCATGTGCGCAATGAGGCGAAAATTGACACTCGAAGCGTTTTTGCTCTGTGCTCGTCATATTACTCATCGATTTCGACGAAGTCAAATTTAGCATAAAATCTTATGGTATGTGAAATGATATGTTTATAACTATAGATTTTAGAGTTTTTAATTCCGTAAAAATTTTAAGTTTTATATGAAAGATTATTTCTTGTGATTTTTCTAGTTCTTTCCTTTAATTTTCAACACATCTTATACGCTTTAAGCCCAAGTTGCCCATGTTTTATATAACTAAAGCTTACAAGCTTGTGCTTTACCATATATCGTTTTGTCAACAATTAATTACTTTTGTAAGTAAGTTATACATATGTACATCATGCCATGACACAGCCGTGGGCGCTGCAGGAATGTTGTGCCATACACGGCATAGGCTTGTGGGAGGGGCTGCAGCAGTTGGAGGTCTTGTTGGAAAGCCGACGGGGCAGTCAGAAGTATATAACATGTAAATAAATGTGAATTTAATGAAAGTTAAGTAGGTTTTGAACTTTTCATTTACAGCCAAGCAGCAAGGATACGAGGCACCTCCCTTTCCTGACGTTTAGTCAAATTTTACTGACTGAGCAACATTTTTTAAAATTATGCATCCTTAAATGCGATTATGTGGCGAATACACTCATTACAGATGAGAACAAATGCTGTGCCTGGAATTATGGTCTAATTAGTCCAGCGGTATCGGATTCAATCGTGCCGGATAGCAATTTGCCCAGTTACTCTAACAGCTAAACGGATTGCAGCTGTCAGTCTTTTCTTTTTGTTAGTGCTGCCGTATAGTTTTGTGCACAAAAGAAACTGTTTATTTTCTTCTGAGATGAAATTTTACATTCTTTATTAAATTTATGGCACTGAATTATCATAATTGTTAGATCTCTACATTGTGTACTACTTTTTTTTAACTTATTTCGGCAATAATAATCCACTTCTTTTGTTGAACTAAAATCGAAGGTCACTGGCAACACTTTTCTGCAACAGAGTTCACAAACAATATATATCGTGAACAATTTATTCAAACGACGAAATAATTGACTCAATGTGTTGAGTGTTGTGTAAAATGTACGATGTGTACAAATTAAAAGCAAACGAAAGCGCAGGTGGACTGTATTTACAATAAATATTCGCTTGTTTTAATCAGTGTTGCCATATTACCTCTTGCATAGGAAAAGCACTAATTCTATTTCAATTTTCAATGAATTTTTTGGGTGGCAACATTCTTTTCACAGCTGACACGACTTTTGTAGTAGTTTTCTAATTGATGCAGAAATTTCTACTACTCAATCCGGTCAGAGTAATAGCGAACATTGTGTTCCGGTAAGATAGATTGTGTCAGCTGACACGATTTCTAACCTTACTACTAGAGTAATTCTACCATTACTTCTTTCCTTCTCGCTTCTAGGGCAGCACAGAGCCTCTAAAAGTCACTACAATGTAACTGGTTTTAATGCTGTAGTTTTCGCGCCCTCTTCAATGGATTCTAAAAGACAAAGAACAAACTTGAATTAGTATAAAAGTAAAATTTGTTGAAAATATTGTCAAAATGTGTGCGATGTACCGCCTTTTTTGAAATGTTTATTTGAATTGATAAGGGAAATTTGGTGGGGGCGAGGCTACAGCTGTTCTGTAATTGTTTGGTGCAAATTCTGTGACAGTAGTCGTTTGATACATTTCTGTGTTTATTCTGTGCACTTGATATTATTGCACTATGAGCTATACAAGAGATTTGACGTTTTAAATTTTTAATATTTAAAATCAAAATATTTTATATTATATCAAATGGGGTGACCGAGTTTATTCAATACGTATGCTCACTCTTCGAGCGTGAACGAGACTGACTAAAATATTCGACAGTACCAGAAAAATACAAAATATGTGCAGAACTACAGAACTGCAAAACGACTTTAAGTACATGGTATTGCCAGAGTTACAAAGAATTCAAAATTTCAAATTAACGATGACAATTATAATGTAGAAATAAAAGTTTATGGGCATTTACTCTCTGAGGTTACACCTTCTATAACGATATAATTGACCTACAGCACTCAAAAGTTACTCGTAATCGCTAGCAACACTGGACGGAGGATCAGAAAGATATTTCTTTGCCACTATATTTAAAATATTATAGGAACTTTGATACCAATACTCAAATATATTAGAATCCCTTGGGATAAGTGGTTCAGTAAGATATTTGTCTATTTGTTTCTATATTATTTTTTCTCACCTGTTCGGCTAAATACTCGGCATTTAGGAGCGGAGAGCCAACCCGAACCTTTTGGCCTAACTGTTCGGTAACTGAGACCGAGACCGAGCGTTCTCAGTCGGACTCTAGTTAGTGGGTATTTAGTCATAGATAACAGGAAAACTGGAGTTTTTAGTTAATCTCATAGTTGGTGAAAATTTTAATTTAATGTGAACTAACTTAGTAATATAAGAACAAATTCATATTAAATATCGTTAATAGTATGAGTTTTTAAGGTAAAACCAACCGATAGCACCTAGATTATATCGTCATAATTCACAATTCGTTTTATAATTGCAAAAATTTATTGTGGAATCTTTTAATGTAGAATATATATATATAAATAAATTTAGGTCCTCGCAGTAAATAATTAGTTATCTACTCCCTTTATGAAATCCCGCGCACGCCCATGCATACGAATAAAAATAAAAAGTTGCAAAAACTGTTGCATTGTTTCAAGCTTGTAATTTGAGAACAAGTTCTTTTCATATTTTTCCTAAAACCTTTAGCGTTCCCGACTCACACGTCTAGGGAATTATTATGTTGAATTAGTGGAAAACTTAAACATTCCAATCACGTCTGTCTTAATCCCAAATTATTTAAAAACCGGATTTTTACTGTCGACTAGTTTTTATTTATTTATACATTACAATTTACTATACATTACTTTTCACTACTTGTATTAATACTTGTAATACTACCTAAGCATACAATTTAACAAATTTTGTGGCTAACATTTGAAATGGTCCCAAAACCGTCAACGCACAAATCAGCAAAGTCAAGATTTTGTAAAATTCTTTCTGATTTTCAAAATTTCGCCGGAAGAAGCCAGTCTCATAGCCGTAATACTGCGATGCCATGGCCGTCAAAAAGGTGACCAGACCTAAAAAGTTGTGTATAAAACCATTCGTTACTGGCGACAGATATAGTCGATACGAGTCAGAGAAAAGCGCCAGAGCACCGGAAGAAAAATTGAGCAAGCAGAATATGCAGGCAGCAAGCCCTAAAAAGCAACAAATAAAATAATAATGTAAAATTTCGTAAAAACGAGTTGACTAATCAATTATTTTGTCATTTACCCAATTTTGCGTGCAATGATTTGAAATGCTTGTTCTTGCCCAAGATCTTGTGTACTGTGCCAAAGACACCCATGAGGCCGCCGAAGAATTGCAACAGAAAGTGCAGCGTCGTCTTGGTGTCCACCTCCAGGAATACGGTGATGGGATTGCCCCTATAACGCACCATCATGCCCTCGGCCAGCAGCGTGAGAAACTGCGAATCAGGGAACAGAATCGTTACTTTAAAAATCTTATTAGAGTTATTACAATATATCTAAATATAGTTATGTATGTGATAATGTGACGTTCTTCTTCTTCATAGTTGGTCAATAGCAACCCGTTACCGGGTTACGACCTGGTGTAGCCAAGATATGTGAACTCGTTGACAGCATAGTTTCACGTCACGGGAGTCACGGCGCCGGATCTCCCTATTGAAATTTCGTTACGAATCGTTACGTTGCCTTTTCCAATTCGTTATATGAGGAAACCGTAATTTTACACATTAATTCAAGAATACCTTCGAATTCGTATTGTCAATAGGACTTTTCTAAGCAAGACTATAATATATGTATGGTATTTTAAATGTTTTCACATTACTATGAGGAATATGAATTTATAAATTTTTCAGTGACGCCTTAATTTCCGCCTTTTCACACTTACGCCCAGGGTGCAGAAAAATGCATGCATGGCCGTCTTCTCCAGCTTCAGATGTAGGCATTTCCAACACAAGCCCGCGGTGACTACTCCTATGAGACCTTGATTCAGCAGGCTGAAGCTATAGCGTATGAGATCCATTGTTATTATTGTTTTTTATATTGTTTCTATTGTGTCTGAGTGCGGCTGTTGATACTTCTCCTTCAAATGTAACCACCAATTCCGTCCGGCTCCGGTAGAAAACGTATGGTGGATATCTTGAAATAAAGTATCGTAGAAGACCGTGAGTTGATAAAAAAAGATTATGAGGAATTCGTGTGCCGAAACGCTTTTTGTCACAACTTAACCCAACAAATATTTTCTAGAATCGTCGCCTAAAATCGGCTTCAAAAATGCATTAACGATTTTTTCGTACCGCACTTTTTATAAGCTTTATATTAGGTTCACTTTCTGTAAGCGGTATGTATGTGGTGGAATCTAGTAATCAATTTTTCACCCACTTCCCGACTACTTAGAGATCTGAAACTTTGCATACATGCGTAACCACCATGACAATGCATGAATCAATAAATTTTATGCACGTAGGATAAGGGGCGTGGTACTTTTTTATCAACTCTACATTTGTGTATAACTTTAGAACTACACATCGCACATCAATGAAACTCGGTAGGAACTTACTACATATCCATATCCTTCTACTGGGAAAATAAGACGGACAAGTGGGCGTGGCACCGCCCATACAAACAAAATCGTTTATATAGAATAGCTTTGGAACTAAAGGTCGTGCAGCATTGAAATTCCGTATACAGGCCCCTCTTGGATGCTTCGTCCCACTGGTAAAATTTTATGGGCGTAGGACAGGGGGCGTGGCACTTTTCAAGCAACTACACACTTGGGCTTGAGTTTTGGCTCTTAACAGCATTGACATTGAGAGAGAAATGGAAACATTTGAATATCTCGTTTAACTGCGTTTAAATTTAGCAACGATTACGATTCAATTGCCATTCTATTCTTGACACGTTACCTAATATCACCACCTGTTCGAAACTTGTTTCTTACGCAAAGTGCAATCCTGTGCTTTTTTTTATAAGCTCTAGTCGTATTCTATGATTCACATTGCCTGTTTGTTGCTATGTCGAAAAATTTATCCGTACCCAGAATTTTGGGTCCTAAAAGTATGCCATAATTTAATTTGGCAAGACAGAAAAGATATAAGCTTACCTAATATCACCACCTGTTCGAAACTTGCTATGTCGAAAAATTTATCCGTACCCAGAATTTTGGGTCCTAAAAGTATGCTATATTTTAATTTGGCAAGACAGACAGAAAAGATTTAAGCTTTCTTGTTGTTATGTCGAAAAATTTATTCGTAACAAAAATTTTGGGTTAGCCTCCGCAAAGAAGTTTTACTTCAAAAAGTAGAAAGTAAATTGTTTCCAAGTCACCTGTATCTTACTATTAATAAAAGCTTGTGCGCTCAATATCCATATTCAAAATATCTTTCATTACTAGAATCTATTTGCAAAAAAATTATTTAAATAAAATATTGTGGTAACTGGTTGACAAATATTGAACACATGAGCGCCCCAAGCTTTTAATGATAGTAAGATACAGGTGACTTGGAAACAATTTATTTTCTACTTTTTAGTACATTAAATAAATTAAAGCTTATTTTAAAAAATTTTTTTTTATATAATTTTATTAAACACTGCTTTCGGTTTATCAATGTATCATCGTCAGAGTTCTTCCGTCCTTTGGCATACACAATCCACCGAAGCTCCAAATTCGATGCGAATCATATTCTTGTACAATATTCCAATGCGTCAAATATGAGTGCCTCAACTCGCGGCATTTCTTTTAGAGCTGTCCACTTGTGCGGCGTGACGTGCATGCTTTTCTGGACCTCCAACCATAGAGTATGTTAAAATACATACTATAACAAACTCATAACATAATATAATATGTTAATATATAACATACTCTTTGCTCCGACTCTTCTAATTTGCTCTTGATTTCTGTGAACTTGCCACTCCACAAGTGTTCGGTTTGCAAATAAATCCAGCAATTGCATTTGAAGCGAACCAGCATTGTTATGAGCGCCAGAGTCGCCAGAGTACTTGCGTTTGTTTTGAATTGCTAAAATCTCTCAGCGAAATCCATCCTTCATTTTGTTTATAGCCATGCTAAGGTAATTCTGTAATTGGGAGTAGTGACACCGGCAGTCGGCAGTGGCAGTGTCCTCGCCATGGGGCTGTCTTGATTTCCGGTTAAATGCGTGGTCCACCCACTATTTTGTACGCGGTTTAATACGCCTCGAACATCATTTCTTTCAGTGGAAAGAACGTCTTTCTTGGTGTAGGGTGTTATTCTACAGGGCTAACTAGACTGATGCTTATTTTCTTGTTTTGTTCTGGCGGCGTGTCAGCGGTACACGCTGTTTTCTTTTATCTGTGTTTATGACTGCGTAAATTTGTTTTTGCTTCTAATATTGATGTTTGGTGGGATGTCTACATATGTGCGAAGACATACCTGTTAAAGTTATCTTTGAAGTTGAGGTGATTTCCGGCCAATTGTCACTCACGTTACGTTCCTTGCACCCGCGTGCTCTCTGTCCTGGTTTGCTTTGTTTCGCGAACGCACCGGACACTGATTGCTAACTGCTTCCCCGCCGTCGGAAGTTTCACGAGTAACTGAACTGAGCGATACAGAACGAAGGCGCCTGAACTGCACTGGTCGTGTTTAGTAGTACGTCCAATGTTGCCAGATTTTTTTTCCAAAAAACTGTAAATTCCTAAAAGAAAAACTGTATTTTCAACCAAAAAACTGTAACCTTCAAAACCGAAAAGATTTTTGTGACAATACGGTTTTTTTTATTTCATTAAACGAAAATAACACAAAACAATTCATTTTAAATAAAATAACAAGCTTAAATACGAAAGTACTACGATTTAAATCAAATTTTCATTTTGTTTTAAAGACAATTTAATTTATTCTTTCAAATCTGAAATTTAAAAAAAACTGTATTTTGTACTAGGAGGTAATTTTAAAAACTGTGAGCTTGTCTAAAAAACTGTAATTTACAGTTAAAACTGTGAATATGGCAACATTGAGTACGTCAACGTTACAAGGTTTCAATAAAGCTCTCTGCTGTCCTCTTAAATGCTTCTAGCCAGGCCTTTCAAAAAGCCAGAGTCAGTCGGAGCAGATTTTTTTTCATTCACATTTACTTTTACTTATGACGGTCATTATCCGATATAACGTTTGTCTGTCTGGCCAGCCACTCGGTCGACAAATGTAACCAAACTAAAAATTTTGCTTGAAATCTACGCTCTCATTTCTTGTTGTACCCTACAGTTAAGTTCATTAGTTATATACATAAGTTAATTAAGAAAATTATGACGTTTTTTAGAAGGAGTTCTAGGTATGAACTACTATATGAAAAGCAACGTGTATAGACATTGTATCGGTACAATGGGCTCAAAAGCGCATAGTAAATAGAAAAAAATTTTCGTATTAAAAAATATTGTTCCCGTACAAAAAGCAATATGTATAAAGGTTTTCTAATTTCGATTGAAAGAGATTTCCGAATACAATTATGTCTCGTTTCTCTTTTATATGGATCATCAATATTTTAAGTTAATAATTTAAGAATTATAATCAAGTTGTTCTTTTTGTATATATGTACACACATTCATACATATGCTGTTCTTATTTTTATATACTTAAAACCATTAATCTCATTTTTGCGGTAATCTCTTGCTTATAATATAAATCACACGGGTATAAAAGAGCTTGTAGTTCTGGACGAAATCCAGCGCCAATGAAAAAATATAATAAAAAACACGTGCGCAACTGCATTGTCTGTAGTGCTATATCATGTTGTAGACTGACTTGGATTAATGTTCATTCGTAATTATAATTTATCATGCAGGAATTGGATAAAAGACTGGGATTCTTCTAACCCGAAATTTAGGTTGAAATCTTCAAGTAAAATTTTTGCTGAATCGTTCTTGCGCATTCTTTTTTTTTTTCGCGTAACATCGTAATTGGTGTTGACAATAGAATAATTCGAAAGTGATCGATTGTTGCTATAACCATTGATCTCAGCATTTATTTCATCTTGAAACACATCATCCAGCTGAACGTTACTGGAAAAATTTATTAAAAAATCAGGATATATATTTAAAAAAATAAATATACAAATGGCGCTACAACAGCCCGTGTGAATTAGCACATTTACAATTCAAATCACTTTGTTACAATTGCTTGTGATATTTTTAGCATCTTGCAGTTGAATTGTCTTCGCTTCCGTTTCGGTATTTCACCATCAATTGTTTTTCGAAAATGGATTGTCACATGTCCAGCGGCGGACTTTTATAGCATTATTGCATATATTGCGTGAATGGAAATAAAGGAGCAAAGATATTAGTACGGGCGCGATATTAGTACTGGGCTTTTTCCGCAGTCGAATTTCGAAGATTCTCGTTCGCACTCCTCTCGAATCTAATAAGAATCAAGTTTCGAACAGATGCTGCTGATATAAGCTACTATTTACACCTCGGGTGTTATCTTGGTTTGTGCACGGGGTGGCACTTGGCAGATTCAACACAATATGACGGAGAGGTGTTAATTGGTTATTGGTTGAAATCTGTTTCTCGATGATGCTAGTAGAGTCAAATAAAAATACCACAGTTTCGAACAGATGGTGTTGATATAAGGTAAGCTATTGGTTTGAGGCTAATTATAATAAGACCTAGACTACTGGCACTTTTCCGAGATTGAAAAAGTATCGCAGTTTGGATTTATAATTCTCGTTTTCTTTTTCGAAGAGTCGCTCATACAAATAGCAGGCTGTCTGTCAAGCCTGCCATTTTAGTTCCAGCCATATTAGTAGAGCCCGACCGAACAGTTCGGCCAAAAGGTTCGGGTTCGGGTTCGGTCTCGGCTACAAAAGGCCGAGTATTTAGCCGAACAGTTGAGGAACAAATTGTATAGTTTTAAACAAAATTTAAATTTTTTAATACTACATACTTTTTATTGATTTTTCATACATCAGATGCTTAATGTAGGTATTTATACCTCAAAAGAATTGTTTTTTATAATACATAAAATGTATTTTTTCCTAAAAATGTATACATTTTTTTTCATTAAAATTCTTCTTCTTTTTTTTGCATATGTATTCGAAAGGCTCGGTCTCGGCCGAACATTAAAAAAAGGCCGAACGCTCGGTCTCGGCCAAAATTTCGGGTTCGGTCGGGCTCTACAAATTAGTACAGCTTCCTCTAGGTGCTGTGGATCCCATTCTCTGCCAGTCATGTTAATTTTCTATTCGTGCACTTTATTTTGATTTGTAATTCTCGTTTTCTTTTTCGAATTCAGCAATTCAGCAAGAAAATTCAATTAAAATCGCGCGTTTTTCTAACGTAACGAAAAAGGAAAAATCGCAATTTTCGCCGCAATCCGGAAAATTTCAGGATTTTTCTGCTCTACGTAGTAGATTAAGGGTTAAGGAATGCAGCGAAACGCATCCCGGCAATTTGCGACGCATTTCGGCGAAGACGTAATCCCCGCCTTACGTAGTTTTTTGCACGCGTTTTTTGCCCATTTTTGTATGCAAAAATTTTGCCGTTATAATTTTGGGATTTTCGCATTTTTCGTTACGTCATTTCATCTGCATTGCGTAGCAACGACCAGACGGGCAAGGAAAATGTGGAAATGAAATAGATTTTTAAACAGTTTTGTAAAATTTCCAATAAGCAAAGCGGTTGCGAAAAAACAAAACGTTGCGAAACTAACAACAACGCGTTCGGTACTCGAATGCTTCTGATTCTGCTGATTAATATTTAAATTTTTCCATTTCATTCCTTCATTTAGATTTAACTATACTTTTCCACTGAGCCGTTGCGGCGATGAAAGAACAAGCAAAGCATTAACAACACCGACAGTATTGCCGGCCACTGAAATGGGAAAGGCAACACTGCTCTCGGCCGAAAATATTCTATACGGAATTTATATGAATTGTAAACGTTTTTGTTTGATTTTACAATTTCTTCCTTCTCAGCCTAGTGTCGCTTGAGCGTCCTTCTATCGAAAGATCTGTCTGTCTGTCAGTTTAGCTGAAATAATGCGTTAACAGATCCAAACAAAATTGCATAGCTGTTACACCTACTTGTAAGCATATGTGCATACAAACGACTTTTGATTGTAATCAATAAATTGTTTATTTTTTCTTTATTTTAACCCCTATCATAGAACCCTGTTACGATGGTTCTTTAATATGTATGCGTGCATTTTTTCAGGCTTTACAAACCAAAATTAATTATGTTCTGATGATAAGGTCGGTATATACGTACATAGTATTGGCTTATAATTTCAATACTATATACAGCAAAGCATGTACATAATTTCTATTGGCGTAGTTTGTCCACCTTAACATCCGCTACTCACAATCAATCCAACTTGGTTACTTGGTGTAGCATATAACTCGATCGGTGAAACCCAGCTAAAAGTTTCTTACTTGCTGAATTTAGAACATGTATGTATGTACATATGTATAACAGCGTGACGTCACGAGCCGTATGTGTAAATCAAATGAAAGTTGTGACATAGGCGCCAAAAAGCGTTTTCTGAACGAATTGTTTTGTATTTCTCCACACTTTGTTGTTTTATCTGAATCGCAATAATATTAAGCTGCGGGAAAAAAACCCTGAAATTTGTTATATGTACATTGTTTGGTGATTGTGTGATTTGGTCGTCGAGCAAAAAGCTTATATGGCTGGAAGCTTTTTTCCGACATTCTCGCATGATTCACCAACAAGTGTAGCATGCTATATTCAGGGCCAATCGCTCGTGAAGATCTCTTTGCTGTACTCTACACATTGGCGGTGGGGTGATTCAGTTTATTTTCTAAATACATAATTTATTAACAAAAACAAATAAAAATTTATCGATTTTGGCAATATTCAGTAAAATTTAAAAAACCCCGATCCAAAATAATCGTTGATTTTAAAATTTTCTAACTGATAGACACATAAATCATTATTGTAGTATATATTTCAATATGGTTACGTGATGATGTGAGATCAGTAAGATCTAATTAATTTGCGTGATCTTAAGTTTTTGATAAAAATCACTTCATTAAAATCATTTTTTTTGCTCAATCAATGATTAAATATGATTTTTTCCCTGATTATGGTCAAAGTCATAATTGCTTAGTCCTTTGATTCATATAGCTATGGAACGAACAATCGCCTAGTTGAAGAACATTTGGAATAGATTTAAAATTTTTTTTAAAATACAAAGTCTTTTTAAATTTAAATGTTGCTTCAAATCTATTGTACTTTTTAAAAATGAACCTAAAAGCTCTAATCGATTTTCATAAGAAATGATTTTTAAAATAACAAGTAAGGAAGCATCAGTCGGGTTATTAAATTTTTCGCCTACATAGCTGGTGGACACGCAAGTATTACAATTATTGTTATTAGAAAGTAAGTGAGCCTGTTTTTAAAACGTTAGTGTGGGAATTTTCATGAATTTTTAATGATGCGACACTGAACGGACATTGTTTTAGACGATTCTCGATTAATTCTACGCTTATTTGAAGCTCTGTAATAAGGGGCGTTCATAAATCACAAAGCATTGTTCAGGGTAGATGGCATGAGGCGTTATGGGTATATCAAATTGTTTTTTTCGGATTTGAAAAGTTTTTAAGAGCAATTTGTGCCTGAAGATATTATTAAATTAATAGATATTAGATATGTTATTACAATATATCATTACATTAGTTGCGAATTGTTTGGGAACTTATTGGGATTTCTCGTATACACTAAGAGAAAAATCGCGATCTAAAATTAAGTGCGGTCGTACCTTTTCCATTCTTAAGCGGGAGATTTCAAAATAAGATCGCTAAGGTTTAAATCAAAAATAAATATCTTAAAATAAAATGTATAATCTTAAATTGAGAGTAAAACTCTTAAAATAAGAATTGAAAATCTTATTTTAAAATTCTAGAGTTTTGAATCAAAATTACATTCTAATATTGAGATTGAAGTCAACTTTAAACAAGATTGCAATTTCATAACAAGCCGAAGCCATTTTAAATGAAGCGCCATTCAGATTTATTCTTTCTATTTATTCTGCCCGCACACGATTTTGCAAAAAGATAAAGTGTTAAAAGATTAAAAAAATACGCAACATTTTTTTTTTTTTAATAGAGAAATATCGAATGATGGTTGGTTTGGTTGGTTTGTGTGGCTAGTCCATGACTATCAATTAGCACTGAGTGCCGTTTTGTTACCACGCCTCGAGCAACCTACAGCCATTTGGCGGAATTCAAGAAGTTTAGAACATTCATGATATCCGTACCTTGGATGTCCTTGATGTTCTCTAGGAAACCTTTTCCTAGTATTTTGAGCCTCCCCCTTGCTAGGGCAGGGAATTTGCACAAAAAGTGGCCTATCGTTTCCTCTTCATTCGGATCTTCGCAACTGCGACAGTACCGATTGAAGGGAATGCCAAGTTTTGCAGCATGTCTGCCTACCGCCCAATGCCCTGTACATACGGCAGTAACCCTATTTACATCTTTTTTGTTCATTCTGAGAAGAGTGCGTGTTTTTCCGATGTCATACATGCACCATATATCTTTGGTGGTCCTGCATGTCACCAGATCTCTCCATTTCCGTTTGGCTTTGGAGAGGTAGTGTTCTGCTATTCTGCCTTTAATCTCCCTTATCGAGAATTTAGAAATACTAGAGCGAAAGATTTTAAGATACTGCATTGATCGAAACTTTCAAACTCCAACAAAAAGATTTTCAAATCACTTTATCTATAATAGAGCCAAAGTGATTCCGTTATGTAAATATCTCCTTTTCCTCATGCAAAAATTTGCACGTAAATTAATATATATTGATAATGATACCCTTAAAAATCTACCAGAAACGCAATTGAACTTTAACTGGACAAACACTAACTACCTCTCTCCTTTAGGTATAACTAATGAAATTATTGACTTAGATACAACAATAACCTCCCCACTCCTACCTGCATTCTATAATAAAATAACATCAGGCACTCATAGAGGCTAAACCCTCCGTTAACTTAAATAAAATTATCTACTCTAATATTAATCTCTATTTTAAATATTCAACACACATTAACACCCAAAAACCTGACACTAAAATAAATAAAAATGTCAATAATTTTGTATATATTTCACATTTAGGATTAACCTGTAAATAGTAGATTTTATTAGCTTTAAGTATATTTTTAACGACTACTACGTCATGACGACTTTAGACATGTCGGGAGCAACCATCTGTCATATCAACTAAAAAAAAACAGAAAATTATCCTCTGTAATTTTTTAACATTATTAATACTCCCTAGCCTGTCGCTCACTCCACTATAAACATCAAATAAGACAATACATACTCGGATAGTCTAATGTTGTACAAGATGTAAGAATGAGGAGAATATGTCACACACAAGAATTGAAGTCTCAATAAATTTACCTTACCTTACCTCTCCCTTATCGAAGCACCCACGTCGGTCGCGCTTGAATCTTCGAGCGTAGAGCCTAGCTTCGCCAATTCATCAGCAGTTTCATTCCCGGTACCCATACCACGGTTACTGTAAATCTTCTGGCCAGGGTTGACAGTTCCATCCTACATTCCTCCACCAGTTTCGACCGAGTGGTGGTTGAGGATAGAGCCTGTATAGCAGCCTGGCTATCAGAGTAAATTGACATTTTTATTTTACCCGTTTCTAGAGAGCGTGCGGATCTCGACGCTTCTTGGATTGCTAGTATCTCAGCCTGGATGACACTTGCATAGTTGGGTAAACGAAATGATTGTTTGTTTCGATTGTTTCGAATGATAGTGATGAAAATTTGTGTAGCAGTCGGGCTTTATTGCAAATGAACAAACTGTGTAAAAGTTAGCCAAATTTATATTTGCTAACAAATATAATTCACGCTGATGAAACTGCACGTGGATGTCGTGGAGAGGACGTACTGGAAGATGCACAATATGGAAGAAATGGTATGTACAGTGTTATCGTGATTGGGTAGAGTTTAAATAAATAAATTAAAATTTGGTTTTCTTCATTTGGAATTTACTATTGAACTATGTCGACGCCATCAAAGGTCGAGGACTCGCTGAAAAAATATCAGGCCCCCACTAAGAACATCTCTCGCATCGTCATTCTATTTGTGGAAAGTTTATAAACAAGGTAAGAATTCCATAAATTCCGAACTATTAAAAGAATATTATAATACATAATTTATTTCGTTTTTAATTATTTGCTTGAAAATTGCAGATAATAATTCTCTCGGTGGAGCAATTTATTTTTCAAAACAACTGTTTTCAAACACAAAATCACTGACAAACAAAGGTATTGTTTAGGCCAAACGCCCTAGTATCAGTTGTACCGGTTCGGCTGGAGCGAGGTGGCAACTTGCTGCAAAAGAGTCGCCTGGGCCCGAGTGCTGCAAGCCGGTGGCGGTAAGCTGCGCTCGGGCACTTGCGATTTACCACTCCAGCGAACCAGGTAAGCCAACGTTTCGCTGCTCCTCCATATGAGGGCATAGTTTATTTTTTCGTATCTTTTTCTGCCATCTCCTCCATATGAGGAGTCCATTTGTACGTATATTTAATTTTCCGCCATTGGGCTATTGCACATTTTATTATTTAATAAATATTTATATACGTTTTATAACGAACCATTGAATCTCAGGCTCTTATTTTTTCGCTAATTCGCTTGCTTTTTTCCTTTTTTTCTCCGTCTTTCCAACGCCGGCAACGAACCGCACAATTTATATATGTATTTCGTTTGACGTCACATGCGCCAAACCCCCTCGACTACGTCGACATTTGGTCCTTCGAGCCGCGGATCTCGGCATTTTGGAAAGTGGAATTTCAACTCGAAAAAGCGAACAGAAAACCAATTTCATCTGGAATCTCGCAACAGCATTTATCAACCAATTTACATCTTTAAATTCAACAAGCATTTAGCGAGCAAGTTTCATCTTTAAATACATAGATCACAAAGTGCGCATATTTAAAATTTTCGTCGGCCACAACACAATCAACACGAAAATTAGACGCAGCATTTAACGACAAACTGTCAACTTTAAATACTACACAACTTTAACGAAACACAAGCAGTGCATATCACCGGCTTAAAAACCACAGCGGAAGTAGTTCCAGCAATTGTGAAAATCGCAACGTTTTTGCGCAACTCTACATCAACAATTTATAAAACCAATTTGCTGCTGTCACAGGTGCGTACAATTATTGGTGATAGAGTGCGTCATTTTAATTTGTAATACGAAAATGAATTTAAAAAAAGGACATTTTATTTATAATATAAATTTGAATTCATCTCTGCACTTTTTATATGGGAACGACTTGCAAAAATTTAAGTGCAATTCGTTTTCATATTGTCCCGGGCGTTGACCTCGCAGTCTCTTGGAAGAAAAGTACATAGGAATCATATGTTCCTATGTACTCTGCCTAAACAGCACATCTCTTTAGGTAAACCTCCCTGTCCAACAAGAAGTTTGAGAACGAAACGAAACTTCGTTCTCAAAGTTAGCGCCACACTTGCATATATACCCCCCAAATATATTTCGCTCACTCACTCATTGCCAATTCATACGTATCATTCCCATTCACTGCTCACTTGCACACCAGTCA
This sequence comes from Neria commutata, assembly GCA_963457695.1. Taxonomy (NCBI): domain Eukaryota; kingdom Metazoa; phylum Arthropoda; class Insecta; order Diptera; family Micropezidae; genus Neria; species Neria commutata. Next base: position 39,929,826 of record OY735246.1, read on the forward strand.
CACTTGCCTATGCAAGAGCAAGAAGCTCACATACACACTCTCACACACACTGCTCGCACACTGTTCCCACTTGCCTCGCTCTCACACCCCTACCGTCGGTCAGTAGGTCAGGGATCGTTTGGCACGATTTCGCTCATTAGCGAAAATCGAAAAAGAATACCAACCCTGAGTTTCGTAAGCACGGCTGCCATATTTGCTTTGGAATAGAGACGGACACCAGTCCAGTCTATTTTGATTTTGATTTTTTTTTAATAATAAAGTGCAATTTAAAGTAAATAAAACGATAATAAACGTGAATTTAAAGTAAAGTACAATCATTTTAATTCACGCAACATAAATTAAAATCGGTAAACCAAGTGCGAACCAGCTAGCGAAGGAAGAACCAGCGAGCTGCAACCAAACAACGTGGGACAAATAACAGAAAGTGGTCAAGACACAGAATAAGGCTGTGGAGCCGTATTCTGTGCTCCAGGTTGGTCGTTCCAACAAATTTTTTATGAAATAAAATTTCTTTCGCGATTTATTTGTCTTACGTTTCAGTGAGAATAAAGGAAACATAAATAGAAAAGTGCAGTGGTACGAGCAAACCCACCAAACCAAAAGCCCGAAATTCCACGGTGACTAGGTCGTCATCAGCAGTGTGTGAGTGTAGTTAAATTATTACAATTGGCATTAAATCTAAGTTATATATTTACTAATAGCCAAACTAGGGGCGTTTGCCTTCAATCACGAAATACCCAAGAAAAGTGGGATTTTTCTTTGATTTTCTCGTAAGTTGCAACAACATATCACGGCATTATAAAGTGCACGCAAAGCTTTGTGCACCTTCGTTTGCCATTGCAACCGATCATATCATCGGTAGTTTAATTTGTGGAGTTTGTGGTGGTCATTCCTTTTTTTAAACTTTGCAAGTTTTGAATTGGTTAATTGCGGCGCACAGCGCAAATATTTAAGTTTGCGAAATTTTTCGGCTGCTTTAAATTTCGAAGTCTCTAAGTGGTTTAAATTAAAAGTTTGTTTACGCGTTTCGTAAAATATTTATCTTTGGTCCAAAGTCGTTTGGACAAGTTCGATTTTATTTCATAATTTTTCGGTGCCATCTTCGAAATTAAGAAATTAAAGTTTCTTTGAATTTTGTCTCTAATCAAGCTCACGGTCACGGTGCAATTGTTGTTCGATTTGAAAAAAAATCTTTTGAAGTGGTTCAAGCGGTTTTTACAATTTATTTAAACACTATTCTTTCGTTGCACAATTGTTTGCTGCAACAGTTCGAGCGGTTGAAATTTAAATTTGTTTCATAATTTTTGCAAATAATTTGTGCGCACCGTGGGCCTTGGTCGAGCTGCATCGGCATTTTATATTTGATTTGTTCAAGTTTTTTCGCTGTTTTTTTTTCGGATTTAACATTGTTAAAGGTGGAAATTATTGAATTTCCTTTTCAAGTTGCTTTATTTTCCGAAAGATTTTATAATTTCACACCGATTTTCGGGAACGGTGTAAGAGCCCGCTGATTAACGAATTTGACCCCTTTTTTTTCGGTACGGGGTTAGTATAAGTTCTGTTGAAGCTGAAGTGTCGCTTCTTAAGTTGGGCGGTTTTCTATTTAGTCTGTTAGTCCGAAGTTTAATCTCGCCTGTCTAAAAAAAATGGCAGCAATTCAAGAGTTTAACCGCGTAGCCGAAGAGCTACTCGAATTCGAAAGCGAGTTCAATGACTCGATAGAGCAACATTCGGTGTTCTCTATCGAGGTGCAAAGGGCGGAATTGAATGCCATATGGCAGTCCGTGAAGTCTGCTTATGCAGCCACCATTCCAGTGACTACCACAGAAATGGGGTTGGACGTAATGAAGTCCAAATACAAAGAGTGTTACGCTGCTTATGTAGCATGCGCAGCTATTATGGGCGAATTCGCTCATAATCTGTCGTCCGTCCGACCTGCCAGCTCTACTATGCTGGCAGCGGAAAGGCCTGCTGAAGCAGCTGCCACCACCTTTCATGTGAATCTTCCGCCGTGTGATACCCAGGTTTTCCACGGAGATTACACGACATGGCCATCCTTTAGGGATTTGTTCACGGCCATATATGTTAACAACTCTCGATTGAGCCCGGTGGAGAAGCTGTTCCACCTCAATCAAAAGACCCGTGGGGAAGCAAACGAAATTGTGAGGAAATCCCCCCTTACCCATGAAGGTTTTACGACCGCATGGAAGAATCTAGTTGATCGGTATGAGAATCGTCGGATTCTCGTTAATACCCAACTAAAGATGTTATTTAATCTTGGGAAAGTCACCTCTGAGTCCGGTGCAGGACTCAAAAAATTGCAGAGAGACATTAACAACTGCATATCAGCCTTGGAGCTGCACGGCGTAGATATACGCAATTGGGATGCGATATTTACATATCTATGCTCAACCCGGTTACCCGAAACCACCCTGACACTGTGGGAGCAAACCATAGTTCAGAAAACGGAGATCCCAAAGTGGGAAGACCTGGATCGGTTTTTGACCAGCAGGTTCCAAACGCTGGAAACCGTAGCGGATATCCGCATGGGCATGCCATCGAGCAGCCATTCGGCGAGCAACAATCGCTCGCATCCGCGCCCAGTAGGGGGAGCGCAAAGACATATTCGTGTGCATCATGCGAATATAGCAGAGGCCCACAACAAGTTCGGGTGCCAAGTATGTTCGTCGAAGCAACATGTGTTGCGTAATTGTGCACGGTTCATAGAACTGAGCCCCAAGCAGAGATTGCATGCCGTGAAAAAGCATCATCTCTGCATCAACTGCCTGGCCAGTTCCCACGAAATATGGGATTGCAGGAGCACATTCTCGTGCAACACTTGCACGGCTAGGCATCATACTTTGCTGCATCGAGCAGAGTCCAATGAAGCGTTTTCTAACACCTCCAGAACTAGCCCAGCCAATGTCCCAGTATCTCACCTGCCATCCCACTGTATAAATCCGCCATCTAGCCCCAGTTGCGAGCCCTCGATAAGGCAAGTCCACGCTGGGTTCGCAGCAATCACCCACCCTGTTATAGCACCAGAGGCACAGACAAATTCTATGCACCAAAATTTAGTCACCTCAGACCAGAAGCCATGCGTAGGGAAACAAGAGGATTTTTCAAAACGGAGTTTTTTGTCGGGGGAGGGGCAGTTCTGCCAAAATTTCAGAAAAGAACCAGCTCGCCGTCAGGAGAACGGCCGGAACGTCGTCCGCGCTCATCAGTTCCAGCTCCCACTACGACAAAATACGTCGCGCAGATCGCGACATTCGATAGGCGGCACGCAAAATGTGCGTAGCTGCGAAGTCGACCTGCCACACGCTCGTCCTCGACCGTCGCGCCCTCGTGCTGAGCAGCGTCGCAGAATGAGGCCCGCTCATGCTGGAGCTCGTCCTCGACCGTCGCGCCCACGCATCGAGCAGGGCCACCGACCCGAACTCCCTCGCGATAGACCGCGTCCCAGTCCGTCGAGGCTATCGCTGGAGGCAGTTCACCACCGGAAGCAAGGCGCTATGCATGGCGTTGTTGAATCACGTGCGCCATGCCAAACTACGGACCACGCTCGTCCATTCCGGCCACCGCCACAAAAAGGTACGTCGCGCAGATCGCGACTATCGAGAGGTGGCACACACTGTGCTGATAACGGCCAAGCCAACCTGCCTCACGCTGGAGCTCGTCCTCGTCCGTCGCGCCCACGTGCAGAGCAGCGTTGCAAACCGGGGCCCGCTCACGCTGGAGCTCGTCCTCGACCGTCGCGCCCACGCGTAGCGGAGAGCCGCCAGCAGCTCGCTTCATATGACGCGCGCCTGCAACTCGTCGAACACGCGCCGCTATTTATGGAGCGGCAGCAACCCATTGCTAACGTTAGATTAGCGCCCCTATGATTTCCCGCTGACTGATCGCCGGTTCCACGAGCCAGCCGGCCTGATCCTGATCCATGCCCGGATATTTCGCGCCGGCCCTAATACCGGAAGTGCGCGAAAGCTGACAAAAAAAAAAACACATTTAAACTGGTATATATGTATATATGGCAACTGCCCCCTCAAAACCCCCATTTTTTAAAAATTTTACATTTTTTACATTTTTTCCTATCACCAATAATTGCGCACATATTTTTGAACTTTTGAACATTTTATATGTATTATGCTTAGTTATAAGTTTGAAGTTTTGAATTGCCCTTTTCTTTATATATCTTTAACAATATTGCAGTGGTGCTGCAAGGCGGGCGGCAATGTTTAGGCCAAACGCCCTAGTATCAGTTGTACCGGTTCGGCTGGAGCGAGGTGGCAACTTGCTGCAAAAGAGTCGCCTGGGCCCGAGTGCTGCAAGCCGGTGGCGGTAAGCTGCGCTCGGGCACTTGCGATTTACCACTCCAGCGAACCAGGTAAGCCAACGTTTCGCTGCTCCTCCATATGAGGGCATAGTTTATTTTTTCGTATCTTTTTCTGCCATCTCCTCCATATGAGGAGTCCATTTGTACGTATATTTAATTTTCCGCCATTGGGCTATTGCACATTTTATTATTTAATAAATATTTATATACGTTTTATAACGAACCATTGAATCTCAGGCTCTTATTTTTTCGCTAATTCGCTTGCTTTTTTCCTTTTTTTTTCCGTCTTTCCAACGCCGGCAACGAACCGCACAATTTATATATGTATTTCGTTTGACGTCACATGCGCCAAACCCCCTCGACTACGTCGACAGGTATTAATAGAATTTTCAATGAACTATTTTATAATAATTAAATATACATTACTTTTTCAGACGCGCAGGGTTATGTATTAATCATTTTACCATCTTCAACAAAATTTAAAAATGATACAGGAAAACGCAATGAAATTACAACAATTCTTTCAAAATCAAGACACTGGTATTATCTTCAAAAACTCAGAAGTATTGACTGAAGTTTGCTTTAAAGGTACTCTATAAAAGTAACTATGTATATACATATTTACCTATTACAACAAACCATATGTAAAAAATTTAAAAATGGTGTTCCATAATGAAAATATGTATGTACTCTGCTATCCAATTTATGTAAAGAACTTTAACCACCCTTTTCAGTCTTCCCAAGTTGGCACTAAAAGTGCCAATATTAACATAAAACGAAGTTATGATTTTTTTAGTCGTCCTTTATATTTATACTGTATGAATAATGGTAAAACATTGTTAGACCTAAGTATATTTAACAATGTATTAATTTATTAACCTTTTTTATTAATAAAATTGAAAAATAAGATACTTTAATATTGCTTTCATATTTTCTTGGGGGTAACATAATTTCGATATTGAATCAAAATTATATGTTCTTAAAATTAGCATAAAACATTCTTATAACAAGAATTTTCTGCTTATTCAAGTTTAGTACCAATATAAGATTTTCGCGCTTGGTTTAAGAATTTTCAAGTCTAGCAGACTTTCGTTAATATTTCGGCTTGATTTTGAACGGTTATTCTTGAATTTAGCTCGTTCTTTCCCTGAGTGTACACATAATAAAATTATATAAAAAAAACTTTTTAAAAATAAGCTTTAATTTATTTAATGTACTAAAAAGTAGAAAATAAATTGTTTTTAAGTCACCTGTATCTTACTATCCATAAAAGCTTGGGGTTGTTGTTTTGCTTGCAAGGCGCGGCGAGTAAGTTCCTATCGTTTTTCATTGATGTGTGGTGTACCTATAATTATAAACTGAAGCCCAAGTGTGTAGTTGCTTGAAAAGTGCCACTCCCCTTATCCTACGCCCATAAAATTTTACCAGTGGCACGATGCATCCAAGAGGCGACTTCATACGAAATTTCAATGCTGCACGACCTTTAGTTCCAAAGCTAATCGAGATCAAAAATTTTGTTTGTATGGGGGGTGCCACGCCCCCTTATCCAGTGCCCCCCTTATTTACTCAGTAGAAGGATATGGATATGTAGTAAGTTCCTACCGAGTTTCATTGATGTGTGATGTGTAGTTCTAAAGTTATACACAAATCTGGAGTTGATAAAAAAGTGCCACGCCCCTTATCCTACGCCCATAAAATTTATTGATTCATGTATTGGGCTCGTGTTTAGGCATGTATGCAAAGTTTCAGATCTCTAAGTAGTCGGGAAGTGGGTGAAAAATTGATTACTAGATTTGACGACATACCGCTGACATACCGCGCAAAGTGAAGTTAATATAAAGCTTATAAAAAAGTCGGCAATCTAAATAGTTGGGGTGTTGCGATTATCGAGAAGTTACTTATATCGATGGCTCCGTTGAACCAGATAGCACATATCGTATATATCGTTAGCTTAATATAGATGGGCCTTAACTAAGACTTTTTCAAGAGATCGAAAATAATGGAGTAGAAATGTATCTCTTAGTGTGTTCTTTTCTTTCTCCTGTAAACCGACTACAGTGTTAGCTAGGTCTGTCTACATTAAGCTAACAAACGATATGTACATGCTAGGGAATTCACACCCATGATGCCGCAATCACGTACCATTTCAATCCCCTTCAATCCCGTAATTTACCTGTGAGTTGCGTATTCACCAATTGTGAAGATTAAAAATAATATAATAATAATTGATTAGCGCAACAGCCGTGTGGGCTTAGGCCTCCCGCATCAACGACCAAGAACTTATCCACTGAGCCGCCGCGGTGGCCCAGAAGATTAAAAATGTATGTATGTATGCTTATATTTTAATGTAGCACTTGCAACATTTCAATATGTTAAATATTTTTTGGAATTAATTCAATATGCATCTTAAAGTTGCACTTTATAAGTTGAAGTTTTCGAGAATAATAAAGTAGAATTCAGCATCTTTATTAATTGGTAACTATAAAGAATTTTTGATTTACCAAAAAATCATATGCAATTTTAATGGTTTCGTTAAGTCCCTAACGCTTCAGAGGAAAGTGTGAAAATTGATATATGTATCTGTGGTGAGGAGAAAAACATAATTCACTACTTTGGAATTGGAGGTACAGATATATACATAGATCAAAAAATTTAATATTTAGTTTTGTTTGCGATTCTTCATAAAGACTGCAGCTACATTTATGCGCTAAAAAACTTTCCAGAATGTTTTTTCATTGTTTAAAAATTGTAGAAATCTTCCTGAAAACGAATTCACAGTTTTGTTCTTTGCTTGCAAAAATTTCTTTTTAAAAATAATCGGCTTTTATGTTTATGTAGTTTACAAATATTGAAAAAATTATGTAATTAATGGAAAAGAAAGAAGGGTAGGATAAAATTTATATCTCTAAACTGAAAAATTCCGAGATTCATATCTTTAATCCCGTGAATCCCGCGATAGTAAAAACCTTTCGGGATTGAGCTCCATAATACACACATATTCACCCTAAAAATTCCCAGCTCAGTAATTGAAAAGTTGACATTAACACAAAAAATTAACATCAAAAATTTAGCTTAAATATCATAAACTCTCGGCTTATTTCTTCCGTATATGATAATTATATTGCGGTCCATATATGTATAACTCATTTTAAAGAGTAACTCGCGTAACAACTAAAGTACGGCACCTTCGTTGGAGTACAGAGCCGGCTACAACTCCTAACGTACGTTTTGTGTTTGCTGATTTAATTGTGGTTAATTTAGCAATATAGCGATTCACTTTTTGTCTTCAAACCAAGGCAAAAAGTTTTTTATTACTTAAGTTTACTCAAGTGCAACCAGTTTTTCGAAAACTTGAACTTTTCAACAGTTTCAACTGATTTATTGCATTTCAAAGTGGAACTGTAAATTTTTAGGGTTTTCGTTGCGTAAAATGGCAATTACCTATATTGATTACGAAATTATTCATTTTGTTGTTAGACAGGCTTGGTTCGCGGAGTCTAGCCGCCCTGTGTGTTACAGTCGGCTCTCCACCGAAATACTAGTAGAATGACAAGAAATTTTGTTTTTTTTTTGAAGACTTAGCTTATAATTAAAATTACAAGCTAAGGGGATTAGAGCAAGGACTACAGGAACTTCGATAAAATTCTAATATAGTATGGTTTTATTTTATATAATTTATTTCTTAATAATATATCTTTATTAAATCTAATTATGTATCGCGATGAAACATTTTGAACGTTTTCGGGAAGGCGAATTCAAAAACGGGAAAACTTATAAGGTCGCTTTTGTTTTCGGAGGTGTGTATGTATATAAACAGAAAGTTTTCATCGTAGAAACCTGAAATTTGGCATGATTTGGTTTTCATAACGTTAACATATTATCACTATAAAAAGTTAAGAAACATTTTTAGAAATATTATTTTTTAAATTTCCAAAGGTCGGCCCCAAAAAAATTTGAAAAAATTGACCTGTTCCCACATGATCCCATCGGCACACTCCATTTCTCAATGTTTATGCCAAAACCCTTCAGCCACTGCCCAGCTGCATTAAACTAAAATGCTGCTGGCAACCCGGGTCATGTTTTGGCTTTGACACAGCCACTGACATGACCTTTGCTGTCAACTGGACCGAGCCCCGCTAAACGCGCTTTGCGGCTAGTCACGGCAATCGTTGCATGACCCCCGAAGCTGCTACATCTCGTTTGTAATAGTGTAAGATGGACATTGATCGAATAGAAATAAAGAAAACACTCACCATACAATTTTAATAAAATTGGGGTTAGTAGGTATTTGATTACGCATTACTGGAATGCTGCGGATATTTTCGAAATATTACTTATTATATTTTTTTGTTTAAGATGACCCCTTTAAGAAAAAATTGTTTGTGTGTATATATTATTTATATAATGTGGGGTATCGTTAGAAAGAGCTGGATTCTTAGATTATAAAAATATTTTTTTATAAATTTAGGTGAATTGGCTTCGAAGATATAGCTCGAAATATCAAAAAAATTACCAAACCTCCCCCATCCCGAGCTTTCTAGGTTTCTCAACCTAAAATTTTTATAAAATCAGGGTTAGTAGGTCTTCAGTCATAGATTACAAGAAAACTGTCCATATTTTCCAAATATGGGTTAAATTTTTTTTTATTTAAGCAAAAAATTCTCTCAGAAAAAATCCACCAGAGCGTTAATATATTTGGTCACTTCATTGCTGGTAAGAATACATTTAAATTCTCAAAAGATGACCGTGGTCCACCCAAAATAGAGACGGAAATTTAAATATACCGATAATTAATGTTGTGCCCTTCGAGAATATCAATATTTGGCATATATAGTCCTATAACGAATTTCTAGTTTGTCAAAAACGGGCGTGGTCCGCCAACTATATAGTCGATAAATTTAATACACCCACAATCTCATTTCTATCAGTGGATTATCACTCCACTCGGTTACTTGGTATAGGGTATTACTCTGTCGGTGAAACTCGACTGATGATTCTTACTTGTTTTTTAGATTTAGTTGTGGGAGTTAAGAGAAAGTTACGATTTCTCGATGAATGATGGAAATTTCACAGACATTTTTAAACTCAACGGATTATCCCGAGTGATCAGAGTAAATAATGAAAAAAAAGAAAGTTCGAAATGAATAAAGTAACATTCTTTAGAAATTAGAAATTAAAAAACTAGTAAAACTATGGTTTCCTTGCCGGCCTTTCAGTTCAAGCTTAGCTCAACGAATAATATAAACTTTTCTTCTGGTCCACTTCTAAGTTCTCCGGTAAATTCCATTATTGAATTTGTCTTCTCTTTGGTCTATCTGGTTTTTACTACCCCAAAGTAAGAAAGAAAAATAAATGAAAATATGACCCCTCGATATTTAACATTTATTCAAGTTACTTAAATTTTGCCATTTACATTGTCTAATGTAGGTCAGCAGTACGGCTACTATTCACATCTGCCAATGTGGATATTTTTATTAGTTTTGTTTATTACCCCTGTAATCCTATATTTTTCACAAACTCCTCTTTCGTTGGAAAAATTACTAAATAGTCCAATAACCGTGGCCATACGGCAAGAAGTGTTAGCGGTAAGCCAATATGTAACCCCTTTTTACATGAAAGTGGAATGAAAGGCATTACTGTTGCTGTGCAGAGAAGAACACGACAACATTGCAAGTCTATGCTAACATACTCTCTTATGGTAGAATTACTCTAGCGGTAAGGTTAGAAATCGTGTCAGCTGACAAAATCTATCTTACCCGAACACAATGTTCGCTATTACTCTGACCGGATTGAGTAGTAGAAATTTCTGCGTCGATTAGAAAACTACCGCAAAAGTCGTGTCAGCTGTGAAAAGAATGTTGCCACCCAAAAAATTCGTTGAAAATTGAAATAGAATTAATGCTTTTCCTATGCAAGAGGTAATATGGCAACACTGATTAAAACGAGGGAATATTTATTGGAAATATAGTCCACCTGCGCTTTCGTTTGCTTTTAATTTGTACACATCGTACATTTTACACAACACTCAACACATTGAGTCAATTATTTCGTCGTTTGAATTAATTTTTCACGATATATTTTGCTTGTGAACTTTGTTGCAGAAAAGTGTGGCCAGTGACCTTCGATTTTAGTTCAACAAAAGAAGTGATTGTTTTTGCCGAAATTAGTTAAAAAAAGTAGTACACAATATAAAGAAGTACCAATTATGATAATTCTGTGCCATAAATTTAATAAAGAATGTAAAATTTCATCTCAGAAGAAAATAAACAGTGTGTTTCTTTTGTGCACAAAACTATACCGCAGCACTAGCAAAAAGAATAGACTGACAGCTGCAATCCGGTTAGCTGTTAGAGTAACTGGGCAAATTGCTATCCGGCACGATTGAATCCGACACCGCTGGACTAATTAGACCATTACTCTCATCAAATATTACCCAAAACAATTCTGTGCAAAAGCAATGCTACATTCAATGTGAACAGAGTAACGGTAACTCAACCAAAACATTGCGTACGCAATAGCGTTCTGTAAAGTACAGCCTGGATTAAATGGATATGTGGTAAAATTTCAGAAAATGTAAAGTTTTTTGGGTTGTTAGTCTGGTACCATGTAGAGGTTTTCTCTTATGCTTTTAGGATATATGCTTTAAGTATACATATGTATATAGAAAAGAATAGAAAAACACTTCACCTATGGTAATAGGGTATAATAACTTTGTGCGAAAATTGTAACGCAGTAAAGGAGACGTCCTAGGTATAGAAATAAGTATATGGAAATGCTTAGAATCACTTTCTGCCTTCATTTCCGGTTGTCTGTCTGTCTGTCTGGCTGTCCGTTTACACAGGAGAGAAAGAAGGAGTTGTCCGATTTGAACCAAATTTTGTACACAGTGAGAGTGAACCTTAACTTATTTTAAGTTCCGAGATTAGCCAAATCGGTCGAAGGACACGCCCACTATAAGCCTGTAAGTCCCACTACCTCGGATTTTTTTCGGTAAAATGGCTATAATGTGTCTAATTACCCATGAAAAAGAATTATACATGGTATTCAAGTTAAGGGGTAGGTCTCCTATGTCTCACGAAAAAATGGGCGTGGCCCGCCCACTATATAGCCGGAAAAATTTTTCCGGTAAAATGGCTCTCAATTAACTATTTTTGAATTTAAACGAATAAAATTTGGTTACTAAGTTCAAATATCGACCCTATATGCCATATTAACAAATGAGCGTGGTCCGCCCAATATATAGGCGGAAAGCTGAAAATCCTCATAACTTCCATAATAATATATACAAGAACGTCCATATTTGGTATCTTTGTTGCTGGTAAGAGAACCTTTAAATTTAAAAAAATGGGCGTAATCCGCCCACCAGGAAGGCGGTAAATAATATATATCGATAATTTATGTTGTAGTCCCTCCAGAGTGTCAATAGTTGCTATATACAGCTCTATAAGGAATATCTTTTAGTTTGAAAAATGGGCGTGGTCCGCCCACTCAGTTACTTGGTGTAGGGTATTACTGTAGTAAAACGAGGTTTGAAGCTAAGAAATAATAAAATTATATAAAAAAAAACTTTTTAAAAATAAGCTTTAATTTATTTAATGTACTAAAAAGTAGAAAATAAATTGTTTCCAAGTCACCTGTATCTTACTATCCATAAAAGCTTGGGGCGCTCATGTGTTCAATATTTGTCAACTTATTATTAACTACAACAACAACTATTTTATTTAAATAATTTTTTGCAAATAGATTCTAGTAATGAAAGATATTTTGAATATGGATATTGAGCGCACAAGCTTTTATTAATAGTAAGATACAGGTGACTTGGAAACAATTTATTTTCTACTTTTTAGTACATTAAATGAATTAAAGCTTATTTTTAAAAAGTTTTTTTTTATATAATTTTATTTTCTACTTTTTAGTCTTCCATAAATTCAATTTTAGAGCTCTGAAATTTTTCGCAAAAAGAATTTAAAACTTGCAGAGCAGTACACAATATTTAGGGTATTCACAGTGTTTCCTATCGTTATATGTCATATCCTCAATTTAACAAATAATACGGCTGTGATCGACCCTAATATTCGTGGCATATTTGTGGCGCGATGAGTTGTTGTTGTTTTGCTTGCAAGGCGCGGCGAGTAAGTTTCTATCGTTTTTCATTGATGTGTGGTGTACCTATAATTATAAACTCAAGCCCAAGTGTGTAGTTGCTTGAAAAGTGCCACTCCCCTTATCCTACGCCCATAAAATTTTACCAGTGGCACGATGCATCCAAGAGGCGACTGCATACGAAATTTCAATGATGCACGACCTTTAGTTCCAAAGCTAATCGAGATCAAAAATTTTGTTTGTAAGGGGGTGCCACGCCCCCTTATCCAGTGTCCCCCTTATTTTCTCAGTAGAAGGATATGGATATGTAGTAAGTTCCTACCGAGTTTCATTGATGTGTGATGTGTAGTTCTAAAGTTATACACGAATCTGGAGTTGATAAAAAAGTGCCACGCCCCTTATCCTACGCCCATAAAATTTATTGATTCATGCATTGTCATGGTGGTTACGCATGTATGCAAAGTTTCAGATCTCTAAGTAGTCGGGAAGTGGGTAAAAAATTTATTACTAGATTCCACTACATACATACCTGATGTGAACCTAATATAAAGCTTATAAAAACTGCTTTCATCTATTTTCTTGTAAACACAGGCATCTGTTACACATGATGAAAAACCAAACTCTTTCAGTGATTGATCTAGCTGATGATTCCATACACGACTTGCTTGCTTGAGCCCGTAGAGCGATTTGTGCAGAAGGCATACTTTATCTGTTGCATCAGAAAACATTTCAGGCTGCGTCATGTAAATCTCCTCTTCCAACTTTCCATGTAGAAATGCAGTAACAGCATCCATTTGGTCGATATGTAAGTCGTGTTTAGCGGCTAAAGCAAACAACATTCGAACTGATGTGTAGCGAACCACTGGAGAGAAGGTTTCATCAAAGTCGATACCTTTCCGTTGAGCGCATCCCCTTATTACAAGTCTAGCCTTGAACCGGCTAATAGCTCCGTCCGAACCGTACTTCGTTTTAAAAATCCACCGACTTGAAATTGCTTTTCGCCCTGGGGGGCAGACTAGTCACCGTTTTTAGTCCAGGTTTGATTCCCTTTCAGCGATCGTATTTCCTCATGCATAGCCTTTACCAAATCAGATGAGTTGGGGCAACACAATGCTTCCTTCACTGAATTGGGATCGCCTAACTGTGCGATCATGACCAAGTGATTGCGACGACTAGCTGACCTCAACGTCCGGCCTTCAACATTGGCAGTATCATCTACGTGTTGCGTTGGAACATATGTTTCATGTCTCGGATTATAGTTTGACAATAGACTCTCATCATCGTCCTCTCCGTCGACGTTATAGGCAGTCGATTCGTCGGCACAAGACAAATCTTCAACCTTTTCCGATTCACCACCAGAAAACAATTGCTCGTGGCCTTCGTTGATTGCTTCAGTGTTGATATCCTTCACTTCATGTGTATTGTCATGCAAGTAGAAATACAGATGATTAGAATCGCTTGAAGTGCAATCAATTACCTCTGTTTCCATGAATACTACGTCGCGACTGATGCAGATTTTTTTAGATTCTGGGTCAAAAAGTCTATAAGCTTTGCTATTTTGTGCGTAGCCCACCATAATGCATTCCTTTGATTTAGACTGGAATTTTCCGCGTTTCTGCTTTTCAATATACATCAATGCTTTACATCCAAAAACTCGAATATTACTGACGTTTGGTCTTCGCCCAGACCAAATTTCTTCCGGAGTCTTGTTTATTAAGCCGGAACAGGGTGAACGATTAATAACGTAAGCTGCAGCACATATGGCTTCAGCCCAAAGCCTACTGTCCAAATTACCATCAAGCAGCATACACCTGGCTTTTTTCCACCAACGATCTATTCATACGTTCCGCTGTTCCACTTTGTTGTGGTGAGTACGGTGCACTTAGTTCATGGCGAATGCCGCATTCGCGCAGAAAGTTCTCAAAATTTTTTCCCACAAAATTCGCCCCCATTGTCCGTTCGCAAAATTTTTATTTTTTTATTTGTTTCATTCTCGACCATTGCTTTAAAGTCTTTGAATTTTTCGAACACGTTTGATTTACTTTTAATAGTAAATGGATATACTTTTTTGCTAAAGTCATCTAAAAACAATACGAAGTATTTCGCACCTCCGAAAAAGTCAATTGGCATAGGTCCACAAACATCAGAATGAACTATTTCGAGCACGTGCGATGTTCTAGATTCACTTGGCCTGAACGGTAGGCGCGAATGTTTACCTTTGACCCACACAGTACAGTGGCTTGGTGTTACTTTTTCTACATTCAAACCGTCAACCATGTCTGTTTTTAATTTGTTAAGATATTGGTCGCAAATATGGCCAAATCTGCGATGCCATAAATTTTGTTTTTCTTTCCGCGAGGTATAAAAGGCTTTTTTACTTGAAAGATTAAGTCTGTATACATTGTCTTGTAAGTCCGCTTTACCGACAATGCATCCCGTATTCTCCCGTATTATGCACGAATTCTCATTAAAAACAACTGTTTTGCCATTTTTCACCAATTGACTGACTGACAATAGATTCGCACAGAGATTTGGCACACACAACACGTTATTTACATTAGCAGTTGCTTCACTGCCATCAATATCCAAGTTCAGTTTAACTGTTCCAGAGCACTGAACATCAATGTTGTTGCTGTTTGCGACAGTTACACTCTCTCGCGGTGAGATTTGTTGGTCTAGAACGAGATTACGATCGTGGGTCATATGAGCTGATGCTCCCGAGTCTATATACCAATCATTTGTTTTTGTAACTCCAGTCGCTAGGCACGTGTAACTAAACTCACTATTTGGTTGTTGCACCTGTCCACCTTTCCTTCGATTTTTTCTTATTACACAGTCGCGTGCAAAATGCCCTTCTTTTTGACATTCAAAACACTTGATGGAAGCTTTTTGTTTTTGCTTTGATTTAGCAAACCTTTCACCTTCACTGGAGGCATTAGTGTCTTGAAGTAACTTAGTTTTGATGAAATCTGATGAAATTGTAACACCGGAACTTTCAATCGCCATTATCATTTGCTCGTAATCTTCTGGCAAACCCGCTAATAATAATGTGCCAATCCATTCGTCACTAATATCGAATTTCGCGTTTTTTAACTTGTGAGCATTGGTTACTGTTTTGTCTACATACTGCTCCATGTTATTACACTCGTCTAGCTTCGTGCTTATCAGCGACCGCAGCAAACCAACGCGCCTCGATAGCCCCGAGTCATCGAACGCCTTTTCCAAATTGTCCCAGACATCTTTGGCGGTCTTCGCATTTTGTATGTGCGATATATTCACTGGTTCTATTAGCAAAATTAGCCTTGAACGTGCTATGGTATCTTGACGTAATTTTATTAATTCGTCTTTTTCGTCCGATGAACCCGTAACGTAACTCCATAAATTTTCAGATTCTAAATACGCGCGCACAACGAATTTCCATGTCGCGTAGTTATCCCTCCCTCTTAGTTCTTCGATATTATTTGCGAAATTATTGGCCGCCATCTTTCTTACTCTGTTTCTTACACGAGTCACCCGCATTCAAGCGTACAAAGAAGAAGAAGGTAGATTTTATTAGAGAGCATATAATATATAGATATTATCTAGTTTATATAGAGATGAGAGAACTGAAGGTGCAGTGATAAACACCCACAGTGGGCAAGTTAGAAAAATTATTTTACAAAAAACCAATTCAACAATTACTCTGTCAGTGAAACCCGACTGATGCTTCCCTACTTGTTAACTATATCTTTCTAACCCATTTACATAAAATGTAAAAAATATATATTTTGTAATCTATGGACGTAGCCCTTTCTAACGATACCCCACACGATACGATTTAAAAATATTTTTATTTTTTTTTGTCCGACCCGAAAACCTTTAAAAATTATAAAAAAATATTTCTACAAATATTTCTTCACTTTTTATAGTAAAAATGTGTTTAGGTTATTAAGACCTAACATCGTCCCAAATTTCAGGTTTCTACGATGAAAAAAAGATTACAAAATATATTTTTTTTTATTTTATGTAAATGGGTTAGAAAGATATAGTTAAAAAGGTGAAAAAACAAAAAAGGTCCCCACATGATCCAATATGCACAGCACATTTTTGAACCCAACATTTTGATAAAATCGGAGTTACTAGGTATTTTATCACGCATTACTGTAAGGGTGCAGCTTTTTGAAATTTTTTTATTTAAAAATTTTTTTTTTTTAAGATGACCCCTCAGAAAAAAATTTTTGTTGTCTATATCGAGTTGGATATTATTAGAAAGGGCTACATAGATGGATTCCAAACATATTTTTTTTATAATTTTCGGTGAAGTGGTTTCGAAGATATAGCACAAAATGTCGAAAAAATGGCCATACCCCCCACCTGCCTTTCTACATTTCTTAAGCTTAAATTTTATAAAATCAGGGTTAGTATTTCTTTAGCCATAGATTACTGGAAAATTGCAGCTTTTTCGACATATTTGTTTTTGTATTTTTTTTTTCAATTTTATTTAAGACAACCTTAGCAAAAAATTTCCTGAGCAAAAAGTTGGTTTTGTTAATATCTTGTGGGGTATCGTTAGAAAGGGCTACGTCCGTAAATTCCAAAAATGTTTTTTCATAATTTTAGGTGAATTGGTTTCGAAGATGTAAGTCAAAATGTCAAAAATTTTATGGCTTAACGGGCAGGGAGAAACTAAATTCGAACGCTTAAAAGGGTATTTCTGGTACGAAACCCTCAGTGAGCGAGCCCGACTCGCACTTGACTGCTTTTGATTAGATGATTTGAGGCCGGTCTTGAACCCAGGCCCTTCCGCATCAGCGACCAAGCACTTACTTGTCCACTGAGCCACCGCAGCGCCCGGTATTTGTCATATTTGATATGAAAACCTGACGCATAGGGAAAATTCTTAGTAACTCCACCAA
The DNA here is from genome assembly GCA_963457695.1 of Neria commutata. Classification (NCBI taxonomy): domain Eukaryota; kingdom Metazoa; phylum Arthropoda; class Insecta; order Diptera; family Micropezidae; genus Neria; species Neria commutata. The sequence goes on from OY735246.1 coordinate 39,947,160, forward strand.
TTTTTAATTGAAGGACAAATACCGTGTTGACCAGTGTAGTTTCTGCCGCCGAGTCATCCCTGTAGAAAAGTAAGACTCTATTTGACGAAACCGATAAATATTCGTACACGGCCTTATCACTGCTACGTGCTACCGGCAAGGGGATTCGCATTCATTGTTACTGTCCACCATCAACAGACTTGCATACAACTCACAGCTAGCAACTTGTAATGACTTCGTAATCTAAGAACTGCAAAACTGATAAGCAAAAACGTGAGAATTTCCCCACATAGTACAAAAGTGCTTAATGAATTACCTAGCTCACATGAACGGGTATTTTGAATAATCGCAAATGAATTTGCAAAGTTAAAGAGGCGCCCTTAACAATCAAAAATGTTTCGAGTGGCTACGTAACGTCTTGTTGTATGCTGATATCGATAAGAAATGAAGAAATTTTAGGTAATATTATTAATAGTAATTTATACTAGAACATGAACCGAAGAAAGTGCAAGATTAGCAGATTATTGAACTCGAATCGCCAACGGGTCCAATTCCAATCAAAGTCATTCAAAGATAGACCGCGGCCGATGAAATAAAAGCCTGCCTCAAATGATGGATTCTGTGGCGCTATGTGAAGAAACTTCAGCTGACGAGAAATATGCGAGTTGTACGGCTAAACGATCCATTGCTGAAGATTTCTCTAAGCAATCGCTGACTATCGGTAATGGCCATGTTCCTGTCGACGAATCGAACAGATTGATTTCATTTCCGCTGAATTTTTGCAATTTCGTCTCAACGAAGGAGGAGTTCATCTACAAAGTGTTCCCGAACATCATTGCTAACCACAAAAATCACAAATGGTTCAGGGAACGAGCAATTTTTGCGGCAAAGACAAGGATGTGGATCAATTAAGCTTCACCATTCAATGTCAAATCGTTGGTCCACCGCGTGCCTATAAATCCATAGACTGTGTAAGAAATGAAGACGAAGCAACAAACTATTCAACTTAATTTTTAAACTCATTGGATCTGCCTGGCTTGCCACCGCACATTTTACAACCGATGGTTGTCTCGGTAGTCATCATGCTTCGAAATCTGAGCCAACCAAAACTATGAACTACGGAACGCATTTGGTGCTGAGAAAACTCATGGGAAATTTGATTAACATGACGGTACTCAAAGGAAAGTTCAAAGGTGATGAAGTTCTGATTCCGATAGTTCCGAAGATCCCAAAGGATATGCCATTCGAGCTTAAATGAATTCAATTTCCGATTCCCCTTGCATAGAGTATGATATTGAATTCAACTGCATTCGAAAAATGTCTCAATTAATTAATATTTTTAATTATTTCAATAAAAAAAATCAATTTTGCGCGGAACGAAGTTCGCCGGGTCCACTTGTATTCCGAATCTGATCATTAATGAATTATAATCACTTTAGAATTGCTGAATCACTTGCTTCCACAAATAATTTTTCACTCGCAATTTGCAAAAATTATGTGTTTCAAATATCGAACGTGGGCCCAAACTCAAGTAACCGATTTGACAGTTCGTGGAGTGAATTCGTAGCGTTGCGTTTTATGCGGTACCGAATCTATGAAACTACGTAACTCAACTCGCGCGTTCACTGAGTAGGTGGATGCGTTTTTCACAATACCAAATTCCTCTGGGCAACGCAGTGTAACGTGAAGTGAAGGGTTGTGAATATGAAGCAATGTTGCCAGATATTTTTTCCAAAAAACTGTAAATTTCTAAAAGAAAAACTGTATTTTCAACCAAAAATCTGTAACCTTCAAAACCGAAAAGATTTTTGTGACAATACGGTTTTTTTAATTTCATTAAACGAAAATAACACAAAACAATTCATTTTAAATAAAATAACAAGCTTAAATACGAAAGTACTACGATTTAAATCAAATTTTCATTTTGTTTTAAAGACAATTTAATTTATTCTTTCAAATCTGAAATTTAAAAAAAACTGTATTTTGTACTAGGAGGTAATTTTAAAAACTGTGAGCTTGTCTAAAAAACTGTAATTTACAGTTAAAACTGTGAATATGGCAACATTGATATGAAGTCATTCATGTCCTTTGGTTTTAAAGAAAGAGGCTTATTAGACACATGAGCACTCAAGAGCAAATCGCTTGGTTATGGAGACACGTGATTTCGATCCAGAGATAATTACAGCATAACTAAAAATAGTAATTTTAGTTTGATAAATAAAGCGGAATTCCAAAATTTGGCTACGGTTATTTTTATTCCGAGCGTCTCATTTATCAATAAATTTTTAACCGAATTGTCTATGTGCCAAACATATCAGTTCAAATGTCAATGAGAATCTTGAACCAAACTTCAAGTTATTTATAGTAAACAATTTGATAAGAATGTATGCATGTATGTACTTGCATGAACGTCGGAGTACAAAATGAATGAGCGCACTAATCCTTTATAATTTAGAAGCACTGGCATTGGACGCCATTGTCGCGCAATCTGAGTAGCACTTAGCCACCCACAGTCACCGTCACCGTTAGTTAGCTCAGTTGTGCGGTTATGAGGAATGGTGGTGGCAGGCAGCTCGGCCATTAAAAGTGCCGTGTAGGCCAGCAGCGATGAAGACATCACTTCAACATCGGCCAGAGAAGAGGTCACAAGTGCTGCATCGCGTATTTGTGGAAAAAATTAGCTCCATCCTACCAAGGACTCTCATCCACGTTCCGCCAGTATGGAGCACGATACACTGCCGCCCAAGACAACGAGTCATCATATAATGCAAAATGTGGAGTTCACTTTGAATTTGCTGAATCAGTTGTGCATCGGTTTTGTGACAATTTACATGAGCTGGCTGTGCATAAGTATGGGTCTGACGGGTACCGCCTTGCACGCTTGGCTAGTGACCCTTGGTGTAAGTATTTTAAATAATATTATATTAAAAAAAACTTTTTAAAAATAAGCTTTAATTCATTTAATGTACTAAAAAGTAGAAAATAAATTGTTTCGAAGTCACCAGTATCTTACTATTAATAAAAGCTTGGGGCGCTCATGTGTTCAATATTTGTCAACCAGTTACCACAATATTTTATTTAAATTATTTTTTGCAAATAGATTCTAGTAATGAAAGATATTTTGAATATGGGTATTGAGCGCACAAGCTTTTTTTATTGATAGTAAGATACTGGTGCTTCGAAACAATTTATTTTCTACTTTTTACTACATTAAATCAATTAAAGCTTATTTTTTTTTTTTTTTTTTTTTTTTATTTTCCTTATTTTATTGCGATCTGTACATAGTACATTTAGCAACATTTGTATCTAGATTATATTATACATATATAGCATTTATGGAGTGCACCCAGTGATGCAACCATTCCTTAACAATTCGTTTTCAACGGATAAGGTCTGTCGTAGACTTTCTCTTGAGTCGTGTGAAAGTTGTTGACTGGGATGTCAATTCGGTTATGAGTGGGTTTGTGTGATTTTGAAGCCTCTGGATGTACGATCTGGCATGCTTATTTATTTCTTGAGCGACTGTGGGAACTTTAAGATCTCGATGGATTTGGTTATTTGTGACATAATAGGGTGAGTTTGTAATTATTCTTAGAGTCTTTGATTGGAATCTTTGCAGTATTTCTATATTTGAGTTGGCCGCAGTGCCCCACAGCTGTATACCGTATGTCCAAATAGGTTTTAAGACTGCTTTATAGAGGAGCAGTTTGCTATCGAGTGATACTTGGGAATTTCGGTTTATGAGCCAGTGTAAGTTTTAAGCCGAGAGCCTTGCGTTTAGTGAATATGTGTGATTTCCATGTAAGTTTCTGATCGAGATGCATACCAAGATATTTGGTCTCATTGCATTGCCGGATATTTACTTCGTTGAGTTTAACGGGTGGACAAGTACCTCTCCTAAGAGTAAATGTAACCTGGACTGACTTTGTTTCATTAGACTTAATTCGCCATTTTTTCAGCCAGTGAGTGATTTTGTCTAGCCCTCTTTGGAGTTTAGAGGAGGCCACGTGCGGGAGGATGTCCACAGCCAGAACAGCTGTGTCATCTGCAAAGGTGCCTATGATAACTCCTTCATCGGCTGGTAAATCGTACGTGTATAGTAGGTATAGGATGGGACCCATGACACTGCCTTGACGTACGCCAGCTGAGCTGTCATAAAGTTCAGACTGTTCTTCGCCTTGTTTGACGAAAAAATATCGGCTGTTGAGATAAGACTTGAGTAGTATATAGTAATTTATTGGGAGAGTATTTTTTATTTTGTAAAGCAATCCATCATGCCAAACGCGATCAAATGCTTGTGAAATATCCAGGAACGCTGCTGTACAATATTTTTTCTGGTCGAACGCAGAGTGGATATGCTTAACCAGTCTGTGGACCTGTTCAATTGTGCCGTGTTTTTTTCTAAATCCGAATTGATGGTCGGGGATCAATTTTCGCTCTTCTATTATTGGCAGAAGTCTTTTGAGAAAAAGAGTTTCCATAATTTTAGAGGCGATCGGAAGCAAACTAATGGGGCGATATGACTCGACTTTATCAGCGCTTTTGCCGGGTTTGAGGATCATTTTTACTTGGGACACTTTCCACTGGGGAGGTACAAAGCCAGATGTCAAAACTGCATTAAACAAGTATGTTAGGAAAGTGATTCCATCTTCTGGGAGTTGTTTAAATAATTGGCCAGTAATAAGGTCGTATCCAGGGGCTTTTTTTTACATTGAGTTTTTCGACAGCTGATCTGACCTCCGCTTTCGAGAATTTGCGTATGGGTAGGTCCATTTGATGGGTATGGCTCAAGGTGGTTTCAACTTCTTCTGCTATGCCAGGTGGGGGTTCAATTTCATGTGGGATAAATACTCTTTTAAGATGTCTGGCGAATGTGTCAGCCTTTTCGTGATCACTCCTAGCCCATTTACTGTTTTCCATTCGTATTGCGGACTGGGACAGAATGGGTCTCTTTAACTTGCTTGTAGCTTTCCAGAGAGAGTACTCTGTAGCAGGTGTCGCGTCAAGGTTACTGAGGTAACGTTGGAGTTGGGAGTTTCGTTCGTTATTTAGGAGCTCTTTGAGTTCATTGGTGAGTGCATTTAACTTTTTTTTGTCTCCGGGATATCTAGTTTGTTGCCACTTTTTTCTTGCATGCCGTTTTTCTCTCAGCTTCGCTTTCACAAGGGTTGAAATATTTGCGCATTTTCGTTGGCTCTGGATGGGAGTTGAATTCCAGGCAGCTTGCTGGAGGCAGGTGTTGAAGTGTTCGACAGCTACAGTGATATCTTCGTCAGACTTCAGGGAGAGTTTCAAATTAATTGTTGAAGAGACTGTGTGTCTGAAGCAGTTCCAATCCGTTTTGCGATTGTGAAGGCAACATTGGGTAGGTGAGTCGGTGAGATTGTAATTAAGCACGACCAAAACAGGTGAATGGTCAGAAGAGAGTTCAAAGCATGAGCTGCATTTCAACTCATTCAGAGAGATGTTCTTTACCACACAGAAGTCGATCAGGTCGGGAATTTTTTTAGTGTCTGTTGGCCAGTATGTTGGTGTGCCAGTTGAGACGGGATCTAACTTTAATTTACTTATAGCCGCATAGAGCTGTCGGCCTTTAGGGGTAATGAGACGGGAGCCCCAGTAAGTGTGTTTTGCATTATAGTCTCCTCCGGCTAGAAATCTGTTACCGAGGGTTTTAAAGAACTTTTCGTACTCTTCCGCCTTGATAGCGTGTTTGGGTGGGCTGTATACTGCAGAGATTGTTATTGGGCCTTTTGAATCTTCCACAATAATGTTTGTAGCTTGTATAGCTTCTGTCCGATATGAATTTTTATCAAAGTGTTTGATGTTGTTTCGTATCAAAATAGCTGAGCCCGCATGCGCTTTGTTGTCAGGGTGCAATGTGTGGTAAAACTTATAGTTTGGGATTTCAAAATAGCTTTTGTTGGTGAAGTGCGTTTCAGATATTAAGAGTATATCTATATCGTGAGTCTTGAGGAATGCTTTTATTTCGAGAATATGTTTTGAGAGCCCATTTGCATTCCATAGAATAATTTTTATGGGATTAAAGAGGTACAATTCTTAGTCGTAAGAGTGACGAGTAGATTCATCATTGTTGAGATTTGTTGCATGACTTGTTTGAGTAACATAATCATTTCCCGCATCTCGTTTGGAGCTTGGATTTCTGGCAAGGTTTGATTTCCATATAGGGTTGTGGGGTTTTCACTTGAGTATTGAGTTGTGTTCTTCACCGCTTGGGAGTATGAGAGGCCATTCTGGATTGGTCTGAGTGGTTGGGTGGCTGTGTTTGGTCTTGATAGAGCTTCATTTTGTTGGGTGACATTAACGGCTTGGTTGTCTTTTTTCCTTAGTGGCGGGTATTTCAGCTTCTGCAGGTTTTTATAAACTGCACAGCCTTTATAATTTGCTGGGTGATTGCCTTCACATAGAGCACATTTGACATCATCTGATCTAGCTTTTCGCACACAATCTGCTGACATGTGGCTTCCGGCACATTTAATGCATGTGGGTTTTCTGCGGCAGTAGGCTTTCGTATGCCCATACTGTTGGCAGTTAGCGCATTGGGGAATTTCGCGTTTTGGGCGAGGGGGCTCAAATATAATTCTGGTGTGGAGCAGATATTGGATTTGGTATATCTCTTTGTTGTTTGGGTTGGCTTTAAGCTCGACAATAAATATTGGCAGAGGCTTTTTCGTGCTTCTATGCTTCATATTCCAAATATTTGTGACAGTATGGCCGAGGTTTAGCAGGGCGTCAGAGATTTCTTCAGTATTGACTGATGGGTGCATGTTTTTGAGGATCACCTTGAAGCTCCTTTCTTGTTTCGGCTTATAGGTGAAAAATTCTGTATTTTTGAGCTCGAGTTGGCTCACTATTCTTTTATAGGCTTCTGGAGAAGAAGCCTGAATTTTTACTTGCTCGTTGTTGACGAGCTTTAAGTCGTAGGAATCTGGAGCAGTTTCCGATAATAGGCACATTAGGGGTGAGATGTTGCTGACTTTGTCAACAAATATTGGTGGGGGCTTAGGTGTCGTTTCTTCGGGTTCAATATTGGTTTCATTTTCTTCGATCTCTAGGGAAGAAAATCGATTGTTTGTTGGCTGCGGGTTGCCAAGCCAATATTGGTCGAGCTTTGCCTGTTTTTGAGTAGGTTTCGACTTACCTGGGCTTTCTCGCTGCCTTTTTTTGGGCTCTACTGTTATCCACTCCTTACCTGGTGTGGGTACAGCTAATGGAGTTTGGGAAAAAGGGACTTCCCGCTGTTTTTGTAGCAGTGATAGCCGTTGGTTAAGCTGCTGGATTTGCTGTTGAATGGCTAGCTCTTCCGAGCTTTGCTGTTGATGACCAGTATTTGTGTTTGAGCTTGGGGAGCTCACAGTGGGCGAGGGGCATAGTGTGCTCCAAGAGTTTGAGATCGCCTTTAGATGGGGTTGCTGTGGCAGCTGCTTTTGTTGTTGATCATGTTGTTGTTCTTGCTCATGTTGTTGTTTTTGCTCATGTTGTTTTTGCTCATGTTGTTGTTCCTGTTGTTGTTGTTGTTCCTGATGTTGTTGTTCTTCCTGTTGTGGTTGCTCTTTTTGTTGTTGCTGTTGTTGTTGCCGTGGTTGCTGCTTCTGGCTTTGTTGTTGTTGTTGATAGCCTCCCCCCTTAGTAGGGGTATGACCTACACCCATTTGGGAATTTTTAATTTTTGTTTAAGAATTTTTAATATTTTGTGTTTTAAAAGATATATGGCAACCCTTAAATATAACTTTTGCCAAAAGGTTAAAAAGCTATGGCATACTTTTAGGGCGTCACTATTTTTTTAATTGTTCAGCTATGACACAAACCAACTACTTGTTGTGGGCATCTGTCACTGACACTTGTTTGTTTGTTGTTTTTGTTTTGCTGGGCACAAGAGGAGCCCCCTTTTGTTTTTGTTTATTGTATTTTATTTTGTATTTTATACTATTTTGTATTATTCACTGTTTCGTCGCACTTCACTACGACTCGACGCAGAAAACGTCGCTTTATTAGATTTTCATAAAGCGTTTCGACTTCCTTTTTTAAAAAGTTTTTTTTAATATTATATTATTTTCTACTTTTTAGTCTCCCATAAATTCAAATTTAGGGCTCTGAAATCTTAAATCAAATCAAAGTATTCACGCTCACGTTTCAATTCTCGATTGAAACCGCCGTTCATTCCACGACATGGCGTTGGCATTCCTAACTTGATTACTGGTGCACATGAGGTAACACACATCTTGGAGCAAAAACAAAGCCTGATTATCTTTCTCCTCATTCACCTCGAAATCGGGATTCCTTAACTGACCTGTGTTCGATTTGTCAGTCTTGTACCACAGTTCACATTGATTCGATGGGAAGCATGCATATTTGCATAATGACAGCATATCCCAATGAGTATCAGATGTTTGAAAAGCGCCACGCCCCCTTATCCAGTGCCCGTCTTATTTTCCCAGTAGAAGGATATAGATATGTAGTAAGTTCCTACCGAGTTTCATGGATGTGTGATGTGTAGCTCTAAAGTTATACACAAATCTGGAGTTGATAAAAAAAGTGCCACGCCCCTTATCCTACGCCCATAAAATTTATTGATTCATGTATTGTGCTCGTGTTTAGGCATGTATGCAAAGTTTCAGATCTCTAAGTAGTTGGGAAGTGGGTGAAAAAATTGATTACTAGATTTGACGACATACATACATATCGCGGACAGAAAGTGAAGTTAATATAAAGCTTATAAAAAGAACGCGGAAGAGAAAATGTGTAAATAGACTTGATCATTATTCAGTGACGAAAAGAAAAAGAAGCATAATTAATTTTTTTCAATTCAAACTATTGCAATTTATTTGTCAAAAGCCTTGTTAACGAGTCTTACTCCGAGCTTTCACGCTTTTTGTGTGCTTGTTCTATTTTTAGCACCAATTAGCTCATTGTTATTTAAAGTAAATGTCCCACTAACCTGTTATCCAAGCACTTAGTCCACTGAGCCACCGCGGCGCCACGAAAAAACAAATTTCACATCTGTGCTCCGCTATACCACGACCTTCATGTGTGTTCAGAGCTCATCGTATCGGGGCAACGGTAGTTTTTTTTATACTATTTGAGAGACATACATATATCTTTATAATCTTACCTTAAATTTGAAGAAATAATATTTTTCGATTACCCGAACGGAAGCATGTGACCTTATTTTCGTAAACATATATTTTTAGCTTCAAAAATACAGCATAACCATCTGACCAAATAAGAAACCCGAATGAATAGGTATATAATTTATGGTTAAGAAAAACAAATAGGAGTAGAATTTCATTTCATTTAATTAATACATTTATTCAAAGAATCGATTTTAGTACTTTAAAAATATTTCTTTTATCCAAGGCCAGAAAAAGTCGCAGAATTTCATTTTACAATTAAGAAAGTAAGGTTCACTTTTTTCAAAAAGAGGTACCGACGAATCCTTAATTTGTGTCCTCTCTTGAAGCACCATGTGTTGTGTTAACAGTCAAAACACTATGATGCTATTAGCACTTCAAGATCTAGTCAGGTTTAACCACAAATCAGCGAGATTTAAACGAGAACGCGATTTGGATACATGATATGAGGGATGTGATGAGCATACCCATGCTTTTGTCTAAACGAGGAAAATATGTTTAAATTGCTTATACAATTGCTGTTTTACTGCGGTACTAGCAACCCTTCTTAGTAAAAACTTTACAGCTCAAGTGATAACGTCAGGCGACGTACAATACCGATTTAGAACGCGTGATTCACAAGATGAGGATGTAAGCGTCTCCACCTTAATGCGCAAAACTCTTGCCAACTGCGCATTTTTGCACCCTCGTAAATAAGCGGCCACAAATCGTATTCGGCATTTTTTATTAAAACCAGAAAGCTTTACGCTACCAAATCGCGCAATCTTACGCTGTTCACCGCGCAACTAAAAAATTTGCTGTTTTTGTTTTTCTTCTTATAGTACGGACAAGCTGTGTTTTCTTATTCATTCGGAATATGTATACTTTTTACTTCTCTATTTTCTTAAATTTCATCCGATTTGATTTAATGTCTCAAAAAGGTAAAGTGGGAATACTGAGTATTCTAGAACAATCCGCAGCACTATTTTTTTAATTGAATCTTAAGTTTCTGTTCTGGGTAATCGCATACATAGAATTACCGTAAGACAGGTCGGGCTAGAGTTTGCTTAGTGATAATCTTTAGATAAGCAGCGACACTGCTACCAACTTTTCCATTTTTGGTTCTTTATTAACCTCCTTCTAGATAAACTCTAGAACTCGTAGCACAATTACTTACATTCTCTATCCGGAATAAATAAACACGGCCACAAAGTGCACATAATTTTATTAATTCAGTTCTTTCGCTTTTTTATTTTTGTTTTGTTTATGCTTACATTTTTCCAAATGCTCATCAAATGTCGAAACAAGCTCAAAAATTCTCATGAAACACACCGCGCAAAATTGCTCTCCCGCTCAAACTGGAAAACATTCGCGTTTAGATGAATACCTTTAAGCTTCGTTCACATTCGACTTTTGCTTCGCTTTGCTTCAGAATTTCACTTTGACAGATAAGTTCAATACATGCTTTTATATGAGGCTTGCTAAATAGAACGCGAGGAAAGCGAAGCGAAGCAATGCGACGCAAAATGTTGGGCAACTCTCAACTTTTTTGCGCTTTGACAATCAGTTGTTGAAATTTTTTGTGATATTTTTCATTTTCTCGTGCGCTTGCAGTTGATTTCATTTTCTCGTGTGTTTGCGTTTTCAATTAAGACACTCGCGAATTTCAAACATTAGTAGCATAACTACTACTACTGCAATTATATCAGTAAAATCCAAAGTTAAAGCGTTCATTGTAGCAAACCTTCTACTTTTCACGCTTTGTTGTTGAATCTCGAACTGTCAAGCAAAGCGAGGAAAGTCGAATGTGAACGAGGCTTTATTGTGATGGAAAATGTGGATTGGACATACATAATTATCGCGGCTATTGACTGCAGCTTCATTCCTTGTTCCTACATACATAGGTGCAGAACCGTTTACGGTTAGGGCTTCAGATGGGGAACCCATATTTCGAAGCGTCTCAAACTTCTCACGATATGATTCCTTATTAACAACCTGTCCATTCAATCTTAATAGCAATGCATAATTTCTTTACAGTTCTCGCTCCTCATGGCTGAGGCCATTATGTGCCACTACAATGGCAGCGTCCTGACCTTTAACTACAAACGTTCTACCAAAACCACAATACATTGGGTTCTACAAGTGCTGGGCGGTGCTTGTGGAGTGGCGGGCGTTCTCGTCAAATTAGTACAATATTTTGACTTGGACAACACACACAGCCAGTTGGGTAAGTACGAGTATAAGCAAGTGGCGATCTATCAAACACGCCTAACGTATCACATATGTACATATGTATAAACACTCACTTTATAGGTTTCGCCGCCTTCATACTCTGCCTCGTCAGCATGCTCTCCGGTCTGTCGGCGCTTTTTTCAACACGCACTAAGTGGATCCTAAGCCCCTTACTCAACAAAGCCTTCCACAATCTCTTGGGTTTGTCCGCCTTTGTCATTGCGTTAGTGGCGCAATTCTACGGCTACAAGACGGGCTTCTTCCGACGCAACACCGACACCAGTTTGCAGACAACAATCATGTGTGTAACGTTGATCTCGCTGGTGCTTACCTGCTTAGGGCCACTGAAGGCCCTCTACATCAAATTCAAGAAATAAGAAATTGTATTCGGCTCTATCAGTTGACAGATTAACTCGATATACATATGGAGATCGACGGGAAAGGGTGGTCATTTTGTATTTACGACACCATCTTTTGTAGCAGACAATTTTTTTATTACAGTATGCATTTCCGTTTTGCAATGCAGAGAAATTTTTAGAATGCATATTTCTTCGTACATTTTTATTTAAAATTTGTATAACCAAAAGTAATAAAATTTTAAATGGCATTTTCATGAGTACATTATCATACTAAAATTATTATAAGTTAGAATTAACTCTCGTTTTTGAGAAAGGAAGCATACTTCCATTGCCAGCTGAAGATTTAGGAGGAGGATGGCGGCGAATTCTGATAGTCTTTGCTTCACTATTTTAATTAAAAATGTGAATAAATAATTGTGGGGAAATGGTCTTTTACGATCTTTTCATTGAGCTTGCGATAATCGCAACATAACCTTTTTGTACCATCTTTCTTGGATGCCAGCACAACTGGCGATGCATACTCGGAAGTGCTGTGCCGGATAATTCCCTCTTTAAGCCATTCTTCGACTTGCTTTTCGACTATGCGTTGGTCGGTATATGGTAAACGCCTTGGTCCTTGAAATATGGGTACTTCATCAGTTAGAATGATTTTCATCTCAATTGGGCAAGTTTTCGTTGCTGTAGGATTATAGCTCTCATTTCTAGCTCATGATCGCTGCATTTACTGGCAACTCCTTTTGCCTTTTGCTAAACATGGCACCATCCGCATCTATTTTCAAGCTAAGCACTTTCAAAACGTCATTACCTATAACCGGGGGGTATTATATGTCCTTGGTTTTTGTTACGTGAAAACATATGTCTAGCTCAGTATCGTCAATTTTTGCGTATGCTGCAAAACATCCAATTGTAGTTAATTCTCCGTTTCTTATTCCTACGAAACTATGCTTGTCAGGCTCCAGTTTAACCCCGTCTAACATCATGAACGTATCGTGTGTGACTGCACATATGTCGCTGCCGGTGTCAATCAAGGCAGATATTTTTGATCCGCCTACAACAACGTGCTTGAAAACTCTGTTACACGTCGAAATTAAATTAAGTTTTCCCCTATTTCCCTTACAGTTAAGCGAATGTAAGTGATTATTTTCCCTTTTTATATCTCTCTTCGGGCTGGTACACAACAGAGATCTGCAACCAGTCGCTTTTTTGCGACTTGTGCTGAGGCATGCCAAACAAAGTCCCAGTGCTGATACGCACTGGGACTGCTATAACTGTAACTGGTTTCATTTTCAAGTCAAGAGCAGCAAATATACACATCCAAAACATGACTCGTCTGCCCAGTCTCACACACTGTAATGGTAGAATTACTCTAGTAGTAAAGTAAGAAATAGTGTCAGCTGACACAATCTATCTTACCCGAACACAATGTACGCTATTACTCTGAACGGATTGAGTAGTAGAAATATCTGCGTCGATTAGAAAACTACTGCAAAAGTCGTGTCAGCTGTGAAAAGAATGTTGCCACACAAAAAATTCACTTGAAAATTAAATAGCAATAATGCTTTTCCTATGCAAGAATTTAAACGGCAACACTGGTCAAAACAAGCGAATATTTATTGGAAATATAGTCCACCTGCGCTTTCGTTTGCTTAAAATTTGTACACATCGTACATTTTACACAACACTAAGCACATTGAGTCAATTATTTCGTCGTTTGAATTCATTTTTCATGAAATATTTTGCTTGTGAACTTTGTTGCAGAAAAGTGTTGCCAGTGACCTTCGATTTTAGTTCAACAAAAGAAGTGGATTGTTTTTGCCGAAATTAGTTAAAAAAAGTAGTACACAATATAGAGATGTAACAATTATGATAATTCTGTGCCATAAATTTAAGAAAGAATGTAAAATTTCATCTCAGAAGAAAATAAACAGTGTGTTTCTTTTGTGCACAAAACTATACGGCAGCACTAACAAAAAGAAAAGACTGACAGCTGCAATCCGTTTAGCTATTAGAGTAACTGGGCAAATTGCTATCCGACACGATTGAATTCGACACGGCTGGACTAATTAGACCATAAATCTTAACGACGGTTGTTGAACAGTGAACGAAGTAAATCTTGAAACAAACCGAACAATCCCTTGCCTTGCACGGAAAATTTTTGTTGTGAGACAAAGACAGATAACGTTGCTTTCGGTTTTGCTCACAGTGATGCCATCTTTTCAATACAGGTATGCACGAAAATACCAAATTTGGTACCAATGTAATCAATTTAAAATTTGGAAACGAAACTAAATGGAACAGATCATGCAGCCTTTCGCATGGCTTTGTTTAAGTTAATTTCCAATTTATTATTATTGTTTATCAATATATAGTTTCCTAGCTTAACAAGATTTTAAACCTTATAAATGATAGTGCTAGTCATAAGAAGGTAAATAATTGTAGTAAGTACAGGCAGAAATATTTCCTTTTTCTTTTGCTCTTTCTGTACCTGCTAACAGGTTTGAGACCAAAAAGGGTAAAAATAGAATTTCCAGCACGCAAGATTCAGTACTCGTCCGCTGTTGGTTTTCCCATTCTGCCTATGAACCCGACTATCCGGCATAATATATTTTCGTGTTCAAATTAGGACTGTGTAATTTAGCAATAAGCGAGTGAATTTTCTATGCAACTTTTCTTGTTGTGTCACGAATGCGAGCAGGTACTGACAAAATGACAAAATACAAGGAAACTTAAATTATATTTAGGATATTCAATATGGGCAAAACTCTTGGTATCGCATTTTTGCAACCGCGCGAATGAATCGCTGTTCAGAATTCCGCTGTTAACTAAACAATTCGGAAATTCCCTCGCATTCCTCTTTCAGCTTCGGCTTTCAGAGGTGTTATATTTACAGACTGGCATCACTGCTCTTGGGTTTTTAACATCTGGTGTTGCGCGGCATACACACAAAATATTTCCGCAGAGATTTGGCTCAGGAGCATGGGACTACCGTCAATGTCGTGGGAGTCAAGTTAAATATGATGACGAGTCACAGTCGGACGGAGTCTTAAAATCTGTTGATTGGAAAAAATTGTACAGTCCCACTCAAACTTTGGAAGGTGCGGATGGATTGCAGTGCAAGCAAAAACTTACTCAGACTGCAGTGCGATTTGCGTCTGAGTGACTCGCTGCAGATCTCTGGTACACAAAGGATCGGTGCCCGAACTACTGACACTTAAAACATTTGTAATCGGAATATTTACAGTCCTTTGCAATGTGGTTAGTCTCGCCACATTTATAGCACTTCTTCTCATTGCCTTTCCTGACCTCTTGTTCATTTGCAAAAGTCTTGTTTGCCAGTGTTTTATTAAAGTTTGTTGTGTACTGCCTGCCATCTCGGATATTTTCGTATATCGCGATCTGAGATTTAAGCTCGTCTATTGATTTTGCTTGATATAAGTTACTTTTGTTTGTCTTAGTATCGGGCACGCCATCTATGAAATATTCCAGTATGCTCTGTTCATCAAGATTTAGCGAGCTCCATCATTTAGTAGAGGTATTCCCTGAGCGTTTCGTTATGGTCTTTACGTCGATTTTTTAGCATCCTATGAACATCTACGGCTGAAAGCTGTGTTTCGAATTCCGTGACCAGTGCCTGTTTCAATGAATTCCAATCTCGAACTCCAACTTGGCTGCGAACGTACGTCTTTGCTGCCCCCTTTAGTAGCTGCTTAGCATAAATAAATTTTTGCAGCTCGTTCCATTGAACAGCCAGCGCGTTTTCCTCGAACTCTTCTAGCCATTGCTCAAAGCGCGGATGGGCAAATCCAGTAAAAGACGTTATTGAGTCTTCAATGTCCCGCAGCGTAAACGTTGATCTGGGAACAAAACTTTCTTGAACTGTAAGCTGTCTATTTGAAGCAACGTCTTCGTATTCAGATTCGTCTTCGCTGCTCTGTTCTAAACCGAAGTGGGTCATTAACCTGTCTTGTAATGTACCTTTACGTCCAGTTACAGGCAAACCCAACTCCCTTAATTTTTGAAGTAAAACTTCTTTGCGGAGGCTAAACTCAAAATTTTTGTTACGGATAAAGCTTTCGACATAGCAACAAGATAGCTTAAATCTGTTGTCTTTCTTGCCAAATTAAAATAAAGCATACTTTTAGGACCCAAAATCCTGGGTTCGGATAAATTTTTCGACATAGCAAGTTTCGAACAGGTGGTGATATTAGGTAAGCTTATATCTTCTCTGTCTTGCCAAATTAAATTATGGCATACTTTTAGGACCCGATACTCGGATAACATTTCATACTTGTGCTGTAAAATTGCAATTGGTAAAAAAGTTGCCAGAGTTTATAAAAAGCTGCGCCTGGTGTGTGCACAGGATGGACCTTTGCGTAAGAAACAAGTTGCGAACAGGTGGTAATATTAGGTAACGTAAATAATAGAGAAGGTGCATCTCGTAAATAGAATCTATTAGGCACAAAATTATCAAGCAGGCGAATTCGGCCGTCCAGTCGCTCTCCTGAATGTTTCGTGAGCGAGAGAGCGCAAATATGAGAAAGCGTGTTGCCGCTCAGCACAGAAAAAGCCAAATAAAGGCAAAATTCCATTTGTTTTGATTTGTTCGATTTCTGTTGCCGACCGAAATTCAAGTGCCAAGAATAGAATGGCAAATGAATCGTAATCGTTGCTAAATTTAAACGCAGCAATGTTCGAGGTGGAGGTGTTGCAATCTATGCTAATATTAATAACACCAACATAGTAGCTTCAAATATGAATATATTTTTACGCAATGTAAGTGAAATTGGAGATATCTGTGCTGCAAACTGCGTTTTAGAAGATGGGACAAATTTAATAATGGGTGCAGTTAACATTTCTCCCAATAATACTGTGCAAAATATTATCAGCTTCTTACACAGAAGATTCCTCGTATATGGTTTAGTAGGCTCACAAGAATTGGGAAGGAACTATCACACAATGCCATTAATTTAAGCTGGAGGTTTCAACCTTAATTTCGCGTCGGAAGAATCCCAACCTTTTATCCAATTCCTGCATGATGCATTACAACTACGAATGAGCAATAATCCCAATGAGTCTACAACATTGCAGTTTTCTCGCGGTATCTTGAAAATTTAAGTTCTTAGACGTATCATAAGCCGATTGTTTCTACGCTAGAAACATATATCGCAATTTCTGAAGTTACTGATGGAAATAATATTACTGAGTTAAATAAATAAAATTTCTACCACTAAAAGTGTTGAATTAATTTAAGAAATCTAAACAATATAACATAGATAATGATTATCTATCAAACAAAAATAAAATAAAAACATCCAAAATAAGTTTTACTTCAGCCGTGTGGTCTAAGCGCACGTGTTTTTTTCTTTCATGTCTTTAACTGACAGTCCTAGAATTGTTTCTTTGTCCATCGTAAAAAATGTCGTCCTTACTATTGTAACAATATGTTGAAATGAATTAATGTAATTGAAATATTTAATATAGTGGAATTAAATGAGATAGTGAAATTAATTAATATAATTAAGTCGAAAGCCTTTGCAGCTAGCGCTCCTAGATTCAAGTAAAATAGTAATTAAGTTATTATTTTTCATGTAATAAATAAATAAATAAATAATATAATTAAGTTGTTAAATATTTGATCAATAGTAAAAAATATAATATATTTAGATTGTTTGCAAAAATATGACTTTGCTGCACGACGAAAAACAAATCATAGTTATGTAAGCCCGCTTTTACACGAGGCGAGTCGGCCCTGGCGACACGGAAGAATGTAGGAAAAAGGGGTGAAACGACAGGGGAACACGCAAAATCGCTCGGGCAGCGATTGTGGTGTAAATCAAAACTTGAAATGGAGTGAATACATATTGCAAATAAACTGAAAAATATACAAAATTTTACGCATAAAAGTAAATATAAAGAAGACAATGAGCAAAGAGTGGAATAAGTGCTTTAAATGTTTACAAATTACACAAATAAAACCAGCTGCAGACTCTAGTGTCAATATGTGGAGTGGAGCGAGTCGACTCGTGTAAATGCTATGTGCGATTTCAAAGCGGAATGTCAAAAAATCGGTAGAGCCGAGTCGCCTCGTGTAAAAGCGGACTAAGATAAACTTCAGTTTAAAAGAAATCGGATTAATTTCGACAAACTTAGCAAAGCTTTAAACATTCATATTTTTCTCTTCAATTTAACTATTTTTAGTTTTTGCTATATTGTTTTCCTCTAGGGCTTCTTAAATTTACTTCAACAGATTTTATCATAAAGTTTTCATTCGTATATACCTGCTTATATCATATATTTCGCTTATGGGAAAAACTAATTTTCGCCCTTGTTCGGACTTTTGAAAATTTTTCTCATATACACAGTGCTTCACTCAAAGTTATTAAGAATTTTATAAGAAAATAATGCTGTAGTACCAGTTCCTCTTGTGTAACACAATGGCTAGAATTGTGCTGCCATCTGCCTGCTTCTGACGTTGCTTCTGTTTCTGCTTTATTTTCAAGTTTCACGTTCCACAATATTCTTCTTCTTCACTGTTCTCATGCGTCTGCTCGTTCCACAGTTGCCGTCTTGCACACTGTCTGCTCTCTATCTTCACGTTAATCTCCTTCTATACTTCTCTATTGCGCCTGCACAGTTGTCGTCCTGCACAGTCTGCTCATCAATATCTTCGCGTCTTCTTCTTCTACGCAGTTCTCATGCGTCTGCTTGTTCCCCAGTTGCCGTCTTGCTCTTTCACGTCGTTAACTTCTTATGTCTTCATTGTCGTCTCGTTCATCGTTTTCTGCTCTCCTGTTGCCACGCAGTAAATACTTCGTCGCACGATCGCAATTTCGCGAAGCTTCTTCTGTCGAATTTATGCGCAATAATCTGCTAATCTGCGCAGTAATCTGCTTTATATTATGCGCGGTATGTCCATAACTGAACCTTTCAATTTTTAAATTCACAATTCCGCAATTTCATATCGTTCTTTGACTTATTCATCCCATCTTTAAGTTATTGCGCAAGATGCATAAAATATTTAACGCCGCGCACTTTGCTTTCTAAAATTTCACTGCACTTTAGGTCTTTCCCGGACGAGCCCCCAAGATGTGGGTTTGACCCCAATAATTACGCACAGTTTGGCTCGATTTACGTCCGTTTTATTAAACTTATTGAAAGATAAAAAAGTACAGTTAACATGTGTATAGATTTTTACATAGGGATCTATCTGTGCGGTTAAAGTATTATGTGACTACTCTCGTTGGCGTCTATTCAAGCTCTCCCTTCGCGTCTATTCTGTCCGTTCTTGGCGTCTCAGTGTTCGTTATGGTAGAATTACTCTAGCGGTAAGGTTAGAAATCGTGTCAGCTGACACAATCTATCTTACCCGAACACAATGTTCGCTATTACTCTGACCGGATTGAGTAGTAGAAATTTCTGCGTCGATTAAAAAACTACTGCAAAAGTCGTGTCAGCTGTGAAAAGAATGTTGCCACACAAAAAATTCACTTGAAAATTAAATAGCAATAATGCTTTTCCTATGCAAGAATTTAAACGGCAACACTGGTCAAAACAAGCGAATATTTATTGGAAATATAGTCCACCTGCGCTTTCGTTTGCTTAAAATTTGTACACATCGTACATTTTACACAACACTAAGCACATTGAGTCAATTATTTCGTCGTTTGAATTCATTTTTCACGATATATTTTGTTTGTGAACTCTTTGCAGAAAAGTGTTGCCAGTGACCTTCGATTTTAGTTCAACAAAAGAAGTGGATTATTATTGCCGAAATAAGTTAAAAAAGTAGTACACAATATAGAGATGTAACAATTATGATAATTCAGTGCCATAAATTTAATAAAGAATGTAAAATTTCATCTCAGAAGAAAATAAACAGTGTGTTTCTTTTGTGCACAAAACTATACGGCAGCACTAGCAAAAAGAATAGACTGACAGCTGCAATCCGTTTAGATGTTAGAGTAACTGGGCAAATTGCTATCCGGCACGATTGAATTCGACACCGCTGGACTAATTAGACCATTAGGGTCCTCTCGTTTAGTCAAGTTCTTGCATAGTTGCATTTCGATGGTTCTTTTCGTTCGTTCATGTTTGTTGCATAGTTGCATGCTAGTATTTCCGTCCGCTTCTGGTCATCCTTGTCCCATTGTCTGTCTCGTCCGTTTTGTCCACTCCCACATAATTTAATTATCTTTCTCATTTCAAGCTTTCGATTCTCATCTTCAAGTTTTATTTCTACCTCTTAATCATATTCAATTTAAAATGGTGTAGTTTTAATACCTTCATTACTTTATATAGATATGGATAGTTTCCAAAAATTAAGGTTATAATGTTTTTTTCGTATGTACAGTTTTTTGATGAGTTCTTTTTGGTCTTCAATAATCGCAATGGAAAAGTTTGACATAAATCGAGCAGTCCACGAGGTTGGTGCTATTTTCATCTGAGCCGGCGCACTACGTGCGGCCTTTTTTATTTAAGCTCAGCTTACCACAAAAGACTTCAGAACTTCACTTCAATGTGGAGATTGTCTACCGCAAAAGGTGACTACAATTACAGCGCCTTTGGTAGGGGTTGACTGTGGTTAGAAACCTCGCGTATTTGGTGTTTGCATAAAATGCGATTTACAGAAAAAGCTTCAATAAAATGCAAGCAAAGTTCTTTTTATTGAGGCAAATCTTGGCAGATGCACTAAGACCTAAGCTTTTTGTTTCTGCGCAGCGGATCGGGGAATTCCCGCTGCAGTCTCACATTACGCGAGCAGCTCATGTCAATATAAATGTTGAGCAAAACAATACAAAATACTATATAGCGCCGATGCATATGCAAATGGGGATTTTCTCGCATTGCAAATTTGTACGAGTTTTTTATCAGTCGTGGTTGGATACGCTTTGTGAGCGGTTTGGCGCGAATTCGCTCGGTGTGAATTTTAAATTTATTTTAATTGTGCTTAAAAGTAATAAACTCACTTGTATTTAAATTAGTACAAGCTTTAGGTGTCATTATTTATCCATGAATTAATAAACTAACCGAGCGCTTATCAAAGTCCAGCTAAGTCAAATGTTTTATATTTCTGTCGGTTGATTTACGCACATTTGGTGCATTTCATCAGACACTGTTTGGGATTTTTGTGGTTGCTATTTTACCACCATGATTCATGATACATTCCAATTCTCATATTGAAACCAGAGTCGTATTGCAGAAAATTCGTTCGGGAGCTAAACCCCATAAGCACTTTTACTTAAGTAAATCAAAAGTACTCAGGTAAAGGCACAAATCATTGTTACGTCTGTTCTTAAACCAAATACTACATTTTCCAATATACGGCTTCTGTTTGAAACATCAAATTATCAAACATTTTTCATTAACATTATTACATTTTGAGAAATTAGACTTCACAAATTTAAGTGAATAATAACATTTAAAATTCTCTTCTTTCAACGAATATCCGTAGGAGCAATTTGTTGTACAGTGAGAGAAAGACTACAAATATTGAATTTTTGCATAAGTGAATAAAAGCCTGTCCCCTATAATAATATTCTCCAGAGATTGAAAACTTAAAAACAACATTTCTGTAAATCGATGCAGCGACGATTATATACAGAGTGAACTACCTAAAACGTTACTTGGTTTTATTACAGATTAAAATTCCCCAGGAAAAGCTACATTAAAATATGTATGTATCTTATAGGGTCAGACGGACAACTGGAAATGATAAACCTAATCTACTTTGTTAAAACAAATAGATTGTTAAGAATTTGATTGTTTTGTAATATTTACCTCGGGCCGGTGTATACTTAATCCTGCAATGGCACCGGCTCTTCCTCAAGCAAAATATAGTGAAATTCCTTGTAAGCGTATGCACGCCATCTTTAAAGAAAATGTACATATTGTTAGATCTTTTGGCCTTCACCTACTGATAACATATTTGAATTTTCCATTTTTACTATGTTATTGAAAAAATCATTCGTGTGGGAATTCCTAAATTGTTGTTATTGGAATTTTTTATTTTTTTTTTAAGAAACCAACGGTCAGGGGATATCCCTTTACGTGCAAAGCACTTATTGATTTGAAAAGGAGAAGAGGTAAGGGATAGGATAGAGTGGAGTAGTGGTGGTGGACAATTATTTTACACTACAAAGGATTAATTGGTGCAAGAGAGCTGGTAGCCAAGAGTAAAAGCAAAACACACTGAGATAAGTGTTATGCCTTTACCTCAGTGTATCCGCACTCTCAACTTCTCCTACTCTAAAGCACCATTAGGAATTGAGACGAAACAGAAAGAGAACAACAAAACACTACTAGCAAACCGGAATTGCTAACATTTATATAAATTTATTGTATATGGGTAGCTTTTGTGCTGTCACAGCGTTGAGACTGTGCGATTTAATTTCTGTGTAATCTTTGAGAACGAACTTTCTCTACACAGCAAGCAACTTAAAATCGATTTGATATCGATGTAATAAGAAGAATATGATAGTTTTTAATAAGAAATACATTTTTTTTTTTACTTTCAAAGAATTTATTAATTTAATAAGTACTTCTGTGATTCGTACCTAGGACGTTTGATATTAGTAACACCAGCCGAAGGCTTATCTCCCAAAATATCAATTATATGTTCACTTAGTTTTCAAACCACGGTCTGTTTATCGGTAGTTAAAATAATCGAAAGGGACTAATTATAAGATCAAAATAGAAGGCTCTTTCTCATGCCTTTAGCGCTGATAGAAAATGGCACAACATGTTAATAACACCTTATTTAAAGCAAGAGACCACAGTTGGGAAAACGGCGATTCACGGTCTGCACGATTTCTGTGGTGTGAGTTGATGATGTTAATGCCTGAAACACAATTGCGACCACAACGCAGACCGCTGCGGTATTCCGCATTTTGGAACGAGTAGTCTTATGAGAACGTCAGGAATGGAACAGAACGGCCGACGACCATCGCAAAACGCAGCGACCGACGATAGAACTGGTTCTAATTTCACGCTGCGTCCAATTTAGGGTTGCATTTTTCCAACAGCCGCAGTAATGATTTTATTATATTTCTTAACAGTTGCTTATAAGTTTTCTATTTTTAGAAATTTGAGAGACTTCCTAGTTCTGGTTAATTTTAAGCGACCAAAGCAAACGCGACACGTTGGTCAAGTGGGCAAATGCTTGGTTGCTGAAACGGAAGACCCCGAGTTCAAATCTCAGGCGAGGCACATAACATCTAATAGAATACAGTACAATTATTTTTTTTTATTATTATTTTTTGCATAACAGTCCTGCCGAATCAGCATTGCTGCTACGGCCGTCATTTGGCCGACATGCCGTCCTAGGACATGCCTACAGATAAAAGATACAAATAAGTCAACGGCCGTGTGAGCGGACTATGATTTGATAATTATACGCAGATTTGATATCAAGGTTTTGGAAAAAGTTGTGGTTTTTATTAATGAAAAGATTTGACGCAGTACAAAAGGAAATTCAAAGAGCATGTGAACAGAAATTTCTCAAAGTAATTTCTCACATCAGTAGTGATGTCAGATATGCATATTGCTATCATTTAGGCTCAACAGGCCGTTTGCCGAATTTTGTTTACAGTGGCGTTCTATTGTATAGAAATTGAACTGCCGACGACCGTTGATTGCAGTTTGTTTACTGCGGCAGGCCAAAAAAACGCATAGTTCTGCGAACGTGGTCGGTGTTGTGTTTCAGGCATAAG
The DNA here is from genome assembly GCA_963457695.1 of Neria commutata. NCBI lineage: Eukaryota > Metazoa > Arthropoda > Insecta > Diptera > Micropezidae > Neria > Neria commutata. The sequence continues at coordinate 39,970,569 of OY735246.1, forward strand.
TAGTACAAAATAAGCCCTCTACAGTAATTTTCTCGCTTTAGTACGTTGAGCAAATTTTTTTGTTTCCGAAAAATAAGCATGTTATGACATTTTAAAAATTACCAAGTGATTTTTATAGTTTCTATGGAAATTCACCAGTGCGTAAGGTTCGCAGTAGGGGGCCCAGTGAGGGCGTGGGGTGTTTCTGGTAAGCGACGGAGAGGGTTATGCTTAGTTGCAGTGGATAGGTCGTTAGCGATATCAGATAGTGACCTATTCAAGAGTCCGGGAAGTATAGAAGTAGCTTCTCAATTGCGTTCGGATTCGCCATAGAATAAATTTGTAGATCAAGTAAACTTGTGCTAAAATAGAAAGAGCCTAAGCCGCGGTTAAACGGGCTGTTACGCTAATTACTTACATATATATATAATACATATTTTCGACGCCAATATACTTATACCTAAATAGCTACATAGTTGCTCAGGTCATAATCGGGACCGGTATTTGTAGAAAGGCAGAAGCAGAGAAAGTTGTCTATATCACCAAAAAGTCTCTATTTTGAGAAAAAGAAAGTTTTGAGGGAAACACATTTATAAGTTCGAACGGTCCCAGGGGGCCGCCTCATGCACGGCCTTATTTATTTTTCTATCTTACTTAAATAAATTTTCTAATATTTTCTTTAAGTTTTATAACTTTCAAAGCTCTAGAATATCAGCGCAGCTTGGAAACGTATAAGCGTAGACCGGCCCCAAATTCTTTTAACAATTTACAGTTACAGCAGTTTCATGCTCGCCATGTAGAGAGTTGGTATACTCGTACAGGTGTTAGATCATCTGACACATGTCTCCATTCTATCATACTATCATCGATCTACTGCCATTGTCAGCGATGGCCGTAAGCCTAAAATTCCGACAGATAAAATAAAAGACGATCTCAAGTAGATGGCGGTTTATTCACGACTCATGGTCCAGTCGAAACAGGGTTGCCCCGAAAAGTCATTAAAATAGTATATCGTATTGAAAAATAATATAGTTGCCACATGGCTAATAACAGAAGCATTAAGGGATGGTGACAGCTCGGCCCTTCCTGATAAGAACTCGTCTCGAGTTTTACTCCGTGTCAACTGTTATATCGTCGTCTCCATCGTCGTAATCGTCGTCCACTTCCGGATACAATTCGCACCACGGCTTCAACTTGTCACAGCTTGCCACAGTGCTGAACTTTCGCTGATTACGTTGTGAATCGTCAATGTCCTCGATGATGTAACGATCAAACCGCAAAACTTTAGTGATGACATAGGGCCCTCGATATTTTGCAACTAATTTTCGAGACTGCCCAGCACTCGGTGCAACAGCTTCGATTAACACCAGGTCACCTTCCTTATATCTGTGGTCAAAATCAATAACGACTTAAGTCGACTTAAGACGAAATTGAGTTGACGTTACCACTGTATTCCTGACGTTGATGCGCATATTTTGTTCAAACCCCGGTATCTGTACCCATCTCAGAAAAAAAGTTATTTAAAAAAAACACATGCACTTATGTACATGCACTTATGTGCATTTCAAATTTCGAATTGCATTTTCTCGAAACAGTTGTTTTCGACTTAAGTCGTTATTGCATATGACCACAGATATGCATGTGGCTTCTTATGTTTGGCGTCAAATCGAGTCTTCCATACGTTGCGCGCTACCTCGATATTGCTAATGGCATCTTCGCGACGTTCAGACATTGGTAGCTTTTCAATGTTGATGTTGTCGGACTGTAACGCAGCAATAACTTTATTTCCACCGATGTCACGTAGCGGGAAATCAAATATTAAGTCCAACGAAGAGTACTTCGTGGTGGAATTGACATTGGTGTTGATTACCCACTGAAGGCGTCGTAGCTCTGTATCCCAATCCTTTTCATTAGAAGTCGTTGTTTTAAGAAAAGAGAGTACAGATTGGTTAACACGTTCGGCAAGTCCATTCGCTCTTGGTGTTCTTACTGCAACTTTAATATGCTTGACATTGTTGATACTGCAAAAATCCGTGAATGCTGTTGACGTAAAAGATGTTCCTCTATCCGTGACTATCGTTTTAGGCATACCAAATTGTAGAGTAAGTTGATTTAGAGCTTCGATGACTGGCTTGGTTTTAGTAGACCGTACGGCAACAATTATGGCATATCGGGTTAAGGCATCGACAATAACCAGCACATACTCATTACCACGACGACTTTTTATAAACGGACCCAAGTGATCCATGTGCAAAATTTCAAATGGAATTCTTGGTATTTCCATGCCATATAATTCGCACTCCTTCCTCCCAGGTTCTCGAACAAAGCAGCATTCCACGCACGATTTTATATAGCTATTGACAAAATTACGACACCTTGGGAACCAAAAATGTTGACCAATTCGCTTAACAGTTCCATCAGACGCCGGGTGTCCCATGTCATCGTGGCAAAGCTTAACAATTTTCCAGCGCATGCCTTTTGGAACAACCAACAACAATTTCCCCTCGATGCCTTTCTTAAAAAGTCGATTTTTCTTGAAAACAAAATCAGCTGCTATCTTTTTATGTTGAATTGATGTTTTGCGACCTTCCAACACGCTGACAATTTCCTCTAGCTTTGGGTCCTGTTTCTGCATGCTGAGTAGCCAATCCTCGGTAGATAATTTCACAGTCATCACGTAAGCGCTAACATCTTCTGGCACGATAGGCTCTTCCACAGGAGCGCGACTCATCGCGTCAACATGACTTATTGAATTACCTGGACGATGTGTGATTTCGCAGTCGTACTCGAGCATTCGAAGCAACCAGCGTGCTACTCGAGGAATCATCGGGGTATTCGCTTTTAAACTGGATACAGCCGAACAATCAGTGACGATGATGAACGGTTTCCCCAGCAAATAAAGCCGGAAGCGGTGACACGCCTCGACCACAGCTAGAACCTCCAGCTCATAAAGAGTCGGCTAAAAAGCGCGATGGGTTTGAGGAATCCCTTGTCTTCTTCTTCTTGCAGTAATATTGCTGCAATTCCCAGGCTGCTGGCATCCGTATGTAGTTGATGTTTCTTCTTGACGTCATAAATGCCTGAAATCGGTTCGCTAGTTAAAAGCTCTATAAGACGGTGATACGCTTCATCGCATTCGACTGACCAATCAAAACCGATGTCCTTTTTCGTAAGACGTGTTAGCGGTGCAGCGATGCTAGCGTAGTTTGCAATAAATTTTCTAAAGAACCCAGTAAGACCTACGAAGCGGCGTATTTCGACAGCGTTCTTCGGAATAGGGAATTGTTTAATAGCAATAGTTTTAATTCGGCCTGGCCTGAGTCCGTGGACATCGATTTCGTGGCCAAGAAAAGTAACGCTTTCTTTCATAAAATAACATTTTGTTAATCGTAGAGTAAGTCCTGCTTGCTGAATAATTTCTAAAAAGTCACTTAAAGTTTGTATACCGTCTTCAAACGACTCGGATGCGACAATTACTTCGTCAACATAGCTAACTACTCGATCTTTCAACGGCTTGATTAGTTGGCTCATCATTTTCTGAAACGTACATGGAGCGTTTCGTAGCCCGAATGGCATCCGATTAAACTCGTAGTGTCCATTATGTGTAACAAACGCGGTAAATTGTTTGGAGCTGTCTTCAATCTCGATTTGATAGTATCCAGACATTAAATCGAGCGTGGTAAAATACTTCTTACCTGCCAATGTGGATAACACCCCGTCTACCGTTGGCATTGGCCATGGCTGCTTGTCGGTGACTGCGTTTAACTCACGATAATCAATGCATAGTCGGTGCTCTCCATTCGTCTTTGGAACAAGCACAACGGGTGACGCGTAACAAGACACAGATGGACGAATTATATTCAACTCCAATAATTCTGAAATTATATCCTCTACAACGTGTTGCTTTGGTATGGGCATAGGATATGGTTTCTTCGCGATCGGCTTTGGCGACGTGACCGATATTTCTATCTTAACTGTTCCGCACTTTCCAATGTCCTTTAAATTCTCACCGAAACAACTAGCATGCACATTTAACAAGCGCACGAGTTCACTTTTTTCCGTCTCCGTAAGTCCCGAATTCGATTTTATTTCGTCACTACTATGAGAAAGTATTTCGCATTTGCCGTTCTCAATTACAACACGGCCTTGTGACAGAATGTCTGTACCGATTATCGCGTCGAAATGCATTATATCTTTGTTAGCAATCAATAATTCACCGTTGTACGTTTTACCGTCAATAGTTACTGTGGTTATCAACATTTCTCGACATGTCATCTCACCACCAGCAAACCCGGGTAGTATTTTCTCACAATTGATAAAATCACTTCTGCATCTTTCGGCTATATCGCGCTTTATAATCGAATTACAACTACCCGAATCAATCAATGCATTTACTTTATAACCGTTCACCATAATTTCTTTAGTTATATGTATTTTCGATGCACCACTGCTTTCAATTGCATTTACCGACGGCGAATTTCTTTTTGGACAATACCTCGTCTCGTGTGACGTCACAGAACAAATTTCACAACGCTGTTTTCTCTGAGGCTTAACACAGTTTTTTGAAATGTGCCCACGCTCATGGCAATTGAAACACATAGGACCCGATTTATAAGTTTCTTTACTGTTTATATCGAATTTATTTTTTTCACCGAAATTGTTATTAGGTTTGTTTGTCGGTTGCGGCTGCGTCGTTGATTGTTTGTGCGTATTCGCGGCGATGTTCATTAAAGATTTTAACAAGTCAGAGCACTTTCCGAATTGCATTGCTGAAAGCATTTTACGAACCGCGTCGTCGTTTAGACCATTAATGACATATTTTATTATTATCTTATCATCGAGATTTCCCCGCCGGCCTAACGCAATCATTTTATAATAATATTCCACAATATTTTCGTTTTTGTTTATATGCGCGTTCATTAATTGGATATGTATATCTGCTGTATTTAATAAACTTGGGAAATCGTTCATAAATGCGTGTACAAATCTCTCCCACTCTTGAAATACCGAATGTGAATCGATCCAACCCTTGGCAGCACCTTTCAATTTGCTTTGAACTGTAAAAAGAAGTATTCGATCGTTCCATTGATACACACTTCGCAACTGCTCGATTCTAGTTATGAATTGTATCGACGTAACGTCATCGTTGCAAGGGTCAAAGTTAGGCAAGATATCGATAATTTCGCGAACACTCATACGTTCGTTTGTGTATGTTGCTCTCTCGTCGTTGCATGTGTTTGCATGTCCGAAAACATTCGCATCTTCGAATGTATTAATGTTAGCATCCACAGCTGCGCGACGCGATGCTGGCGTTGATGCCGTATTTTCGTTAATAAGAATAGAATTTAAAACATTTGGGTTGGTAACGTTTCCCAACATTAATGTGTTGCTACCGATTTCTCTATTGGGAACCATCACACTTGTTGCGCTCACTTGTGCTGGATAGAGAGACATTGCGTAAGGCGAACGGGATAGCCCGCTCGCACTCGTTTGAGTCGCGAATACGTTTGTATTTGTTGTTGTTGGAATTGAATCTTCGCAATGCGTGCGCGGCATTGTTTCTACGGAGTGTTGCGAGAGCGGCACTGTACTTCGCGACAACGTCGACGATGCGATTGCTGTTTGAAACTGCTGCGCCAGCGTCTCCATAAGACGATGAAGATTACTGACTTCTTCTCGAAGTTTCGCGACGTCAGCGCTCGCGTCGTTGTTGGTAACGGTGCTTTTTCCGTCGGTGGCGTTCATTATCGATGCTATTGGCGAAGCACTTGAAGCTTCCACACACTCAAGGGAATCTTGTTCGGCGTTTTTCGAATGTTCAACGGCGTCGTCCAAATGCCCAGATGTCGTTGGTACTGAAGTAAACGCAGCACCTTCAATTTCACCTGAACCGTTTTGTAACAGACGCAACATTAACTCCGCTTTATTTCCCGACGTTTTGAGATTTTTCTCCCGTAACTTTTTCTTTAATTCACTATTTGTTAATTTAGCAAGGCTCATCCCTCTTTTGAGGTGTTAGCGATGGCCGTAAGCCTAAAATTCCGACAGATAAAATAAAAGACGATCTCAAGTAGATGGCGGTTTATTCACGACTCATGGTCCAGTCGAAACAGGGTTGCCCCGAAAAGTCATTAAAATAGTATATCGTATTGAAAAATAATATAGTTGCCACATGGCTAATAACAGAAGCATTAAGGGATGGTGACACCATTAAGAGTTACGATCATTAGACACGCTCTAAAAACTAAAAACAATTTATTATATTCTATATAGTTGAGTATAAATGGTTCACAAAAATCGTCTACTAATGTGCTTATCAGCGAAAACGTCAACTAATGCTTAAATAAGTGTTTAATTCTGCTTATTTATTATTTTAAATTTGATAAGAGTACACAAAACGAAACAAAACTGCTATTAAAAGCAACAAGCGAAAATAACGACGAACAAAACGAGCAACCGAACGGACAATTCGTTTGGAGTATGTACTTCCAATGAGGTGCTCAAATTCCTCAGTTGGCGTCAGTAGTACTGCCGTACGGACGGATTACGGCAGCACCACATCGAACAGCAGCACCGCGTATGTCAACGACGCTATAGCCATAATTCTCGCAGAAGCCACAGGGCAGACCACAGATACGAGCTCTCTGAATCTCGCAAGTTCGTCCACGAGCAATTTGTGCCGGGAATCAACATCACTACCACCCATACGGGGGCGTCAACAATCGATGCCTCGTTTTGCCAACATGACAGTTGATACGATGCCAAACAGCGCCACTCGCCAGATTATCCAGCGTGTCGGGTTCTTTCTAAATGTGATAAATCAGATGTGCATCGGTTTTGTGACCATCTACCTGAGTTGGATGTGTCTGAGCACGGGTCTGGCGGGTACCGCATTGCATGCCTGGCTGGTGACAATTGGAGTAAGTGTTTTTCTACTAAGTTTAGTGTTATAAAATGAAATATTATTCTGAAAATTAACTGGTGTTTCTTCTAAAAGAACCAGACGCACAGTGATTCGTCTGATGCATGGTGTCAAAACCAAACAAATTCTGTGTTATTCTAGAGGTAATACTCCAAAAGGGAAAAACCCCAAAATTATTAGTGTTGGTGTAAGAACTGCTTAACGATAACTTCGTACTAAGTTGGCGGATCTGCATTGACGCTACCGACTATGCTACAAACTAAAAATTACTCTATGGATAAGTGCTCGGTCCCTGATGCGTGAATTCGCTAGATCGAATCGTAGCCAATTTATATCATGTTAAACAAGATACTTCGTTTCTTCGTGCGCGGTGTCATCTCTCGCGACAAAGTTCGCAACTCTCCGGGAGTAATCTTCGGCTTGCTTGATAAAGAAGTTTTCACAAAAAAGCTGAATAAAAAGCTTCCCGCTCGAAACGCCTATACAGGTAATGTGTAGTGTCCGTTAACTTGTGCTTGAAATGGAACGTGCACACACAAGCGAATGTGACAAAACTTTGCCTAAGCCTCGTTCTACAGACTAGTGTGCCATTTATACATACATATGTATGTACATATCTGTGGTCACAAATCATAACCGCCTAAGTCTGTTTTCCAAGTGTTTCAGGAGAGCAGTTTAAAATTTCAAATTGTCACTGCAGTATATATAACAGCTGTTAGGTTTTTAATGGATAATCGCCTTCTTAAAAAGATACAACCATGCAAATTGAATAGCATATAGATTTGGATACGCTGAACACGATATCATTAATAACTCAGTTTGGTCCTAACTCGACTTAGGCGGTTATGGTTTGTGACCACAGATACAGATATGTATATATATATAATTTTTCCACAATTAAAAAGTTTCAAGTGATTGCTAGAGGTCTTTCGAAGTTGACGCTTTTCATTTAAAATATCTTAGTCAGAATGTGATAATTTTTGGCGCTTCACGAAAATAATTCTAAAGAAGTGAGAAGTAAGTCGGTTCTATCGACTATTGCCAATGCCCTACACCCGTTATTACAAAAGAAACATGTACAGTATTTCAGCCACGCTCATTATTGCATATTTTTGTGTCGAATAAGATGAATTTTGTAATATAAAAATTTGAATTTAACACATTTTATTTGATGAAAAACTATAATTTATATGAAGAAGGGGCGGTAAGGCCCACAAAAATTACGTCGACATATTATATATTCAAAAAGTATATACATAATTACTTATTATGAATTGAAATCGTGAAAATTGGCAGGAAAATGTTAAAGTTTTAAATTTTTATCAGTATTGAGTTATTTCACACAAATTAACGGGATCTACAAATAGCCGAGTCCGAACGGCATAAGAAGAATTTCATGGCAGAACACTCTCTGAGAATTCCCAATTCATCGGAAGTAGTGGCGCCGCGGAAAAAACAATTTGATGGTGGTGCTTGTGCAGACCAGTTCCGTAACCTTCCTGACGGCAAACACCTCGTCTTAAAAAACGGTACATTGGTTGGTGGACGAAACGATTGCTTGATATCTAGATCGGAGCACCGACTCCTTCCATCATTTTAGAGCCGTCCAGCCGTCCGCAAATAGATTACATGATGCGCGATAGGGTATGATAACATTTGGCAAAAATTGTAACTCATTAAAGAAGCCCTAGACGTAGACATAAGTGTATAGAAATGAGTAGAATCACTTTCTGTCTAGATTTCCGGTTGTCCTCTCTGTCTGTCCGTGGTCGCATGAAATAAAGGAGTTACCCGATTCGTACCAAATTTTAAAAATAGTGAGAGTGAATCTCAACCTAGTTGTAGTTCCGAGATAATCCAAATCGGTCCAAGGACACGCCCACAATGAGCTCGGAATTTCTCCGGTAAAACTTAAAAGCTAATATTGTTTAATTACTTATTTCATTACATTCCCTATGAAAAACTGGGTGTGGTCCGCCCACTATATAAGCCTCAAAATTGTCTGAACTTCCGTAATATATACATCAGAGCGTCCATACTCGGTCGCTTCAATGCTGGTAAGAATACATTTGAATTATCCGCAAATAGGCATGGTCCTCGCTCTATGGAGGCGGTAATCAATATTTTGCATAGCTAGTCCTATTAGGAATATCTTGTAGTTTGTCAAAAATGGGCGTAGTCCACCCACTAGGTAGCCTTTACACCCACAATTTCATTCCTTTCAGAAGACCCACCGTCCCACGCCTTACTATGTGTAGAGTACTATTCTGTCCGGGCTAACCCGACTGATGCTTCCTTACTTGTCTTAATTAATTTTGTCTAAAAGATTATAGTAACGTAGTTTTAAATATTTTCTATATTACCTTTTGCTCAATCGGAGACGATACTCAAAATAAAAACATCTTCACAGTTCTCTTTCCTTATGGCCGAGGCCGTCATGTGCCACTACAGTGGCAACGTGCTTACCTTCAACTACAAGCGCACCACCAAAACCACAATACATTGGGTCCTCCAAGTTCTAGGCGGTGGCTGTGGAGTGGCTGGCGTACTCATCAAATGCATACAAAAGGGGTTTTTGCTGAAATCAACCCACGGCAAATTGGGTTTGTAGCACAATTTTCGCTAGAGACTCAAAATCTATTCTGTAAACCTAATCTCTTCTTACTCACAGGTTTCGCCGCCTTAATACTCTGCCTTTTCAGCATGCTATCTGGCTTGTCGACACTCTTCTCAACGCGTGTCAAGCAGTTCCTGAGCCCCTTGCTAAACAAAACGTTCCACAACTTCTTGGGTTTGGCGACTTTTGTCATTGCTTTAGTATCGCAATTCTATGGCTATAAGACAGGATTCTTTAGCCGCAAAGTAGATACCAGTTTTCAAACAATGATCGAGTGCATTACGCTGATATCGCTGGTTCTCACTTGCATTGGTCCGCTGAAGGCGCTCTACATTAAGATTAAAAATATTGCTAGACACTTTAACAATTAAGAATCAAATATATGTAGTATAAAATCTGAACAAATCGTTTTCGGTTTATTTCGGCATTTTGTTTTGTTTATTAATAGATCTTTTAAAATCCTCATCTAATGTCAAATTGCCGCCAAGTTAAAATTGTCCTTCTGTACAAGTGGGAAACTTGCTCGTCTAGATTAACTCTTAGTATATTGTATTATAATGTATAGTATATTCTTATTCAATGTAAATAAATAAATATTATATAATATAACTAGCTTTCCCGGCAAACGTTGTTCTGCCTAAAATAATTATTTTATTCCAAGATTTGTTTTGAAATGTGTTTCAATGTATTTCAGGAAGAATACGTTTTAGTGAATATTTCCACCCCGACAACAGCTATCGGGTTCAAATTTTGTCGACCACTTTCTGCCAACTTTAGTATTATATGGTGCGAATTTGAGCCAGATCGGTCCATAAATAATTCGAAAAAACACCACCGTGGCAACACTTAGGATGGTCTAACATGAAAACAAACCATTCAGAGCACCTCACGAACATATGTTGTGAGTATAAGGTCGATCGCTTCTGTGGTTCAGCCGTAATGCTGCAACATACATACGCACAAACGTTTTTATAACCTACACCTATGGTAATAGGGTATAATAACTTTGTGCCAAAATTGTAACGCATTAAAGGAGCCTTCCTAGGTATAGACATAAGTATATAGAAATGATCAGAATCACTTTCTCTTTTGATTTCCGGTTGTCCGTCTGTCCGTCTGTCTGTCTGTCTGTCCGTCCGTCTGCGTGTACGCAAAAAAAAGAAAGAAGGAGTTGTCCGATTAGGACCAAATTTGGTACACAGTCACAGTGAACCTCGGGTTAGGTAAAGTGTTAAAATTAGTCATATCGGTTAAAGGACACGCCCACAATGGGCCTGTAAGTCCCACTACCTCGGGTTTTTTTTCGATTAAATTGCTATAATTTGTGTAATTACTCATGGAAAAGAATAATACTTGGTATTAAAGTTAAGAGGTAGGTCTTCTATATCTCACGAAAAAATGGGCGTGGTCCGCCCACTATATAGGCGGCAAAATTTTGTCGGTAAAATGGCTCCCAATTGACTAGTTACGAATATAAATGAATGAAATTCGGTTCCCAAGTTGATATATAGGTCTTAGATGCCATACAAGAAAATGGGCGTGGTCCGCCCACTATATAGGCGACAAACAAAAAATCCTCTTAACTTCCATAATATATACACCAGAGAGTCCAGATTTGGTTACTTCGTTCCTGGTATTAATATCTTTTAATTCTCCAGAAATGGGCGTGGTCCGCCCACCATGGAGGCAGTAAAATAAATATGCCGATAACAGCTGTTGTACACCTGTCAGAGCATCAATATTTGTCATATATAGTCCTATTATGTATATCTTGTAGTCTGCCAAAAATGGGCGTGGTCCGCCCACTATGTAGGTTGTAAATCAAATGCACCCACAATTTCAGTGAATTATCACCCCACTTGGGATCATGGTGTAGGGTATTACTCTGTCGGTGAAACCCGACTGATACTTCCTTACTTGTTATATATTAAGATACTAGCTGTCCCGGCAAACGTTGTTCTGCCGTAAATAATTATTTTCTTCCAAGATTTGTTTTGAAATGTATTTCAATTATGGTACGAATTTTTTTAATAATATGAAAATTATGTACAGGAAAAATACGTTTTCGTGAATATTTCCAACCCGACAACAGCTATCGGGTTCAAATTTTGCCAGCGACTTTCTGTCAACTTTATTATTATATGGTGTGAATCTGATCGAATGATCGGTCCATAAATAAGAATTTTCGAAAATAAGCCACCGCAGCGCCACTTAGGAAGTGTTTCACCACGAAGTACAGTGCGGTATTGACCCCTGAAAATGGCGATCAATTCACCTGAGCTATAATAATGAATGTTGAGTATTTTTTTATATAGAAGGGAAGAATATAAGAAAAACTAAAAAAAAATGTTTGTGGTTGTTTTTTAAATCAATTTTTAACGTAGTAAAGAGATCAAAAAAAGCGATTATTCAATGATTTTCCTGGAAACATGTTTCGATATATTTATGCGAACATTTTTTCACTTATTGCAGTCACATCATACTTTATTCATATATTTTTTATTTGAAAAAATAGTGGTTTGTATAGGTGCTATAGCCGATCTCCGAGAGCTCCTCTAATAAGAGGCTCTTGCGGTGACCACTGGATTGGAAAATCCTTCTATCAGTTAATAAAACATATATTTCTAAAGCTTGTGTTAAAATTTGAGACATATCGGTTTAGCCGTTTCCGATAAATCTTTTTCACCGGCATTGAAAACACAGTTATCAAGAAAACGCGTTCGACTGACTTTTCTCGAAGATTTGCCAGTTTAGGAATGAAAACCGTGTCGAATTGACATGAAATTTTCAGTGTTTATATTTAAAATTAAATATACATATGTACAATCCAAAAATTTAATCATATTTGATGTGATTCCTACAAAAACCAAACACTAAACACATTATAACATTTTTAGTTATCAACCGAAATCACACAATTTGGCAAGACACTGCATCACTAAAACGTCAATATCTCAGAATTCGCACAAATTCGCACCTAAATTTTTTGCACTATAGTAGCCAAATATATATTCTTTACAAATAAATTAAAATGGTTAATACATTCCACTACAAAAGTAACTTTATGTCCACCTATATCGTTGAAAAATATTCAATTTTAAGGCTTTAACAAAAAAAATTATATAAAATACTAATACACATATTATGCGAACATGAATTGGCTTAAACATAAGTACAATACCTGAAGTTTAAGGTTTCATTATAAAAATACGGCTTTTCAAACGAATTTTATTTAAAGTAAAATTTTAAAACATTGCGAAATATGCAACTCGCGCTCGACACAGCGAAACAGTGAATAAATATGCATTTTGAAAAGAGTGCTGAGACGATACCGTTAAACATAGAACAGAAGTTTTTTCAGCCAGTGATGCACAATTTTATCTACCTTCCCATGATACCAAATACTATTGAGAATTCTAGATTTCACTTTTTGAATTAATCCACGAAATCCGAGTCAAATACCCCAGTGTGCGAAGCAATGAATGCAATAGCTCAGGCGCCACGGGCAATAATGGCAATTTAACCTGGCCCTTGAGACAGCACAATCCAGGCGTTTCTCCAGCGAACTTCAATGCCCCGCAATGGTTGCACACAGCCTCCAGTTGGCAAATTCGAACGAAAGGATGCGAGCTGTAGTCAATTGTGCAATCGTATTGAAACGCTACTCGATTCAAATCAACATTTGAAGCATTTCTTCTTGCACGTCGAAGATTATCAAGTTGTTCATCTGTGCGATAAGCTCGACGATTTCTCATTGTCAACTGACCCATTTGACGTACAGTATCTCTTTGCTGTTGTCTTTGTGAAGCACGAAGTCGGGTCATACTAACGCGGCATGCTTCTCGTGCGATTTCTCGTTCATCTTCAGTGGATTGATTCACAATATTCCGAAGTCTAATTGCTGTACGGGTTCGTTGTGAAAGATTAGATACTCTGGCTCGCGGCATTATAAATAGCACTTAAAAATTAATCACACTATTCAAAATTAATTAATGAAGCAATTTACGATGCGCGTACAATGACAACTTATACATATAGCCTTTCACAACCCAGTTGAAAAAAAAAGCTCTCCTGTATGCCTGCCGGGGGCATGCCTTGGAAGGTCAGCAGGCATGCTCGTTTCCATACCCGCTTGTATCTTTTTTCTATGGGCATGTCCTAGGACGGCATGCCTGCCAAATGAACTGCCGTAGCAGCAATGCTGCATGCATCTCATGGAAGTGATGCGGCAGGTCAGGTATGAAAAAAATAATTAAAAAATAAAGAAATTCTTTTTTCTATTCTAGTTTCGGAGAATTGCCAATTCATCGCAAGAAGTGGCGCCGCGCAAAGAAATACATAATTTGAAAGCAAATTCCCTATATATTAGAATTTATATAAATATGTACCTAAATTTTTTGTTATTTGTTATTTTATGTGCCTTGACTGAGAATTGAACCCGGGCCTCCCGTATGAGCAACCAAGTGCTCATTCACTGATCCAACGTGACGCGTAGTCTTTGGTTGCTTAAAATTAACCAGAATGAGAAAATTTTTTTAATTTCTAAAAATATACTTTTGAAATTGACAACAAAATTTTAACCTGCCACATCTCTTCCATCGGCATCCCTTCCTTGTTTTTCACCTGAGCACTTTTGCTGACGAATTTAAAGAATTATTTGAGTTTCAATTGACTTATAATTTCAAAGCTACTTGATATTTAAAATTTGCTTTGTATGAGAAAATTGGTTTGTATGGGCGGTGTCACGCCCTCTTGTCCAATCCGATTTTTTAATAGCTATTCTGCTATTCGGGGCGGAGACAAATCCAACAAATCAAATATTATAAAAATCGGTCCAGCCGTTCTTGACTTATAAGCGTTCGAACATAGACATAAACTTTCTTTTATATATATAGATATTAGTCTATTGAATAATAATAATACGATGGTAAAATGTTGATATACTGCTTTTTCTTTCTGCAACGAAAGGCAGATATGAGCTGTCGTAATCCAGTTAGGTAAAAACATATACACAAACTTTAGAACATTATTGAACCTTTTTTGCAAATATTTTCAAGAGTTGCAGCAAAATTAAGTGTATCAAAAGATAGAAAGAAAAGATGTTGATATATGTAAATTATAAAATCTATATACATATGTATCTTAAAATTTTCCTATAGCTGAAGGAACTCGAACATGTAAATATTACTTCGCTTCCAAACGATGATATGGCTTTTAAATCAGCAGAGCTGCATAATAAAAAATCAAATATATGTACATATGTATGTAGAAAGATTATATTATGTGTGAAAACTTCGAAAAAATTTCGCAACTTGCCAAATATATGACATCATTTCGATGTTCACGATGAACTTAAGATACCTTGTAGCCGCCGCATAAGACAGTCGTAAGGCCGTAAAGCACTCTTATTATCTAATTGCAAAATTAATACCATACTTGATTATATAAACTGTCTTTCAAATACTTTATTATGTTTATGAAGCAGAACTCATAACTGAGAATATTATCTGAGAGATACTAGAGACAGCTTAGCGAGAGATTAGATTCTTAAAATATTGTTTAAAATATCGAATTTCTCACATTATATTTCAATTCGGACGTATTTTTGTAGTAGAATATATTAACTTTTTGCGAAAATTATATCGCATTTAAGGTGCCTTCCTAGGTATAGACGTAAGTATTCCGGTTGTCTGTCTGTCAGTCTGTCTGTATGTCTGTGGTTACAGGAGAGAAAGAAACGGTTTTGTTTTTTCAACCATATTTGGTACACAGTGACCCTAACCATCCGTTTAATTAAAGTTTCAAGATTATCCAAATCGGTTTAAGAATTCGCCGACAAAGGTCGAATAACTCCACATACATACATACATACCTCGGAATTTGTTCAGTCAAAAGGCTCTCATTTGATTAATTATGTTCATAAATGAATGAAATTTGGAATATAAGTCAAAGTGACAGCGTTACATGTGATACGAAGAAATGGACCTAGTTCGCCCACTTTAAAGGCCGTAATATTTCAGGTTAATGTATCAGCCTAACATGTCATAGGAAATATGGGCGTAGTCCACCCGGTATAAAAGCCGTAAACGGAGTATGATCATAATATCCATAATATCTGTGGTCACAACCCATAACCGTCTTAGTCGAGTTAGGACGAAATTGAGCTATTAATGCCATCGTATTCAGCGTGTCTTAATTTTCATGTTTATATCTCTCCTACGACGGCAATTTTCCATCAAAAACCTAATACCTTTTACAAATGAGCTGTTGTTTTTGATAGTGGTATAATTCCACTATCTGCTATTGCGAGATATTCAAATGTTTACATTTCACTCTCAGTGCCAATACTGTTAAGAGCTAAAACTTCCATTTCCCATATATTAGAATCTAATTTTTTTACAAAAAATTGTTTGTCCCTAAAAAGATCCTAAAAAGTTTTATCTATAATTGCCATTATTTACATTTTTGTAAAAAGTTGGCTTATACCACTTTCAAAATTAACAGCTCATGTGTATACTGCAGTGGGAATTTGAAACTTTAAACTGCGCTCCGAAAAAACTTGAAAAACAGATGTTAGCGGTTATGACTTGCGACCACAGATATATCCACCAGAGCTTCCATATTTTATCAATACATTGTTGTTATACATTAAATTTTCAAAAAATAGGCGTGGACTGTCTACCAAGGAGGAGGTAAATTGAATATACCGATAACTAATGTATGCAGCTTCAATATTTGGCATACGTACAGGCAGGTTCCAGAATTCGAGTGAAAGTGAAATCGAAAGTGAATTTGAAATCGAGTGAAAATGTTTTTGGTGTTCTAGAAATCGAATGATTTCAATTCCACATGTTCATTTTGAAGTCGCTGTAATTTTTCTACTCGCTGAATTGTTGTCTGGCAAAATAATAATATTATATAAAAAAAACTTTAAAAATAAGCTTTAATGTACTAAAAAGTAGAAAATAAATTGTTTCGAAGTCACCAGTATCTTACTATCAATAAAAGCTTGGGGCGCTCATGTGTTTAATATTTGTCAACCATTACCACAATATTTTATTTAAATTCTTTTTTGCAAATAGATTCTAGTAATGAAAGATATTTTGAATATGGATATTAAGCGCACAAGCTTTTATTGATAGTAAGATACTGGTGACTTCGAAACAATTTATTTTCTACTTTTTAGTACATTAAAGCTTATTTTTAAAGTTATTTTTTATCATTATCATCATCATTATCATTATCATTAAAGCTTATTTTTTAAAAGTTTTTTTTTTATATAATATTATTTTCTACTTTTTAGTCTCCCATAAAAAAAATTTTAGAGCTCTGCAATTTTTCGCAAAAAGAATTTAAAACTTGCAGAGCAGTACACAATATTTAGGGTATTCACAGTGTTTCCTATCGTCAAATGTCATATCCTCAATTTAACAAATAATACGGCTGTGATCGACCCTAATATTCGTAGCATATTTGTGGCGCGATGAGTTGTTGTTGTTTTGCTTGCAAGGCGCGGCGAGTAAGTTTCTATCGTTTTTCATTGATGTGTGGTGTACCTATAATTATAAACTGAAGCCCAAGTGTGTAGTTGCTTGAAAAGTGCCAAGCCCCTGTCCTACGCCAATAAAATTTTACCAGTGGGACGAAGCATCCAAGAGGAGCCTGTATACGGAATTTCAATGCTGCACGACCTTTAGTTCCAAAGCTATTCTATATAAACGATTTTGTTTGTATGGGCGGTGCCACGCCCACTTGTCCACCGCCCGTCTTATTTTCCCAGTAGAAGGATATGGACGTGTAGTAAGTTCCTACCGAGTTTCATTGATGTGTGATGTGTAGTTCTAAAGTTATACACTAATCTGGAGTTGATAAAAAAGTGCCACGCCCCTTATCCTACGCCCATAAAATTTATTGATTCATGTATTGTCAGCGTGTTTACGCATGTATGCAAAGTTTCAGATCTCTACGTAGTCGGGAAGTGGGTGAAAAATTGATTACCAGATTTGACGACCCACATACCGGATGTGAACCTAATATAAAGCTTATAAAAATCAAAACAGATATTCTATATATAAAACGCAGACTGACTAAAAAGTTCTTGCCTGCCTGTTGTCCGCTTTCTGTCTTTTAACCCTTTCATGCATTTGTTGTATATGTACAACATCACACTTTGAGTGCGTATTTCTTCTTTGTAGCGGTATATTTTGTCAAACGAAGTTTGCCAAATATTACTACGATACCTTTACTTTAGTTTTATGTTGTTCTTTGACTTCAGTAAAAAGATTTTGTGTGCCAATTTCTGATTTTCATGTTCTGAAGTCGGACGATTTTGGAGCACGAAAAATTTACAATATTTAAACGTTTAAATTTTTATGAAAACCTTTAACAATTTCAACGGTGATTTTTTTTCAACAAGAATATTTAATATAGAAGTGAAATAAATCAAGAAACAGGTAAAAATAATCTTCATATGGTTTGTAGAGGCTAAAACTCATCTGTAGTTTGTATACAACATGGTGCATGAACGGCGTGTTTTGTAGTTCAAATGTTTGATTTTCTGGTTTTTTCGGTTATTTTGATTTCGCTTATTTTTGCTACAATTTTGGATTCTTTTAGTATCTTTTCGAGTGTTATTGCGTATTTTTGTACACTTCATCTATTATGGACCTAACAAAAGGGTTAACTATTGAAGAAATTAACAAAAGTTTATGTTTTTCGGCAGCTTAGTTTTTTAGATAGAATAGTTTTATTCTGACTGACTTGCCAAAGAGAAATGACTTAGACTTTACCATTAATGCGTCTATTTGGAGTAATTAGTCGTTTAGTAACTATTAAAATTCACATTAAAAGTCACTGGCTACGTTTTCTGGCAAAAACCGGAATAGCTATATGAACTGCCCATGGGAGCAACAATTCTAATTATTTGTTGTTGTACACTTGAAATCGCTTTGTTTCAGAACAGAAATAGACAGCTATTGTCTTGTCTCTTTGGAAAGTCAGTCTGAATAAAATTATTCTATCGAAATTAACAAAAAAATTCAAATTATGACCTAATAGCTGAAAAATGGTATGAAAACCAATTACAACTTTTGTCGACGGATTATATGGTATTAAACCTATACATATGTCATGTGTCGCCGATGGAGTCAAAATGATAAAAAGTTTATGGAAGTATCATTGTCAAACATTGTTCAACAATACAATCGCTTTATGGGAGGAGCGCACTTAGTAGATATGCTCTGTGAGTTGTATCCTATACAACCATCGATCCCGAAAATATATTATATTTTTATTTGGGTGCTTTACTCCTCAGTTACGAATAGCTGGCTTTTATATAGACTGCATTGTGAGCTTACTATAGTCAACGAAAAAAAAACACTAACTCTAATACAGTTTTATAAACAAATTGCGATTGGATTAATTCATACAAACACTTTTAGTCTAAGGAAACGTGTCCGTCCATCAAGTTCTCCACAAACTACTCCAACATCTTCAAAGCGTAAAGTACTTTATACAATTCAAATTGAAGATGTCCAGTACGATGGAATTGGCCGTTTTCTATCTTACAAGCAACGCAGTCGCGTTACAAACTTTGTAAAATTGGTTTCACAACTGTAATTTGCACTAAATGTGAAGTATTCCTATGTTTTACTCCTAAAATAAATTGTTTTACTGATTATCATGTAAAATAATACAATTATATTATATTTTGAAAGACATTGTTACATTTATTGCTTACTAAATAAAACTAAGTTCTGTTTTCATTTCACAAAAAAGTATGTTCTTTTTACTTCGTTAATGCACCATGTTGTATGTGTACAACAATTTTTTAAAACTAGTAGGAGCGATTAATTTTTACCAAATAAATTTTTTTCTGTTATTTGACCCCAATAAAGTCAGAAACCACTATTAAAAAAAATCTAACTGCCCTGTACAAGTTTGGCGCATGAAAGGGTTAAGAGTTTGGACGAACGAAAGCAGTTCGCTGTGTAGCCCAGTGGGTAGAGAGGCGCGCTTGCATTCAGTAATTCAGTATGTTATGGGTTCGAATCCCAGCTCCGCAGGTTTCAGAAGTTTTCTTTTTTATCTTTTTTTATAAGCTTTTTTATTTTTTACGTTGCTTTGCCTTTTATTGTTGCTAATTGTTTTACTAGCTGTCGTGTATACAGGCACACACGACAGGTGGCCCCACTTGTCTTACATAAGTTAAGGCACGTTACATGCAACCATTTGTCAAGAGCATCTTTTCGTTCCAGAGACAGGTTGCATGTAAGCAATTTCTGTAGAATTTTGTCTCGTCCATTTCCGTTGTCCAGCACTCTACGTGCCATATCTAGACTTTGCAAATTCGGGGCATCGGGTTGCCCGCCGCAACATTCAAATTCCCCGCCTGCCAATTCGGCCAAGCGAGCTGCTTAACGTGCCAAACCGTGAGAAAGTAAGTTCTGCCGATTTGGCAAATTCTGGTCAAGCGAACGGGCTTGTGGGCTTCTTGTCCAAAGTCTAAAGTCAGTCTTAGAGAGAGATTAAACCTGCATGGCAGGATTTAATTCTGTTGGTAATAAAGTTGAAAATAATAAATGTGTAATTTGTACAATTCGAATTCAAGTGTAATAACCGCTTCAATAAGTAAGCAAAATAATAAAGTGTTGCCAGTTACTTATAAGGCCAAATAACAGTTATTTTTATAAACTAAACGTGCGTGTCAGATATGCAGATATATTTTCAAATTCACGCCATCGAACCAAATTGAATAAATAAATCTATAATCTATAATTTGCCACACGATTATTTCAATTAAAGCTGCAAAAAATTAAAAGTTTATAATAAAGTTATAATTTATATAAAACGCGGACTGACTAAAAAGCGTTTGTCCCATAGGCAGCGCGGCGGCAGAGGCAGCGAATGGCTTCTTATAAGAGTTTAGAACAGCCGGGCAAATTGTTCTGGCCCGCGTGATTGATCACACTTTTACAAAAGATATTCATTTTATAATAGCCAAAGTAGTGAAATAAAAAAATATATTATTTGTAAAAATTAAATGAAACTAAATCCAAAAATTAACTGTCGAAATTAGAATAAGCAGATTTCTTTCATAACACAGCACGCTATGCGGCAGAGCACATGCATACGACACACAACACCAAAAGCAATACGAAAAAAACCATAGTTCGCCATATTTGAGCACAAAAAATGAATCTGGGAATTGAGTGCAGGGTTACGTTGAGAATTTTGAAATACATAGTCACACAAAAGGTCGTTTTGAAAAGTCGCACAAAAAAGTCGTTTCAAAACAAGGATTATTTGAAGTTCGATGAGGAAGTGAAACAATCGAAGCTCATGGGGTTTAAGTCGCAATTAAGGGCTCAACAAAAAATTTTAGGTGCAGCAACAGAGCAACCTTCCAATATTGTTAAGGCAACCTATTCTGTTTCACTTTTGATTGCAAAAAAAATGAAAACTTCTTCGGATGGTGAATTTGTGAAAGAATGTTTAGAAGCTGTTGTGAAAGATATATTGTCTGATAAAAGGAAACTGTTTTCGAACTTAAGCCTATCTCGGCAAACAGTGTGTCGTCGAATTAATGACATTTCAAATGAAATTATCTTAAAACTGCGCGACAGAATTCGATATTTCAAATATTTTTCCTTGGCATTTGACGAAAGCACAGACATTTCAGACACAGCTCAGCTTGTAATATTCCTTCGTGGGGTAAATGAATCATTTCAATTAACTGAAGAAATGTTAAATTTAATAAGTTTGAAAGGCACAACAACAGGAAAAGATATTTTCCATGCTATTGAAAACTGTTTATTCGAAAACAACTTGGATTTGGAAAAGCTTTCTGGAATATCAACTGATGGAGCACCTGCTATGACAGGAAAAGAAAGTGTTTAATCGATGTCCGCCCATCCCTAGCCCGTGTCGATCGGTCGCCTCGGGGAGAGAGCGAGCTGACGAAACCAGACACTCTTCTGCAAGCGCTTGGCCGAGGAACGTCTCTCCTCGCAACCTAAACATCTTCTTCTTATAAATTTAATTAAACTCTGAATTTCTAATTGAATTGTACATTTCCATAACTTCATTAAAGCCGACCCCCTACGGTTTATAACGATTCTGAATCCCCAGCTTTTATTTCGAAAGTCTGCCCACTCCGCGGCAGCAAATTTTTCATGGTCCTTCGAGACAACCGCGAGCCAGCGCTTTCGGAACCCAAAGTTTAAGTATCATTCGAAACCGCGCTTTAAATTTCGAGTGCAAGGTGCAGAAACACCAGTTAGTAGTGATAGAAGAGACAAAAAGTGGTTAAAAAGTGACTAAATGGTTGAAAAGTAAATAAAAGATGGTTTAAAGTGGATAAAAGTGAAAAATTTCAAAAAAAAAAAAAAAAAGGCACTGCAGTCAAGAAATTACACAATAATTACAAAAAAACAACACAACAGCTAAAATACATGAAATTACAACAACCACACTACAGTTTTTAAAATACATGAAATTACAACAACCACACTACAGTTTTAAATACATAAAATTACAACAACCACACTACAGTTTTAAATACATAAAATTACAACAACCACACTACAGTTTTAAACACATAAAATTCCAAAAACCGCTTCACAGTTAAACAAAATCACTACAACAACAATAACATTACACTTTAAAATTGACTAAACTTAAATATTCTAAAATTCACACACAGTTTAAAACATACATACATATATAAATTCTACAAGAACAACACTACAATTGAAAATCTATTAAACTTAAACATTCTAAAATCTAACTACACAAATATAACAAAAAAAACCAACGAAAATTGCATGCAAAATTAAGTAGCAGCAGAAGATCCAGCAGCAACAACAAGAAACCCAAAAGGCCAAACCATCACCGGCGGAACCAGAAGAAGGCACCACCCACTGCAGCTTAACGTGAAACCTGCACACGACCATACCCAACCCCCCCACGGAAAAAATATGTATGTAGAAAACTCTTTCCATATAAAATCCCTATAAAATCTCTTTTATACACAATCCAAAAATTCAAGGTTATAATATTATAGACACCCGTTTTAAGTTTTCCCCATAAACAATCATTCGATTCCGCGCTAAAATTTAACTACATATATACAAACATAGACACATTGTATGCCGGTCATACCCATGGCCATCCGATTTTGCGCCAAAACTAGTGCATTATATACTAGTTCGAGCCGTTTGTTTCCAGCAAAAAATACATACAGTATATGCACATTATAAGCTAAACAATTACATCACGCCACTAGTTTAAATATTTACTTGCACCGAGCCGGTTTTGGCAAAAATTTGAAAGGTTGATGCCCCTAAGCATATCACGTCATTTCCCTGTTGCTGCAGTTCATGTAAATACCTGCACCAAATTTCTAAGTGTATGCACATACGCATAAACGCGCAGCTTCTCCGTTGCAATAGTCCGTATATACATTTCTCACCCGCATAGATCAAAAAGCTCGCACTCCAGCTTAAACTTGGTTGTCCGCTCTTGTGCATTCCGCTTGTGCACACACACATACTTCCCCTGTGTTGTGCATACCGCTGGCGCTCAGCTGAAGTGTCGCTCTCCAGCACAAACTTTATCGATCTCTCTTGTACATTCCGCTTGTGCACACACACATACTTCCCCTGTGTTGTGCATACCGCTGGCGCTCAGCTGAAGTGGCGCTCTCCAGCACAAACTTATCGATCTCTCTTGTACATTCCGCTTGTGCACACACACATACTTCCCCTGTGTTGTGCATACCGCTGGCGCTCAGCTGCAGTGTCACACAAATTACTGCTCTCTTGCGGCACAGTGGGACAAGGTGCGCGTATAGTCAAGAAAATTCCCTTGGCAATTTTGAAGAAAGAGAATGCTGCACAGTGGAACAAATCGATTCATCACCACAAAATTATATGTATTACATTTCAAAAAAAACTAGTAACCTTTAAAGCATATATCCCATTATTATTACTATATCTCATATATTTCACAGCAAAATATTCATCTATATAATCAATATATTGATCCCCTTATATAAATAAATTAATATTACCAGATCAAAATTTGTTTATGGTTACATACATCATTTAACACAAAAAAAAAAAAAAAAAAAAAAAAAAATTTTATTTATTTTAATTTTTATTCCCAAAAATGTAAATTGAAAATCCCCAAAAATAAATATTCCCATGGTTTATTATAATTTTCTCGCAAGTTTCAAATCATAGAGAAGAAAGTCGCTTCTTGTTAACAAGAAGACAGAGAATAAAATTTTTTCTGTCTCGGTTGGCAAAGAGCGCACACAAAGTAAGATCTGCAATATCATACGATAAGTTATTTCTCTATCCATACGCTTCTTCGCATAGAAAGCAAGCTTACAAACGTTTCCACACGTCACTAAGCGTGAAATAAATTTCTCCTGCAATTGGTTGCAATTTTTCACTTCGCAAATATTTCTATTTCTGGCAAGACACACCGTGAAATAAATTTCTCGTCCAATAAATTGCAAGAATTTCCCATTTCACTAAATTATTTCTGGCAATTTCCGCCTAGAATTTCACACGCTACTCCCAGCGTACAAAAAAATTATTTCTGGCAATTTCCGCTCAGATAAATTTCATACGCTACTCCCAGCGTACAATAAAATTATTTCTGGCAATTTCCGCCTAGAATTTCACACGCTACTCCCAGCGTACAAAAAAATTATTTCTGGCAATTCCCGATGAAATAATCTTCATACGCTACTCCCAGCGTCCAATAAACTTTTTTCACGCAATTCCCGCTGAAATAAATTTCAAACGCTACTCCCAGCGTACATATTCACATACACTTTTTTCGCATAAGCAATTTCCGCCAATATGCCATTAAATCGAAACGCCAAATGCACAAACAAGCCCTTTCTCTACTTCACATACCAGTCAGACAGACTCCTGCAGGCCTGTTCACAATTCCAATCAATATCGATTGAGGACCTAACGGAATCCCTCGTTTTGGTCTGGCGTGAAAGTCTCGACGACATTTGGGCAAGGCTTCTCAGCGCCCAAAGAGAAATCCTGTCTCATAGGGACAGCGAGCTCCCCGAGAATGCCAAAATGATGAACAAAATAATTCTAGATATTGCAGTCTTAAACTTTTTTCTACGTATTAATGAATTTCTGATATTATTTCCTTTTACCCAAATCACAATTTATTCATGCTTTTTAAAGCAAAAAGGACATACATATGTAGTATGTTGTCACATTTTTTATAATATTAAGGTTTCCTTTCTTTGAATATACTTCACTGCATTGATGCTTTTTAAAGCAAAAAAGATCATATATGCCTACTGTACAACAATAACGGATCCTAGTTCATGTTCTACCTACATTCGCATGTGTTAAAGGAGTGCAGTGGCGCCGATCTCTTTCCAGCAGTGATGCAAACTCTCAAATTTCCACATGCCCTGGCCTGAATTCGCGAAATGCGGTTTTTCCATATGTAAACCAGCAATTAACAATTCGTAAAAATAAAAATATGAATGAAAATACACAACATGTCATATAAAAAAAAGGCCACAGAAACCCGTTAGTCTTTACGGGGTTAAGTACCGGCTCTAGAAAAATTTCTTTCAAGATAACATTATGGTTGCATTTTCATATCCAGGTATATGCAAAAGGAGCCGGCGCGCCAGTTTCCACATACTTTCAATTCATTAATATGACCCTGAGATTCCATGTGCTATTCGACCTTTTTTATGGACGAATTTTTAAGCAGTATATTCTTTCAATTCATTTCAGTTTTAAAAATGCGTTAAATCTGCTGCAAAATGAGAAAGTTGACATCACTGCTTTTAAAGCGTGTGCTCCTACCTGCTCGCAGTTGCGCTCTTCTAAGCGATACCTACTTCAGAATGTGAAATATCGCTCTCAGATCCTGCGCGTTGTTGATGTTGAACATGTAGAGTCTTGCAATGCGTTACTCGAGTACTTGTTGCAATAGCAAATTCGATTTAACGGTTATTCTTATTTTACTATTAATATTACGTCGTTTGTCAATACCGGTTTTATATTTTGGGTATTATTATTACATATACCTAGCTTGGTAAACTTATGCCTGCTCTAGAATGACGTTTGAAAAGTGCCTAGAGTCAATTTATTTTAGTTGCCCCATTGTTTTTAACATTGCCCATTACAATGGAAATCGAGTAGACAACTCTATTACTGCACTATGCGCTACTATACACAGGAAGCCAAATAATCATAACGAAAGTTGTATATGGTTAATTCGTACGATCGCATACGCAGGTCACGGTTTCATTTAAGGATCAAAGCT
The DNA here is from genome assembly GCA_963457695.1 of Neria commutata. NCBI lineage: Eukaryota > Metazoa > Arthropoda > Insecta > Diptera > Micropezidae > Neria > Neria commutata. The sequence goes on from OY735246.1 coordinate 39,996,413, forward strand.
TACATCTCTACATCATGTCATTTTTCAATAGCACGCCCCTTTTCTCTTGAAATGAGCGTAGAAGAGCAGGAAGAGAGAACACACATCTGCGTGGAAAAGTGACGGTGCTGCCGTTTGCATTTCAATGAATGTATATCACTCCACTTTTCCAGCCAACACTAGAACACTACGCTTTTCGACAAAACACTTTGATTTCAAGGAGCAATTTTAGTCGAATCATATAACAAACATTCCGATTCTGTTTTTTAATACTTCGGTCCAGTTTCTTCTGTTTCACTGTAACTTAACTTTTTTTTGTTAAAAATTGTTTCAGTGCACTTTTTCAAAAAACACTACTTTTCACTTCACGTTTATAATAAAAATTTTCCTAGTCTAGCATGCCAGGATGCCAATGTGTACTTAGTCTGTTATTTAATTAAATATTTACAGCAATATTTTTAAGTTTTATTAGATGAACAAAAATTAATTTAATTGTATCATTATCATGTCAAACACGCATACAAGTTCAACCCTTCCGTGTTAAGATATTATTAACCAACTATTGTATATAGCAATTTGTGTTACATGTTTTGAAAAAAGTGCGCTGAAATTGAAAGTCAAATAGTATTAAAAAGGTACGTTTTTGTGAATCAGCGCAACCCTGGCTTAGAAACGGAAGGAATGCAGGAATGAGTATCAATGAGTTTGCTGACGTCATACTATGAGTAGGCTTAAAATCTTATTATTTGGGATTTCAAACAGAGTAAGTAGGTCGCTTTACTCAGTTTTTTCAACTAAGTATGAGTAAGTATGAGTAAGGGTAGAAAACAGAGTTTCGACAGAGTATACTTAGTGCAATGAGTACTCATTGCAGTTCTCTGGTCCCTATACATGCAAAGAGCTTGGTGTAGGGTATCACTCTGTCGGTGAAACGTGCTTGCTTACTAGTTTTTAATTACATAAATGCGATACTACCGATGGGAAAACCGTATACCAATATATAACTTCGGTTTTTAAACCCATGTCTCCTCGTGCAATTTTTCTTCGAGAGAAATTCATTTGGTACATATAAGATAAATTTCAAATTTTAAAAAAGCGGTACGCACTTGCAAAACTCTGAAAAATTTCACATGACACATGTGGAAGAAACAACTGCATTGTACTAAAAGAGGGACTATACTCCTGGTTCCAATGCGGAATATATGCATAAATATAGTATACTAGCTGTTACCCGCGGGTTCCACCCCGCGCTTTTATAAAAATACGTAATGTGAATGATGCTCTGATTGGATGTTGCTGTATTTAATTGTATTTAATTTAATAGAAGTGCTTGCCAGTCTGTCTTTTTCTTGGTTTTTGTTGTTTTCTGTTGAACAGCAGCGCTTCTCCTTGCTGATGCTTGTGATGTCTATATACTTGTAGGGGAAGTCATAAATGTAGGTCCTTACAAAACTATCTGTGTATGTAGATTACTCCTTTGGTGGAAGGCCAAAATTAAAGTGACTCCTCATGGACCACAACTTTTTTACGGTACATACATTGAAGGTGTGCCACGCCACCTTGTCCCATGACCCTAAATCTATATATATAAAACTCAAAATTATGTAAAAATGTTTACATTTATGTATGACTAAATAATAACAAAACTGAATTTCAATGTTGAATGACTTGTAGTTTTAAATATATACCAAATAAAAGATTTAAGTTGTATGAGGGGTGTCACGCCTCGTGTCCAATGCCCATTCCATTTTCCCAGTTGAAGAATACGGAGTTTCATTTATGTATGATATATAGTTCTAAAGTAATATCCAAATGTGGAGTTGATTGAAAAGTGCCACGCCCCTTGTCCTACGACCATAAAATTGTACCAGTGGGACGACTCATCCAAGAGGTGCTTGCATACGGAACTTCAATACTGCGCGACTTTTAGTTCCAAAGCTATTCGATATCAATGATTTCGTTTGTACGGGTGGTGCCACGCCTCTTATCCAGTGCCCGCCTTATTTTCTCAGTAGAGGGATATGGATATGTAGTAAGTTCCTACCGAGTTTCATTGATGTGTGATGTGTAGTTCTAAAGTTATACACAAATCTAGAGTTGATAAAAAAGTGCCACGCCCCTTATCCTACGCCCATAAAATTTTACCAGTGGGACGACGCATCCAAGGGGCGGCTGCATACGAAATTTCAATGCTGCGTGACTTTTAGTTCCAAAGCTATTCGATGTAAACAATTTCGTTTGTATGGACGGTGCCACGTCCCCTTATCCAGTGCCCCCTTTATTTTCTCAGTAGAAGGATATGGATATGTAGTAAGTTCCTACCGAGTTTCATTGATGTGTGATGTGTAGTTCTAAAGTTATACACAAATCTGGAGTTGATAAAAAAGTGCCACGCCCCTTATCCTACGCCCATAAAATTTCACCAGTGGGACGACACATCCAAGAGGCGACTGCATACGGAATTTCAATGCTACATGACTTTTAGTTCCAAAGCTATTCGATGTAAACAATTTGGTTTGTATGGGCGGTGTCACGCCCCCTTGTCCAATCGGGTCCAATTATAGATCAAAACCATCCCAGACCCAACTGAAGCACATACACTAAATTTCATCAAAATCGGTTCAGCCGTTCTGGAGTTTTAAGCATCCGAACAAACCACGCTCCATTTTTATATATATAGATTTGGGAATACTAATTTATGCCGGTGCCATGGCAAGCTCATTTCCGTTACATATGAACTGGCTGAGTGATTGAATCGAGAGAGTCGTACTTTCGAGCTGCATCAGTACAATTGAAGTTATAGTCGGCAGAGCATTCGCTGTTGATAATATGACTGAATGAAAAGATAATTAAAGGAGAACAATATTAATCAAACAAGACCGTGTAACCTCGGGGTCTCCATATCTCGCTGAATGGTGCGATGCAGCAGTAACGTTTTGAATAGCTGCCAGTCAACGTTAGTGGTTAGGAGCCAACACAGGCTATACATAGTACAAATAGAAAAAGAGAAATTAACCAGCAATCATATACCTTTTATACATATGATATAGAGGCCATGGCGCGAACAGGCAAATTTCGAGTTAACAACAGCATGGAGTTCATATGTGCTCAGCGTGAATCCCGAGTCAGTGTCGTTGTAGACCCGCAGGAAAAGAGTGCTTACCAAAAAATCACACTACTTAAGAGATTTGAATACACGTTGTTGCTGTTAAATCGATTACTCATCGGTTTCGTAACGATTTACCTGTGTTGGATGTGTTTGCGTCTGGACAAGGACACCATACCCTGGCATGCTGTATTGAGTACTTTAGGAGTATGCTCAGATTGAACGTGGGGTATGCCTCAGGGAATACAAATGATTCTGTGTGTATTTCAGTTTCTCTGCCTCATGTCGGAGGGCTTGATGGCGCATTATCGTGCCAACGCCTGGACGCAACTATGTGAACGACCCGAGAAGACGCGCACCCATTGGATACTGCAGTTGTGCGGCTCTATCATTGGCATTGCCGGTATTTTAGTAAAAATTTTGCTGGAGGATGTGCATTTTCACACGCAGCACGGAAAATTGGGTAAGTCGGTGGGGCGTGGTTAAAAAAAATGAGAAAAAGTGTCTGTGACTGTTTGTGAGCAAAATTGTGAGTGTTATCTATTCCATGGAACGATCACCCAAATGAATCATATTGTTGATTAAAAAATTACCAAGCTATTTTGAAAGTCGGCCACCGTGCGCCGCCAGGACCTGCCTTGTCCATCCAGCGCAATGTTCTCCTTCTGCATCGTCTAGCATCGAATTGAACACCCTTTTAGCTAGCGGTCTGCCCTCCTTTGGGTCAATATAAATTATCCAGCACAGTTTATAAGATCCTATCGATTTTACTAAGCCAGGCGTACAGCTTGTACAGTTCGCGATTTTATCGGATTCGATACCCGCGGTTGACATAGAGGGAGAAAGACTTTTCGTTAAATATTGAGCGCCTTTCTTAATAAATCTTTTGGACGAAATTTAACTATATACTTCTATAGAAGAATTAATGAGACTGCCACAAAAATGTTGTTTTGAAGGAAAATAAAATTATATAAAAAAAACTTTTTAAAAATAAGCTTTAATTTATTTAATGTACTAAAAAGTAGAAAATAAATTGTATCCAAGTCACCTGTATCTTACTATCCATAAAAGCTTGGGGCGCTCATGTGTTCAATATTTGTCAACTTATTATTAACTACAACAACAACTATTTTATTTAAATAATTTTTTGCAAATAGATTCTAGTAATGAAAGATATTTTGAATATGGATATTGAGCGCACAAGCTTTTATTAATAGTAAGATACAGGTGACTTGGAAACAATTTATTTTCTACTTTTTAGTACATTAAATGAATTAAAGCTTATTTTTAAAAAGTTTTTTTTTATATAATTTTATTTTCTACTTTTTAGTCTTCCATAAATTCAATTTTAGAGCTCTGAAATTTTTCGCAAAAAGAATTTAAAACTTGCAGAGCAGTACACAATATTTAGGGTATTCACAGAGTTTCCTATCGTCATATGTCATATCCTCAATTTAACAAATAATACGGCTGTGATCGACCCTAATATTCGTGGCATATTTGTGGCGCGATGAGTTGTTGTTGTTTTGCTTGCAAGGCGCGGCGAGTAAGTTCCTACCAAATTTCAGTGATATGTGATTTGTAGTTCTAAAGTTATACACAAATCTGGAGTTGATAAAAACGTGCCACGCCCCTTATCCAACGCCCATAAAATTTTACCAGAGGGACGACACATCCAAGGGGCGACTGCATACGAAATTTCAATGCTGCACGACTTTTAGTTCCAAAGCTATTGTATATAAACGATTTTGTTTGTATGGGCGGTGACACGCCCACTTGTCCACTGCCCGTCTTATTTTCCCAGCAGAAGGATATGGATATGTAGTAAGTTCCTACCGAGTTTCATTGATGTGTGATGTGTAGTTCTAAAGTTATACACAAATCTGGAGTTGATAAAAAAGAAATTCTATTATGTATGCATGTGTATTTGCATACACAATATACATATGTGTCAATTCGCCCTTTGCAAACATATGTACATGTATATTTTTGACTATTTCTAAAATTTTGTCAGTACATATTTTACTGTTTAATTAATATGAATGCCTTTTTGAAGAGCAATGTTCTTGAACACAACAAAGTAGGGTGTAATCACCGTCCAACTATAAACCAAACGAGAATTACAAACCACCATCAACCACACAACTACTGTCTGTCCCTATGTGCTTCTTCTTCTATCTGTGCTCTGATTGGCTATTGCAGTTTCGCTAATAACTTTGTTTAAAGTACAAATTTTAATTTTTATTTTTATGATTGATTCATGTATTGTCATCGTGTTTACGCATGTATGCAAAGTTTCAGATCTCTAAGTAGTCGGGAAGTGGGTGAAAAATTGATTACTAAATTACTGCTTATAAAAAGCAAATTATTTTTGGAACTTTTCAAAGGAATTGGAAAAGTAATCAATTCCTTTTCAGTGAACTTTTCAGTGAACTGAAGGAATTGATTACAAATTGCAATTCCTTGTAATTTGTAATTGATAGTAATTGAATCCCTTAAGGAAACATTACGACCCAGCTCTGGTTTACAGGTATAATTTCAATTTTCGAAACACAATATCTAGATTAATTTCAGGCATGGTCACATTGGCTTCAGAAACGGCCAAGTTGATTTCAGATTAGCCAATTGATTTTCATAAAAGGTCACATTATTATTAGATTAGCCAAATTGATTTCAGACAAGTCACGGTCACATTAATATCTGAAATAGTCACAATTGGACTTCAGAACCTGAAGATTTAGATTTAAGAACCAGTAAATGCAATCATTATTTTACTGACGTGGATAAAATTTGACCCCGTGCTTATTTATTTTTTTTTACTTTTATAATATTTTATGTCTCCCAATTTTCACTTTCAGGTCTAGCCGCGCTCGTATTACTCAGCTTCAGCCTGCTGAGCGGCTGGAGCTCCTTGTACGCCAACGAATTGCGCGAATGGGTACAGCCGCTGCTGAACAAGGCGAGTCACAACGTGCTGGGCCTGGTGACCTATCTGCTGGCCATGCTGAGCATGTACACCTCCTTCGATACGAACGTGTTCCTCGAGCATTCGCCCGATGCTCATTACACGGACTTTCGCATACTACTTAAAACAGCCATTGGCGCCATCCTGCTGCTGAGTAGCTATGGGCCCATTTGGTGTTTAATTTATAGCAAGTTGCTGAAGTGTTGCTAGCACAGCCCGACATTTCTATTCAATAAAACCAGCTGGCTTTGTGAACTGCTGAACATAAAAGCGTGCATTTTTTATTTAATCTTTTTAGATTGTTTTTTCGTTGCATATACATATATTAATATAATTTGATAATACTTTTTTTGTAATAATGAAGTATGTAATATATAGATTTACATAAAAATAAAATAAATATCACTTATGGGACTAAAGTATTCGAGCATAGTTAAATAGTAATAAATAAAGACATGCAAAATATGCAAATATGCATACACGAATACATACATAAATACATGCTCACATATGTTATAATCGGCCATGTTGCACATTTCAACATGTTTCCATTTAAATTTTGAATCATTCCAAATTAAAATTGAATTCGAAGCCAAATCGATTTCGATTGAGAATTAAATGTGGAACATAGCAGAATCTCAATATTTCGAGGTGATTTCGTAGTTCAAGATAACAGAATTTATGTGGCGGAGCATACATTAATTGAGCTCCCCTCCAGCGTTTAGTCATAAACGTACGAAGTTTTGCTATTGAACCTTTCACGTTATAACTTTGGAACTGCTACCACTAAGTCAAAGCATTGGTAGTTTTTTGAAATATTTTGAAATAGCAAAAAAAAGTAATCAGCGCATTGTTCGATCATAAGCTGTACTATTTATAAGTTATAAGTTACAAAGAGACAAAAGTTTGTCGTCTTTTGTGCAAATTTTTATAGATTTTGAAGGCATATAGCTTTTTTATCGGGATTTTCATCTTTGCACAATATCCCTAACATATTTTGGCTAAAAAGTTATATATTCACCAACTCTGTTGTAATAGGTATTGCAGGTTCAAGGTTACAACTTTTATATGCTTTTCCCTGTTGGTGTTAAAACCGTATAACCTCCTTCTTCTTTTGGCCTAAGAAATCAGTTCCGCGGCATTGATATCACAACTCATTCTGCATATTTATGTATGTATATGCCAAAAATAGGAAAATCATATATGCATACTTATTTTAAAAAAACACCGAATAAACAAATCGGTTCTGTAAAGCACTCCAAGGCAATTTTGTGTAGTTTACGCTTTAGCATAAGTCAAGTAATCGGCTAATATTATATATATATATATGTAAATCGCTTTTGCTAGTAATTGAGTGTGTGTGTTTCGCCAACACTATCGGATTTTGCAGTAGCATTATAGGTATTTATTATAGTTTTCCCGATTTGATTTTGTAAAGGGCGAGTAACCATTTTCATTTTAGTTCGTTTCATTATTTCAGCCAATAACGATTTGCGCTTCAGGCATCTAAAAACCACTTTGCTCATTCTGCTCCGTGCTTCTCATGCAACCAATTCTTACCATGGTACCATGGATTAACTCTCAAATGAACATCTCACAACATCTCAAATTAAAACTGTGAAAGTATATTAAAGTATGTATATTAAAATTTTTCAGTTGTATTATCATTTTTAAAATTTTAAATTCAAAACAAAATGGCGAACATTCAAAGTCAAAATTTAATACACTTGATCCTTAACGTCAGTTTAAACGTATTAACAACACGTAAGGAAGCATCAGTCGCTTATCACCGACAGAGTAATACCCTACACCAAGAACCCGAATTGGGATCCTACATACATATATGAAGAGTAGATTAGGAAAAAAACGAACCATAAACACTTTTGGAAAAATAAGAGCATCCTGGTTGGAATACATACACGAAATATCGATATTCTGGCGTGTATACTATAGAAGTTGTGGATTTAGTCAATTTACCACCTACATAGGCCACGCAAATTTTTCGAGAGTTGAAAATTGGTTGGTGTAATACGCATGTTTAGCATTCTCATTATTTCATTTACCGCCTCTTTAGTTTTCATTCGTTGAGTACAGGTACGTTCCTAAATGCAGCAATTTCGTGCATAAATGCAGCAATTTCGTGCATAAATGCAGCAGTTATGCCAAGTTTAGTTGCCACTGCGTGATCAGCTGATTCAACTGCTCTGCTTCTGCATGTTTAATGCGCAAACTTATTTTGCTTTAACGAACGCGATGCTTTCGTTAAAGTTGCAGTGCAAGCGCAGGGATTCATTTACGAACGTACTTTTTTCTCTTCTGCGGCCACGGACAGACAAACCGACAACCGGAAATCAGAACAGAAAGTGACCTGATCATTTCTACATGTTTAAATACCTGGGTATAAAACTAGATGTCGAACAAAGAATAAGTCTACTGTAAAATATTTCTATGGACAGAAAGAACGGGAGGGTCGGTTGATTAATTATTTAGAAATCTATTACCAGCTTTGAAGACATGGTCCAAGAATAAATGCGTTTTGAAGTTACCAATTGAGATGGTGATGCCCGAACATCGCTCGGTAAAAATTTTTAAACGGTTTCGGATATAGATTCGTGAAATGTTAATCCTTCAAAAAAAACATAACCAACATATTTTTGCAGTCGAAAAACTTCAATGCCCCTTAAAAGTATGTATGTAGTTGTAAATATTATTTAAATTCGCTCTCAAAATCTTACAGTGAATCAAAAAAGTTTAGGCACAGCCAACTTTTTGGAAAAATGCGTATTAAAATATCTAGTAACAAGTGGGGGCCACCTGTCGTGTGTGCCTGTATACACGACAGCTAGTATATAAGACAAAACAATTAGCAACAATAAAAGGCAAAGCAAAGTAAAAAATAAAAAAACATAAAAAAATGTAAAAAAGAATGTACTTTCGGTTTCTGCGCCAGCGCCATACTCGCTGCGCTATCATCGCTCTTCCGTTCTTATGTTCTAAACTTTTATAAGAAGCCATTCGCTGCCTCTGCCGCCGCGCTGCCAAGGGGACAAACGCCCTTTAGTCAGTCCGCGATTTATATATAAAGATGACTATTTCGACGTGTTTTTTAATGCAATTAGTATCATAAGTTTATTCCCATTAAAACACAAAAACAAATATCCGTTACTTTATACACAAGTCGAACGAAATATACTTTGATGTAAATATCTTAAATTTTTTGGTTTTTATAGCATTACATCTTTTGTTTTTTTAACATTACTTCTAAAAGAAAAAGAATTATGAAATTTTTTTTTTATAATTATTTAAAAAAATGTTGCTTTATAAAAATGATATCCCAATTATTTTTGTAAGTTAAGTATAAGAAAAGTTATTAAAAGATAAACTTGCTGTTCCTAAACATTTTTGATTCACTGTATATGGAATACATACAGTAAAATATGTGTACTACAAAAACACACATAAAATGTGTTTGTTTTTTAATAAAAAAAGAGCTTATACAAAACAAGGTCCCTCTAGCAGAATTTTGGTGAAACACAAATGAGTTAAAAAGGCAATTAGCTATTCAAGCTCGATTAGCTAAGAAAGGACTTAAGCCTGGTTGGTAAAACTGGGCCTTACAATGCTAAAGTTAGGAAAAAATTGTGCAGTGCTCGAAAGCCAGAGCAGATCGAAAAAAAGGATAACTACCTCAAATAATACTAGACCGCTAATCCGCTTACAATCCATCCATCCAGCTTTCCCTAAAACATAATACAGTATAGACAGAGCTGGGTAGTAATAATTGAATTGGGAATTTTTCGAATTCCAAGGAATCGTGATTGGTATTTTTTTAAAATTTAATTTAAATTTAAAATGTTTCACAAGGAAGTATAATTGGGAATAAGGATTTTAAGATTTCGGTTATGAGTGGGAACAAATTTTTCGAATTGATTGCAGATAATTGTATTTTGCATTATGTATCGAGAGACATGGATAACTTTTATAGTGCTAATCAATAACTTCAGAGGAACTAAATTCGAATATTGTTGAAACGATTCCTCGAAAGTAATTGTTTCTTTTTATACCCTCCCTACACCTATGGTAATAGGGTATAATAACTTTGTGCGAAAATTGTAACGCATTAAAGGAGCCTTCTTAGCTATAGACATAAGTATGTACATATATTGAAATGATCAGAAACACTTCCTCTTTTGATTTCCGGTTGTCCGTCTGTCAGTCTGTCCGTCTGTCTGTCTGCGTGTTCGGAAAAAAGAGAAAGAAGGAGTTGTCCGAATTGGACCAAATTTGGTACACTATCACTGTGAACCTCGGGTTAGGTAAAGTGTTAAAATTAGTCAAATCTGTCGAAGGACACGCCCACAATGGACCTGCAAGTCCCACTACCTCGGGTTTTTTTCGATTAAATTGCTATAATTTGTGTAATTACTCATTCAAAAGAATAATACTTGGTATTTAAGGTGAGGTGTGGACCCTCGGTGGCAACAATTTTCTGGTAAAATGGCTCTCAATTGACTACTTATGCATTTAAACGAATGAAATTTGGTTCCCAAGTTTAGATATAGGTCCTACATGCCATATAAGAAAATGGGCGTGGTCCGCCCACTATAAGCATAGGCGGTAAGCTTAAAATCCTCATAACTTCTGTAATATACACACCAGAGCATCCATATTTGGTCACATCATTGCAGGTGAGAATATCTTTATATTCTCCAAAAATGGGCGTAGTCTGCCCATCATTTCTGTTGTACACCTGTCAGAACATCAATATTTGGAATATATAGACATATTAGGAATATCTTGTGGTTTGTCAATAATGGGCGTGGTCCGCCCACTATGTAGGTGGTACATTTAAAATACCCACAATATTTCAGAGCACCCAGCGTCCACGCCTTACTAGGTGTAGGGCACTATTCTGTTGGGTTAACCCGACTGATGCTTCCTTACTTGTTTAACTCTGTTTGCATTCATCAACTACAACATGCAATTTGCGGCAATAGAATCATGAAATTTTGTATGACTCATTACCATGAAATTTAATGTGTCAATTCCCGGTAACGTCTGCAGTTAGTGCAATCTTTATATAATTATATTAGAATTAATTCTAATGATATTCAAATAAATAAATAAATAAGATTAAAATGCCATGTCATTGAATTAAAACTTTTTTTAGATGCATTACTAGGGAATTTTACGAAAATATTAAAATCCTTGGAATTTCAATCAAAATGTAGAGCTGGGTAAAGCTCTGAGTATAGCGGACATTTACAATTTATTGGAACGCTTAAATGCCAACGACATGATGGGCAACGTGGCGAAGTGCTGTTGCAACGAAGTCGTGTAACGATACTTCTCGCAATTGACCAGCAAATCGGTGTCACTACTACCGTCTACGCCCATTATGGTGCGCTCATTGCAACAACAGACGCAATGTTCACACTTATCCGCCTCCTCATCGCACTCCTCATCGTCCTGCAGCGATTTGGGCTTCTGGTCGTAACGCAAATAGAGCGTCAGACAAACGAACAGCATAAAGAGCAGCGCACAAGTGGCACCGCTGGCAATACTGGCCTTCTCCAGCATAGGACGCGGGCGCTTGGGCAGATAGGAACCGTCCAGTTCCTTATACTCACAGCGCGGACCCATAAAACCAATGGCGCATTCGCAATTGTACATAATGGAGTCGCCAATTTTCACCGAGAAGCAAGTAGCCTCATTCAGACAGTACCAGGCGTCGTATGTTTCCGGGCACTTGTAAGTTGGGAAGGTGATATTCGGACGAACTGTTGTAGTTGTGGTCGTAGTGGTGCTCGTAGTGGTAGTAGTAGTGGGTGCTGCTGTGGTGCTGCGCGGTGACGCCGTGGCCGAAATCGAAGAGGACGAAGAAGTAGATGGACGCGGCTTTGGCACTGTGCGACTCGAGCAGGCCTGTGTGTAGCGCTGCGTGCAGAGCAGACAGCACAGAGTAAACAAAAGCGTTATCCTCAACAATGAAGTGAACATTTTATTTACGGATTTAATATATACGGGTCAAATGTTGTAAAAGCTAATTACCACGGGTAAATGGAATGCAAATTTACAAAAATACTGTTTGTTTGGTTACAAATAGGAATAAAAGAGAGTTGAGTTTCACACAAAACCATAGTTTACAAAAAAACGTTTGTGAAGAATGTGAAAAATTTCAATTCTCTTTATGTTCAAAAGTAAATTTGAGAAAAAATCGAGTTTTTAAAAGTATTATTTAGAAGAATGTTATAAATAGAAATTTTCGATTTCCTTTTAGATTAACAAACAATTTGAGGAAAAAAGTTTTCAAGTTAGCAGTCAGTTCTCTAAAAGATATTATAATTGATTGAATTGACAGTTTAAAAAATATTTCTAAAAAATATTAAATATCAATTTTCCTTGTATTTGACAGTCACTCTGAGGTAAAAACATAGCTTCTTAAAATTTAATAGAAGCATGTGAAAAGTTTATATTCCAAAATTTTTGCACTTAAATAAATGTTCAAATATATATCTATTATTTTTATGAAATTAGTGCAAGTTAGTTTTTGGCTATTTAATTATTTTTACATATTTTAAAGCGACGGTTGAAAATCTTTGATCTCAATTACTTTTAGCTGTTGATTTAAACATAACTAACGAATATTACAAGACGCTTTGCATAAGTTTTTGGTTTAGTTTTAAGACTTGTTTACTATATAGTATTTATTTTAAGACCTAAATAATGCAATTCGAGTGTAATTGGCATGCAATAAAAAACAATATTTTTTAGAGTAGCGATTTCTTTTAAATTTGAAGCTTGAATACCAAAAAACTGTTAACTTAACAAAGTAGTAAATGGGCAAGAAATGAAACCCTTTTAGTCGGCAGTTTTATCTTATAGTCTAGTTTACATGTGATTTGTAGAAATGTACAAATTAGAGCAGCTTTAAAAAGAAATACAATACAAAAATTCGTAATTCGTACTTTTAAAAAGTCGTGTTGTAGTTGTTGTTTGAAATTCAGTTGTTCTTGCCACAGCAGGTCAGCTCGGTGTTGTTATTTATCTGGGTACAAAGTTGAACATCTCTTTTCTGCATCTGGGAAGAAATAGAAATAGTTACATTCTTTTTAAGATATCCGTTTTGCTGTTTTAAGTATTTTGAGATTTCTTGGAATTTCTTGCTGGTTGCGATGCAGAATTCAGTTGAGAATAGCACTCCAATGCTGCATTCATGCAGAACATTTAATGCATATTTAGCTATAATAATTAATTATAATTGATTGGAACAACAACCCCGTGTGGGCTTAGGCCTAGCTTTCTCGCATTAACTTGTGTGTGCGTGCTTGTCATATTTTTTTCACAAATTAACGGGACCTACTTTACCGAATCCGAACAGGTTTTGAGAAGCTTTTCATGGCAAAGATTATTGTCGGAGAATTGCCAATTCAGCGCGAGAAGTGGCGCCGCCGCGCATAGAAACAATTTGAAAATATTTTCTTTTTTTATTAGATGTTACCGGACCGGGAGACGAACCCAGGTCCTCCGCGTCAGCGACCAAGCACTTAGCTATAGCTAAATAATAATTTTACTTTAGATAAATGCTCTAAATGTGAATTAACGGATCCGCATCAACGCAGCATAAGCCATACATGAAATTGAGTATGATATACTATGTGAATTGTGATACGCTTGACCGATGAGAACTATGAAAGGTCGATGAAGTACCTATGTAAGGGCAATATTGAAATTGACAGACTATTTGAAAATCTTAGTATATTTTCAAAGCCGCGGGTAAAATCGTATTCAGTGATCCGAATTAATTGCAAATCGACAATCCGAATCGGGGTCTTCAATCAAATATTCGGAATACGGATCCATACTTTAGTTGGTTAGTTGCACAAAATGTTTATGCTAGACGCGGAAAATTCAAAAATTGTGGTTGTGTTTTCAAGGTTACATCAAAAACAAGTAAGGAAGCATCAGTCGGGTTTCACCGACAGAGTAATACCCTACACCAAGTAACTGAGTGGGCGGACCACGCCCATTTTTTTGGTTGACGTAGAGGGCCCACACCTTACCTCAAATACCAAATACCATTCCTTTTAATGAATAATTAAACAATTTAAAGCAATTTTACTGAAAATATTCCTGGGTAGTGGGACTTACTGACCCGTTGTGGGCGTGTCCTTCGGTCGATTTTGCTAATCTTGGAACTTGAAGTAGTGGAAGGTTCACTGCGACTGTGTGCCAAATTTGGTTTAAATCGGACAACTCTTTCTTTCTCTCCTGTGCGCGCGGACACCAAGACAAACAGACAGACAGACAGACAGACAGACAGACAGACAGACAGACAGACAGACAGACAGACAGACAGACAGACGGACAACCGGAAATCAACACAGAAAGTGTTTCTGATCATTTCAATATACTTATGTCTATACCTAGGACGGCTCCTTTAATGCGTTACAATTTTCGCACAAAGTTATTATACCCTATTATCATAGGTGTAGGGTATAATAAACCTTCGGATCAATCGAGAAGCCCAACAGATTCATAAATTTTGGAGCGGAATAGAGGACGCTTTGCACCTATATAATTACATTGTGCAAGAAAATAAATAATAGACTCTTCGTTTTAGTTAGTTGACATTTTTCGTGTACCACCAAACGTTAGGATCAATTGTTCCTTGCACAAGCCAAAAAAAATAACACATATTTTTGCGATTTTCACAATTAATATTTTTCCTTGTAAGAAAAAATGTATATATGAGAAATATTAAATATAATATGTCATATAGTTTAAGGTGTTCCGAATCTGCGTTTGGAGATCAATGTAAAAAAAAAATATAAAAATATATAAGTTTCATAGAGATATATCTAACCATTGTTAAGTTATAATTAAAAGTGCAAAATTTTGAGCCGTTTAATTTTTTCGCTATAACACTACTGTTACTATTAAAAGAAATATGCAATACCGTAAAAGAAAGTTAGCTGAAAATGTTAGTAAATAAAATGGTATTTGCGGATTTTCTCGAACGGTAGCGAAATCAAACTGTTTGGTTATAAATTTGGACTCATTGATATATTCGCTACAAAATCACCTCTGGCGCAGCACTCTAAAATATCTTTTTTGCGTACCAACCCAATTCCTAAGTTTCCAACTTTGCGTCAAATTTTTGCCATATTGAAAGACAACGGAATGTTTATGTTACATAAAATTGTCTGTGAGATTTTTTGCACTTTTGACTCTTGATGCCGAATTTCTTTCTTCAACACTGCTCTTTAGAACTTTGTTTCAACTGGCTTTTCATGTGTATGTAAATGTTGTTCTCCGTTGATTGTCCTAGCTCATCAAAGCTGGCTGTGATATGCGTTGAGAATCCATATCACAACCACTTGATGAGGCTTAGATAAGCAACATTTTGTGAGATTATTATATGTTTTTTTCTCATTTTGCATACTTTTTCTTTAACTTTATGAACTAGACTTGTCAGCACAACTTGTTAGAAGGCGCAGGATGATACGTATTTAACGCTCAGCTAAGCTCATCAAAGCTGGCTGTGATATGCAATTTCTATGACAAGCAGCATTTCACAACCACTTTGAGAGGCCCAGACAAGCGTTAGCGCAGAGCAAAGCGTTTCACTGGATAATAAAAGATCTTTCAATGTAATTTTTAGTATTTGAATATTTTAACTTTTAACACTTCTCGTAACATTTCCATTCGAAATTCTATTTAATCAAAACGTTGTTATGGCACAAATAGGTAGTTCTCGAGGCTATAATACAAATAAACAGCATCAAAATCAAAAACTGCATAGCTCTACTTTTATTCGTTTATATTATTTTTGTCTAGAGTTTCGATTGTATAAGAACCACAGATTACTACCGGTAACAGTTTAATTTCAAAAATGTATAGATAACGCTTAATATTTTCACAATTGCTGCTACACAACATATCCTTTGCTTTCCTTACGAATTCCAATATTTGATCCAAATGCATATTCCGCGCCGTTAAACATTTTTTACACTTTTGTTCGTTCAACGCGCGTACACGCCAAAATATCTCTTAATTGAATTTCTGGATGTCTCCGTTTAGAATCGCGACGCTCCTCAAAGCTGGCTGTGATATGAATTTCTAATTAAAAATACCAACATTTCGCAGCCACTTCGAAGAATGACACAATTCTCAATACTCCAAAAATAAAAGTAAGGAACAAACACCGCCGCCGGTATGCTATGCAAAACACTTTGAAATTGAAACGAAACGCTGCGCAACATGAAACAAAGTTGTTGTAGGAAAGAGAGATAGATGTTAGAGGGGCGAGGGACGACACACAAAGTGCTCGTAAACATTCAGACACGTTTCAAAAGGCATGGCTGAAATTAATGATTGAAAAGGCACGCAAGATATTGACAGTTTCACTTTGAAAAGAAGTTCAGTTTGAATTTCGAATTAATTTATGCAAAGAATTTCATATAATATATGAACAGCACAACATGAGAGACTCTGACACTCTGAAAGCACTACAATCATACACAAGAGATGAAAAAACAGCAACAATAACAACAACAACAAACATGATAGAAAATTTTAATTTGCCAAACTGCTGATAAGGCTCAATGTGGAGGAGAATTTTGATCGGGTTTGGGAGGAGCTACTCAAACCAAACAAATAACACGCAATAGCATTACCGAATTTCATCAATTTCGTATATATTGAATTTTCGTATATTTTTGTTATGTAAAATTGTGAAAAAATTCTAAAGAAAGCTACAAATTTTAATTTTCGTGAAGGGAAAAAAAATTTTATTTATATCGAAAAAATAGCATTTGAAAAATAATTGTTATTGATTTTTATAGTAAATTTTTTTTTAGTCATGATTGATATGACGCGCCCAGAGCAAAAACGACTTTTATACCAGCACAGCGCATGTGCGCAATGAGGCGAAAATTGACACTCGAAGCGTTTTTGCTCTGTGCGCGTCATATGACCTTTGGATTTAAGTACAAGTTAACGAGATCTGCAAATAGCCGATTTCCAATAGGAATTTTAATCAGGACAGTAAAATGCTCTCGTAGAAATATAATTTTCCCACAATTAAAAAAGTATTTTCTTATAAGATTGGATTGGCTGGCTAGAAATCGGATCCGACACATTTGACATCAGCGACCGAGCACTGGGCCAGACGGCGCCAAGAATTTCTATCAAATTGCATATTTAATTTTAAAGAAATTCAAATTTCAGTTGTAGCTTATAAAATCCACAGAGAAAAGATGACCAAAAAATGCATTGTTTTTGTTGACAAAATACAAATTTCCCTTCGCCATACCAAAAAAAAAAGCAGTCAAGTGCGAGTCGGGCTCGCTCACTGACGGTTCCGTACAAGAAATACCGTTTTAAGCGTTCGAATTTAGTTTCTCCCTGGCCGTCTAGCCATAAAATTTTTGACATTTTGACCTACATATTCGAAACCAATTCACCTAAAATTATAAAAAAACATTTTTGGAATCCACGGACGTAGCGCTTTCTAACGATACCCCACAATATGTAAACAACAAAAATTTTTCGCTGAGGAAATTTTTTACTATGGTAATCTTAAATAAAATTTAAAATAAAATTACATAAAAAAAAACTTTTTAAAAATAAGCTTTAATGTACTAAAAAGTAGAAAATAAGTTGTTTCGAAGTCACCAGTATCTCACTATCCATAAAAGCTTGGGGCGCTCATGTGTTCAATATTTGTCAACCAGTTACCACAATATTCTATTTAAATTATTTTTTGCAAATAGATTCTAGTAATGAAAGATATTTTGAATATGGATATTGAGCGCACAAGCTTTTATTGATAGTAAGATACAGGTGACTTCGAAACAACTTATTTTCTACTTTTTAGTACATTAAAGCTTATTTTTAAAAAGTTTTTTTTTTATGTAATTTTATTTTCTACTTTTTAGTCTTCCATAAATTCAATTTTAGAGCTCTGAAATTTTTAGCAAAAAGAATTTTAAACTTGCAGAGCAGTACACAATATTTAGGGTATTCACAGTGTTTCCTATCGTCATATGTCATATCCTCAATTTAACAAATAATACGTGGCATATTTGTGACGCGGTGAGTTGTTGCTATTTTGCCAGCAGGGCGCGGCAAGTAAGTTCCTATCGTTTTTCATTCATGTGTGGTGTACCTATAATTATAAACTGAAGCCCAAGTGTGTAGTTGCTTGAAAAGTGCCACGCCCCTTGTCCTACGCCCATAAACGCCAGTGGGACGACACATCCAAGAGGCGACTGCATACGAAATTTCAATGCTGCACGACCTTTAGTTCCAAAGCTAATCGAGATCAAAAATTTTGTTTGTATGGGCGGTGTCACGCCCCCTTATCCAGTGTCCACCTTATTTTCTCAGTAGAAGGATATGGATATGTAGTAAGTTCCTACCGACTTTCATTGATGTGTGATGTGTAGTTCTAAAGTTATACACAAATCTGGAGTTGATAAAAACGAAATTCTATTATATATGCATGTGTATTTGCATACACAATATACATATGTGTCAATTCGCCCTTTGCAAACATATGTACATGTATATTTTTGACTATTTCTAAAATTTTGTCAGTACATATTTTACTGTTTGATTAATATGAATGCCTTTGTTGAAGAGCAATGTTCTTGTAAAGCAATGCTACAAGTAAAACAATATACCTCCTCATCGCGGGTGCAGAAATACTTCATTTTGCAATGAAAGTAAATGAAGACTGACTACAGAAATGATCCTGTGAAGTATAGTCTTAACTTGAACACAACAAAGTAGGGTGTAATCACCGTCCAACTATAAAGCAAACGAGAATTACAAACCACCATCTGCAATGAAAGTAAATGAAGACTGACTACAGAACTGTATAAAGCAAACGAGAATTACAAACCACCATCAACCAAACAACTACGTCTGTCCCAACGTGCTTCTTCTTCTATCTGTGCTCTGATTGGCTATTGCAGTTTCGCTAATAACTTTGTTTAAAGTAAAAATTTTTATATTTTTATGATTGATTCATGTATTGTCATCGTGTTTACGCATGTATGCTAAGTTTCAGATCTGTAAGTAGTCGGGAAGTTGGTGAAATATTGATTACTAGATTCCACTACATACCTGAAGTGAAGTTAATATAAAGCTTATAAAAATAGAAAAACAAATAAATCGAAAAAAGCTGCAGTTTTCCAGTAATCTATGACTAAAGACCTACTTACTCTGATTTTATCAAAATTTTAGCTTAAGAAATGTAGAAAGGCATTTTTTCGACATTTTGTGCTATATCTTCGAAACCACTTCACCGAAAATTATATAAAAAAAATATGTTTGGAATCCATGAATGTAGCCCTTTCTAATGATACCCCACTCGATATAAACAACAAAAATTTTTTTCTGAGGGGGATCATCTTAAATTTAAAAAAAATTTTAAAAATAAAAAATTCGAAAAAACCGGCAGCCATTCAGTCATGCGTGATCAAATACCTAGTTAGCCTGATTTTATCAAAATTTTCGGTTGAGAAATGGTGTGTGCAGATCGGATCATATGGGGACAGGTCAGTTTTTCTCACATTTTTAACTATATCTTTCTAACCCGTTTACAAAAAATTAATTAAATTGATTAAAAATACATACTATAATCTATGGATGTAGCCAGTTCTAACGATACCCCACACGATACGATTTAAAAATATTTTTATTTAGAAAGAATAGTTTTTATTCGGACTGACTTGCCAAAGAGAAATGACAATACTTAGTTGTCTATTTCTGTTCTGAAACAAAGCAATTTTAAGTGTACAACAACAAAGAATTCGAATTATTGCTCACATGGGCAGGTCATATAGCTATTTCGGTTTTTGCCAGAAAACCTCATCAGTGACTTTTAATGTGAATTCTAATAATTTCTAAACGACTAATTACTCGAAATAGAAGCATTAATGGTAAAGTCTGTGAAACGTAGGAGTTGAACCATGAACCTATGACGTAGTAAGCGAATGCGCTAACCATCACACCATCGGACTGGACGACTCTGCGCTGGCAAACATCCCAGTTACCTGCTGTCTATATCAAACGCATAGTGTTTGTTGCTATTGTACACTGTCTAATGCAATTGTTTTTGCCTTACTTGAGAGCTCCATCGGAGCACATACTTAAGGCAAATGAATGTATCAGTTTTTGTTTCTGTAAGAACATTTCTTCGTTTTTACATTATGTTTACTTTCTGATTTGGGTGTGTCCTCCCTATCATATTATACGAGTTTATGTTTATTCGGCAGCTTGAATGTTAGAAAGAAGAGAAAGAATAGTCACTGATGAGGTTTTCTGGCAAAAACCGAAATAGCTATATGACCTGCCCATGTGAGCAATAATTCTAATTCTTTGTTGTTGTACACTTAAAATTGCTTTGTTTCAGAACAGAAATAGACAACTAAGTATTGTCATTTCTCTTTGGCAAGTCAGTCCGAATAAAAACTATTCTTTCTAACATTCAAGCTGCCGAATAAACATAAACTCGTATAATATTTTTATTTTTTTTTTTTTGTCCAACCCGAAAACCTTTAAAAATTATAAAAAAAATATTTCTAAAAATATTTCTTAACTTTTTATAGTGAAAATATGTTCAGGTTATTAAGACCTAATATCGTGCAAAATTTAAGGTCTCTACGATGAAAAAAAGGTCGTTTTATATACACACTTCCAAAACAAAAGTGACCTTATAAGTGTTCCCGTTTTTTCCCTTTTAGGGGAACGGAACCCTAAAAATAAATACATATACCTATGTATATAATTCAATGATAACAATGGCGTCAATCTGCTCAAATCTTAGCGCCAGTAAAATCACATTTAAAGCACGCTTGAAAAAATTCGCATTTCACTTATCATTTTGAAACGGAATTCGGTTGCTTATACTTGATATTGTATGGACACAGACAAAGTTCAACAACAAAAATCGCTCGCTTTTGAATGAAACGCAGATTTCTGATTTCGTTTGACGAAGTTTTTACTGATTCCGCTTCGGATTTTAAAATATTGCACCATTAACAACAAAGAGAAAAACGTCAATTTTATAGGTTGAATAACCAAACAATTTGTATGATCTTGCGCGCATAGGTCAAGATCGAACCGCTGGTCTTCCAAATATTTGAAATTGGTGGTTTTTCGTGAGTAAAGACGGACAAGTCAGAAGACGGACTTGCAAGTACCGCATGTATAAACGTACATATGTGTGTACATACATATATACTATTTCATATGTTTGGGGAGCGCCAATCGTGTGTCTTCGCTTCATATGACGCTGCCGAAAAACTGCCTTACAATTGTGACTGGCGTCAGAATTTAACGAAAATTCAATTATGTGCATCCAGTTAAAATGAGCAAGACCAATGAATTTCATAGATTAATGAGTATAATAAGTGTGCACGCGTTAATTGTGCACGGTGAAAAATTTGATGAAATTGTGGCGGGTTTCGAAGATGAAGAGCAACTACATGACGGCATACTGCAAGAAAGACAGGATCTAATGTTTTAATGCTGGGGAATATTGTAAAGGCGTGTGATGAAAAGACTCAGTGACTCAAAACAAAAATAAAATACAATTATGTGGTAATATCCGTAGCATATCAGTAACATTTGGCAAGTTTTATCACACTCTTGAATATTTGATGCAAAATTGTATGCTTTCGATTTAAGGTGATATAATAATAATTTTTTATTATTTAACAAACAAAGATTTTACTCGTAGAATTCTTCTCAAGAACTGAAATCAAAATTATGTTCTGTTTCAACTATGAAGTTCAATCGAAACTCGAAATCCATTTTGAATAATGTTTGCTTTTTGCATTGGCGCTGGTTCTTCCGGTTATTAGCCGTAGAAGTCTCAAACAGGGTTGCGCGAGGGAAAAATAAAATCAGGCATAAATTCGAAATTCTCATAGTTACAACGACAACATTAAACACAACATTCATCTACCCCAGGAGTGGACATTTTTCCGGCCCGCGAGATTCATCACACTCTTACAAAAGATATTTTTTTTATAATGACCAAAGTAGTTAAAACCAATGTATTAAAAAATACTTTATTCGTGCATTCATAAATTCAAAAATTAACCAGAAAAGGTCTGTATCAGAATTAAGAATCATTTCTTCGAAAATAAAATTGACCAAACACAAATCTCGCACAAACATAACGGACACTAACCTGCAACACCCTAATTGAGATCGATTTGCAAAAGCTTAGCGAAAGAGTGGAGAAACAAATTTCGCACTAGTAAAATAAATATTTTTAACTGTTTAATACATGTAAGAATATGCAATAGTAATCGAAATAATAAAAATATCTAATATGGGGATATATAATTTGATATGTCGCCCGCGGAGTTATGATGCATTTCCAAAGTGGCCCGCAGGGTTTCCTTATTTGGGGAAAGATGAACAATGACAACAGTGACCATCGTCAATGCTTCTGAGAGAATATGTTGTTCTGAAACTTGTCTAGCCATATACAGGATGTGGAAGAAATATTACGACCGAAAACTATATATATAAATTTAAATAATCTAAAAGAATATTAAAAATAAATTTTTAATAAATTATTTTACGTGTTAGTTATTCTTTCACCAAGCAGTCATTTTGACTGCTTTTGGGCAATATATGTGAGCAGATGTTAACGCCAC
This sequence comes from Neria commutata, assembly GCA_963457695.1. NCBI lineage: Eukaryota > Metazoa > Arthropoda > Insecta > Diptera > Micropezidae > Neria > Neria commutata. Next base: position 40,019,148 of record OY735246.1, read on the forward strand.
TGCCTAAAATCAATTATTAGCTTTCTAATCTTTTACATTTTCTTTACTCGTTACTTAAAGTTAAAGTCCACTATGTAACCAGTTGTACGATAATTTCTAGAAGCGTGGCATTATCATTCGCCTTTTGTACTTTGGCGGTTCGGTTGTTAATCCATGCAGTTGTTTTACATCTTGATTTTCTATACATATGTATAATATTTAAGTTTGAAAAATGAATTGTTACTCTAAATATTCTTTTTATAGAAATTTAAACACGCGCTGTGCGTGCCAAATCTCCAAACTTCCATAGGTATGTATATATGTATGTACTAAGTTTCAGTCTTACTAATATGGTTTGGGGAAAATGGCTGAGAGGTGAATATGAATCACAAACGAGACTCAACTCAAGTTATTAAAAAGTGTAGTTATAAAAAAAAGGTTGGGAACATAGAACAAATTTGTTTAATTAAGTAATATAGGCAAACATGCAAAAGTTGATCGACAAAATGCAAATTATATAAAAGATTTTCCTTACATTGGGATTCTGTAAATAGCATCCGGTGACAATTAATGATTCTGATATGCCTTTTAAGACTCTTATGACAAAACTCTATATTGTCACGCCTTTACAGGAAGTGACAAGAGCGTTTCCCGCTTCGAAAGGTTGAAATAAATTCACAAAATTATAGGGGTATTCCCGATCTAGTGCGAATGCAAATCGAAATGCAGAATTTGCATGTTTATAATTGGGAACGACCGATAGCGAAATCCTTGCAAATGCTTTTGACAAACAGCTGTTTAATTTGAGACTTTAACAAAATGCCACGAAAGAGCGGAAAACAACAATTTTGCGACTTCTTCATCGAAAACGCAGCAAATGAAATCATGGGTAAATATTTAAGACACCATTTTTAGAAATAAAAAGTGAAATAAAAATCAAAATGATCAGCTGCTCGCTGTTAATGCTCCTTGTTGCCACCTTAGATCACCAATAAGTGCAACTTTTCAAGCTGGCAACTATGCTCATAAGTTTGCATCAAATATTTTGCACTAAACGCAATGGATTTTGGTCTAGGAAACTAGTGACTTTAATGCAAATGCAAACCAGTTTGTTTTGTTGTTGTGTATGCAAAAGGTGGGAAAATATTTTTCATTCGCTCTTTTGCATGACCAGTTGCACCGGATCGGGAATACCCCTTATATTTTTGGCCATTAATTGTAAAAAGAAGGCGAAGTATAGGAAAGGCAACATTTAGCATATTAGGGGTATTCATTTAAACGCGCAAAAGCCTGACAAACGTGACAAATTTATCACCTGATAAACGAACTGTCAAATTTTGTATGAAAGTTCATTTGCACAAATGTGATAAACTTACCCGATGATTTCGCTGTGCAAACGATGTTTGTAAACTTAGACGGCAACGAATGCAATCCTGCTTAGCTATGATCTATAACATTATGATAAAAGTTTAGTATTGAACAATCAAAATAAACGCAAAATGGTTACAGTAATTTTTTCCAAACAGCTCCAACATTAATCTTTACTTTTTCACTGACTCTCGGCATTTTAGTTTTTTCTTTTTGACAGCCAAACACCATTTGCACAAACACTTTGCCAAGTGCATTCATTTAACACACTTGATAAATTGATAAATTTGAGCAGTGTGCAGATTTATCTGCTCAACAGTCCTATTCTTGCGTTCCCGTCACAATTGATTGTGACACACTTGTGATCCGCTTTCTTGTGACGAGCTTTCTGAAACCCTATTCCTTGCCAACCGTATCACGAAAAAAGCTTTGCGAAGTTCTTTGCTGTAAAAACAGCTGTTTGTGCTTCCTATTCTTCAAAAATAAACGAATAAAATTATGTAAAAAAAAACTTTTTAAAAATAAGCTTTAATTTATTTAATGTACTAAAAAGTAGAAAATAAATTGTTTCCAAGTCACCTGTATCTTATTATCAATAAAAGCTTGGGGCGCTCATGTGTTCAATATTTGTCAACCAGTTACCACAATATTTTATTTAAATAATTTTTTGCAAATAGATTCTAGTAATGAAAGATATTTTGAATATGGATATTGAGCGCACAAGCTTTTATTAATAGTAAGATACAGGTGACTTGGAAACAATTTATTTTCTACTTTTTAGTACATTAAATAAATTAAAGCTTATTTTTAAAAAGTTTTTTTTTATATAATTTTATTTTCTACATTTTAGTCTTCCATAAATTCAATTTTAGAGCTCTGAAATTTTTCGCAAAAAGAATTTAAATCTTGCAGAGCAGTACACAATATTTAGGGTATTCACAGTGTTTCCTATCGTCATATGTCATATCCTCAATTTAACAAATAATACGGCTGTGATCGACCCTAATATTCGTGGTATATTTGTGGCGCGATGAGTTGTTGTTGTTTTGCTTGCAAGGCGCGGCGAATAAGTTCCTATCGTTTTTCATTGATGTGTGGTGTACCTATAATTATAAACTGAAGCCCAAGTGTGTAGTTGCTTGAAAAGTGCCACGCCCCCTGTCCCACGCCCATAAAATTTTACCAGTGGGACGAAGCATCCAAGAGGGGCCTTTATACGGAATTTCAATGCTGCACGACCTTTAGTTCCAAAGCTATTCTATATAAACGATTTTGTTTGTATGGGCGGTGCCACCCACTTGTCCACCGCCCCGTCATATTTTCCCAGTAGAAGGATATGGATGTGTAGTAAGTTCCTACCGAGTTTCATTGATGTGTGATGTGTAGTTCTAAAGTTATACACAAATCTGGAGTTTATAAAAAAAGTGCCATGCCCCTTATCCTACGCCCATAAAATTTTACCAGTGGGACGACACAGCCAAGAGGCGACCGCATACGAAATTTCAATGCTGCACGACCTTTAGTTCCAAAGCTAATCGAGATCAAAAATTATTTTTGTATGGGCGGTGCCACGCCCCCTTATCCAGCCTCCGCCTTATTTTCTCAGTAGAAGGATATGGATATGTAGTAAGTTCCTACCGAGTTTCATTAATGTGTGATGTGTAGTTCTAAAGTTATACACAAATCTGGAGTTGATAAAAAAGTGCCACGCCCCTTATCCTACGCCCATAAAATTTTACCAGTGGGACGACACATCTAAGAGGCGGCTGCATACGAAATTTCAATGCTGCACGACCTTTAGTTCCAAAGCTAATCGAGATCAAAAATTTTGTTTGTATGGGGGTGCCACGCCCCTTATCCAGTGCCCGTCTTATTTTTTCAGTAGAAGGATATGGATATGTAGTAAGTTCCTACCGAGTTTCATTGATGTGTGATGTGTAGTTCTAAAGTTATACACAAATCTGGAGTTGATAAAAAAGTGCCACGCCCCTTATCCTACGCCCATAAAATTTATTGATTAATGCATTGTCATGGTGGTTACGCATGTATGCAAAGTTTCAGATCTCTAAGTAGTCGGGAAGTGCGTGAAAAATTGATTACTAGATTCCACTACATACATACATACATACATATATACATACATACATACCTGATGTGAACCTAATATAAAGCTTATAAAAAGCGGAAAATGAGTATTTTTTGGAAATTTTTAATAATTTGGTGTTTTATCTTATTTCTTTTAATTTCTAGACATCGTATATTTAACAGGAGGACGTAGGAGCAGCTGCAGCATTTAATTCAAAGTTGCAAACAGCACCCAGAGCAGCAAGCCGGGAAAACAGCCCGATAGCGCTGCGAGCAGTGCAAAATTTGTGGGAGCAGTGGCAGAGGACCTCGAACTCCCGATATAAAGGAGTTTTAGCAGCAGGCCATACATGTGTTGTGCTTTTAAAATTGTATAACTTCCTTTAAATTGCTTATTAAAAAAGGATAAAGGTCACAATCGAAAAGGAAGCGTGGCGCAAAGGTTTGGAACCTCGTCGCGCATCCTTTAACCTATTTACAGATGGCTCTAAAATGATAGAAGGAGTCGGAGCAGGTGTGTACTGCCCTGATCTAGATATCAAGCAATCGTTTCGTCTACCCAATCACTGTACTGTTTTTCAAGCCGAAGTGTTCGCCGTCAGGAAAGCTGCGGAACTGGCTTGCACTAGTATCACCATAAACTCAATGATAAACTTCTACGTAGACAGTCAGGCAGCTATCAAGACAATAACATCCCATAGTCTATCATCCAAAAATGTTCTGCGATGCCGAGTGGCACTAGAAAGGTTAGCCGCGAATCGCAGGCTACATATCTACTGGGTACCCGGGCATAAAGGCATAGAGGGAAATGAGGAAGTGGATGCTATTGCCAAACAGGGTGTCTGCCTTTCAGATGAGCATATCAGCAGCGTACTGATGCCTCTGCAAGTGCTCTACAGCCAAATAGAGGAATGCATGAAAAGGAAAACGAGGGCTAGGTGGAATAACCTCAGCACCTGCGCGACCTCCAAAACCATGCTAAAGTCCTATGAAGAAAGGTATACTAGGTTTATACTGACTCTCCCAAGAATTGAATGTAGAGCTATCACAGGTACACAAACGGGACACTGCCTTGTAGCAGCGCATGCACATAGGATGGGTATAACGAACGACGAAAGCTGTAGGAAATGCAAAGAAGCGGGTAGCAGGGAGGCCTTAGAACACATACTATGCTCCTGCCCCGCCATCGCTAGAAGTCGCGTGTCTAGGAGCACTGTTCTTTTCAGGGCTCGAACAGATCTCGGAACTAGGTATCAAGCCTCTTTGGAAATTTGTGAAACGCACCCAAATTCTGACAGATCACTTCTTTGAGAACTCCTAAAACTGAACCCGAACTGGTATCGCTAGGGACCCAACAGGGTCTATGCGTGGCCTTTCTTAGGCCGCCAGATATACCTAACCTAACCTTTAAATTGCTGCAATAAAAAAATTTTTGGTTTTTTGCTTCAAAATTCACGTTTTGCAACAGTTGTTTTCGCTTGTGACCTCCTAATTCGACCGTCACAATTTTTGTCACAATTGATACGTTTCGAGCTTATGATTCCTGTTCCGAATAAGGAAAAGTAAAAATTGTGACGAAATGCTCTATTGTGACGGTCGCAGGAATAGAGCTGTAAATGAATACCCTTATTCTTTCACTATGATGCTCAAGAATTGTAATTGCAGGCTGCAGTGCAGGGGCGAAAATTTCAGTGTTTGCGCGATAGGAAGGATGACTGTTCGTTTTAGAATAGCAAAAGGATCTCTCATCACAAGTGTCGTCTTAAGTACATATGCCATCTTAAATTTGTGTCACTAGATACAACAGTCACAGGCAGAATGCCGATATATACCTAGTGTATTTTGAAGTAGTTAAACATTTTACGCTACTAACACAATAGCCTAATTCACAATCTTGCGCAAATGGTCTTCCATTTTTGCAATTGATAATTTTTTAGTATATTTTACTCTACACTAACAAAATATACAGATATGCCATTGCAAAACCTTTGCAAAAATGCAACACTTAAACCGGTAGTATATTTACTATTCAAATGCAATACTTAATTGAAAACGGCTCTCAGAGCGAGAAAGGGAAGAAGTGCGAACCAAAATGTTTTAAATAGGATTAAAATAGGAAAAAGAAAACATGAGAAAGAGTTTGCATTGCAGCTTCTTCTATTAAAGAGTCCATTAAATGTTTTTTAAAGCTTCGTTCGACTCCGAATTGATGCAAACTAAACCGAAAAAAACCGCTCACAATTGACGGCAAATGTTTACTATTACAGAAATTCGCAATCTCAAATGCACAAGATTGTGAAATGGGCTCATACTTTTTTACTGTGCAATAATGCAAGTGTTACCAACAGCACATACCATTGTCAACATACCGACGTTCTTCTAACATACAAATATCCTTCGTTGGCGGTTGGAATGAGTGAAGCGAAGTCAATGAGATGGTACTTAGAATACCAATTCCAATCGTTTTACCCGTTGTTGTTATTTCTGTGCTGGTTTTTAGTTTGTTACTTTAGCTGTTCTGGTTTGGCTTGGCTTGGGTTACACATACTTGCGGGAAGTAGGGGGCCTACACAAATCCCGTGGCGTAGTTATTATAGATGTTGTTTTTGTCGTTGTTATTGTGTTGTTAATAGGACTGGTTTTTTTTCGCTGCTCGGTCGTCGATCCACGCGAATGTGTAGAAAAACTGAAACACAGAAAGAAGAATTTCATTAAAAACCAGAAAGAAGAGACGCAATACAAAAACTACTGAAATAAAAAAACCAAATGCCAGTCGTTTCGTTGCGCAGAGCAACGACAAAACTAACCATAAAAACAACAGAAGAGAAAAACAACACAGGAAAAAAGAATTACGGGACTAAGCAGCGCGGGCACAGACGTGTTGAGAGTGAGGACGCCAGCATTTCCCTCCAAAAAGTGTAGCGTAGGCAGAAAGATGAATGGCTCAAGCAGAGTTTAAATAGTACTATTAATATTCTTTGGCTCAAGGCAACAAACGAAAAAGGCAAAAGAATCAGAAAAACAAAATCAGAAGAAGAGGCAGAATAAACAAGTCTAATGGCAATGGAAGAGTAGAGGATGGTGAGCCTGGGAAGGAAATTGAAAAATAACAATAGCAGCAGAAATTGAGAGGTGGAAAATAAAATTCGGAAAAACCAGAAGTAAAAGGTACTAGAAAAAGTAAATTTAAAAAATGAGAAACTAAAACTGCATCAACCACAACAACCAGAGCGACGCAAAAAACGCACTCGTGTGCACCCTATTGGGGTCCTATGGAGATGCAATGGAGGAAGTGGATTCGGACACATGGGCACATTAAGTATTTTGCGCGAGGGTGCAAACGATGCACAATGTCCCTTTGTGCGACAAAAACTTAAATAACTCTACTTATACATATGTACTTTTGTTTGTAATCTTATAATTAATACATTACAAAACAATAAGCAGAAGTATAAAACCCATTTAATTGTCAAAAGACGGAGATATTTCCTGATTCCTGTATGTAGCTGTGTAGAGTTTGACGGACTAAGTGAAATCACAGATTTTACGCCAGTGGAAATGGGATACATAATAGAATTTTTCCATAACTTATTATTATCGATCCGAAATTTTGGCCGAGACCGTACTTTGGCCTTTTTTAATGTTCGGTTGTGACCGAATCTTTTGAATATGAAAACAAAATAATATTATATAAAACAAAACTTTTTAAAAATAAGCTTTATTGATAGTAACATACAGGTGACTTGGAAACAATTTATTTTCTACTTTTTAGTACATACATTAAAGCTTATTTTTAAAGGTTTCTTTATATATGTACATAATAGTATTTTCCACTTTGTAGTTTCCCATAAATTCAATTTTAGAGCTCTGAAATTTTAAATCAAATCAAAATTCTCAAAAGTAAGAGCTCAAATGCACGTGCGCTCGCAACGAATAACTTAGGGATGGGTAACGCAGCGCTACGTTGAGTTATTGCGCTAGCGCACTGAGATGCGCTGAGATGTGTAGCGCACCATTTGGCAACACTGTAACGCAATTGATACATTCAGCGCAGTGTTGCCAGCGCCTAGCGATGGATAGCGCAGCGCTGCGTTATTGCGCTAAGACCCCCTTTGTTGTCGAAAGCCAACAACAAACACGCCGGCCTGAATTCAGCGCATTGTTGGCAGAGACTAAATATAGATTCTGTTGCATTGACAAATTTGTAACTCAAAGCACAAATGTGTTAAACCAACGTTATTGTGCAATAATAGGTATATTCATTATGTTCTACAAACATATTTAGGTCTTCATTACATTCGCAAACAAAATAATAAACAAACCGGGCCACAATTTTCATACACTAAGAGAAAAATCGCGATCTAAAATTAAGTACAGTCGTACTTATTTTGAAATTGTCCCATTCTTAAGCGGGAGATTTCAAAATAAAATCGCTGAGGGTTAAATCAAGAATAAATATCTTAATAGAAAATTTAAAATCTTAAATTGAGAGTAAAACTCTTAAAATAAGAATTGAGAATCTTATATTAAAATTCTACAGTTTTGTATTAAAATTACATTCTTATATTGAGATTGAAGTAAACTTAAAACAAGATTGTAATTTCATTACAAGCCGAAGCGATTTTAAATCAGATTTAATCTTTCTATTTATTCTGTGCGCACATGATTTTGCAAAAAGTTTAAGTGTTAAAAGAATAAAATAATTCGCGTACTGGACGTACTGGAAGATGTTCAAATTGAAAGAAATGGTAGGTACAGTGTTATCGTGATTAGATAGAGTTCAAGTAAATAAATTAAAATTTGTTTTCTTAGTTCGCAATTTACTCGGATCGAGGACTCGCTGAAAAATATCAGACCCCACCAAGAACATCTCTCGGCTCGTCATTCTGTCTATTTGTGGAGAGTTTTTAGACAGGGTAAGAATTTCCTAAATTTAGAACTAAGTATTAAAAGAATATTATAATAATTTATTGTAATATTTATTGTTTAATTTGTTTAAAAATTGCAGATAATAATCTCTCGGAGAAGCATTTGATTTTTACAACAGCTGTTTTCAAACGCGAAATCGCCGACAAGCAAAGGTATAAATAGAATTAGATTCTTAATGAACTATTTTATAATAATTTGATATTCATTTCTTTTCAGACGCCCAGGGTTATATATTAACCATAGTATTGCTGTTTTACCATCTTCAACAAGATTTAAAAATTATGCAGGAAAACTCAACTAAAATACAACAATTGTGGCTGCGCAAGAAATCTTCGTTCCAGTTCAAGGAAATGGTAATACATACCTCAAAAACTCAGAAGTATTATCTGAAGTTTCCTTTAAAGGTACTCTTTATAAAAGTAATTCTTCATTTACCTATTACTACAAATACGTTTGAACTGTATAAATTAAAAAAATGTAAGTATTTATGTACTATGCTTCCCAGTTTATATAAACAACTTAAGTCACAATTTCCAATCTTACGAAGTTGGCAATAAAAGTGCCTATGAACGAATTTATGGTTTTCTTAGTGATCTAATTTTTACATTTATACTGTATAAATAATGGTAAAACATACATATGTTAGACTTAAGTATATTTAACTATGTACTTATAAACATATATAACACATTTTATTAATAAAATTTAAAAATAATATAATTTGATATTTCTTTCATTTTTCCTTGGGGGTAACATAATTTCGATATTCGAATTTCGAAATTAGGAATGCAAGTACAAAGAAATTTTAAATCAAGATTTTTAGTTCTTGAATCTATCACGAAACAGTTTTAAAATGAGATCTTATATTAAGAATGCGCCATCTTGAATCAAGATTTTATGCTCTTAAAATAAGCTTTAAACAATCTTATTACAAGAATTTTCTGCTTATTCAAGTTTAGTACCAATTTAAGATTTTCGCGCTTGGTTTAAGAATTTTCGAGCTTAACAGACTTTCGTTAACGTTTCGGCTTGATTTTGAACGGTTTTTCTTGAATTTAGAACGTTTTTTCGTGAGTGTAAGTATATAAATAATCTTTTTATTCATCAATTCAATTGCAAAAACACTTACAACACTGCAAACACGTCCTGATACACCTGCGCTGATACACTTCATTGCGCTGACTTCAGTGTATCAACGCAAAAAATTTTGCGCCATTACCCATGCCTACGCTGTAACATTGTGGGTATCATGGCGCAATTGAGTTAGCGCATTGCGCTGATACACTGAAGCTAGCGCAATGAAGCTAGCGCAATGAAGTGTATCAGCGCACAAAAAATTGCGCCATTACCCATGCCTAGAATAACTGAAAGCAATAGAGCAAAGCGTGATTTTGTGCAGTTTATATACAGCAGTGCTTCTTCTTCCATGTCTGTGCTCTGATTGGCTGTAGCTGAATTGAATTCTATTTAATTTAATAGGAGTACTGTTCCATGCCCCTCTGTCTTTTTCTTGGTTTTCGTTATTTTCGGTGCGATGCCTATATATTTGTATGGGCCTTAATCAGGCATAAATCTAGGTCATTACACATTTTGTATTCGTTAAATATTGCAAAATTATATATAATGCGATTAAACAGCTACTGGTCCGTCTGTTCCTACGTGCTTTTTCTTCCCTGTCTGTACTCTGATTGGCTATTGCAGTTTCGCTAATGACTTTGTTTAAAGTAAAAAATTTAAATTTGTATATGATTGAATCATATATCGTGCGCTTGTTTCCGCATGTATGCAAAGTTTCAGATCTCTAAGTAGTCGGAAAGTGGGTGAAAAATTGATTATGTACGAGATTCCTTTACAAAAATACCTGAAGTGAACTTAATAATAAAAACAAAAAGCTTATAAAAAGAAAAATGAAAACAAGTAAGGAAGCATCAATCGGGTTTCACCGACAGAGTAATACCCTACACCAAGTAACCGAGTAGGGTGATAATCCAGTGAAAGAAATTCAATTGAAAAGGGTGTTTTAAATTTACCGCCTACAACTGGGTGGACCACACCCATTATTGACCACCTACAAGATATTCCTAATTAGGCTATATACATACATATGTATATGAAGTATAACAGAGTAAGTAAATGAAGCATATATTAAACAAATTTCTGTCGTTTCTCTTACGATGCAATTCGTACTCAAGATACTAGATGCTCACATGCTAAGTATTCTATTCATCTTATTAAGAGCGACTACAGATCACAACATTGAGTCTAGAACGAGTCAACGTATGAAGCAGTCTTCAAAAAATTAAGATTCACTGGCGCGTTAGCAGTATATACCGCTCAAATTTCAGTGACTGTGGTCAATTGCCTGGCTAAATGTATGTAGATCTTTTGATTTTTTAATGAATTTTCGTTTACAGCAGGAAAATTTTACCATCTAAGGAAGCTTTAAAGAATTCTTATAAGTAGCCTTAATTTAGGAATGTTAATTTGCCATATTCAAAAAAATGCAAGGCCAAACAGGTATTTAACCCCTCTGCCCCAATGGGTAACAGTACAAGAAATGCATAGAGCAGTCAGCAGCGGGAGGAGGGGGAGGTGGCATGTGGATAGTTGGAGCAGAGATCGTACGTTAAGGCAAAAGTCTGGAATGCACGCTGCAATGCAAAGATAACAAATAAACTTCTTTCGACATCGAAGACGACGACGACAACATTGAAGTCAAGCTGGAGGATGACTGAGTGTTGCGTACGTAGAATAAATAAGCCACTACACGCCATGCCAACGCTGTGCTGCTCCTCTATCTGTAGAATTATTGAAAACGCACTTACACAAACAGACATGCACAGCAAGTGAGCGGTTCAATTCAAATTTTACCGGTTTTTTCCGTACGTGAAGAAGATACTCGTACTATGCCACAAGTTAACGATAAGTTGTCTGTTGATGTGTGCGTGTGTGAGACAATCTGTGTTTATTTACTGGAATGTTGACAAGAATTCTGAGAATCCTCTTGCTGCTTGTGCTTTCAGCAGCAGCAGCAGCGACAAAACTCTCATACAGGACAAGCTAATGTACAGAAAAGAAAAACAAGTTGATGCCTCTTCGAAACGCTAGCGACTTTACTTCGGCAGCATCTCCCCCTTCCCCTTCAACTATTCTGCACGGAAAAATCATGTGTACATTTATGTATATAGTAGCTCCGTATGCTTCTGCCACATGCCTATGTATGTATGTACATACATATATCCGACCATCGATACAACATTTGGTTTGTATGCCGTTCCTGACCATTCTTTTACAGAGTATTTTACCCCCGGGGCTACGTGTGAAGGAAGAAGTAGCAAAGTGCCAGAATCGTGCGTTGCTGATTAATAATGAAAAAAAAAAAAGGAATTTTTTGTAAAGTGAATTTGACCAGGTTGTATGATAATAAGCGTGAACAGCAACAACAGGCAGGCATTCCGTCCGGAGGAACTATCCGCAAGACAAAAACAAGAAGAAAGCGGAAATGACACGAAGAGGCACATTCAAACGATTTAACGGGTTTTCCGCCAATCATATTTAAAGCTCTGCGTTGTATACATATACACGATGGCGTAGAAATTATGAACATGTTTCGCAAATGCTTAATGCTTGCAGCCTAGCCTCTTTAAATTTACTTGCGAGAATTAAGCAAGATCAGAGCTGGGTAAATGCAATTATATTACAATTACATTCCTCAGTAATTGTAATTAGTAATCATTTCCTTCAGTCCACAGCAAAGGAATTCAATTCCTTAGAAATAATTACAAAATTAATTTCCTTTTCTTTAAATCCCATTACAAGGAATTTTATTTTGTAATTGAAATTAATTACTTGCTTGTAATGTAATTTTTTGTCCATTACCTTGAATTGCAAGAGTACTTCGGACAAGGCACGCGAATGTAGGTACTATTGTACTTGGAAGAAGCCGAATAATCACAGTTGGAAAAGACATATAAATAATTTCTGCATCTGGATCTGAGGTAACAACAACAATTTTGAGATCAGCTGCTAATAGGCATTTTCTGCAAAAGAAACCTAAAATATCGTTTCTTAACATTTAATTGTAATTTTTTGCCATAATTATTAATTGGGAGAGTATCGTTGGTGTATAGTACAAGTAGGAGCACAGATGACTCCTTTGATCGAGTGTCATTGCAGGCCATTGTTCTTGAATGTGCATTGGCGGTTTTTCGTCCTCTACGCAGAATCCACTTGAGTCGACCGAGAACACGCTGATCTTCTTCAAGTGTCTCCTCAGTTTTCAGTACCCTGTTTTAATTCATCTTATTATTCTCAAAATAATAAATTTGCAGATAAATACATTTCTTAAGGCGCTTTAGGTTGTTTCACCCTATGAGCGCTTTGGAGTATTTTAGTTCTGGAAGCTCAGAACAGTAAAAGTTAATTCCCCAACCCCAGGCCTGTAAAAGGTGTAGAAAGTGGACCCTTTTTTATAAGCTTTATATTTGGTTCACTTTCCGCGGTATGTCAGGTATGTGGGTCGTCAAATCTAGTAATCAATTTTTCACCCACTTCCTGACTACTTAGAGATCTGAAACTTTGCATACATGCGTAAACACCAAGACAATGCATGAATCAATAAATTTTATGGGCGTAGGATAAGGGGCATGGCAATTTTTTATCAACTCCAGATTTGTGTATAACTTTAGAACTACACATCACACATTAATGAAACTCGGTAGGAACTTACTACATATCCATATCCTTCTACTGAGAAAATAAGGGGGCATTGGATAAGGAGGCGTGGCACCCCATACAAACAAATTATTTGATCTCGATTAGCTTTTTATGGGCGTAGGATAAGGGGCGTGGCAATTTTTTATCAACTCCAGATTTGTGTATAACTTTAGAACTACACATCACACATTAATGAAACTCGGTAGGAACTTACTACATATCCATATCCTTCTACTGAGAAAATAAGGGGGCATTGGATAAGGGGGCGTGGCACCCCCATACAAACAAATTATTTGATCTCGATTAGCTTTGGAACTAAAGGTCGTGCAGCATTGAAATTTCGTATGCAGTCACCTCTTGGATGTGTCGTCCCACTGGTAAAATTTTATGGGCGTAGGATAAGGGGACGTGGCACCCCCCATACAAACAAAATTTTTGATCTCGATTAGCTTTGGAACTAAAGGTCGTGCAGCATTGAAATTTCGTATGCAGTCGCCTCTTGGATGTGTCGTCCCACTGGTAAAATTTTATGGGCGTAGGATAAGGGGACGTGGCACCCCCCATACAAACAAAATTTTTGATCTCGATTAGCTTTGGAACTAAAGGTCGTGCAGCATTGAAATTTCGTATGCAGTCGCCTCTTGGATGTGTCGTCCCACTGGTAAAATTTTATGGGCGTAGGATAAGGGGCGTGGCACTTTCTTTATCAACTCCAGATTTGTGTATAACTTTAGAACTACACATCACACATCAATGAAACTCGGTAGGAACTTACTACATATTCATATCCTTCTACTGAGAAAATAAGACGGGCACTGGATAAGGGGGCGTGGCACCCCCCATACAAACAAAATTTTTGATCTCGATTAGCTTTGGAACTAAAGGTCGTGCAGCATTGAAATTTCGTATGCAGTCACCTCTTGGATGTGTCGTCCCACTGGTAAAATTTTATGGGCGTAGGAGAAGGGGCGTGGCACTTTTTTATCAACTCCAGATATGTGTATAACTTTAGAACTACACATCACACATCAATGAAACTCGGTAGGAACTTACTACATATCCATATCCTTCTACTGGGAAAATAAGACGGGCAGTGGACAAGTGGGCGTGGCACCGCCCATACAAACAAAATCGTTTATATAGAATAGCTTTGGAACTAAAAGTCGTGCAGCATTGAAATTTCGTATTCAGTCGCCTCTTTGATGCGTCGTCCCACTGGTAAAATTTTATGGGCGTAGGACAGGGGGCGTGGCACTTTTCAAGCAACTACACACTTGGGCTTCAGTTTATAATTATAGGTACACCACACATCAATGAAAAACGATATAAACTTACTTGCCGCGCCCTGCAGGCAAAATAGCAACAACTCACCGCGCCAAAGCAACGGGGGTTTTGCGCATGGGCCGAGCTCGCCACGCCTTGCAAGCAAAACAACAACAACTCATCGCGCCACAAATATGCTACGAATATTAGGGTCGATCACTGCCGTATTAGTTGTTAAATTGAGGATATGACATATGACGATAGGAAACACTGTGAATACCCTAAATATTGTGTACTGCTCTGCAAGTTTTAAATTCTTTTTGTGAAAAATTTCAGAGCTCTAAAATTTAATTTATGGAAGACTAAAAAGTAGAAAATAAAATTATATAAAAAAAACTTTTTAAAAATAAGCTTTAATTTATTTAATGTACTAAAAAGTAGAAAATAAATTGTTTCCCAGTCACCTGTATCTTACTATTAATAAAAGCTTGTGCGCTCAATATCCATATTCAAAATATCTTTCATTACTAGAATCTATTTGCAAAAAATTATTTAAATAAAATATTGTGGTAACTGGTTGACAAATATTGAATACATGAGCGCCCCAAGCTTTTATTAATAGTAAGATACAGGTGACTTGGAAACAATTTATTTTCTACTTTTTAGTACATTAAATAAATTAAAGCTTATTTTTTAAAAGTTTTTTTTTATATAATTTTTTTTAACTTATCAGCCTCCTCGCAACCATCGCTTTATTGGTGTCCCAGCATCCTTATAGTAACGCTGCCTCTCTCCATGCGTATCTACATATGTATGTATGTACATATACTGTTTTAGCATTCCTTTAATAGTTTGGGTTGGGCTTAAGATGAGTAAAATGCCAAAATAGTTTTTTTGACTATCCGATACGAAAGCTTTTTTCAAATAAACCATACAATGTAATTCTTACAAATTTCCCTTTAAGTACTGCAGCAGTTATATTTCCTATCACTCTTCTCACATTTTATATAACAGTACATATTTTCTTAATAGAGCCGATCAAAGGGTCTACTGTCACACTTTTCACTATAAAAAAATGAGGATATTTTGGGCAAGAAAAAAACTAAACGATTATAAATATAATTTTTCGCAAGTAACAATCAAATTTTTTCACCACCCAAATTTAAGGGCTAAAATATGCAGCAACAACGTAGAAACGAAGTAGCAAAATATCCGAACGTTGGACACGCCAAGAAACGCAACTAAACTGGATGCGGTGCCGCATTCGACTACTGTTGCTGCAACATGAGGTTGAGAAAAATCAGGCTCAAGTTTTTAGAAGGAAGAACATACAACACAACAACAAACTAGCAAATAAAGCTGGCAAAAAGTTTAAAACAAGAAAATAAAGCAGCAACAGCAAAACAGCACCACCAACAACCAACAACAACAGCCAAAACCAGCCATGTTGACTTCAGCGACGCCGCCGTCAAAGAGTCAAACCCACAGCCCAAGGAAGGCAAGGAAGGCAGCAGCAGTAAGCAACATCAACAAAAAAAACAGCATATTGCGGACTCTATACTGTGTTGATGAAGTTGATGGGGACGCTGTAGTCAAAAGCATGAAGCACAAGAAATGGCAACATTGCTGTTGTGCTGTTTTCATTGGCATGTTATGCATGTAGGCGCAGGCAAGGCGCTGCGAGTCAAGCAGACATGCATGCAGAAAATTATTTTTATCAAAAAAAATGCATATACAAAGAGAAAAGCGCGAAAATGAAAGACGCTTATGTATAAACGTAGCATAACAGGCAACAGCCACAATAAAATAACTTGAAATCTGATTTCTGTTCAAAAATAACAACAGCAACAAGGCCAAGCCCCATCCAAGGCGTCAGTGCAACAACATACCAACGACCTGTAGAAATTCAAGCAAGAGACAAAACAATTTTTCGCGCCAAAAATTTAAAAACCCGTTCCTAAACAACAGGTTTATAAATAAACTATGCAGGAGTTCCAAAGGAAGCGCAGTTCATATTGGCTAGGAGTACGGGCCGAGGACGACGGCTGACTTCATCCTTTTGTAAGTGCGATTAAAGGCGCATGCAGACAGAGAGCAGATTCAAGGAATTTATAATTCCCACAATTTCAAAATAATTAATGGCTTTAATTAAGAAAACACAAACAAAAAATTCCCTGAATATGAAAACAATAAAATCAATGCCATTGGTTCGCAGGCTTCACGCGATTGTTGTGGTAGAGAAGAGCCTTATGTACATAGATACAAGTGGGGCCACCTGTCGTGTGTGCCTGTATACACGACAGCTAGTAAAACAATTAACAACAATAAAAGGCAAAGCAAAGTAAAAAATAAAAAAGCTTATAAAAAAAATTTTTTAAAAAATATTTTAAAACCTGCGGAGCTGGGATTCGAACCTGTGACGTACCGAATTACTGTATGCAAGCGCGCGGTTCTACCGACTGGGCTACACAACGAACTGATTTCATTCGTCTAAAGTCATAAAAGACAGAAAGTTGACAGGCTGCAGGCAAACGCTTTTTAGTCAGTCTGCGTTTTATATATAAGATAAGGGCATTATGCATTGCAAGCAATATCAAGCACAACAACGGAAATACGAAGACATGTTGTTTTTGCTGCTGGCGTGCTGATTTCGGCACTAAAATTTTTAAATTCCAAAAATTATCACACACCAGTTGAATGTTGGGGCAAAAAAGATGGCCTATTGGATAAAAATGCACTTCAGAGAGTAAAAAGCTCAAATAAATTTTAACCACGTGTCGCACAGTGGGATATTGACACAAGCCATAACGCTGCTACAAATTGTTGTACATATTTTGTAATGCCGGATGCAGTTCGAGATCTATTTTCAATTTAGGCTTTACAAACAAAATATTTCGATTGTAGAAAATATATGTATAAAAAGTGATGTAATTTCATAGCGTTTCTGACACCACACCTCATAGCAGATACTCACAGTTCATCGTCCAAAGGACATGAATGTATAGGCTTGCTCAAAGCATACTACATATGTATGTAAGTATGTATTTAAGATTCCTGAATATTTTCGAAATAAAATTATATAAAAAAAAACTTTTTAAAAATAAGCTTTAATTTATTGAATGTACTAAAAAGTAGAAAATAAATTGTTTTTAAGTCACCTGTATCCTACTATCCATAAAAGCTTGGGGCGCTCATGTGTTCAATATTTGTCAAACAGTTACCACAATATTTTATTTAAATAATTTTTTGCAAATAGATTCTAGTAATGAAAGATATTTTGAATATGGATATTGAGCGCACAAGCTTTTATTGATAGTAAGATACAGGTGACTTAAAAACAATTTATTTTCTACTTTTTAGTACATTAAATAAATTAAAGCTTATTTTTAAAAAGTTTTTTTTTATATAATTTTATTTTCTACTTTTTAGTCTTCCATAAATTCAATTTTAGAGCTCTGAAATTTTTCACAAAAAGAATTTAAAACTTGCAGAGCAGTACACAATATTTAGGGTATTCACAGTGTTTCCTATCGTCATATGTCATATCCTCAATTTAACAAATAATACGGCTGTGATCGACCCTAATATTCGTGGCATATTTGTGACGCGATGAGTTGTTGTTGTTTTGCTTGCAAGGCGCGGCGAGTAAGTTCCTATCGTTTTTCATTGATGTGTGGTGTACCTATAATTATAAACTGAAGCCCAAGTGTGTAGTTGCTTGAAAAGTGCCACGCCCCCTGTCCTACGCCCATAAAATTTTACCAGTGGGACGAAGCATCCAAGAGGGGCCTGTATACGGAATTTCAATACTGCACGACCTTTAGTTCCAAAGCTATTCTATATAAACGATTTTGTTTGTATGGGCGGTGCCACGCCCCCTTATCCAGTGTCCGCCTTATTTTCTCAGTAGAAGGATATGGATATGTAGTAAGTTCCTACCGAGTTTCATGGATGTGTGATGTGTAGTTCTAAAGTTATACACAAATCTGAAGTTGATAAAAAAAAGTGCCACGCCCCTTATCCTACGCCCATAAAATTTATTGATTCATGTATTGGGCTCGTGTTTAGGCATGTATGCAAAGTTTCAGATCTCTAAGTAGTCGGGAAGTGGGTGAAAAATTGATTACTAGATTTGACGACATATCACTGACTGACATACCGCGCAAAGTGAAGTTAATAGAAAGCTTATAAAAATACTTTAGGGTTCTCGGATTATCACCCCTATCACACAATCCATCGTAGATTAGATTTTCGTAGAAGTTACGAAAATGCTATCATACAACTCGAATGGCTACGAAGATAAATTTGAAATTCGTAGAGTGCGATCACACAACTCACTCAGAACCTCAAATCGTAACCTTTTGCGGCAGTTTTCTACGACAATTTTTGCCAGTCGTAGGTAAAGTTTAAAATTTGATAAAAAGAAAAAAACAATAGATATGAAGAAAGTGTAAATGAACGATTAAAAAAAAACATTTGTTTAATTAATGGAAATGTATTCTTATACTGCATATTTACTAGAATATGCCTAAAATTATAACACTCAAACAGAATGGCTCACATTTTGGTGCAGATGCAGGAAAAGCCAGAAGTGTTACAGTTACAGGGGGGCGGCTGAAGCCAACAGTGCATTTTTAATGACTGTATTAGTTCTATTTTTTTGAGTCAGCCGTCTTTGAAAATGAAAAATTTACATTTGGATTTGACGGCACTTTTTCGCGTACGAGTGAGATTTATGATCGGCGTTCGTATTCGTAGCGTTGCTACGATGGATTGTGTGATAAGGGTGAATACCTATACATATGTACATAACTTTCTTTTGGGATTCTTTTGTGCAAGAATCGAGTTACTACTTATTACTATAGATGAATAAATAAATTAAGCCTAAAATTCAAGCAATCAAGCGCTTCAAGTTTCAAAATTACAAATAAATATGTTTTTCCTATAAAACGTCTATGTGCAATGCAAAGTAATGCGGTTCTCTATTCAACTGTTAGAAAAGTACAGGCAAGCCATAAAAATAAAGAACTTATTTCGCTCTCATGTCCACGCGTCTGCCTGCTACTCTATCAACACACCCAGATTACCATCATATAAAGCGCCAAAAGTCAATATTAACGCCGGCAATAACAGCAACCTTATCAAAGACACAAACCCCAAGCACGCATACCACAGCGCGCCAGTTGCCTTCACAGCCACAGCATTCCAGCAAATTTTAAAGATCAAAACAAAAATGGAGGACAGACAGACGTCAAAGCAGAAAAAACAGCAACCAACCACAACAATATGTTTTAAAGAGCAGCACCAATTCACACAAAACAAGCAAAAGGGGGAAAGAAAAGGCCTTTGACGACGCATACGACAGGCAGACCGACAGACGGACGTTAGGGCATTGAACCAAACATAAGAGGAATACACTGTTGTTGCCTTTTTAACGCGCGCTGTACAGACTGGGGATAAAATCAAAATACCACGAACGTTGTGGATGGATGAAATGGACGAACGAGGAAATGAATGACAACAGAACCAACGACGGCATTGGCAAAGGCAGAAAACCGTATTGTAAATAGCATAGGCGCATAGAAAGAGGAAGGCCGGTGAGGCAAGCGAAGCAAAAAAGTGAATGAAAACGCAGCGTAGTACGCGTATTCTAAAAGTACATACGTACATAGTTGCAACATAAATATGAGAGCGCGCGAGAGCGAGAGCAACAAAACTACGCTAATGCATGGAGGCAAAGGTGTTGCCAGATTGAAAAGTGGCATAACCCGATGAATAAAACGTAATGGCAAAAGAAACAGTCAAATATGAGGTACATTTTCTTAAGAGGGGTGGACAGAGAACAAAGTAAAGAAACGAGCAGCCAAAAATCTACTACGTTTTGGCACACAAACATTTAGAATTAATTTTTGAACTTTATATTTTCATATTCGTTTTCTTTTTGCAAACAGAGTGGAGAAAATGTAACAGACAGTTAAGCGCCAATAAGTCACCGCGTATCGTATTTAATCGTATCGTAAATGTCTGAGAGAGACCTATTTCTATGAGAATTTCTGCGTTACGATCCGAATAAATACGTCATGAGCGAACGCATGTATAGAGCTCGGGTAAAACAGGTTTTGTCTGCGATACGATTAAATACGATACGCGGTGACTGATTGGCGCTTTAGGCAACCGAAATTGGATCCCCTTTGCCCCACTACGAGAAGCTTGGATGAGTAAAGAGAAAATACGCTAAAAACGCACGTAGGGGAATACACAAAATCTACGACGAGCAAAAAACCAATAAAATAACGCACACACAAAAAGCGTTAGGACATACCAAAAATAGTGCGGAAGTAGGGTTACCAGGTCGAAAACTATAAAAAGACAGTTTTAGTGAAGAATGTAAAAAGCGGTAACTTCTCTTTATTTGGCTAGTGCGTTTTATGTGTATTTGAAGCCACGAATGAGAAATACTTTTTATATTTAAAATGAAATATTTTCATATCATCGACCGCTCGCAAACAGGAAACAAAGAGTGAAGCCGGGGGCACATAGAATCCGTTGCGTCCGTGAGAGCGAAGTTTTCAACTGACGGCTTACTCTGTGGGTTTCTTTGTAACTTTTATTCGAAAATGTCATAAGCCTCATATTCTTAAGAAAAATAAGCAAAATCTTATCTTTCTTAGATACTATTATAATTTAAAATTAGCTCCCAAACTTTTCCAACAAATCGTGTAAAAATTTTATATTTTTTAACCTATGACTATGAGGCCATGTCCTGCTGAAAGATACCTTCGGGTGATCTAATCTCAAAGTTGAAGGAGTTCACATAAACGACAAAAAATGTTGCACTATAAAAATGTTGCGGAGCATTTTGGCGCGAAAAACAACAAGAACAGTAATTAAAGGGACAGCGACCGACAACCGACGGAACTGGAAAAAAATTTTAAACGCATTTTCGTCGGTGACGGTATCGACACCCCCACCAACATTGTGGTGCAACTTACTATTTTAAGGTGTTGTTTGGAAAATCTCGTTCGTCTTTGCCCCAGGTACAAATGAAGAATGAGACTCGTCTTTTAACTGTCACGGTTGGTTTAGTCCTTCGTTGGTCTTGTCGACATACATAGTCCCGCCTTTTGTTGTGGTTTATGGTTTTATGGTTTTCTATAATATGTAAGTACATAGTAGTAGTAGGCGGCGCCACTTCTCGCGATGAATTGGTAATTCTCCGAGAATATATGTATGTATTTGCCATGAAAAACTTCTCAACCCGTTCAGATTCGTAGGTTAATGTAAGTCCCGTTAATTTTTGAAAAATATGACACGCACACACAAGTTAATGCGAGAAAGGTAGGCCTAAGCCTACACGGGCTGTTGCGCCAATCAATTATTAAAATTAAATTAATTATTACTAGTAGTAATAGTAACTGTAATTAGTTAATAGTGAATTTATTGCAGTCAATACTAGGCGACCAACAGCCGTCCGAGCAGCAAAGCCAACCAGCCGACAGCGGTATCTGTGAAGCAGGAGTAAACTCATAAAATATGTAGTTTGAAAGTAATTTTAGTTAACCCTTTCATGCCCAATGTTGCCTATAGGCAACATTGTACTTATTGGCTTCTAAGTCCCGCTATTTAAAATTTTTTTACATGCGGTTTTTGGCATAATGTAGATTCATGTATTGTGCAAGCTTACAGCTACTTGCTCTATTGCAAACTGTGCACATGTTCATGCAGTAGCCGATCTCCGCAACGAGAAATTGTAAAGATCGTTTCGCAAAAAAAGTGTTTATACTAAAAGTGTTTAAAAACATTAAAATAATTTTTTTATTGTAAAACCAAGGAAACACTATAAATAAATAAAGGTAAAAGAGTTATTTAGGGAAAACTAATCATGAGAAAAGTATTTAGTTTGCTTGTAATATTTTTGTAAAAGTGCAGTTGCCTATAGGCAACATTGGGCAACTGTAGCAATTTCCGAGCAATGTATATTTCATTATGTATATTCATATTTCGATGCGTTTAAGACGTTTAAGCCGACAGAAATTGGAAACAAATTTACACTTTAACTGGGATGATTTGCGGAGGAGGAAAATGGAGAAGAAGAGCAGTAAACTTCGAAAACTCCATCGAAGAAAAATGAGAAATATGATTGATAAGGGCGGAAATATGAAAATTTATCTAAATGAAGAACTAATTAGTAAAGAAAATGACTGAAAACAAATTTAGAATGAAAAGTTGTACAGGAGGTGATAGAGAAAATTTATTTGCAATGTTTGAAGTTATTTTGTGCAGAGGTAATGGAATGTAATACCAGTTGGAAAAGCGGACAGCGCAGCAATGAGGTGAAACAATCAATCGAATATTTCACCCATTTCTTTGAAGATGGAGTCTGGAAGAAGATTTATGACTAAACAAACTTGTATGCGATGCAAACTAATGGAACGGCGTTCTTGCTGACATACTGCTAGAATTATACTAAATAAACCATAGCTAAAATAAATGTTATATGCTCATAGTATTCTGGTGTATGAATTCATCTGTAGTCGATAGATAGCTGGTGTATCGCAGAGACCTCAAATATGCAGACGGCGAAGTAAAGCGTATTCCACTAATATGATTCCAGTTGGATATAGCTTGCTAACGAGCTTTTGAACGCAACTCTAACAGTAGTTTTATCAAGGAAAGGAGGTCGACCAGAATCACTCCTTACAGATATGGTGTCAAATCCTTCATAACCAGGATCTTTATCACCGCCTCCATGATCCCTAGATCTTCCGATGGCCTCTGAGTTAAGCTCCTGTAAAAGAGCACACGTTGCAGAACCTATAAAATCCATACGATCTGAATATCTCGGTCAGTGGGTACGATGGGGAGCAAAAAGCAGATGCAAGCTATGCCAAACTGGTTTTCCACGCTCTAAATGCAACAAATTCAATGTTTAATTGTGCTCCAATCTACAAAAAAATGGTTTTGTGTCTTTTCGTATTTAAATTTCAATAAAAAATTCATAAAAAAATAATTTATTTGGTTTTTCAAATTCACCACCACTGCCCAATGTTGCCTATAGGCAACATCCTGTAACTTACGAACCAGGACACCAAGGACTTTGAAATTTTGGTCAGTTCATATTTGAGTCAATATTACCACATATCTGACCTCAAAGAATTTTTAGCTCCGCCCAATTTAATTCGGGCATGAAAGGGTTAAAATTGCCTTTTCCTTATTTACGGGAAGGTTATTTTAATAACACGTAACAAAATAGTAAAACGACGCTCCAGGGAGTGTAAGTAAATTAAAACAGCACTTTATTAATTTATGTAGTTCTTTTTATGCAGATATAAAGAATTGCCGTTTTCACTTAAAGTTAATTAAATGTGGAGAGTAATGGTAGAGAAAATAAGAATGCTTGTAGGAAGATGGCAAGGAAGTGATGTGTATAAAAATGTTTGTATGTATATTGCAGCTTAGTAGGAAATATTCGGCAAAACGGAATAAGAATATAACCCGAGAGGTACATACATATGTCCATATTAAGATATTAGCTGTGTTCGGGTATTTGTGAGCATTTTAAATAGAACGTCGGTTACGCGGGCGAACATTTGTAAAATAATACGCGCGGAAAAACTCAGCTTTTTCCCGAACGCGACCTTGCTAATGTTTTCCAAGTTCAATTTCTGCTTGTAAAAATTTTTACTAACTGAAGAAATTTAATTATTGTTTTCGTTTCCTTACAGTAATTTGAAGTTTTCCTTCTTAGCAACCCAACAAAAAAATTTACGGCCTTACCGTATAAATCCCCGTGATCGAACGCAACGCAAACAGGAAGCCAAAGCCGGAATCAAAAAATGGCAATAATATAAACCACTGTGTATGTAATTGCATGATGCATTTTATACAATACCAAATTCTTCAACGCAGGGTGAAGTGACGCGTTGCGTTTTATAAAATGAGGCCGTTAATTTCCTGATCCCGATAAAACTTTTCGATAATAAAAATTTTTGGCCCAAACATTTACGAGGGCTGCCGAAAACAAAATTGATTTCAGAACCTTCATACAATATTAGTCTGGTCTAATGTTCGTATGTAGTACATACTACGATGCTTCTTCCCAACTTCCTTTCTGAGACTGAGTCTCGCATTTTGACCGCAAGTGTTTCTCAGTAAGTCGCTGCTCGTCTATCTGTTCATATATGTACACAAGAGCCTATCTGTGGTGAAAGGAAAACATTTATGTACATCAGAATTAAATTGGTTACATTAAGATTAAAACCTCTCTCAGTAGCGAGGTAATTCGATGGTTTTCGATTTTGGCTGTCGGTGTAGTTCTTACTGTTTTAGCGTTCGCGCGCTTTTTGAGGCCATAGTCTTTTTATAACAGAATTTCTCTTATTATCAGAAATCATTTTATAAATATTTTTTACAAACACAAGCACAGCTTGTAATTTGGCAACAAAGTTTGTGATTTCTAATTTTGTTTGAGTTTTCATGGCATCTATAACCTTCAGTTCTAGGAACATACATATGCACTTACAAACATACATATTTAAGGGCATAAGTGCGCATAAAATATAATGAAATCTTGTTGAGAAATAGTGATTTAATTACAAGGGTCAAATGTATTTAAGCTGCCAGCTTTAGCGGCAAGAGAATTTAAAAGCAGTCTTCAGCGACAACTCAAATGTCATTAGCGACGAAACTAAACTGCCAGTCAAGGTTCAATGCACAATTCAATGTCCGTCCCAGCACTTTTAAAATGTAGGTGATGAAATTAAGGAATCAAGATGTTGTAGTGTAAGCATTGAATACAGTCAGAAACTAATTACAGCCAGCTAGTGCGGAGAAAGAGAAAACGCGTGGAAAAAAGAGTGGCACCACCAAAAGCAAACGTCACTATTACATTTTCGAACTCTATCATCAACCGCAGAACCCGCCGGCGGGAAAAATTACTAGGAGCAGAAAAAGTCTTGAAGCAGGAGGGTGGGCAACACTGCCAGTACCATAGTAAATTGATTTTGTGCGCGAACACGACCACCGACAAACGATATCAAAATATCACAGAAGCACTGACAACAACGACATCAAATGACAAGTGCTAAAAGCGATTACAACGCAAGCGAAACGGCAAGCTGAGACCGCGACGAGCATTGGAATGCAGTGGGGATAGATTACGTTGGGTGTGCAGCTAGAGCAACGGCAGAGGCGGCTAAAGCCAGCTTTCAGACTTCAAGCCAAGATGCAGCCATCTATCCAAGCGTCCAGCACACAAGGCAGTTCGGTTGCGTTGCGTTGTTGCTTTGGTTCAGTTCAGGTTCAACAACCCATTTAAAAATCGATCAATGTTCTCCGCTTGCAGCGCTATGCGGGTAAGAAGCCGCCACAACAACAGCAAAAACCACAATGTGGATGCGCTGCAAAAGAATGAACACCATAGGATAAAAATGAAATAATCGAAACGATACAAAACAGTAGGATTAAAAAAAATTATATAAAAAAAAACTTTTTAAAAATAAGCTTTAATTTATTTAATGTACTAAAAAGTAGAAAATAAATTGTTTTTAAGTCACCTGTATCTTACTATCCATAAAAGCTTGGGGCGCTCATGTGTTCAATATTTGTCAAACAGTTACCACAATATTTTATTTAAATAATTTTTTGCAAATAGATTCTAGTAATGAAAGATATTTTGAATATGGATATTGAGCGCACAAGCTTTTATTAATAGTAAGATACAGGTGACTTGGAAACAATTTATTTTCCACTTTTTAGTACATTAAATAAATTAAAGCTTATTTTTAAAAAGTTTTTTTTTTATATAATTATATATTCTACTTTTTAGTCTTCCACAAATTAAATTTTAGAGCTCTGAAATTTTTCGGATAAAGAATTTAAAACTTGCAGAGCAGTACACAATATTTAGGGTATTCACAGTGTTTCCTATCGTCAAATGTCGTATCCTTAATTTAACAAATAATACGGCTGTGATCGACCCTAATATTCGTGGCATATTTGTGGCGCGATGAGTTGTTGTTGTTTTGCTTGCAAGGCGCGGCGAGTAAGTTCCTATCGTTTTTCATTGATGTGTGGTGTACCTATAACTATAAACTGAAGCCCAAGTGTGTAGTTGCTTGAAAAGTGCCACGCCCCTTGTCCTACGCCCATACAATTTTACCAGTGGGACGAAGCATCCAAGAGGGGCCTGTATACGGAACTTTAATGCTGCACGACCTTTAGTTCCAAAGCTATTCTATATAAACGATTTTGTTTGTATGGGCGGTGCCACGCCCACTTGTCCACTGCCCGTCTTATTTTCCCAGTAGAAGGATATGGATATGTAGTAAGTTCCTACCAAATTTCATTGATGTGTGATTTGTAGTTCTAAAGTTATACACAAATCTGGAGTTGATAAAAAAGTGCCACGCCCCTTATCCTACGCCCATACAACTTACCAGTGGGACGACACATCCAAGAGGCGACTGCATACGAAACTTCAATGCTGCACGACCTTTAGTTCCAAAGCTATTCTATTTAAACGATTTTGTTTGTATGGGCGGTGCCACGCCCCCTTATCCAGTGCCCGCCTTATTTTCTCAGTAGAAGGATATGGATATGTAGTAAGTTCCTACCGAGTTTCATTGATGTGTGATGTGTAGTTCTAAAGTTCTACACAAATCTGGAGTTTATAAAAAAGTGCCACGCCCCTTGTCCTACGCCCATAAAATTTATTGATTCATGTATTGGGCTCTAGATTAGGCATGTATGCAAAGTTTCAGATCTCTAAGTAGTCGGGAAGTGGGTGAAAAATTGATTACTAGATTTGACGACATACATACCTGATTTGAAGTTAATATAAAGCTTATAAAAAGGCAAAAATTGCATACATGCCAAAACGCGCAGAAAGTTCAGACGTAAATACCATGTCATTATTGACCTTGCGACATTTTGACATTATTGCTTGAATCTTCGAAGTAGTCCTGGTTATAATAGTTTAAATTTATAAGTATTCCATACTTCCAAGAACTTACCCTTCTTTTATACATAAATTAGAATGTACAAGTTATTTTTCATCAAGTGGATTTTTCCCCATAAATTAGTTAGATTTGTTTTTTTTTTCATTTCTAAGAATTTTTCGTCATTGCGCAGTAGCTCAATGGTATCTATAACGGCCTATTGATAATGGAGTAAAGTACAGTAAAGCCTCGCTTTGCGACGTTTCAGTTAGCTAGCGACGTTTCACATTGCGCCGAACAAAATTGGCGAGTAAACTTTCGTCGTTTCACATCGCATCGTAAAATTCTTAAGTTTTAATTTTCTGTATTAATAAATAAATTTATTAGAAACTTGAAATTGCTTTGTTTTTGATCAAATAATTTTTGGATTTAGCATTGGGATGTATGCATCTTCATTATTTTAGCACACTTCCATGCAATTCGAATTGCGACGTTTCGCTTGCGACGAATTTCTTGGGAACCAATTAACGTCGCAAAGCGATTTATGAAAAAAATATTCTTGCATTGCTCAATTCATCGAAGGTTCAAAAAAATTAAAAGTGTACCAACCGTCTTTTTTTTATTTTCAAAATAATTAACAGCATATTGAAAAAAATAAAATCCCGATTAAAGTATGTGACATGAAATTTTCCCATTAATGCATTTTTTGTCAAATTGATTCTTAATACTTCATAAAATTGGCATTACAACACATTTTCACATTCGTGTCTGCAGATATGTACACACAGAACGCACGAGCACAAATAAAAGGGCCTACTCTTTTACTTTCTTCACTACAAGGTGTGCTCCGTTTATAGTTTTATATCTGGTTATTCCTTTAATAAATAAATAAATTCTTCTAACTATTATAAAAATATCGACTACATCCGCAATCGTGAAAGGGCAATAATCTGGATTCTATATGGTAATTATTGTGAACTTTTAGCCGTGGTATGCGAAAATCCCAGAGAATTTGCGCCGATTTTTTTTTAAGTTTCTGCTGAAAAAAAAAGGATTTCCAAATTTTTTCCAGTACCTATTTTCATCTGGTACCTCTGTTGTCTAGCCCAACTCAGCTTTGTCTCAATGTCTCGAAGGAAATTTTTCTTTCCTGAAAGGCGAGTTCATCTGCAAGATAGGAACATTTAAAGAAAACGAGTATACTTTAGAAAATTATTCGTTTGTTTTCTTCGAGAACATTTCAGTTGCTAAACGCATAGGGAAAAAGTAACAATGGCCACAGAAACATTTCCTGTGAGGTACGTTCGTAAATGCAGTAAATTCGTGCAGTGACAGTAGCAGTGCAGCCAACTTCAGTTGTCACTGCCCGATCAGCTGATTTCGTTTGCAGGTTGGTTGCAGAAACTTTTGTTGCATTAACGAACGCGATTCAAGATGGAAATTTTGGGTTAAGGCATTAATTGATAATTGCGAAACTCGAAGTGAGAGTCTTTTAATGAATTTCAATAAAGAAAGGGTAAAACGAGTGAAAGAGAGATGTGTCGTGCTAAAAACCTAGCTGAAAAAAAAAAGATCGATCCCGAAAGTAAATAATTACTTTAAAACAATAAAAACCTATCCAGATGATGTATTCCATCTTTATACAAGAAGACAAACAAATTTTGATCCATTTATAATAAATTTTCTACGTTTCCATATCGTGTTTTGCAAACGGCAACAGTAGGATAATGACTGCGAAAACTGCAGAAATTTGTCACTGCGGTGCCAAGCCGTTGCATTAACGAACGCGTTGCACGCAGTAGTATTGCACCATTTTGCTTTTACGTACGCGTTGCTTTGCAGTGCAACCGCTGGGTTGCATTTACGAACGTACCTGTGTTCTTTTCTGTTGTTTTTTTCGCTCCCACACACACACACATTCTGGGCGTTTGCAACAACATTAATGAAAAGGGACAGAATTTGTCAAAGAAGCCTTTTCGTTTGTAAACGCATAGCGAAAAAGAAAAGGAGAAAAATAAGAACTTCCACAGAAATATTTCCGTGCGTAAATTGGGAATTATAAATGTTTGTAAGAAAGGAGAGAGTACATCCACCAGATTGGAATGCTGCCACAAAATGTGAAGCTAGAACGACCATTTTGTAAAATGCATCGCATAAAATGTAAGCTTGCGGATGAACATAGACGGAGAAGGAAGACGAGGTCATTCATATTGACGGTGCTGGTTTTTCTGCATGCACTTGTTACATTTTACACCTTGCTACACATTTTGTTCAAGTGCTATGCATACACGCGCAAGTGTGTATCCATGTGTGGTGTACATGTCAGCAAGGAATTAACCTTCACTAAGGTCAGTGCAGTCGTGTTTTTTTAGCGCACTTTGTGTTTGGGTTGCGCAAAAGCAAGAAGCTGGGTCGATTGACGCATATGGCAAAAAGACGAATTTTTTTCAATTACCGATCAGCATAAAATTTTAAAAAAAATTAAGAGTTAAAGGTGTTCCCGTTTTTTTCCCTTTAAGGGAACCAGAACACTAAAAATTTTAGAAGCCCTTTTCCACACTTAAATATTTATTTCATGTCCTTGTTCATTTTAATTTAGTTTAATTGAATTGATTGCCATCCCAATACATAGTACACGAAATTATAAATTATGTTATAGTATTAGTTAGGTTTCGTTTATTGGTTTTCAACATATTCTTACTTGTGTTGGAAATTTAGTTTATTTGGAATTTACGGAATATATTAGGAAGGAGAAAAGTCAGAGTTTATGGAAATCTCGAAAAATCACTATATTTGATACCCTACACCTATGGTAATAGGGTATAATAACTTTGTGCGAAAATTTTAACGCATTAAAGGAGCCATCCTAGGTATAGACAATTGTAAGTATGTTATAGAAACTAGTTTTTGAAAGGCACCCGTGGCGCCCACTGACTCAATAACTGTTACTAAATTGTAGAAAAAAATTTCTCTTTAGTTAGCGAGTGGCGCCACCTTGTGGTTAACTCAGAAACTAAATCAGTGAGTCAGTCAGTGACAAGGACTTTTATTATATTAATGATCAGAATCACTTTCGGTGTTGATTTCCGGTTTTCCGTCTGTCTGGCTGTCCGCGCGCATAGGAGAGAAAGAAGGAGTTGTCCGATTTGGACCAAATATGGTACACTATCGCAGTGAACCTTAACCTAGCTCAAGATTCGAGATTAGTCAAATCGGTCGAAGGAAACGGCCACAATAGGCCTGTAAGTCCCACTACCTCGGGTTTTTTCGATCAAATTGCTGTAATTTAACATTGTCCGCCCACCATGGGGCGGTAAATTTAATATACCGATCGTTTCTGTTGTACACCTGTCAGAGCATCAATATTGGGCAAATGCATATACTTAGTCCCATTAGGAATATCTTGTAGTTTGTCAATAATGGGCGGGGTCCGCCCACTATATAGGCGGTACATTTAAAACACTCACAATTTTAGTTATTTCAGTGGATTATCACCCCACTTGGGGACTTAGGGTAGGGTATTAGTCTGTCGGTGAAACCCGACTGATGCTTCTACTATACTCGTTCAAGTACTCTTTGAAATGTGTGCAATGCTTTTGAAGTAAATCGTCTTCGCATTGAATTCCTTGTCCATGTCGAGTATTTTAAAGCATGGTAAACTGCATCGTACCCTACTCAATATTGTTGAGATGGTCAGAATATCAGAACTCAGCAACCTATACTAAAGTAATCGGGACATCGACGGATCAAATGTTCTAAAGCAGCCATACTCAACCCGCGGCTCCAATCCAAGCTTTTGCCTGTATTCCTAAACGTCAGTTGCGCTGCATAAGTACAAAGCAGTATGTTCCTAAA
This sequence comes from Neria commutata, assembly GCA_963457695.1. Lineage (NCBI taxonomy): Eukaryota > Metazoa > Arthropoda > Insecta > Diptera > Micropezidae > Neria > Neria commutata. Next base: position 40,050,281 of record OY735246.1, read on the forward strand.
CGCAAACATAAAAAGTTTGCACGTACACCCTGTTCCTAAACGCAGGCATCAAGTTGTCGATAAGAATCGAATGCGCAAACTGCTCATCACAAATTTTGTTGATGCTTTGTGATTATTTAGGTTATGTTTTTCGGCTTCAATGAAACTTTTAGGACGCGATTAAATTTCGCCTCCTTTGTCTCAATTTTACAATTAATTAAGAGTTGCTGGGAAGTTATTCGTTACTCAAATGCAAAAATGTTTTGAATATGTAGTTTTTTACAATTTCCATTTTGTGAAAGCAATGTTGAGCATCAAGTGCGTTCCCAAACTAAAAAGTGTTGCCAACCTGATTTATGCAATGCATCGCAGTAACACTCAGAAAATAAATCAGTAGAGCATTGGGGACGCAGCACTGCTTTGCATAAGTACGTTTAGGAATACAGCCTTTATGTGCAGCCCTAAACATATTTATTATCAGGAACACGATTTTTTTAAATCTGGCATTCTAAATTTAATATATCTTGAAATAAATATATGGAACAATTTACTGACGCAGAGGTTGTGAAAGAATGTTTCCTCAGTGTTTCCAACGTATTATTTGATAAATTTAGCAATTATGATCAAATAATATCTCAGATTAAAAGTATGCAGCTTTCTAATTCCACCTTTGCTAGACTCATTGAAGATATAATTTAACAAATCTCTTATCTTTTCACTGTATCATACACCAAGAGATCTTAGCAGCACGTATCTCCATTGCCGAGATAGACGCCATGATTAAGACTACAATAAGCATAGTAGAGCACAAGAACTGAACCTCAAGAAATTTAAGTCTTTTGGATGAACTGAACATTAACTATAGGTACGTTCTTTTACGTTCTTTTGCAAATGAAATATGCAAAAACCGTATACAGGAATCGACTTACTGATTCTTACCTTGATGACGTATTGAGGGTAGGATGAAGTAATTATAAACCCGATTTTCCTAAAATTGTTGAAAATTTATCACAATGTCAAAAATCACATTAGTTTTGAAATAAAAGCTGGGTTACACATTTTAAAATCTCAACATAATTTTCGACGCACTGGAGCACAATGATCTACATAAGTTAATCAAAATAAACCTAAGGAACTTAAAAATCAGTGAGTGGTCGAATTTCAACCACCCCTATACTATCAATAAACACTCCTGCACCAAAGCTAGATACTCAGATTCTGCAACACGCCGCCAATCAAGTCTCTTTGTACGACTGAGAATCGGACATACAGAAATATCACATAGACACAAGAGATCTGCAGCGAGTCGCTTTTTTGCAAGTTATGCTGACTCACGCCAAACAAAGTCCCAGTCCTGATACGGAGTGAGACTCCTATGACTGTGACTGAAAGCATTTTCGAATCGTGCAGAAAAAAATCTTCACATCCAAGCATGACTCTTATGCTCAATCTCACAGACTGCAATCTTTACGAAGATTGTTGCAGTGAAAGAAGTAAATCTTGAAGCAAACCGATGAATCCCTCGCCTTGCACGGAAAATTTTTGTTGCGCGACAAACATAGATAACGTTGCTTTCGGTGTTGCTCACAGTGATGCCAACTAATAATAATTTAATGCAGGGATGCACGAAAATACCAAATTTGGTACCAATTTAATCAATTTTAAATTTGGAAACGAAACTAAATGGAACAGTTTTGCAGTCTTTCGCAAGGTTTTGCTTAAGTTATTTTCCAATTTATTATTATTATTTGTTAATATATAGTTTCCTAGCACAACAAGATTTTAAACCTTATAAATGACAGTGCTAGTCATAAGCAGGGTAAATAAGGCAGAAGTACAGGCAGACAAATTTCCTTTTTTCTTTTTCTCTTTCTGTACCTGTTGACAGGATTGAGATCAAAATGGTTTAAAAATAGATTTTCCAGCACGCCAAATTTAGTACGCGTCTGTTTTTGGTTTTCCCATTCTGCTTACGAACCCGACTTTTCGGCAGAATATATTTTCGTGTGCAAATTAGGACTGTGTAATTTACACGTAGCGAAAAAATTATATGTGCAAAGCAATTTATCGAAATTTAACGTACAAAATATTCTTTCTTTTCAAATTTATATTTTTATTCAAACAGTTATGTGACATTGATTTTGAAAAATATATGCAGGCTTCATTCATTCCGCTCTTAAAATTATAGTAAAATAAACTTCCAATACTCTGAAGGAAATATTTATATGTGCAAAAACAAATTAAATTCGCTAAAAATAAGAAGAATACGTAACTAAACAGTAAATGCTATTTTAATATTTGGTGTAGCCCCCACCATTATAAATAACTTGTCTTAATCGAAATGGCAGTGAATTAATCAACGAATGCAGCACAGAATCATCAATTTTGGCCCATTCTTCCTTGAGCGCGGTTTTGAGTCCTTTGAGAGCGTCAATTTTTGTAAATTTGCTTTTGTAAAAATGCTCCATAGGTTTTCTACGGGATTTAAGTCTGAACCCACAGCTGGCAATTGCAATAAGGGTATAGTTTTTTAACTCAAAAACTCTTTTCTGATCCTTGCCGCGTGTATTGGCGCATTGTCTTGTTGAAAAGTCCAGGACTCCCCACAGATATCCTCAGCAAAATCCAGCATCACGTCGTTCAGGAGCTCTATATACATAGCCGCATTGGCTTAATGGGATATAAAGCATATTGGGGTCTTTCCACGGTACCCGAAACCAGCCCATACCATAAGGGACCCGAGGGAAAAATTGCGAGAGTAACGCATCTGCCATGGCCGCCTAGAATTTCGCCAATATTTTTGGCAACAGTCCGAGCCGTCCAGGTTGAATTTCTTCTCGTCGCTAAACATCCCATTTCATCACTCCACTTCACAAAATTTTTATGTTTCGTCGAATTGAAGCCGCGATTGCTTATGACGGGTAAAAGTCTGGGTTTGGCGCTTCGATTTTCATATTAAACATTTTCGCTTTGATGCAAAATTTGTTGAATTCTGTGCTTTGTTACTTCGAGTCCCAGTTCACCTTTAATTTGAAAAGCGCAGAGGTTCCTGCACACGGCAAGGCGCCGAATTTCCCTTTTGTCTCTTTCGCTAACTACTGGTTTTCTTCCACTTCGCTTTCATGTACCGTAATTTTGAATGTTATTTAAAATATTTCTGATTGCGTTTTGTTGGCAATTCGTTGTTGCAGCAATTTTTTCTATTTTCATGCCAGATTCATTAAGAGCCTCGCTCATTTTCATAAAAACTGGTGCCACGAGCCATAGTGTTCTGAAAACTTTTATATTATCAAAAAAATTCTATTGTTTTTTTTTTAAATAATTTTACCTTCTTATAAACTTCCAGCAAAACGATATTTAAAAAAAAAAATCAACACTTTCAGTCCAAAATCACTTAAAATATAGCACTAATCAATTTGCACATATAATTATTTCCTTCAGCTGACAGCAAACGCGGCGCTTCTTTCGAAATAACGGTACCGCGATAGATCAAACGAATTGAATAATGGATATGACAGTAAACCCCACACGTTGGCAAACATTTCCATATATATGAAAATCACATACAACTCTTCTGGACAAATAAAATTTCTAAAATATTTTTGCACATATAAATATTTCGCTAGGTGTAGTAATTAGCGAGTGAATTTTCTTTCCAAAACTGGGCAAAACCTTTGCTAACGGCGCGTTTTTGCAACCGCGCGAATGAATCGCTGCTCCGAATTACGCTGTTAACTGAACAATTCAGAAATTCCCTCGCGTTCCTCTTTCAGAGGTGTTATATTTACTAATTGGCATCACTGCTTGGGGGTTTTCTCCATCTTGTGTTGCGCGGCATACATACACAATATTTTCGCAGAGATTTGGCTCAGGAGCATGGGACTACCGTCAATGTGGTGTGAGTCAAGTTCAACATGATGAGTCACAGTCGGACGGAGATTTAAAATCTGTTGATTGGAAAAAATGTTACAGTCCCACTCAAACTTTGGAAGGTGCGGATGGATTGCAGTACAAGCAAAAACGTACTCAGTCTGCAGTCCGATTTGCGTCTGAGTGAGTCGCTGCAGATCTCTGGTACATATGACGCGCCCAGAGCAAAAACGACTTATAAAAATTCACAGAGAAAAAACGCTTCAAAAATTACACAGCGTACCTACATGTGACACTAACACATGTTTGCATGCATACTCGGTTGTACCGGAGCTCGGAGCAACCGTCGGATTCGTCAGTATCGCTGCTGATGCCAAGGAGAACAGGCCAAGGGTGGGTTCTGTTCTGCTTGTTAACATTTATGTCGCTACCACGTGGTAAAATCCGGTTTTTAGAAATTGCTATGCTACCAACGAAAAATTCTTGATGCTTTGCCGTCTTGTCCAATTTTCGTTTTGCAGACTGTAAATTGACAAATGACAATTTCCTATTAGCAAACAAAAATGTTTGCTTGTCTTTAAATTTTATCAAATTCATTACATAGCTTTCAGCATTTACTTGGTTCAATGCTCCCATTGCACATTTGTCTCCCAAGCAAGACTTTAATCTTTTGCGATCCTTGAATCATCTCTGGGTTGGAATTCCGTAAGTTTAAAGAAGGATTGAAGATTGTGAAGTCACTAAAGGTCATTAATGACATGGCAGAACGAGGGGTGAAATTAATTACTGACTTCAATAACTTCTCACCAAAGATAAGGAGCAGAAACAACATGTTTTACAAGTAGTAAGCAAATGCTGAAAGCTGTATCCTGATTGTTCAAAAAGAACTTTGACAAAACCTTTATCCTTATTGTATCCTTATTAAAGATGGCAAACAATACAAAGAAACTATTTTCTTTATTTCAATGTATTTTATGTATAGAATATAAATTAGTAAGAATAATATTGCCTTTAATTTGAGATATTAGTCATGGGAAAATAGTGCAGAGTTCCGGAGATACGGTCAAAAACGTCGCTAGTCAGACAAAAAATCTAGTTTTTTCAAACTTTGAGCGTCTTGAGGCACGGGTTAACATGCTTCAATCGTGCTCAAACTTTGGCTACCTTAAAATATGCTAAGAAGGCTGATCATTTTGTGGGGTTGCCGTCGACAAAATTCGGGAAAAAAATTTCCCCCATATCAACTGCGGTCACCCTTATGGTAGAATTACTCTAGTAGTAAAGTAAGAAATAGTGTCAGCTGACACAATCTATCTTACCCGAAGACAATGTACGCTATTACTCTGAACGGATTGAGTAGTAGAAATATCTGCGTTGATTAGAAAACTACTACAAAAGTCGTGTCAGCTGTGAAAAGAATGTTGCCACACAAAAAATTCACTTGAAAATGAAATAGCAATAATGCTTTTCCTATGCAAGAATTTAAACGGCAACACTGGTTAAAACGAGCAAACATTTATTGGAAATAAAGTCCACCTGCGCTTTCATTTGCTTTTAATTTGTACACATCGTACATTTTACACAACACTAAACACATTGAGTCAATTATTTCGTCGTTTGAATTCATTTTTATAAGCTTTCTATTAACTTCACTTTGCAGATGTCGTCAAATCTAGTAATAAATTTTTCACCCACTTCCCGACTACTTAGAGATCTGAAACTTTGCATACATGCCTAAACACGAGCCCAATACATGAATCAATAAATTATGGGCGTAGGATAAGCGGCGTGGCACTTTTTTATCAACTCTAGATTTGTGTATAACTTTAGAACTACACATCACACATCAATGAAACTCGGTAGGAACTTACTACATATCTATATCCTTCTACTGAGAAAATAAGGGGGCCCTGGATAAGGGGGCGTGGCACCCCCCATACAAACAAAATTTTTGATCTCGATTAGCTTTGGAACTAAAGGTCGTGCAGCATTGAAATTTCGTATGTAGTCGCCTCTTGGATGTGTCGTCCCACTGGTAAAATTTTATGGGCGTAGGATAAGGGGCGTGGCACTTTTTTACCAACTCCAGATTTGTGTATAACTTTAGAACTACATATCACACATCAATGAAACTCGGTAGGAACTTACTACATATCTATATCCTTCTACTGAGAAAATAAGGGGGCACTGGATAAGGGGGCGTGGCACCCCCATACAAACAAAATTTTTGATCTCGATTAGCTTTGGAACTAAAGGTCGTGCAGCATTGAAATTTCGTATGTAGTCGCCTCTTGGATGTCGCCTCTTGGATGTGTCGTCCCACTGGTAAAATTTTATGGGCGTAGGATAAGGGGCGTGGCACTTTTTTACCAACTCCAGATTTGTGTATAACTTTAGAACTACATATCACACATCAATGAAACTCTGTAGGAACTTACTACATATCTATATCCTTCTACTGAGAAAATAAGGGGGCACTGGATAAGGGGGCGTGGCACCCCCATACAAACAAAATTTTTGATCTCGATTAGCTTTGGAACTAAAGGTCGTGCAGCATTGAAATTTCGTATGCAGTCGCTTCTTGGATGTTTCGTCCCACTGGTAAAATTTTATGGGCGTAGGATAAGGGGCGTGGTACTTTTTTTTATCAACTCCAGATTTGTGTATAACTTTAGAACTACACATCACACATCAATGAAACTCGGTAGGAACTTACTACATATCCATATCCTTCTACTGAGAAAATAAGGCGGGCACTGGATAAGGGGGCGTGGCACCGCCCATACAAACAAAATCGTTTAAATAGAATAGCTTTGGAACTAAAGGTCGTGCAGCATTGAAGTTTCGTATGCAGTCGCCTCTTGGATGTGTCGTCCCACTGGTAAGTTGTATGGGCGTAGGATAAGGGGCGTGGCACTTTTTTATCAACTCCAGATTTGTGTATAACTTTAGAACTACAAATCACACATCAATGAAATTTGGTAGGAACTTACTACATATCCATATCCTTCTACTGGGAAAATAAGACGGGCAGTGGACAAGTGGGCGTGGCACCGCCCATACAAACAAAATCGTTTATATAGAATAGCTTTGGAACTAAAGGTCGTGCAGCATTAAAGTTCCGTATACAGGCCCCTCTTGGATGCTTCGTCCCACTGGTAAAATTGTATGGGCGTAGGACAAGGGGCGTGGCACTTTTCAAGCAACTACACACTTGGGCTTCAGTTTATAGTTATAGGTACACCACACATCAATGAAAAACGATAGGAACTTACTCGCCGCGCCTTGCAAGCAAAACAACAACAACTCATCGCGCCACAAATATGCCACGAATATTAGGGTCGATCACAGCCGTATTATTTGTTAAATTAAGGATACGACATTTGACGATAGGAAACACTGTGAATACCCTAAATATTGTGTACTGCTCTGCAAGTTTTAAATTCTTTATCCGAAAAATTTCAGAGCTCTAAAATTTAATTTGTGGAAGACTAAAAAGTAGAATATATAATTATATAAAAAAAAAACTTTTTAAAAATAAGCTTTAATTTATTTAATGTACTAAAAAGTGGAAAATAAATTGTTTCCAAGTCACCTGTATCTTACTATTAATAAAAGCTTGTGCGCTCAATATCCATATTCAAAATATCTTTCATTACTAGAATCTATTTGCAAAAAATTATTTAAATAAAATATTGTGGTAACTGTTTGACAAATATTGAACACATGAGCGCCCCAAGCTTTTATGGATAGTAAGATACAGGTGACTTAAAAACAATTTATTTTCTACTTTTTAGTACATTAAATAAATTAAAGCTTATTTTTAAAAAGTTTTTTTTTATATAATTTTATTCACGATATATTTTGCTTGTGAACTTTGTTGCAGAAAAGTGCTGCCACTGACCTTCGATTTCAGTTCAACAAAAGAAGTCGAATATTATTAACGAAATTAGTTAAAAATGTAGTACACAATATAAAGAAGTAACAATTATGATAATTCTGTGCCATAAATTTAATTAAGAATGTAAAATTTCATCTCAGAAGAAAATAAACAGCGTTCTTCCTTTGTGCACAAAACTATACGGCAGCACTAACAAAAATAAAAGACTGACAGCTGCAATCCATTTAGCTGTGAGTAACTGGGCAAATTGCTATCCGACACGATTGAATCCGACACCGCTGGACTAATTAGACCATAATATATGTATATAGGGGAGAGGGGGGTACCTTCGTCCTTGGGGCACATTCGTTAAATGCGATTTCGTTATGAAGGAGTCATCGGACATAACTGTTTAATAGTAAAAACTAACCCAAAACTAGCATAAATATCCCTCACAAAGTTTGCCATCTCTATCTGAACAGCTGATAAAGCTGTAAGCATTTTTGTTTTTTCGCGTTTGTTTTCCAAATACATATTTGTTTTAATACATATGTGTACATACAGTGAATAAAAAAACTTTGGGCACAGCAAGTTTATCTAATAACAACTTTTCTTATACTTAACTTACAAAAATAATTGGGATATCATTTTTATAAAGCAACATTTTTTTAAATAATTATACAAAATATATTTCATAATTATTTTTCTTTTAGAAGTAATGTCAAAAAAAACAAAAGATGTAATGTTATGAAAACCAAAAATTCAAGATTTTTACATCAAAGAAGTTTAGGCACATAAGTATATTTCGACTTGTGTATAAAGTAACAGAACATTTGTTTTTGTGTTTTGATGGGAATAAACTAATGATACTAATTGCATTACAAAATTCGTCAAAATAGTCATTACTAGATATTTTAGTACGCATTTTCTCCAAAAAGTTGGCTGTGCCTAAACTTTTTTGATTCACTATACATATGTACGTACGAATTTTGTGATCTTTATTGGTCATTATTTCAAATCAAACCATATCAGAATTATTGTAATACTAGTGATTTTCTGAATAAATTGAAAATAAAACGCTAAAAATTAAGAAAAACATTAATGAACTTCGGGGAAGTTTCAGCGCTTTTATTGGGGCATATTCGGCATGATATTTCCCTGGTGTTAAGAAGCGAAATAGAATTGAAACTCCCAAGACCCTCGAATCCGGCCAACCTCTCGAAACCGCACAAAATTTATATTTGGGGTCGATTTAGCACTTTTACCATGAAATAATTTTTAAAATAAATATAAGATCGTTGTGCCTCTTGGGCAATACCTACCTTTTCTTTTTTGAAGTATGTACTTGAATATGGATTTTTATTATTTTTTTAATGCAAAATATAATAAAAACATGTTTTGTAGCAAAAAACATGTAGTCTAAACAAGAAACTCCACCAGTGCCCCGCCAAATGCCGAAGCAAAAATTAGTTTTTCTTATTATGTATCATGAAAAAAAACAAACAGAACTTTGAACGAAATTTCGGGTTAACATTTTATTATTAAATAATTAGGTATTGTAATAATCTATTCGGTTTTTAGGGTTCCGTTCCCCTAAAAGGGAAAAAACGGGAACACTTATAAGGTCACTTTTGTTTTGGGAGTGTGTATATAAAACGACCTTTTTTTAATCGTAGAAACCTGAAATTTGGCACGATGTTAGGTCTTAATAACCTAAACACATTTTCACTATAAAAAGTTAAGAAATATTTTTTTATAATTTTTAAATATTTTCGGGTCGGACAAAAAAAAATAAAAATATTTTTAAATCGTATCGTGTGGGGTATCGTTAGAAAGGGCTACATCCATAGCTTACAAACTGTATTTTTTTTAAATTTTATTTAAACGGGTTAGAAAGATATAGTTAAAAAGGTGAAAAAAACAGACCTGTCCCCACATGATCCCATCTTCCCACGCCATTTCTCAACCGAAAATTTTGATAAAATCAGGCTTACTAGGTATTTGATCACGCATGACTGAATGGCTGCCGGTTTTTTCGAATTTTTAATTTTTTTTAATTTAAGATGACCCCCCTCAGAAAAAATTTTTTGTTGTTTATATCGAGTGGGGTATCATTAGAAAGGGCTACGTCCATAGATTATAGAATGTATTTTTTTTTAATTTTATGTAAAAAGGTTAGAAAGATATAGTTAAAAAAACGGACCTGTCCCCACATGATCCCATCTTCCTACGCCATTTCTCAAACGAAAATTTTGATAAAATCAGACTTACTAGGTATTTGATCACGCATGACTGAATGGCTGCCGGTTTTTTCGAATTTTAAATTTTTTTATTTTTTTTTAAATTTAAGATGACCCCCTCAGAAAAAAATTTTTGTTGTTTATACCGAGTGGGGTATCATTAGAAAGGGCTACGTCCATGGATTGCAAAGATATATTTTTTATAATTTTCTGTGAAGTGGTTTCCAAGATATAGCACAAAATGTCGAAAAAATTACCATACCCCCCCTGGTTTTCTACATTTCTTAAGCTAAAATTTTGATAAAATCAGAGTTAGTAGGTCTTTAGTCATAGATTACTGGAAAACTGCAGCTTTTTTCGATTTATTTGTTTTTCTATTTTTTTAAATTTTATTTAAGATTACAATAGTAAAATGTTTCCTTAGCGAAAAATTTTTGTTGTTTACATATTGTGGGGTCTCGTTAGAAAGGGCTACGTCCGTGGATTCCAAAAATGTTTTTTTCATATTTTTGGGTGAATTGGTTTCGAAGATGTAGGCCAAAATGTCGAAAATTGTGTGGCCAGACGGGCAAAGAGAAACTAAATTCGAACGCTAAAAAGGGTATTTCTGGTACGGAACCCTCAGTGAGCGAGCCGAGTGGTTATAACTAACGAATTTCATATGAAGCTATTCAACTAAACTATTAGTTGATAAGCTAATAATACGCTTTATTAAAATATGCTGTAAAATCGTTGCCTGTTTAACATAATACATACAGCTGTGTTCATTAAAATAGTAGTGCAGATGAGTTTTTGGTATTAAACTGTAAAATTAAATGATAAACACAATTTTCGTATATAAAGTTATTAAAATAACCATGTTCATATATTTTTAAGAATATATGGACTTATTTTTAGTTATAACTTTCTTTACTTCGACCTAATCAAATTAAGGTCACAAAAAATAGCTGTTCCTTAAAAGAGTAGTGCTAATTACAAAGGCTTAAAAAAGCAAGTTTAATTAAGTTTAACTTCGTTTTATATATTTTTCATGCTAGGTTAGGTCTAATATTTAGTTGAAACACCTTTATTATTTATTTGGGCCTTGCACCAGGTGGCATAGAATCAATAAGGCCCCGAAAGCGCTTCAAAGGAATTAGAGTCCGTGTCTCTTAACCACTTGCCAAAGATGAGTTCTGCTTGAAGGTTTTGCTGTTGTTACTATTCGTTTGATATCTCCCGATTAATTTTCTATTGGGTTAAGACCCGGAGATGGAGTAGGGCATGCAACCAAGTCAATCCCTTCAGATGCAAACCAGTCTTTAGCGAGTTTGCTTGAATTTTTGGGACCCATTACCCTGTTAAAACGTCCATTCCAGATCCAATTCCAATTGGCATATAGAAATATTATATTTTTTTACATTTCCACGTACACAGTTTTGACCATCATAAGATTAATCATGTGGATTGCACCAACACCATTATACGAAAAACAAGCCCATACCATGACGCTCAACCCATCATGGTTAAATGTCTTCGTGGTGTATGTTGGGCTATATTCTGTATTGGTTAGACGATGAACATATTATCTGGAGCCTGCTCCACGAAATATAACTAATTTGCCTCTCATCCGTCCACAATATGTGTCGCCACGTTTCAACGGGTCAGTCCATATGGGTTTTGGCAAACTTAAGTTTTGTTTCCACATACTTTTGCGTCAAAAGGGGTACTTTTCTAGGACTTCTGGTAATTATACCTTGTTCAATAGATCAACGACGAACTTTCACGCCACTGACCGGCAAGTTGATCTCATTTTTGAGGATGCTGAGACTAAATCTTGCTATATTGCACAATTCGTCTACCCTCCAAGAACGTAGTTCTACGCTTACTACCACAATTTTCGGGTTCCTTCCCTAAATTTATAGCATTAACAACCATAGTGGCACTACATCCAACAATATTTTCCATCATTTTATGAGTATTGCCTTAATTTTTCAGGCTAACTATTAGGTCTCTCTTCTCGACCGAGCAAGGCTTTCCTCTACCCCCTAAACAGTAAAAAGTGTAGAAATCGCAATAGATATCTATCACTAATGTATTCAACTATTAAACTGCGTTTACAGATGGCGATATTTATTATTAAGTTAATTTTTTCAAGCACTTCCAACCAGCACTACTATTTTAGTGAACAGCCGATTTTTATAGTTGTTATCAAAAGTCATCGAAAATAAACAAAACAGACACAAAAGTCACGGGATTTTTTCGATTTTCTATTCTGAATATTGTATTCTACAAAATATGTGGGCAAGTGATCAATTTGTAAGGCTAAAGATGTCCAAAAAAGAGGTTTGAATGTTTTGAGGTACCGCACTACTATTTTATTGAACACAACTGTATATCATCATATTTCCATAATTTGGCAAAAATATTTCGTTTTAGATATGTAAATCTTTTCATTTCCTTCTGAGCAACTGATTTAAATTTTCTAATACAAAAGATTTTCGACAAATATATAAAACAAAAAAGAAAGAAAACAAACAGCTTGCTTTGATTTTTCAATTTCAATTTCACAATGCACATAAATAAATGAAAAATATTCAAAAAAAGCAAATGGCAAAAAAAGAAGAAAGCAAACAGCTCGCTTTGATTTTGGGGCAGTTCTGCACTACATTGTATATATAGTTAGGTCATATATGTATATATTATAGTTAGGTCATAAAAGTTAGCTAAAAGTGTGTTATTTTCGTAGTCGACTACTGAAAAGTCAACTATAAGTACGGTGACCAACCGTACTATCTATATATATAAAATACAATAGTATGTTTGTGCTCTATAGACTCTAAAACTACTGGACCAATTTTGACCAAACTTTATATACATGCTCTATGGGGCGTGAGGAGTGTTTCTGTGTAGTTTGAAGTTCGTCCGACAGATGGCGCAATATTTAGTATTTTTGTGTTTTTGCACCGTAACTCAAGAACTACAGGAGCGATCAACCTTATACTCACAACATATGTTCGTGAGGTGCTCTGAATGGTTTGTTTTCATGTTAGAACATCCTAAGTGTTGCCACGGTGGCGTTTTTTCGAAAATTCTAATTTATGGACCGATTTGGCTCAGATTCACACCATATAATACTAAAGTTGACAGAAAGTGGTCGACAAAATTTGAACCCGATAGCTGTTGTCGAAGTGGAAATATTCACGAAAACGTATTCTTCCTGTACATAATTTTCATTTTCATATTTTAATATATAAAAACGTTTGTGCGTATGTATGTCGCAGCATCACGGCTGAACCACAGGAGCGATCAACCTTATACTCACAACATATGTTCGTGAGGTGCTCTGAATGGTTTGTTTTCATGTTAGAACATCCTAAGTGTTGCCACGGTGGCGTTTTTTAGAAAATTCTTATTTATCGACCGGCTCAGATTTATACCATATAATGCTAAGGTTGACAGAAAGTGGTCGACAAAATTTGAGCCCGATAGCTGTTGTCGGGGTAGAAATATTCAGGAAAGCATATTCTTCCTGAAATACATTGAAACACATTTCAAAACAAATCTTGGAATAAAATAATTATTTTGGGCAGAACAACGTTTGCCGGGACAGCTAGTATTATATAGAACAGTACTCTATTTTAAGCCGATGTTCTATATGATATATTTTGTTATAAAAAACATGGATATGTTCTCTATTTTAAAATGTGTTCTATATTTGTTCTATAGTTGATACAAAACTTTTGAAAATGGAACAGCGATATATCATTGAATATCTTAAAGGCACCACCCTGTATACAGTTTACTAGGTAAACTGTTTTTTTTTTATTATACAGTTGAACCTCGATTATCCGGGTTGCTCGGGACTGGGCTCATCCCGGATAATCGAAAATCCCGGTTAAAAGAGGTTGCATCTAAACATTAATAAATTTAATTTTTTTTATTTATTTTCAAAAATAGCATGTGAATTTACATACAATAAACATACGATGCATAAAAATATGTTATTGTTTGTCATAAAATACATTTATTTAAAAAAGTCTTTTAAGGTAGTCTGTCTTTTCTCTTTAGTTTTCGATTGTTCTTCGAGTAAATGAGTTTGTATGCGATACACTTGCATTTTGTCTGGCTCTGAAATACTTGGACAGTTGTAATTTTCTAAGAACCCTAACAAAATATTACTAGCCTCTATTGCTTGAGCCAATGTGGGTGTTTCTTCAATATTTTCTTCATCTGATTTTTCATCTGAGTCAAGCGTATCTTCTTGGTTTTGATGAACCATGTTTACGATTTCGTCTTCAGATATAATAGCAAACGGTTCGACATCATTGTCGCACTCCATCCACTGCGATAGCATCAGTCGTACATCCAGGTGGTATTAATATACCGGACTGTATCTCAACATGGATATTTGGAACATTTTCATCATCCTTAGATAGTAAGTTATTCCAAAATTTCACAAACAGAATAAATAAAAATGAAATTTGATATGCAGCACATTACATAAATATAAAAAGGGGAATCCCCTTTTAATACTAGTAAAAATGTACATTCATACATATGTATGTGCTTTACGGATAATAGAGGTAAATCACGGTTAGTAGAGGTAAAAAATCAATCACGGATAATAGAGGTAAATCACGGTTAATAGAGGTAAAAAAGCAATCACTCAGCATCCCGGTTAATCGAGGCCCGGATAATCGAGGTTCAACTGTAATTATAAGTAGAGCTCGACTGAACGCACGGTCTCGGTTTTGGTTACCGAACAGTTTGTCCAAAAGGTTCGGGTTCGGTCTCGGCTCCTAAAAGGCCGAGTATTTAGCCGAACAGTTGAGAAAAAAATTTTATAGTTATACACAAAATTTTAATTTTCTAATACAAATTTTTATTGATTTTTCATAAATCATAAAAAATACATTTTTAAAACATTTGCCATTTTGAAATTTTTAGCAAAAAAAGGTATGTTGGTGGTGTGTACCCTATTTTCATTAAAAAAATATGGTCACCGTAACTATAAGTGCGTTATTTTCGTAGTCGACTACTGAATTGCTTATAGGATATGTACATACGTATTGGCCTTTAAGAAAAAGTGACGAAGGTACCCGGTTTCCCCTAATTGTTGCTGTTGAAAATTGCCATCTGCCAACACCACAAACACACACACCCCAATTGCATTCCGTCAATTGGAAAAAAAATGAGGTGAACCAAACTAAGACGGCGCTCAATTCAAGATGGCGGGAGGAGATTGTGCAATTAATATGCGAAAACTGCATAGGAAAACAAAAACAAGGAACAGAGGAATGCTTAAGACTCCGCCAAGGATTAAAACAAAATTGCGAACAAAACAGACAGCAACAAAAACAAGTTTCTTCATTTTCCTACATTGCAACTTATCAACTTATGGTACGCGCGGCCGTGTGCAATTTCAGTGCTTGCAACTGTACAAGCAACAACAACATCGACCGCGTTGTCGTAGTGTAATTTTTGCTAAAACGACAAGCATTTTTGCGTCTGTCCGTCGGTTTCTCTGTCTGGTCGCCTTAGTGTGCAGACGAAGCGTGGAACATACAGGACAGGCGCACTAAAAGACGGCCGAACGAGAAGACAGACAGACAGACATACCTACCAACAAAGAGGCCAACCAGACCCAATGAGACAACAACAGGCGTCGCTTCGTTGCCGTTTGTTATTTTTGTTCGTTGCATGCATAGCCGGCTGGGAACGCAGCATATTTTTCTCAAATGAAACGTAACGTAGAAAGGCAGACGGCAGGCACGTACAGTACACATCACAACAAACTACTCGTACACACACTGTCCATAATGAGTGACAACCACAAGAATACAACACGAACGAGTTTATGATTTTAGTCTGGTATGCAGAGAGAGAGCAGGAAGATTAAACGGCAACAGCGACGTCGACGATAATACAAGCATTTTGAGAACAAAAACAACGGTAAGAACAACCAAGCAGCGAACGCCAACGAAGTCGACCGGCAACGACTGCAAGTTGAATGCAAAACTTACAAAGGCAACAAACTTTTCGAAATTCCATAAATATGTACATAGATATACATATGTGCATACATACAGTCGAAAAAACAAGCATAAAATACGAGCATGTAAACACAAAGTATGTACATACTTATGTACATATGCGATGATGATCGCAGAGTTGGAGAAGCGAGAGAAAGTAAGCCGGTGCAGTCGACTGCATTATTTCGATTTAAACGACTGGCCTACATGCGAAAATGAACGATTGGCATTCAACAATGTTTATTTGGACACAAAATGGATTCTTTCTAGGGTCGTGCCGGATGTTCATAAGCAGAGCATCCACATTTCTCATGCGTTGTATTCATAGACGAAATTTGCACATCAACATCCTGATATTTAATTAAAAGACACGTAGCTAAACATATAAGTACATACATAAGTATGTAAATGTATATAGGTACCCAGTTGAAAAACAAGGAAGGCATGCCGATGGAAGGGATGTGGCAGGTTATAATTTTGTTGTCAATTTGTTT
Organism: Neria commutata; assembly: GCA_963457695.1. NCBI lineage: Eukaryota > Metazoa > Arthropoda > Insecta > Diptera > Micropezidae > Neria > Neria commutata. The sequence goes on from OY735246.1 coordinate 40,066,758, forward strand.
TCAAATTATGTATTTCTTTGCGCGGCGCCACTTCTTGCGATGAATTGGCAATTCTCCGAAACTAGAATAGAAAAAAGAATTTCTTTATTTTTTATTTATTTTTTTCATACCTGACCTGCCGCATCACTTCCATGAGATGCATGCAGCATTGCTGCTACGGCAGCTCATTTGGCAGGCATGCCGTCCTAGGACATGCCTATAGAAAAAAGATACAAGCGGGTATGTAGGCGAGCAGGCTTGCTGACCTTCCTAGGCATGCCTCCAGCAGGCATACAGGAGAGCTTTTTTTCACCTGGGTATGTATGTACATATACATATGTATAAGTAGATATATGTATGTACTTAGGTATGTGTAGCTACGGTAACCATTTTTCATGGGGCAAAATACAAAAACTCATACATACATATATGTATGTACATACATATGTACATATGTACTTACATATGTACATACATACATATACTTTTATGTATGTATGTAAGTATACAAAGTATATACTTACATATGTATAATTGACACAACAGCCCGTGTAACCGAGGCTTAGGCCTAGCTCGAATTAACTTGTGTGCTCGTTCGTTTGCAAATTTTTCACAAGTTAACGGGACCTACAAATGTATTCTTTACCCCACATCTACACTAACAACAATTTCTGGCCTACCATTTTTAAAATATATTGCTAGTGTAGACGCCTTATTTTACATGTTAAGCAATATGTGCATACATACTTATGTATGTATGTACATACATATATGACAAACAAACAGATGCAAGTCTTGTGGCTTGTAAATCTCTTAAAAAGAAGTGGGACCATTTGCAGGATCTAAAAAAGTTGTAACCTGTGGACTGCCACAGTTTATATAATAACTTACCTTATAAATAGTAAACATTATAATAATAAACAACAGTATAATACTTGGTTTCTTCTAATTGATGTATACATTTGATTTATTAAAATTTATTGGGATTAGTTACTAAGCGGTGTGTAATTGTTAAATAAAATGTGTAATGTCCAAATTTATTTTGCATACATATGTATAAGTAATATCTTTGTATGCACGTAGACTTTTTCTGCCATATTCAGGGTTCATTTTGAATTCTCTTTTTTTCAGGAGGCCATGATTAAAATCTTGCGCTCCTCGCCATATTAAGCTTATGCGGCACCATGGCCATATGACGACGAAGTGAAGGCACCTGCACCTGCCTGCCTTTTGATTAACACCTGATCACACAGCTTTCAAGCAGGGTTGCTTCTACATACATACATACATATGTATATGTACTAATTTTTTTATTTCGTAGAACGGAGTAGCGGTGTCAAAAATCAATATGGCAAATTAGCCTCAAAAAATATATTACAATTCAATGTTTGCACAACACAGAAATAACATTACATACATACATACATATCATACTATTAAATAAAACGCTATTGCGTACGCAATGTTATGATCCAGTTACCGTTACTTTGTTTACATTGAATGGAGCATTGTTTTTGCACAGCATTGTTTTGGGGAACATTTGATGAGAGTGAGAGAGAATGTTAGCATAGACTTGAAATGTTGTCGTGCTGTTCTCTGCACATCAACAGTAATGCCTTTCATTCCACTTTCATGTAAAAGGTATTACATTTTGGTGGCTTACCGCTAAAACTTCTTGCCGTATGGCCACGGTTATTGGACTATTTAGTAATTTTTCCAGCGAAAGAGAAGTTTGCGAAAAATATAAGATTACAGGGGTAAAAACAAAACTAATAAAAATAGCCACATTGGCAGATCTGAATAGTAGCCGTACTCCTGAACATTAAGTAATGTAAGTGGCCGGAGATTTTCAGTGTTCGGTTAGATTTCGGTTGAAATTAAAATAAGTTCAATTATGTAAGCAAGTTTCTAATTGAAGTTAAAATATTAGTAACTTGCATAAATATTAAATAACGAGGGGTCATATTTTCATTCATTTTTCGTTTTTACTTTGTGGTAGGGATTGGGGTTGCAAAAACCAGATAGACCAAAGAGAAGACAAATTCAATAATGGAATTTGCCGGAGAACTTAGAAGTGGACCAGAAGAAAAGATAATATTATTCGTTTAACTAAGCTTGAACTGAAAGCCCGGCAATGAAGCCTTAGTTTTACCAGTTTTTTGTAATTATTGATGTAATATATTATTTTTGAGGGTGCTAATTTCTGTAAAGAATGCGGGTGTGTTACTACATACATATATTCATTTCAAAAGTTCTTTTCTTCTTTATTTACTCTGATCACTCAGGATAATCCGTTGAGTGTAAAATTGTCTGTGAAATTTCCACCATTCTTCGAGAAATTGTAACTTTAGAGAAACGGGGCGGAAAAAGGCATGGATTAAATTATTCTTAGAAAAAAAATTCGTATGCGATTTTCACTGATTCTTTCAATTTAAACATAAAATTTTGTGACAATTTTTTCTGTATTTTTATAAGCATCATTTAGAATTCCACCTTAATACTAAATGCTACGAGGAAAAAGTGGGAGAGTCGCCGCAAAGCGGCGCGATACTGCTGGTGTTTCTATAAACGAATTCTAAGCTCGCCGTAACCGAAGAAAATTGCGCGTATTCGCCGTTGCTGCTCAGACACACGACAGACAAACCGAAGAAGCTTTTTTTCGTTTTTTTCTCAATTTTGGACGCAAAAATGCTTTAGGAAACAGCAGCAACACCAATAGTGAAGGCTCAGTTAGTAACGACGCATCGTATTTATTCGTATCGTAAATGTCTAAGAGAGACTTATTTCTATGAGAATTTCTGCGTTACGATCCGAATAAATACGTCAAGAGCGGACGCTCGGGTGAATCAGGTTTTGCCTGCGATACGAATAAATACGATACGTCATCACTAACTGAGCCTTAAAGTGGCAAGAGCACATACAAGGGAGAGTGAAAATCGATGTCCACCAAAAAGAAAAAACAAGCAATGTTGCCAGATTTTTTTTTCAAAAAACTGTAAATTCCCAAAATAAAAACTATTTTCAACCAAAAAACTATAACCTTCAAAAACGAAAAGATTTTTGTGAAATTACGGTCACAAATGACAAGCAAATTGCCTTATCGAAGCAGGGCTGCAATGTAATCACAGGGTTACTGTGAGATTTTTTTAAAGCTGGAAAAAATTAGACTTTCATTGTAATTAAAAACGACCGAAAATCTAAAAATTAAAAAAACTGTTATTTGTACTATGAGGTAATTTTAAAAACTGTAAGCTTGTCTAAAAACTGTAATTTACAGTTAAAACGGTGAATATGGCATTATTAGTGCTAAGCCACGCACGCAGAGAAAGAGGGCAACAACAACGTATGTCAGCGGTACGTACAGGAGACATGGTACGTATGTATGTATATACATAAGTACATGCTTCCACCGTCCCCTTACACAATAGAAAAACAATAACAACGACGACGACTTGGTGTCATGGCGCATTGAAAGATTCCATTTCAACGACCTTTTTATAATTATAAACTTTATATTAACTTCACTTTCTGTCCGCGGTATGTCCGCGGTATGTCGTCAAATCTAGTAATCAATTTTTCACCCACTTCCCGACTATTTAGAGATCTGAAACTTTGCATACATGCCTAAACACGAGCACGATACATGAATCAATAAATTTTATGGGCGCAGGATAAGGGGCGTGGCACTTTTTTATCAACTCCAGATTTGTGTATAACTTTAGAACTACAAATCACACATCAATGAAACTCGGTAGGAACTTACTACATATACATATCTATCTACTGGGAAAATAAGGCGGGCACTGGATAAGGGGGCGTGGCACCGCCCATACAAACAAAATTTTTTATCTCGATTAGCTTTGGAACTAAAGGTCGTGCAGCATTGAAATTTCGTATGCAGTCGCCTCTTGGATGTGTCGTCCCACTGGTAAAATTTTATGAGCGAAGGATAAGGGGCGTGGCACTTTTTTATCAACTCCAGATTTGTGTATAACTTTAGAACTACACATCACACATCAATGAAACTCGGTAGGAACTTACTACATATACATATCCTTCTACTGGGAAAATAAGGCGGGCACTGGATAAGGGGGCGTGGCACCGCCCATACAAACAAAATTTTTGATCTCGATTAGTTTTGGAACTAAAGGTCGTGCAGCATTGAAATTTCGTATGCAGTCGCCTCTTGGATGTGTCGTCCCACTGGTAAAATTTTATGGGCGTAGGACAAGGGGCGTGGCACTTTTCAAGCAACTACACACTTGGGCTTCAGTTTATAATTATAGGTACACCACACATCAATGAAACACGATATAAACTTACTTGCCGCGCCTTGCAAGCAAAACAACAACAACTCATCGCGCCACAAATATGCCACGAATATTAGGGTCGATCACAGCCGAATTATTTGTTAAATTGAGGATATGACATATGCCGATAGGAAACACTGTGAATGCCCTAAATATTGTGTACTGCTCTGCAAGTTTTAAATTCTTTTAAATAAATTTATTTAATGTACTAAAAAGCAGAAAATAAATTGTTTCCAAGTCACCTGTATCTTACTATTAATAAAACCTTGTGCGCTCAAAACCTATATTCACACTTATATTTTATTACTAGAATCTATTTACAAAAAATAAATTAAATAAAATATTGTATCAATTGGTTGACAAATATTGAAGAAATGAGCGCCCATTAATAAAAATTAATAGTAAGATACAGGTGACTTGGAAACAATTTATTTTCTACTTCTTAGTACATTAAATAAATTAAAGCTTATTTTTAAAAAGTTTTTTTTTTATATAATTTTATTCTTTTTTGCCTCTACCATTGCACTCCCCTCTGTTCATAAAAACGTGGAATTCAACATTTTGTTATATAACAATTAAACATATATTTGTATATTTTTGGACATGAATACTTCAGGCAATGCTTATTAATTTAAGAAAGTGAATCAAACAACAAAATATTTTTTTAATTTTATTTGTAAATAAAAATTCAATTTGGCTTTTTATGAACACTTTTGTTAGTCTAAAGAACATTACACTTCTTATAATAGAAAAAAATATATTAATATTTTATGTGGCCGCCTTTGGTCTTAGTCACTAGTTGCGGTCTTTTAAGAATGAATCTATCAAATTACGAAAAGTTGATGTGTCATTTTGGACTTTTCCTCGCTTACAATAGCCCAAAAGCTTCTCAATATTTTGGGGCACCGAGGTTCTCATTAAAATTTTTTTTTTATAATGCTCCTCAAGTTCTCAATCGGATTAAGATCTGACGATTGTTGGGGCCAATCCAAGCACTCAATATTGTGCTCCTTCAGGCAGTTCATGGTGATGTTAGCTTTATGCTTCGGACCATTGTTCTGCATAAACAATGTATCACAGGACTCACAACCGAAAATTTGAAGGCTATGTCCAGGCTAGGCAAGTAAGAATGCTCTAATATTTCGATATAGTGCTCCGCCTTCAAAATTCTTTCGATTTTGCGAATGACTCTTACCTTGTTCCCTTGGAAGCATCCCCAAATTATTAAGGAGCTTCCTCCGAATTTAAGCGTCTCCTGGATATTTCGACATGTGAAGCACACTTGTGTGTCATACCACGACCAAACACGTCCGTCAGATCCTAAACGATTAATTTTCGATTGGTAGAACCATGTCACTAGCCTCCATTGCTCTATTGCTCTGGTGTCCCTTTGGCATACCCTTTTACGAAATTCAAAGATTTTTGATTTTTTGTTTTTGATTTCGTACCGCTCTCTTTGAGGCATCTGCGGACTGTTTGGTTGGACACTTCAATCTACAGGACCTCTTTTATCTCCTTTCTGGCCTTGGTGGCATTCGCAACAGTTTCTGTGATTATAAGATGGTATGTGGGAGAGTATCGGTTGCCGCCCACCTTTGCCTTTGGGGATGGCTTCATCCATCCCATGTCGCACTTTTGAAATTAAGCCAATAGAGAGAGACATACAATTTCTATGCAATTTCACGCACCGACTTGCCCTCCAAAATTCTTTTTTCGACTGTTATATTCGATTTTATTTGAAACCACTTTCGGCACCGTATGAATATAAATTCAATTGATGTTTAATATTGGAAATAATCAAATAATTTTTACCTCAAGATTCTGGAAAAATTAATTTGTCAATAGTAGTTTCGATATGTTTTGTATTACTGCTCTCTACCACATTAAAAGCTTAAATTATGGCATGGGTTACAAAACTGTTCACGAAACTTTCAAGGAAACTATATTTATTACAGTTCTATGAGAAATGATTTCGCCGAACTGTTGCGATGTATCCTTTTCTAACACACCAAGACACAAAATAAAATAATAATAAAAAAATTCATATTGCACAATGAGACCAAAAATTATAATATTGCTAAAAATAATTTTTTATGAACAGTTGTGGAAGTGACTGCAAATCACAATTATTTGCAAATTTTAATATATCATCCGTGATTTCAAAATGTTACAGAGAATTCAGCCAGCTTAATGAAATTCAGCGTTAGTAAAGGGCAAATAATCAATTCCCAGAATTTAAAATTCGAAAAGACAATCGATGACCAAATTTAGCTACAATTTCACACACTACAATGACGCTTAATTCTTGAAGTTTTTCCGTAGAGTACAATGTTACATTATGTTCGTACATTTTAATTAGAGCCCGACCGAACGCTCGGTCTCGGTTTCGGTTACCGAACAGTTCGGCCAAAAGGTTCGGGTTCGGTCTCGGCTACAAAAGGCCGAGAATTTAACCGAACAGTTGAGAAAAAAATTTTATAGTTTTAATAAAAATTTAAATTTTTTAATGACATGTTATTGATTTCATGATAAATCAGATGTTTAATGTAGGTATTTATACCTCAAATGAAGTGTTAATTGCAACAAAATGTATTTTTTTCTAAAAATGTATGAATTTTTTTTTCAACATTCTTTTCTTTTTTATACCCTACACCTATGGTAATAGGGTATAATAACTTTGTGCCAAAATTGTAACGCATTAAAGGAGCCGTCCTAGGTATAGACATAAGTATATAGAAATGATCAGAAACACTTTTTCTTTTGATTTTCGGTTGTCCGTCTGTCTGTCTGTCTGTCTGCGTGTTCGGAAAAAATAGAAAGAAGGAGTTGTCCGATTTGGACCAAATTTGGTACACTATCACAGTGATCCTCGGGTTAGGTAAAGTGTTAAAATTAGTCAAATCGGTAGAAGGACACGCCCTCAATGGGCCTGTAAGTCCCACTACCTCGAGTTTTTTTCGATTAAATTGCTATAATTTGTCTAATTACTCATTCAAAAGAATAAGGGCCAGTTTCACAGTGGATGTTTAAATCTAATTTGCGAATTGAGTTTAAATCTAGTTTAACTTTTCTTGAGTTTCACAGTGCATTTATTTAAATACGGAATATTTGACATTTGAAGGTTGGCACAACTTGCCAAAAACATATGTTCAATTGTTCAATTATGGAGGCAGCGCGAACTAAAAATTTTTCGTCGGCCGAAAGAAGTGAATTATTGGATATTGTGCAAAGAATCCACAGTTTATATTATTTATGATACTACGGGATCATTTATATGTGCTATACCATGCAGTTTTATGTTTAATTTGATCTCTTATAAATTGCAATATTGTCCACGCAGCTTGCTTGCACATCCGAAAACAGCTGTTTATTTGTTTTCGATTGCAACTCTGTGCCGTACTTAAATATCCACAGTCGGCTATTTAAATCGTATTTAACTTCCAATTGTGAAACTGAAATTCCCTATTTAAACTGCAATCAGAGTTTAAATATCCACTGTGAAACTGGCCCTAATACTTGGTATTTAAGGTGAGGTGTGGACCCTTTGCAAAATACCAAAAAATGGGCGTGGTCCGCCCACTATATAGGCGGCAACAATTTTCTGGTAAAATGGCTCTCAATTGACTACTTATGCATTTTAACGAATAAAATTTGATTCCCAAGTTCAGATATAGGCCCTACATGAGATATAAGAAAATGGGCGTGGTCCGCCCTCTATATAGGCGGTAAGCTTAAAATCTTTATTACTTCTGTAATATACACACCAGAGCATCCATATTTGGTCACTTCACTGCAGGTGAGAATTTCTTTATATTCTCCAAAAATGGTCGTGATCCGCCCACCATAGGGGCGGTAAATTTAATATACCGATCATTTCTGTTGTACACCTGTCAAAGTATCCATATTTGGCATATATAGTCCTATTAGGTATATCTTTTAGTTTGACAAAAATGGGCGTGGTCCGGTCACTCGGTTACTTGGTGTAGGGTATTACTCTGTCGGTGAAACCCGACTGATGCTCCCATACTTGTTGCTTATATATTTGAACGGTTCGGTCGAACATTAAAAAAAAAGGCCGAAGTTCGGTCTCTGTCTTGGTCTCGGCCAAAATTTCGGGTTCGGTCGGGCTCTAATTTTAATACTACTTTTAGAATTTGTTTTTTTTTTATAGAATAATTTTTTATTCGGACTGACTTGCTAAAGATAAATGGCAATAGCTGTCTGTTTCTGTTCTGAAACAAAGCGATTTTAAGTATACAACAACAAATAATTAGAATTATTGCTCACATGGGCAGGTCAGATAGCTATTTCGGTTGCCAGAAAAGCTCATCAGTGACTTTTAATGTGAATTTTAATAATATTTTAAACGACTATTGCTGGAAGTAGAGCTTTGTTGGTAAAATTTTTTTTCAAAATGGAATATTAAAAAAGGCTAGAAGAGGCTAAGGCAAAAAATAAAAAGGCTACAAAAAGGCTAGATGAAAATTTTCGAGGCTAGACGCCAAAAAAAAGGTTAGATCTAGCCTCAAAAAGGCCAAACTGGCAACACTGCTTACACTTTGTGTTTGGCTTCTTTCTGTATTTCTGTTTCTGTTTTTACTACGACGCCGCAGCAGCAACGAGCGCTCGGAAATGTGGAATGAATGAAATAGGCCTTGGATTGTTTTCATACAAGCACGCACACACCAATTTGCACATAGCTGTCATACGGCGACCACAATAATTGGAGCGAAAGAGAAAGCTTTTGAGCATAGTCTCAAGAGAAAACGACGGAGAAGAGAAAAATGCGCTCACATTTTGCCAAATGAAAATGGGCGCAGTGCTGCCAGATTGGGAGCTGTTGCACTAAGCGGGTTATATTTTCAATATCCATATTCCCACTTATCTTTCATTACTAGAATCTATTTGCAAAAAATAATTTTAATAAAATATTGTGTTGACTGGTTGACAAATTTTGAACACATCAGCGCCCCAAGATTTTATTGATAGTAAGATACAGGTGACTTCGAAACAATTTATTTTCTACATTTTAGTACATTAAGGGCCGTTTTCTCAATGTCCGGTTAAGCGATAACCAGCACATTTACCGGCGACTTGAAGTTTCCGATTTCACAGTATTTGGTCAAAATTGCTCTGTCGGTTAAGCTAACCGGCGCCGCTTCTGTCGGTTAACTTAACCGGCTCACCGTTTGACAGCTAATAAAAGTGACGTTTTCAACTGACGTCTAATATTGCTTTATTTTTAATTCAGAAAATAGAGAAAACTGCGTTTTTTGCGCATTTACAAATGAAAAAAGCAATGATTATAAGAGAGGAAATGGAAAAGAGAAGGAACCTATGAGTGCGCCAAGCCTCTCCACTATTGGATCAGTGCTCTTTTTCTACTGGGCGCTACCGTTTGTCCAGCATCTCTTTTCTTCTTTGCTTAACATTTTTTCACAGAAAATAATTTTGAAATTTATTTTGCGATTCATATTGACAACAAATGTACTAGAACAAGTGTCAAATCTTTTACATTTTTCCTTTAACCGAGAGAATGTTAACCAGCACATCTATTTAATTTAATAGGAGTACTTTTCCTTGCCCGTCTGGTCTGTTCTTGGTTTTCGTTATTTTCGGTTGAATAGCAGCGCTCCTTGCCCGTCTGTCCCCGGAACATTTGTTCATGTATTGGATGTGATTTAATGTTATATCTATATAATATTGGTTGTGATGCCTATATATTGGTAGGGGTCTAAATCAGGCGTAAATCTAGGTCATTACACATTTCGTATTCTATAAATACGGCAAAATTATATACATACATAAATTGCGATTAAACAGCTCCAGTCGGGCATGTCCCAAGAATATTTGTTGAGTTATTTGTTGTGATTTAATGATCTATATATCTGTGGTCATATGCAATAACGACTTAAGTCGAAAACAACTGTTTCGAGAAAACGCAATTCGAAATTTGAAATGTACATAAGTGCATGTGTTTTTTTTAAATAACTTTTTTTCTGAGATGGGTACAGATACCGGGGTTTGAACAAAATATGCGCATCAACGTCAGGAATACAGTGGTAACGTCAACTCAATTTCGTCTTAAGTCGACTTAAGTCGTTATTGCTTTTGACCACAGATATATAATATTATTTGTAGGGGCCTAAATCAGGTATAAATCTAGGTCATTACACATTTCGTATTCTATAAATACGGCAAGATTATATAAAATGCGATTAAACAGCTCCTGGCCCGTCTGTCCCTACGTGCTTCTTCTTCTGTCTGTGCTCTGATTGGCTATTGCAGTTTCGCTAATAACTTTGTTTAAAGTAAAAATTTGTATGATTGATTCATGTATTGTCAGCGTGTTTACGCACGTATACAAAGTTTCAGATCTCTAAGTAGACGGGAAGTGGATGAAAAATTTATTACTAGATTTGACTACAAACCTGAAGTGAAGTTAATATAAAGCTTATAATAAAAAAGCCGTGCTTTTCCCCTGCACATACATATTCTATATTAATGGTCTAATTAGTCCAGACGTGTCGGATGCAACCGTGTCGGATAGAAATTTGCTGGGTTAAAGGTTCAAGGCTCAGTTAGTGATGACGTATCGTATTTGTTCGTAATTAGTCGTAACGGCAAAATTTGAGCCGTTTAGGGAAAAAACCTAAAAAATCGTATTTCAGCTGTCAAATTTTCTCTCACAATTGTGTGACAAAGATACGATACGATAACTGAGCATTCAGTTAGTATTGACGTAACGTATTTTTTCGTGTCTGCAGACAAAACCTACTTTACCCGAGCTCTATACATGCGTTCGCTCTTGACGTATTTTTTCGTATCGTAATGCAAAAATCATAGTCGAAATAGGTCTCTCTCAAATATTTACGTGTGCTCTGATGTCTTGACAGATGATGAGAGCGCTTTATTGCAGAAAAGTGCTGCCACTACTCTTTGATTTTAGTTTAACAAAAAAAGCAGATTATTACATATTACTAAAATTATTTCATAAAAGTAGACCACAATAAATAAATATATCTAAAAATTAAGATAATTCTGCGTCATAGATTTTATAAAGAAAGTCAAAATTAAGCTGAAAAGCAAAATGAACAGCGTGCTTACTTTGTGCACGAAACTATACGGCAGCACTACCAACAAGAAAAGACAGCTGCAATCCGTTTCACCTGACACGATTTCCCACTTTACTTCTAGAGTAATTTCACCATAACTTTAAACAAGTAAAGAAGGATCAGTTGGGCTTTACCAAGAGAGTAATACCCTACACCAAGTTACAGAGTGGGTCCCCTTTAATGCGGTGCAATTTTCGCACGAGTTTTTCTCTATTAGCATAGGTGTAGGGTATACAAAATATAGTATAATATGTATATATAAAAAAAAAATTTATTAAGATCACTTATTGTGTTGATTTCCGGTTGTCCATCTGTTTACTGACTTACATATGACGCGCACAGAGCAAAAACGCTTCGAGTGTAAATTTTCGCCTCATTGCGCACATGCGCTGTGCAGGTATAAAAGTCGTTTTTGCTCTGGGCGCGTCATATATACCCCTTTATGGATTTATTTTGAATTTTCGAAAAATTTCCAATTTTTTTTAATTATCGCTCCAGTCGGTTACTTGGTGTAACGCTTCCCAAAGTGTGTTCCGCGGAACCCTGCGGTTCCACGAACAAATTTAGGGGTTACAGATATGCATTAGTAACAAAAAGGATTTCAGTGACATTTAATCTGTTTTAGAAAAAGCAGTGATTATTAATTTATTTAATAAAAGTAAACCATTGCAATCACGTACATATTTTCCAAACCATGTGCGAAGATGGAAGTTAGATGGTTATCGCGTGGTAAAATTCTTGTGCAAATATTTGAATTGCGGAAGGAACTGTTGGCGTATTTTATTGGCCATAAATTTAAATTATGAGACAGATTAAAAAATATGACTTGGCTATCTACACTTGCATACCTTGCTGATATATTTGGAAAATTTAACGAGTTACGTTTGGCTATGCAAGAAAAACAAGTCAATATATTGCAACTTGCAATAACTTCGAGTGTTTCCAGACGCTTAGTGATTTTCTCGAAAAATCTGAAGTGGATTAAGATATAGAAATCCGTAATGGTATAAAAACACATCTGTCCAGTTTACAGCAATCACTCAGTGATTACATATCAACAATTGCAAATACAGAAAATTTCAATGAAATAGAACAAATTTTGCCCAAAATCACAAGCCGGCAAAACAATAAAAACAATCAGCTGTTATCTATCAAAGTTCTGCCGGACGGAAAAGTTGAAAGTGGTTCAACTTTTTGCGTTGCTTCGACGACGCATCCATTGCTTATATGCCATACCTCATACGATTGCATACATTTCAACTTCGCTGTCAGTTCAAAAATCGCTCTCACGGACGCAACGGATTCTATGTGTCACCGGCTTTACTGGGTACAAACTCCTTTAAAAATAAAAAATAAACCAAAATCATTTCATTCTATGGATTATGAAAATTTGACTGAATTGAGTTCCAATACACAATTAGAAGCCAAATTTAGAACAGTCTCATTAACAATATTCTGGTCAGATGTATTCGATGAGTATGCAAATTAATCAAAACAGGCTATTCGAATTCCATTGCCGTTTACAACCAATTATTTGTGTGAAGGTGGGTTTTCAAAATATGTTGCGACAAAAACCAAATATCGTAAGTCTTGATGCTGCACCAGATATGCGAGTTCAGTTATTAAACATAACGCCCAATTTAAAGAGAATCATGGAATCAAAGAAGCAGGTGCATTCGTCACATTAAAGTTTTTCATTTATTTCAGTTAATATTTTGTAAATTCAGGGTTCCACGACCATTGGCAACAACTTTAGGGGTTCCACGACCAAAATAGTTTGGAAAGCATTGGTATATAATATTGTGCGTGTTTTCAAAAAATTGGCAGCACTAAATACATAGGTGAGGAAAGAGAATTTTTAATTCCTCTCAACCTATACATACATATGTACATATGTTCGAATTCCGCACGCGTTGCCAAAATTTTGTCTTCGTCGTTTTTATGGGAAAAAAATTAAATTTTGCTATTATTTTTTCAACATATTTATGACGCAGTCGGCGGCTGCCAAGTATGTAAGTATATATGTACATACTTATGTATAATTCAGGTGAGTAAGTGGTACACATGTTGCGTTTTGACCCAATTTTCTTGGAAAATTTATCTAAATAATTTATGTGTAAACATAGCTATTGTTTAAAAAACCAAACAGTGCATAAGCATGTGTAGGCATTAGTTAATTGTAAAATGGGTCAGTACTGCAAAATTCCTGAAAAGTGGCTGAAGAATGTGTGCAATTTTACTGTTACATAGTTCATGAAGCTAATGTAAAATCTATCGAACATCCATCACGTTGGGTTCATAAGAAAAATCCTCCTAAACCTGATGTTTGTTTAAGTAAAAAATATATTAAAGTAAACATTTATACATGTAAATATATTACCTAGTATTAAAATAATTTAACTCGATTAATATAAGTGGCTTTTGAATTATATTTTTTTTTGTTTCACGCGATGGATGTAGGGTCAAAGAAAGAATTGCAATACAGAACTTTTAAATTTACTCAAAATATAAAATACATAGTACATTCATACATAACTCTTTTTTGTGTATCCAATGCAAATTTCTGAATAGTGCATATTCCATTACGTTTGGACTCTAAACACTTAAATCGTCCGTCAAGATGAGCAGCGTAATTTATAGAAAAAGGAAAGACCCAAATAAAAATTTGTAATAGTTTGTGCAACAGCCCGTGTAACCGAGGCTTAGACCAAGCTTTCTCCCATTAGCTTGTGTGTGCTCGCTGTATTCTAGCACAAGTTAGGGGACCTACAAATTTATTTTACAGCCGTATCCGATCGGAATTGAGAAGCTTTATTTGTATCATGGTAGAATGTAAAGTTTTAAATTTGTTTAAGAATTTACATAATTGTGACTAAGAAAGTACACAACTCGCTTGAAATATATCAATATTTGTCCTACCCATCAATAAAAAGCCAATTTATCAATTCGAATTAAAAAAGAAAAATAAAATATACGCTCCTCATTTTTATACCAGATTATTACACAACCTAACACAACGCTAAATTTGACGATTTGAAACCTTATTAAAAATCAATGCTGAAGAGAGAAACTAACCTACGATAACGTTGCAAAACCCATAAAAAGCAAGTGTGCCGCGGCGAAAGTTGGTAACACTGGAATTCCATACGCGACCAATTGGATTGCGTCTTTGCGTTCAACGTGCAGCGCCAATTCCAATTTCTCTTTACATTCAGAGCAATGTTGCCAGATTTATTTTTCAAAAAACTATAAATTCCCCAAACAAAAACTGTATTTTCAACCAAAAAACGAAAAGATTTTTGTGAAATTACTTTTTTTAAATTTTATTAAACAATAACACAAAACAATTCATTTTGAATAAAATAACAAGCTTAATACGATAATACTACGATTTAAATCACATTTTCATTTTGTTTTAAAGAAATTCAATTTTAAAAAAAGTGTAATTTGTACTAGGAGGTAATTTTAAAAACTGTAAGCTTGTCTAAAAAAACTGGAATTTGCAGTTAAAACTGTGAATATGGCAACATTGATTCAGAGAGAGATGTATCGTAGGAGTGTGTTTGTGTGCATGTATGTGTAAGAACCAGTGTTGCCAGAACCAGGGATTTCGCCCATATTTCGGGATTTTTGTACCTTTAAAAGGCGCGCGGGATTTTGAGTCTAAAAATGGGATTTTTGAGCCAAAATATATCTTTTATACTTCTTTTGTTTATTTCTTGTTTATTTATTAAGAACTGTAAATATTTTATTATTAGCACTGAATTTAAGTGTAATCTTCAGCGTTGTGCTTTAAACAACAATTTTTTTGTTCTTTATGTTTGTTTAAATAAATATACATATGCATGTATATGTGTTTATGAATTCCCAACCGGCAACTCAACTAACTTTTAATGCACTATAAGTTAACTACTTCGCAACCATAGTTGACTATTCGGCGACTATTTTCAATGGAGACAACTGACTTTTTAACAGTAGTCAGTCCCGCCTCTGCATGACTTTTCAACTAACTTAAAGTCGGTTACTTTGAAGTTAGCTAAAAGTTAACTATTTTAGAGCTATAGCTAACTAATTTCATATGAAATTATAGGGGTTAAAATTCTCTGTAAAAACAAAAAAGAAATAGCTCGCTTTGATTTTGGGGCTACATTGTAGTTAGCTTATAGTTAGGTCATAAAAGTTAGCTATAAGTGTGTTATTTTCGTAGTCGACTACAGAAAAGTCAACTATAAGTGTGTTATTTCGTAGTCGAATACTATATAGGGTTGTTATCGAAAAACACGTTTTTTGATTAATATTTGTAAATCGGATTTTTTTCGGGATTTTTGATTTTTTAAATGGGATAAAGAGGGCGTTTTGCATAAGTGAATGGGATTTTTGGAGCTAAATCTCTGGCAACACTGGTAAGAACTCGCAGAAATAAAAGCAAAGCAGATGCGACGAGAAGGCAACAACCGCTGTCATTAGCTCGTTCGTAGCTGGGCTTCAGCGACATATTATTATGAGCAAAAGTAAACAAAAAAAGTAGCAACACAATCGGCAGCAGCAACTGCTCTTCAGAGGGAACGCACAGCAGGCCGGAACGGACAACAGAAACGCAAACAGAGCAGACGAGCAAACGGACACGGCATTTTTTTAAAGAACTAAAAAACAAGTACCGATAGGAAGCAAAAGAGACGAACAACTAAAACAGGGGTACCCACAGCCTATACCCTCGGTGCTCATTTGTTTTTGTAAATGCCCTTTGGAATAGGCTGCGATTTCTTCACACAGACACAGCTCTTCGCGCTAAGCAGTACGAAAAACACAAACAACAATGTTATTTTCGTTTCGTCTGCCACTGCCCGAGCGCAAAGCAACAACACTTTCTTCAGCTTTGTTGGTACATTTTTGCGACAGTTATCTTCAACGCAGATTCTGTTGTTGTCTTGCGCATGATTTCGAGGAAAAAAGTGTGCAGCTGTGGAATGAGAAGCACTTGAAAAAATTTGTGCTCATACATATTAAGCTTGAAATTTTAATTATGCAAACTTTGCAAAATGAAGAATTATCTTCAAAAGAAGTGTGAAATAAATCTTTTTGACTGGGAAATTGATTTAGATCATTTATTGAAAGGATAATGGGAGATTTTTATGATTTTTGAGTTATTAAGTTGGTTTGTTTTTCATTACATATAACTAAGAAGAATATGCAATTAATTTTCTGTACAGTGTACATTTCGAACAAAATTTTTGTTTCTTTTTCATCATAACAAAGTTTGTTTGTATTGGTGTTTGCCCTTCCATAAGGAAGTTTTGGGCGTCGCTGAACTAAAATGTAAAGAACAAGAGCGAAAAGCAGCGCCGACGGTGGCTGGTGTGCGGCTTTTTCGCGTTTAGATTTTTTCGGCAAACGAACAGACAGGCAAAAGCAAAAGCAGAAACGGCCAGACAGACAAACGAATGGAGCGACGTGTGGAATTTTACGAACGCGTTGAAATATAAATTATATTTTTCTGCAAAGATGTGATAGAGAGGAGGAGAAGGAATAGCAGCACAGTACAAGTATGGGAAACTCGTAGCTAGTGATGTATAAATAAGGGGGAGCGATAAAGAAAGCCGTAAAGAGACAAAAGCAGGCAGTTGAGAAAATAGTGGTGGATAGAAGAAACGGTAGAAGGGCAGCAGCAAAGGGAGTTATGTAGTACGTACGCACACATTCAGCTGTATGTATATGCATGTAAACGTACACTAGAACAATGAATTGGGGGAAAATTGAAAAATTTTAATGTAATAGAAAAAAACTTACTTCACTTTTTGCTACAACTTCGCTGACAACAAATGCACATATGCAGGCAAAAGCTTTTACTACGCTGCCGTTTCGATATTTCCACTTTCACAATTCTGCGATGGCGGGCAAAAACTTCAGCGCAGTTCTCGAAGTCTTCAAAGCAAATATTTGTTGTCAGCTTTTTCGCTTTTCGTTCAATTGCCGAGGTCTTTGCGTGTATGAGTTGTGTTCAAGGCGGCGCAGGGAGGGGCAGGTAGCTAAGGCGCAAACGAATTGCGTAGTGACTTATTTTTCTCAAATTTCAAACTTTAATATGCCACTTATCTTATGTAGTTTATTTTTGCACTTTTATAGTTTTGCGAGAAGACAGTTATAGTAATTTATTTCGCTGTTTTGTCTTCGAATTTGTAACAAGTTGTAAAGTTGTTTTTAACTTTTTGAGTTTTTTCTGCTCTATCTCTTTCAATTTAATTGGCCGGATATACTTTTCTGCACAAGCAGCCCAAGCGACAATAGAACAACGACGTGCAGATGTATCGAGCGTCCGAACCAAACGAATTCACTGAAACGATAACGAAAACACGAACCAATCCGAAGATGAATTTTGTTCGAAATCTTGAGTGAAAAAAGCAATGGCAGAGCGTGCTAAAGAGAAAAAGAGTCAGCGAGTGAGCGCGTGAGCGCAACGCGCGCTAATGTGTGTGCGCTAGAATGAGAGAGGCAGCGCGAGAGAAGTAACAAAAGCGCGTCTGCAAAGCAAAAGCAGCGGGGAAAAACGACTGTACCCAAAAATGTACTCATTCTTGGTTGAGTCGGTTCGCATGAGGGGCGAGTTTGGTCTGTGGAACGAAAAAACAGGCATGTTCTTCAGAAGGCAGCGCAGCGGCAGATGGCAACAGAGTGAACATATCCACAAAATTTCTGTGTCTGACTGACGGCTCGGTTTCGTTCGAATGGGCACTAAATTTTTAAAGGAAATATCTATACGAACTTAGAAAAATTTCGACGCACCGTGGCTAGTGCAATTCCCATCAGATTATGCATGTTTTTTTTTCCAAAATAATATATTAGCATGATATTTCGATAAAATGTAGGAGGCAGGTTAAAAGTGAACACTTTCCACAGTTTCAGCGAGGCGAGGAGTAAATCAACTGTAAGTTGTAAAAAAAGTGTTCGGTAATGGAATTACATATGCTTCTGGTAGAAACAAAAATTAGTTTTTATGCACGAGTTTTGTCATTCCCGAAGAAAATACAATTTTGTCGGTTTTATAGAAAATTAAATTAAAAAAGTAGCTTTAAATGTACGAAAATTTTTTTCAATTACATATTATCATGCCTGCAAATTATCAATTATATGAGTAGTAGTAGACAGCAGAAATGCAGAACATGATTTTGTCACTGCCATCAGAATGTCGAAGGTACTTCCTTTTCGTCACTGAAAAAGTTTGGCGGAAACAAGAAACATGATTTTTCTAATTGGAATTAAAGGAAGGGTTTATATCAGAGGTTGCCAACCCGCGGCCCGCTCTATATATTTTTGTGGCCCGCGCGATTTATCACACTTTTACAAAAGATATTTAATTTATAATTACCGAAGTATTGAAATTTTTAAAGGTTTTCGAATCACGTGGAATGGCAAAAATTAATTTTTTTGTAGAAAGACAGGAAAATTATTTATTTAGTCAAAGAATTATTAATTCTATACTGACAAGCGATATATATGTAACTTAATAATATACTTAACCTAATAGTAAATATTGTTAAGAAAATTTTTATAAATTTCTTTGTGTAACGAAAAATCCAAAGCAAAAGAATTTGAGATGTGTTTTAATTCATTAAGGGCCGTTTTCTCAATGTCTGGATAGTTTCACTCTTAACCAGCACATAACTAACCGACGGAAAGCAGTTTATCTGGCGGTAAAGAATTTTCGTTTTCACCATGTGCTGGTTAACATTCTCTCGGTTAAAGGAAAAATGTAAAAGATTTGACGCTTGTTCTAGTACATTTGTTGTCAATATGAATCGCAAAATAAATTTCAAAATAATTTTCTGTGAAAAAATTTTAGGCAAAGAAGAAAAGAGATGCTGGACAAACGGGTAGCGCCCAGTGGAAAAAGAGCACTGATCCAATAGTGGAGAGGCTTGGCGCACTCATAGGTTCCTTCTCTTTTCCATTTCCTCTCTTATAATCATTGCTTTTTTCATTTGTAAAATGCGTAAAACACGCAGTTTTCTCTATTTTCTGAATTAAAAATATAGCAATATTAGACGTCAGTTGAAAACGTCACTTTTATTAGCTGTCAAACGGTGAGCCGGTTAAGTTAACCGACAGAAGCGGTGCCGGTTAGCATAACCGGCAAAGCAATTTTGATCAAATACTGTGAAATCGGAAACTTCAAAAGTCGCCGTTAAATGTGCGGGTTATCGCTTAACCGGACATTAAGAAAACGGCCCTAAGAGCTCTCAACATGGGAACATATGATGCATAATTTGTTTTTTATTGTGCTTGTATAAAAAGGTTCAAAACTTCTTAGACTCCTAGCAGAGGCATTAAAATGTGTAAACTGCAAGAGACTAGGGCAATCTATTGAGCCACAAACGATGTCATATATAAATAACAATGATAAAATCGTACCTCTGCATTGTAGCGTTTTTAGATTCAAAAGATTACAACGATCAATGTACGAGGGATTCGCATCACGTAGGTTTAGTAGACGAACTGCAGAACGAGTAAATTTTCTATGAATGCGCTCAAGGCGACTAATATGTGATGTATAATTACGGTGACCATATTTTTTTAATGAAAATAGAGTACCTACACACCACCAACATACCTTTTTTTTTTGCTAAAAATCTCACAATGGCAAATGTTTTAAAAATGTATTTTTTATTCAAACATATGAGATCATGTTGCAAAATAACTTATAATTAGAGCCCGACCGAAACCGAAATTTTGGCCGAGACCGACGCCGAACTTCGGCTTCTTTTTTAATGTTCGGCCGAGACCGAGACTGATACCGAACCTTTAGAAATACATGAAATGTGTGTTAAGTGAAAACAAATGCAAACATTGAATAAGTGTGTTTTATTCGACCTATGTGTAATATGTAGTTATGGTTTGTCTTCAGGCTCAAGGTCTTCCTAATTAAAAAACGTTCGATGAATTTTAATTATTTATTCTAGGCCAATATTTCGACGTCCATCGGATGTCATCATCAGGGCCACTGAATATAAAAATATATATACAACATATTTTAACAAATTGTACAAAAACAAAAAACCTATTAAACAAGAAGGATTGACCTATTACTTACATATATGGAAAATTAACTTGACACAGAAATAAATATAACAATTAAAATTAAACAAACAAACAATTTTACAAAAAACTAAAAACTAACACTACGTGCAGTCAGTGTTGCTGCGTCCTCGTCTGGTTTCTAACTAATTTCGTTGACTGAGTCCTCTGTTTTTCTACCAGGTGTCTGTAAATATGAGCGCATTTGTCTGTGTCTGTTTTGAAATTTAGTCGTAAGTGTGCTGGTGTATTAATAATATGTAGCATTTCCAGGGTATATCTCCGTACGTAGTTTGTCTCTTGTTGCAGCACTCTTACATTTTCAAAATCTGGGGTATGGTTAAGTGTTGTACAGTGTTGTGCCAAGGCTGTTTTTTGCTCCATAGGTTTTGTACGTGATTTGTGATCCGATTTATGTGATGATATTCTAGTTTTTAATTTTGATTTAGTGGTGCCTACGTAGATTTTATTGCAATTATTCGATCCGTCTCCTTTGCATGTTATTTTATATATTAAGTCTGATTTTTCTCCTATGTCCATTTTAGCTTTGGTGTTGCTGTAAACTTGTCCCAGTGTATTAACTGTTTTGGTTGTTATTTTGCACTTGTCAGTGTCGTAGCACTTCGCTGTAATGATCCTCTCAGTCATTCCAGGTATATACGTCATAGATTTGTATATTTTGGGTGGTAGTTCCGTATTTTGTCCATTGTTATCCTTCCTCCTGGAGTGTTTTTTTTTTTAATTAAATCCAACGTTGTTTTCGTAGGGAATCCGTTTTTTGTTAGTATGTCCATGACCTTCTTGATGTTGTTTTTGTGAAACCGCGCGTCGCTAATTGTTAGTACTCTGTTTATAAAATTGCTCGCCGTGTTCATAATTATCTTCTTGGTGTGTTTAGAATTGTAATTTATCAGGCGTCCCGAGGCAGTGTGCTTTTGGTACCAGTCGATCACCAATTTGTCCTCCATTCTTATTACCAACGTGTCCAAATAAGATAATGTCCCATTATTCTCTAGTTCTTTGGTAAATTTTATGTTGCGATGAAATCCGTTAAGAGCATTTAAAGTATCGTCAATTTTGTCAATAGGTTTTTTGTTTTTGTACAATTTGTCAAAATATGTTGTATATATATTTTTATATTCAGTGGCCCTGATGATGACATCCGATGGACGTCGAAATATTGGCCTAGAATAAATAATTAAAATTCATCGAACGTTTTTTAATTAGGAAGACCTTGAGCCTGAAGACAAACCATAACTACAAATGCAAACATTTTTAGTTCATTCGAGGTATAAATATCTACATTAAACATCTGATTTATGAAAAATCAATAAAAATTTGTATTACAAAATTAAAATTTTGTGTAAAACTATACGATTTTTTCTCAACTGTTCGGCTAAATACTCGACCTTTTAGGAGCCGAGACCGAACCCGAACCTTTTGGCCAAACTGTTCGGTAACCAAAACCGAGACCGTGCGTTCGGTCGAGCTCTACTTATAATTATAATAAAAAAAACAGTTTACCCAGTAAACTGTATACAGGGTGGTGCCTTAAAGATATTCAATGATATATCGCTGTTCCATTTTAAAAGTTTTGTATCAAATATAGAACAAATATAGAACACATTTTAAAATAGAGAACATTTCCATGTTTTTTATAACAAAATATATCATATAGAACATCGGCTTAAAATAGAGTACTGTTCTATATAATATAGTACGGTTGGTCAAGGTATGTATAATAGGCTCTCCAGATAGCAATAGCATACTCCAGTTTTGAACGGATAAAAGAAGAATATAATAACTTCAGAGTAAAGGGATCAGTGAAGTCAGACCTATTACGCAAAACGAATCCTAAAAGCGAGTAAGCTTTGGATATAACAAAACTTAAATGGCTGATGAAAGTAAATTTAGAATCTAATATTACACCGAGATCTTTAATTTCTTCAACTTTGTTCAATAGAGAGCCATTCATGTTATTTAAATACACATTGAGTGTTAGAAAATTTAATATAAAAGCACTTAATGATATTAGGGAAAAGTTGAATTCTATAACACCAATCAAAAAGGTTATTAATGTCAGTTTGTAAATTTAAATCATCTTGAGAATTTCGGATAACAGAATAGTTTTATTAAAATTTTAGATTATTACCTGTATCGGATAGGGAATTGATTGAACCTTAACCCTTTCAGACCTGAGAGGAACCCAGCGGAGGAATAATTTTTTCTGTATTATTTTCTTAACATTAGGGTTAAAATAAACCTGAAAATTGTACTAAATCTTATTTTCCTATTTTCGTAGTGAAAGTGGAACATGTCCTCTATAGAGGACATCAGGTCTCAAAGATTGTATTTTTTATCAAATATTTTTTTTAAATGTTTGTTTATTGAAAAAAGAGAAGTTTTTAAAGTGTTTTTATTTAAAATTATGAAAAAGAATTAATAATACATAAATAAATACAGTGTACTTCGGGAAAAATTATTCAAATACAATGAAAGTTCTACCTTTGCCTATGATATTTTATAGAAAAATTCTTACCACACGCAATACAAAAGTAAACATTACATTTAAGACATTGCATGTAAGGTTTCCTTTAACATTTTTTGTATCTAGAGCGGCTGCTGTTGCTGTCATTCGAAAACAATGTACATTTATTGATATGAGTTATCGAACCACTCGTTAAATCCCTTAATTTTTGGTAATTGCAGTTCTTGTACTTGCAAGTATCCTACCCAACAGAAGCATTTTTGAAAGTGATACAAATAATCTGGGTTATACTCATATAAATTGAAAAAATGCATATGCATTGTACAAAAAGTTCAATAATTGAGCAACCGTTGAGACCCAGTGTCCTCTGTAGAGTACGACTATAAACCTTATTGGGTAGTTTACAACTTTGGCATTTGGAAAATTAAACTTATACAGTCACCTTTTTTAAATACATGTTTTCACGAAAAAAATTGTTTTAAGGTATTTATAATGGATCTTGTATATTTTTTTTAATAATCAAAACACAAACGCACCCAAAATAAATTTTGCAACTTTTTGCGAAAAAGTTTGAGTATAAACTAAATTTATATGAAACTTAGCTCCAACATACTTAAATTTTATGTTTCTCGAAGTGTTTTAGAACATCTTAGTAGTTTTTAAAATTTAAAAATTCTATAATTAACGGCAGATATTGACTGCCAAAGTTGTGTCCTCTGTAGAGGACTCAGGTCTGAAAGGGTTAAGAAAGTGAAAATTTCAACTTATTTGCATAAGCAGTTTGGTCTGTAGAGCTGGTCAAAGTTGAGTGATTTTTCAAACACAGCAAAAAAACGAAATTTTGGAAAAAAAATTTTATGTGATACGACTGTACAAAAATTATATTTTTAAAATATAAATAAATATCTTCGTTAATTTTAACAAAACCAAAATATAAAAAAAATTTTTTGTTATTTTTTTTTTATAAATGTCATTTCTAATAACTTTCTTTTTACCATGGATTTTGAACTTTGCGTAGGAGTTTAAAAAAAACTTCAAATATCTTCAAAGTTTGCTTACCAGGAGACTAACGACTGATTATGTACATATTTCTAAGGGCGGGTTTACCAGTGGCTATTTAAATCTAATTTTCAAATTGAGTTTAAATCTAGTTAAACTTTCCTTGGGTTTCACAGAACATTTATTTAAATACGGAATATTTGACATTTAAAGGTTGGCACAACTTTCCAAAAACATATGTTCAATTGCTCAATTATGGAGGCAGCGTGAACTAAAAATTTTTTGTCGGCCGAAAGAAGTGAATTATTGGATATTGTTAAGTGCAAACTATCCACAGTATCATTTAAATGTGCTATACCATGCAGTTTCATGCTTTATTTGAATCTTATAAATTCCATTACTGGCCACGCAGCTTGCTTGCACATCCGAAATCAGCTGTTCATAAATTCGACTCTTCGCCGTACTTAAATATCTACAATCGGCTATTTAAATCGTATTTAACTTCCAACTGTGAAACTGAAATTCGCTATTTAAACTGCAATCAGAGTTTAAATATCCACTGTGAAACTGGCCCTAAGAATATATCCAAAAAATTGCCTGCCACTATTTGTAAGTCTTCGAGCTAGATCGATTTTTATCGAGAAGTCTACAGATCAGCCATGTCCGTCCGACTGCATTTTACAACTATTGAACCTTAAATTTTGAGCAAGAAGGTTGAAATTTGGTATACGACTTTCATTCATGTCGTTATAGTTAACAATAAAAAGCTTTTTTAACCAGTCTCCTACCACGCCCACTTTTTATACCCTACACCTATGGTAATAGGGTATAATAACTTTGTGCGAAAATTGTAACGCATTAAAGGAGCGGTCCTAGGTATAGACATAAGTATATAGAAATGATCAGAATCACTTTCTCTTTTGATTTCCGGTTGTCCGTCTGTCAGTCTGTAAGTCTGTCTGCGTGTACGCAAAAAAAGAAAGAAGGAATTGTCCGATTTGGACCAAATTTAGTACACAGTTACAGTGAACCTCGGGTTAGGTAAAGTGTTAAAATTATTAAAATCGGTCGAAGGATACGCCCCCAATGGGCCTATAAGTCCCTCTACCTCGGGTTTTTTGCGATCAAATTGCTGGGGCCTTACTCTGTATTTCGTTACGAAAGTCAAATTGTTCGGAAACGGAAAATCGGAACTCTGTAATCCGAAAGTAGGAAATAAATTTTCAAGTTTCGAAATGTATTTTTAGAAATTTAGAAAGTCGAAAATTCTGTACTCTGTATTCTGAATTTAACTGAAAATCCCTTCGAATTTCGGAATTTTTTTTCGTTAGGTATATTGAGGGTGAAAAACAAATTAAAACTATTGCAATGTGTGTTTTTTGATATAAATACGAGAAAAATGATAATTTTTATTATTATCAATGTAATATACTGCATTCTAATGCAATTTCAGAGATACTTCAAACAAGATACTTCGCCTCCTTTTTCTCAATTTTACAATTAATTTAGCGTTGCTGGGAATTTATTCGCTACTCAAATGCAAAAATGTTTTGAATATGTAGTTTTTTACAATTTCCATTTTGTGAAAACAATGTTGAGCATCAAGTGCGTTCCAAAAC
Organism: Neria commutata; assembly: GCA_963457695.1. Taxonomy (NCBI): domain Eukaryota; kingdom Metazoa; phylum Arthropoda; class Insecta; order Diptera; family Micropezidae; genus Neria; species Neria commutata. Next base: position 40,092,337 of record OY735246.1, read on the forward strand.
TAAAAAGTGGTGCCAACCCAATTTATGCAATGCATCGCAGTAGCACTCAGAAAACAAATCAGTAGAGCATTGGGCACTGCTTTGCATAAGTACGTTTAGGAATACAGCCCTTCTTACTAGTTTGATTAGAGTTTAACTGCCTGTAATAACGACCACAAAATGAACTGCGAGGTAAATACTATTCATTATTAACTCTTTTTTGTTGGATATTATGCAATTGGAAACAGTCTTTCAAATCGTTCATGAACGAAAAAATTTAAGCTCTTAAAAATTGCGAAGAAAAAGCAAATGTTAAAACTGATATCCTCCTTGTGCAAGAAATTTCAAAGTAGTGTCAAGTTTTATTAAGGAATGGAGTTTTCAAATCGGCGTGGATGTTTTGTTTAGAACACACATGAAGGCGTCTTTCGTCAGGTGATAATTTTTCACACAATGAATAAAAAGGAATTTTAATATTATTTGCACTTAAACCTCTCATCGCTGTAAGCCTTTATATTAATATATACCTTAGAATCTTTTGCTCAAGTTACTCGTCATATTTTTTTTCCCAACTTATATTTCTTTGCACAAATTAAATTTCTTCTTTTCAATCTTATTTTCAACAGAAAATACAAATTTTTCGTTCGTTTCTAAAAAAAGTACATTGGAGTTCTCAGACGAAAATTCCGATAGGAAGAACTTTTATTTTCCATTTTTTGACATTTCTAAAAATAAATACAAATTCCGAAAGTAAGAAGTTTTACTTGGCAGCATTTTTGTTCGTTTCTAATATTTTAGAGAGTACCAACTCAAATTCGAGTAGGAAAGCAAATCCGAATGAAATTAACTTTCGAAACGAAATACAGAGTAAGGCCCCAGTACACAATATTTAGGGTATTCACAGTATCTCCTATCGTCATATCCTCAATTTAACAAATAATACGGCTGTGATCGACCCTAATATTCGTGGCATATTTGTGGCGCGATGAGTTGTTGTTGTTTTGCTTGCAAGGCGCGGCGAGCTCGGTCCATGCGCAAAACTCCCGTTGCTTTGGCGCGGTGAGTTGTTGCTATTTTGCGTGCAAGGCGCGGCGAGCTCGGTCCATGCATGGAAATTTCCAATGAAATTGAATATGACTTTTGAAATACATAGGCTGCCATGTTGTATTTGTCGTATTTGATTTTTGTATGAGAAAAGCTAACTTATTTTTATGAATGTTGTATATTCTTATTTCAAACTAGCTGATTTACCCGACTTTACCCGAGTGCCACTTCATACGGGGAATAACAACTAAATTGGAATTTAAAAATGGTATTAAAAGCCACATTATTGTTAGTGGTATGGTAAAGGGTAATTTGTTAGGGTGGTTTTAAGGAATAAGATATATTGAGTGACCTTGCTTAGGACTTTTCTATTTGCTTGTGAAGTTTTGTTTAAATCGGGGAAGTCATATATGTAAGTCCTTACAGAACTATCTGTGTATGTAGATAACTCCTTTGGTGGAAGACGAAAATTAAAGTAACGACCCCCTTCACTCCTCATGGACCCCAAATTTTTTACATACATTTGAGGTGTGCCACGCCACCTTGTCCCATGACCCTAAATCTATATACATATATAAAACCCAAATTATGTAAAAATGTTTACGTGAATGCATGACTAAATACTAACAGAATACAAAATTTTAACGTTGTATGGCATGTAGTTTTAAAGGTATACCAAATGAAATATTTAAGTTGTATGAGAGGTGCCACGCCCCTTGCCCAATGCCCGTCCCATTTTCCGAGTTGAAGGATACGGACATGTAGTAAGTTCGTATCGTGTTTCATTTATGTGTGCTGTATAGTTCTAAAGTTATACCCAAATGTATAGTTGATTGAAAAGTGCCACGCCCCTTGTCCTACGCCCATAAAATTTTACCCGTGGGACGAAGCATCTAAGAGGGGCCTGCATACGGAATTTCAATGCTGCGTGACTTGTAGTTTTAAAGATATGCCAAATCAATTATTTAAGTTGTATAGGGAGTGCCACTCCCCTTGTCCCACGCCCCTAAATTATTTTAAGCAAGAGGGCACGACTAAATACTAACAGAATACAAAATTTTAACGTTGTATGACATGTGGTTTTAAAGATATACCAAATCAAATATTTAAGTTGTATGGGAGGTGCCACGCCCTCTTGATGAATCGAAAAATTTAATATACAGTCGCCTTCCTTTGGTCTTCAACAATATTGGTATAAAGTTTGGCTGAAATCGGTCGACGCGTGTAGCTTTGTATAGCCGGACAGACAGACAAACAGACAAACAAACATTCATTTTTATATATTAGATAACATATACGACAAATATGAGACACTGTGAAAACCCTAATTATATTAGTATTCACAAAAAGGTACTGAAGGTAGGTGGTACTGCGGTAATTTTCAAACTAAAATAGTACTGAATTTTGCATGTTGTTCCTATAGGTTTCTATAATTTAACCGCGCAGGGACTAATGAGAGCAGGAGTCCTAACGCCATGGGAAAAAGTCGCTCATAGAAACAAAAAAAAACACGTGCGCTTAGACCACACGGCTGAAGTAAAACTTTTTTTGGATGTTTTTATTTTATTTTTAGGTTTCTTGAATGAATTCAACGCTTTTAGTGGTAGAAATTATATTTATTTAACTCAGTAATATTATTTCCATCAGTAACTTCAGAAATTGCGATATTTGTTTCTAGCGTAGAAACAATCGGCTTATGATACGTCTTAGAACTTAAATTTTCAAGATACCGCGAGAAAACTGCAATGTTGTAGACTCATTGGGATTGTTGCTCATTCGTAGTTGTAATGCATCATGCAGGAATTGGATAAAAGGTTGGGATTCTTCCAACGCGAAATTAAGGTTGAAATCTCCAGCTAAAATTAATGGCATTGTGTGATAGTTCCTTCAGAATTCTTGTGAGCCTACTAAACCATATAAGAGGAGTCTTCTGTGTAAGAAGCTGATAATATTTGGCACAGTATTGGGAGAAATGTTAACTGCAACCATTATTATATTTGTCCCATCTTCTAAAACGCTGTTTGCAGAGCAGATATCTCCAATTTCACTTACATTGCATAAAAATATATTCATATTTAAAGCTACTATGTTGGTGTTATTGATATTAGCATAGATTGCAACACCTCCACCTCGAACATTGCTGCGTTTAAATTTAGCAACGATTACGATTCAATTGCCATTCCATTCTTGGCACTTTAATTTCGGTCGGCAACAGAAATCGAACAAATCTAAACAAATAGAATTTTGCCTTTGTTTGGCTTTTTCTGTGCTGAAGGGCAACACGCTCTCTCATATTTGCGCTCTCTCGCTCACGAAACAACCAGGAGAGCGACTGGACGGCCGAATTCGCCTGCTTGATATTTCTGTGTCTTAATAATTTTGTGTCTAATAGATTCTATTTACGAGATGCACCTTCTCTATTATTTACAATGTTTTATTACACCTATTATTACACCTGTTCGCAACTTGTTTCTTACGCAAAGTGCCATCCTGTGCACACACAAGGCGCAGCTTTTTATAAGTTCTGGCAACTTTTCAACCTACTTCCAATTTTACAGCACAAGTATGAAATGTTATCCGAATATGGGGTCCTAAAAGTATGCCAAAATTTAATTTGGCAAGACAGACAGAAGAGATATAAGCTGTTTATAAGCTCTATGATTCACATTGGCTGCCTTGTTGCTAAGTCGAAATTTTTCGAAATTATCAGTATTATACTTCAAAAATAACGGGATTCAAATATGGGGTCCTAAAAGTATGCCATAAATTAATTTGGCAAGACAGACAGAGCAGATATAAGCTTTTTATAAGCTTTGTATTAGGTTCACTTTCTGTCAGCGGTATGTATGTGGTGGAATATAGTAATCAATTTTTCACCCACTTCCCGACTCCTTAGAGATCTGAAACTTTGCATACATGCGTAACCACCATGACAATGCATGAATCAATAAATTTTATGGGCGTAGGATAAGGGGCGTGGCACTTTTTTTATCAACTCCAGATTTGTGTATAACTTTAGAACTACACATCACACATCAATGAAACTCGGTAGGAACTTACTATATATCCATATCCTTCTACTGAGAAAATAAGACGGGCACTGGATAAGGGGGCGTGGCACCCCCCATACAAACAAAATTTTTGATCTCGATTGGCTTTGGAACTAAAGGTCGTGCAGCATCAATGTTGCCAGATTTTTTTTCCAAAAAACTGTAAATTCCTAAAAGAAAAACTGTATTTTCAACCAAAAAACTGTAACCTTCAAAACCGAAAAGATTTTTGTGAAAATACGGTTTTTTTAATTTCATTAAACAAAAATTACACAAAACAATTCATTTTAAATAAAATAACAAGGTTAAATACGAAAGTAATACGATTTAAATCACATTTTCATTTTGTTTTAAAGACATTTTAATTTATTCTTTCAAATCTGAAATTAAAAAAAACTGTAATTTGTACTAGGAGGTAATTTTAAAAACTGTGAGCTTGTCTAAAAAACTGTAATTTACAGTTAAAACTGTGAATATGGCAACATTGTACAGCATTGAAATTTCGTATGCAGTCGCCTCTTGGATGTGTCGTCCCACTGGTAAAATTTTATGAGCGTAGGATAAGGGGCGTGGCACTTTTTTATCAACTCCAGATTTGTGTATAACTTTAGAACTACAAATCACACATCAATGAAATTCGGTAGGAACTTACTACACATCCATACCCTTCTACTGGGAAAATAAGACGGACAGTGGACAAGAGGGCGTGGCACCGCCCATACAAACCAAAATGTTTATATCGAATAGCTTTGGAACTAAAAGTCGTGCAGCATTGAAATTCCGTATGCAGGCCCCTCTTGGATGCTTCGTCCCACTGGTAAAATTGTATGGGCGTAGGACAGGGGGCGTGGTACTTTTCAAGCAACTACACACTTGGGCTTCAGTTTATAATTATAGGTACACCACACATCAATGAAAAACGATAGGAACTTTTTCGCCGCGCCTTGCAGGCAAAATAGCAACAACTCACCGCACCAAAGCAACGGGAGTTTTTTCTTCACTTTACATATTTTTCATACTAAGTTAGGTGTAATATTTAGTTGAAACTCTTTTATTTTTTATTTGGGCCTTGCACCAGATGGCATATGACGAGCACAGAGCAAAAACGCTTCGAGTGTCAATTTTCGCCTCATTGCGCACATGCGCTGTGCAGGTATAAAAGTCGTTTTTGCTCTGGGCGCATCATATAATCAATAAGGCCCTGAGAGCGCTTCAAAGAAAATTTGATAGTGAGAATTTAGCTTGAAGGTTTTGCTGTTGTTACTATTCGTTTGATATCTCCCCATTAATTTTCTATTGGGTTAAGATCCGGAGATTGAGCTGGGCATGCCATCACGTCAATCTTTTCAGATGCAAACCAGTCTTTAGCGAGTTTGCTCGAATGTTTGGGATCATTATCCTGTTAAAATGTCCATTCCTGAGGCATTTTCCGATTGGCATTTAGAAATATTATATTTTGTAACATTTCTACGTATACAGTTTTGTTCATCATAAGATTAATCATATGAATTGCACCTACACCATTATACGAAAAACAAGCCCATACCAGAGCAGCAACAGACGTTGATTACTCTGGTTGATATTCGGTATTGGTATAAAATGTCGTGCATTTTGTACTCTTGTATTGTAAGGGGTCTGGTTATACGTTGTTCGGACCGGGCTTTGATTGCATATACGGCGAGGCTGATCAGGGTATAGTGCAACGTTGCGTGCGTGAAATATTCGCCCATTTAGCGAATCATTCTGGTGTATCCAATAGCCGAAATCGTGTGTGTAGCTGGCGAAGTAAACAGTTTGTACAATTTGGTACTCCTGCGGGTTGTTTCTCCTTCTTCTTGTCACCTTTCATTGACGGTGTGCCGAAATTCGTGCCACTATACAACCGCAGTCTCTATTTTTGCTGCGATACAACAGACCGTAAAATGTTTAGCAACATAAGGCCAAAAAAATATGTTTCAAATATGTTCTATAGCAACACGAGGCCAAAAAATATGTTCTGTAGCAACACAAGGCCAAAAAAATATCCAATAAAAATTTAAAGAAAAATTATCAAATTCTTAAATGTCTTCGTGGTGTATGTTGGGCGGTATTCTGTATTTGTTAGAGGACGAACATATTATCTGGAGCCAACATAAAACTATTTTGCCTCTCATCCGTCCACAATATGTGTCGCTACTTTTCGACGGGTCAGTCCATATGGGTTTTGGCAAACTTAAGTTTTATTTCCACATAATTTTGCGTCAAAAGGGGTACATTTCTAGGACTTCTGGCACTTAGACCTTGTTCAATCAATCGACGACGATGGATGCTGAGACTAAATCTTGCTATATTGCACAATTCGTCTACCCTCCAAGAACGTAGTTCTACGCTTACTACCACAATTTTCGGGGTTCTTCCCTAAATTTATAGCATTAAATACCATAGTGGCACTACATCCAACAATATATTCCATCATTTTATGAGTATTGCCTTTATTTTTCAGGCTAACTATTAGATCTCTCTTCTCGACCGAGCAAGGCTTTCCTCTACCCACTAAAAAGTAAAAAGTCTAGAAATCGCAATAGATATCTATCACTAATGTATTCAACTATTAAACTGCATTTACAGATGGCGACTTTTACTATTAACTTAATTTTTTCAAGCACTTCCAACCAGGACTACTATTTTAATGAACAGCCGATTTTTATAGTTCTTATCAAAAGTCATCGAAAACAAACAAAAAAAAGACACAAGAGTAACGGGATTTGGTGCCCCACTGTGCGACGACGGCAGCTACGTGAAACGGAAGTGCTACTTATGGCCTGCCAGTCGTCGATGTTGTGGAATTGTACAATATGACTTATGCCTTAATACGCTGCTCTGCATGTACATATTTGTGCGACTTTTTGATTGAAGAGAACTGTAAACTTTTGCCCAGTCAACAAAATAAGAAGAATGTATGATACATTGTGCAAAATTTTTTACTTTCCGAAGAGATTTTACTCAAAGCGGTAATATGTATGTAAATACGTCGTGATTTTTTGCAACCGTCCGGAACTGCGACAAGTAGGAAAACTAAACACACGTCATGCAAAAACTTACCAAAATTTTGTGGACTTACAAATCTGCATCTAGATGGTGAGCAGCGCGCTTAAATACTGCTCCAATACTACCTGAGCGAGCATGGCCCCATTTTCCACAGCCAGCGAGTAGGCCGTATCGCCATGCTCATTGGACGCCGTCATATCGGGATCTTTAGCTAGGAGCTCATTGCAAGTGTGCGGGTGATTACCGGCGGCGGCGTACATAAGTGGTGTGTTGCCCACAATGTCCATGTGCGCACTGTGCGCGCCGTGCTCCAGCAGCAGGCGCACCACCTCGTTGTGGCCCCCACAGGCGGCCAGCAACAGTGGCGTCACTAGCTCGGGTGCTTTAGCGTTAACATTGGCGCCTGCCTTCACCAGCAGCTGTACCGCAGCCAATTGCCCATAGTAGCACGCCCAGTGAAGTGATGTGAAACCGCAGGCGTCTTTGAAGTCGATGCTATCATCATTTTCGCGTTGGTGCGCCACTTCCCGACATACCTGTTCCTCGGTGATTTCCCCTTGCCCGGCGCGTTCATGAAAGGAGAGTGCTACTTCGACGGGACAGAAGGTGGCTTCGGTATTTCCACGCTGCAGATTGGTCAGCACTGTGGCATGTGGTCGGTAGGGCAGAAAGGCGCTTTTACGTGTCGTCGCATTGCCTGAAGCGACGTCATGCAAGATGCTGGACGTATGCAAGGGGACGGGCGTGGAAAGCGGTGTTGTTGGTGTGGTACATGTAGAAGCGGGCGAGGAAGTGTCATGTCGCTGATATGCAGAGCTTTTGGAGCTAAAAATGAATATATACCGAAAAAGGCCAAATTATAAAGGTTTTTAAAAATATCACGGACGAAAATTAAAAAAGGTTAACTGTTGTTGTGGCAAAATTGTCCTTTAATTGAAATACAGCTATCCAGTAATATTGAACTACATATAAAAACTACGAATTTTGTTCAATTTTCCGGGAAACCAATTAACTGATAGCCGTTTAATTAAATTTTTTATGTAATCACAAAAAAACAAAAGTTCTTGATGTTAGGGTGTTTATGCATGGTCAAATCTTTTGTCTTCTGAACCGAGATTTATTAAGCAGGAGATACTGTAATCCAGGAGTCACCAACCCGCGGCCCGCATGTGGCACGCCAAGAAAATTTGTCTGGCCCGCGAGATTCACCACACTTTTACAAAAGATATTTTTCGGGTCGGACAAAAAAGAAAAATATTTTTATATCGTATCGTGTGGGGTGTATCGTTCAAAAGGGCTACGTCCGTAGATTCCAACGTTTTTTTCATAATTTTAGGTGGATTGGTTTCGAAGATATAGCTCAAAATCTCGAAAAATGTATGGCATGTGGCCCGCGGAGCTGATGCATTTCCAAAGTGGCCCGCGAGATCATTTGGGCTGGCTACCCCTGTTGTAATCAAATCTGTTTGTACCAGGTTTTCCAAATTTTATATAACCATTTAAAAACTATAATGGCATCGAAGCAACACTGGCAGCGCACAACCCGCCACATTTTCATCAGCCTTCTTTTTAGTTTTTAGTGTCCCTTTATTTAAACACCAATTCTTTTTGATTTTACTTACCGGCTCTGACTGCGCTCATCATCTGAATTTGTTGCCGGCGAATTCATTGATATTTAAAAATGTAATATTTTCTTCTCTTTAGGGCGCTGGAAGAACCGATTAATTCACAAAAGAAAATTATGTTAAATAATAAAAATTTATGCGTTTAACTTTTAAGAAAAAAGTTGTAAATACCTGCTGTTTGCGTTTTCTACGTTTTTATTTATATATTTCTAACTGTGTTATCCCAGCCGAAATGTCAAAACAATACTGCAAGAAAACTGTAAACTGCAATAAAACCATGAACTGCAAGAATAACATAAACTGCAAGAAACGTATTATTTGCCACCTTTTCTGTACACTATTAACGCTAAATGTTAATTCACAAAGAAATGCAGTTCGAATTCTTTTACAAATAAAATTATATAAAAAAAAACTTTTTAAAAATAAGCTTTAATTCATTTAATGTACTAAAAAGTAGAAAATAAATTGTTTCCAAGTCACCTGTATCTTACCATCAATAAAAGCTTGGGGCGCTCATGTGTTCAATATTTGTCAACCAGTTACCATAATATTTTATTTAAATAATTTTTTGCAAATAGATTCTAGTAATGAAAGATATTTTGAATATGGATATTGAGCGCACAAGCTTTTATTAATAGTAAGATACAGGTGACTTGGAAACAATTTATTTTTTACTTTTTAGTACATTAAATAAATTAAAGCTTATTTTTAAAAAGTTTTTTTTTACATAATTTTATTTTCTACTTTTAAGTCTTCCATAAATTCAGTTTTAGAGCTCTGAAATTTTTCACAAAAAGAATTTAAAACTTGCAGAGCAGTACACAATATTTAGGGTATTCACAGTGTTTCCTATCGTCATATGTCATATCCTCAATTTAACAAATAATACGGCTGTGATCGACCCTAATATTCGTGGCATATTTGTGGCGCGATGAGTTGTTGTTGTTTTGCTTGCAAGGCGCGGCAAGTAAGTTTATATCGTGTTTCATTGATGTGTGGTGTACCTATAATTATAAACTGAAGCCCAAGTGTGTAGTTGCTTGAAAAGTGCCACGCCCCTTGTCCTACGCCCATAAAATTTTACCAGTGGGACGACACATCCAAGAGGCGACTGCATACGAAATTTCAATGCTGCACGACCTTTAGTTCCAAAACTAATCGAGATCAAAAATTTTGTTTGTATGGGCGGTGCCACGCCCCCTTATCCAGGGCCCCCTTATTTTCTCAGTAGAAGGATATAGATATGTAGTAAGTTCCTACCGAGTTTCATTGATGTGTGATTTGTAGTTCTAAAGTTATACACAAATCTGGAGTTGATAAAAAAGTGCCACGCCCCTTATCCTGCGCCCATAAAATTTATTGAATCATGTATCGTGCTCGTGTTTAGGCATGTATGCAAAGTTTCAGATCTCTAAGTAGTCGGGAAGTGGGTGAAAAATTTATTATTAGATTTGACGACCCACATACCGCTGACATACCGGATGTGAACCTAATATAAAGCTTATAAAATGCAATTTTTTTTGTGGCGCCCTTTGACTGACTTAGTGAATATGTATGTGTTGAACACAAATTAACGGGACAGTTGTTGCAGTTATTCTGAAGCTCAATAAATATATTTTTATTCTTTACTGAAAACTAATTTTTTAAGTAAGAAACAATGCCGTTAAAATATTTACTGATGAGAAAATTCCATTTAATGTCAGAAAAGTTCTATAGAAGAACACTTCTTACGAGAATGTACGTTATTGTAAAAGTTATAGTATATGACCAGTGAATAGTTTTAGTTTTCAGTATGGCCATGTAGTATGAACATGTTCACACGGCCATACGTTTTAGTTTTCAGTATGGCCTTATGAACATGTTCACACGGTTCGTTTTATATCAGAAAAATACTGCGTCTTGTGCGACGGCATACGACAATTGGTGCTGCTGGACACGGCAGATCGCTTGAAGGAATCAGAATGGAAAGAAATTGCCAGGACACTTGTTTCCACGGGAGAAATAACTGGGGATAAACGTAATTTTATACTCTGCGAAACAAATTTTTCAAAAAAGAGAAAGACATTTTTTTTTACATCCATCCTAGCGATAGCTTTCAATTTAAGTTATTTGATTTCATTGTGCGTGTTTGTTTCGGTTAAATTTTTAACATACCAGGAAAAACAGATTGAAAATACCAACATGAATATGAAGAAATTTATAAAGCAAGGTAAATTATATTTTCTATCTATCTGATGGGTTTAGCAATCTGTAACTCGCATTTTATAAACGTGATCGAGTTGCGCTAGATGGCGTTAGAAAGATAAGATTTCGCACTAAAAACTTTCTAGCTAGTTTAGTCATTGCTTGATGAAGTTTTGCTTGAGCGCGCGTCCAAGAATGGACACCAGCAAAGAGAAAATATTTAAGCTATATTTTACAGATTTTCTTCGAAAATGCAGTCCAGTTCGACTGTCATATAAACACTGTTTCGATTACCCAGAAAGGCCTAAATCGAATCATTCTAACTATGCTAAATTGCATGCAATTAAGATGTATTTTTTTTACCAATCCTAACACTTTGATTAAATATTGTAAGTATGTAAACTATTTTGCTGTGTTGTTTGTACTTTCGTTGTAGTTTGTTCAACACTTGGACAGATGTGCACTAATATAACTATTGTTACGCAACAGAGTGAACTATACATAAGCATAACACAGTTCTGAATAAATTAATCTGTGTTAAACTATTTAATCTTATTTAAAAAAATTTCGCACTCTTCTTTAGTTCCTTATTGCGGCATAATTAAGCTACAGTTTCATATATGAATTCATATATGGACATATTTCAATCATATACATACATATGTATGAGTACATATATGGATAGTCTGTGTACTAGCGCTTCAGTATCTCAATATGATTATCATTACAGTTCTTTTGTTATTATTATGGCGACATAAAAGTGAGCTTTTTAACCACCAAAAGAAATTATAATGCTTTTAGAATTACTTATAATAAGATAGATATAATTTTCAATAAATACAGTTTGCAATAAATTTGGCGTGGGTTTTTTTTAAGAAAGTTTTTGAAGTAAAACTTCTTTGCGGAGGCTAAACTCAAAATTTTTGTTACGGATAAAGCTTTCGACACAGCAACAAGAAAGCTTAAATCCGTTGTCTTTCTTGCCAAATTAAAATAAAGCATACTTTTAGGACCCAAAATTCTGGGTTCGGATAAATTTTTCGACATAGCAAGTTTCGAACAGGTGGTGATATTAGGTAAGCTTATATCTTCTCTGTCTTGCCAAATTAAATTATGGCATACTTTTAGGACCCGATACTCGGATAACATTTCATACTTGTGCTGTAAAATTGCAAGTAGGTAAAAAAGTTGCCAGAGTTTATAAAAAGCTGCGCCTGGTGTGTGCACAGGAAGGACCTTTGCGTAAGAAACAAGTTGCGAACAGGTGGTAATATTAGGTAACGTAAATAATAGAGAAGGTGCATCTCGTAAATAGAATCTATTAGGCACAAAATTATCAAGCAGGCGAATTCGGCCGTCCAGTCGCTCTCCTGAATGTTTCGTGAGCGAGAGAGCGCAAATATGAGAAAGCGGTTGCCGCTCAGCACAGAAAAAGCCAAATATAGGCAAAATTCCATTTGTTTTGATTTGTTCGATTTCTGTTGCCGACCGAAATTCAAGTGCCAAGAATGGAATGGCAAATGAATCGTAATCGTTGCTAAATTTAAACGCAGCAATGTTCGAGATGGAGGTGTTGCAATCTATGCTAATATTAATAACACAAACATAGTAGCTTCAAATATGAATATATTTTTACGGAATGTAAGTGAAATTGGAGATATCTGTGCTGCAAACTGCGTTTTAGAAGATGGGACAAATTTAATAATGGGTGCAGTTAACATTTCTCCCAATAATACTGTGCAAAATATTATCAGCTTCTTACACAGAAGACTCCTCGTATATGGTTTAGTAGGCTCACAAGAATTGGGAAGGAACTATCACACAATGCCATTAATTTAAGCTGGAGGTCTCAACCTTAATTTCGCGTCGGAAGAATCCCAACCTTTTATCCAATTCCTGCATGATGCAATACATCTACGAATGAGCAACAATCCCAATGAGTCTACAACATTGCAGTTTTCTCGCGGTATCTTGAAAATTTAAGTTCTAAGACGTATCATAAGCCGATTGTTTCTACGCTAGAAACATATATCGCAATTTCTGAAGTTACTGATGGAAATAATATTACTGAGTTAAATAAATAAAATTTCTACCACTAAAAGTGTTGAATTCATTTAAGAAATCTAAACAATATAACATAGATAATGATTATCTATCAAGCAAAAATAAAATAAAAACATCCAAAATAAGTTTTACTTCAGCCGTGTGGTCTAAGCGCACGTGTTTTTTTTTAAGTGCTGCGTTGCTATGAAGAGAGAATAAGCCTAGTATGAAGAACTATTAACCTAGTAATACAGAAAATTTTATTAGCTTTATTCGCACCAAAATTTGTTCGTGTGTATATACAGGGTGCGACGAAATCTGTTGTTGAAGTGCAGGTATCAAAATATCGCACATCTATATATATAAAATTCAAATTATGTATATATGTATGTATGTATGTATGTTCGGAGTTGCGTCCTAAACCGCTTAATCGATCATAATCAAATTTGGCACATAGACTATAGATGTTCCAAGGATGGTCATAGGCTATAAAAAAATTTGATACCACAAGAGGGCGTGGCACCTCCCATACAACTTAAATAATTGATTTGGCATATCTTTAAAACTGCAAGGCGTACAACTTTAAAACTTTGTATTATGTTAGTGTTTAGTCATGTCTTCCTGCTGGAAAAAATGTAGGGGCGTAGGACAAGGGGGCTTGGCTCCCCTCATATAACTTAATTCTATGATAGGGCATATCTTTGAAGGTACAAGTCGCGCAGTATTAAAATTCCGTAAGCATGCACCTCTTGGAAGAGTCGTCCCACTGGTACAATTTTATGGGCGTAGGACAAGGGGCGTGGCACTTTTCAATCAACTCCACATTTGGGTATTACTTTAGAACTATATATCATACATAAATGAAACTCTGTATTCTTCACCTGGGAAAATGGAATGAGCATTGAACACGAGGCGTGGCACCCCTCATACAACTTAAATCTTTTATCTTTAAAACTACAAGTCATTCAACATTAAAATTCTGTTTTGTTAGAATTTAGTCGTGCGCTTGTGCTAATTTGCTAAACAAAATTTAGGGGCATGGGACAACGGGGCGTGGCACCATTCATACAACTTAAATCTTTGATTTGGTATGTCTTAGAACTACAAGTCATACAACATTACAATTTTTATTCTGTTAGTATTTTGTCATACATTTTTACATTATATTGGGTTTTATATATATAGGTTTAGGGGCATGGGACAAGGTAGCGTGGCACTCCTTAAATATATGTACCGTAAAAAATTGGTGGTCCATGAGGAGTGAGGGCGAGGTCGTGACTTTAATTTTGGCCTTCCACCAAAGGAGTAATTTACATACACAGATAGTTCTGTAAGGACCTACATTTATGACTTCCCCTACAAATATATAGACATCACAAGCATCAGCAAGAAGAAGCCCTGCTGTTCAACAGAAAACAACAAAAACCGAGAAAAAAACAGACTGGCAAACACTGCTATTAAATTAAATACAATTAAATACAGCAACATCTAATCAGAGCATCATTCACATTACGTATTTTTATAAAAGCGCGGGGTGGAACCCGCGGGTAACAGCTAGTTTTATATAAAAAATTATGCGGAAATATTTCAAATTTAGAAAGGTTTTGCATTTATAATGGCAAAAATATATACAGGGTGTCATATGGCGAAGTGTCATGTGGAGAAGTGAGAGATGTGTGAGAAGTGCCCGATTCCAATGGTGCGTGCGTGCGTACGATTGCGGAAGTGCGTAAACGCAAAAACTTGAAACGCACTTGAGCTGTTCCAATGTACAGAATGCGTGAGTTCCAAAGAGAGTTTTCACAATTAAGTTGAACTAGTACAAACATATGAAGAGAGTGCCAATGAGAATTACGTTGAACATAAAAAGTAGACCATCCATCAACTTCTGCCGCAATTGTTTGCGTTTGCGCACTGCCGTGATCGAACGCGCGCACCACTGGAACTCTACTCTTAACGGTCAAAGCTTTTTTAGCGGCGGCAAATGAGATTATTGATGATGCAGAGGAAAAGGAAGAAAAGACGAATCAACCAAGCGCATCTGGATAAAAGAATTGGCAATTTCAGCTCTCGTCGATAGCATGAATGAAGAGCGTTTATATTCTCCTTCAAAGCTCCTGCATTGGCATTTGGTT
The DNA here is from genome assembly GCA_963457695.1 of Neria commutata. Classification (NCBI taxonomy): domain Eukaryota; kingdom Metazoa; phylum Arthropoda; class Insecta; order Diptera; family Micropezidae; genus Neria; species Neria commutata. The sequence continues at coordinate 40,107,424 of OY735246.1, forward strand.
CAATTTCCGTCCAGTTTATTCAAAAACACTTTTTACGCTTTAGTTTTTGCGTTTCTGTTTTTAGTTTTCCAAGTTTCGGGAAAGATTTTGTATAATTAAAAAAACTCCTTCCAAAAAATATTTTTTGGTTTCCGATGCCATCCTAACACGTTTTCGGACGTGAATGCTATAGCATTAAAATTTTAAAGCTAATTTTTATTCATCTTATTTAATACCACCGTAAGTTTTTGTATTTAATATAGATTTTAAAGTAATGACCAACCTTATTTATTTTTGCAGCTCACTGAAATTTTAACTGTCCGTGCACGTTGTAACTGCACGGACAATTTTTCAAAGTGACAAGTTATACTAGGCTTGACCAACTTGTGTTTACACAGGTTGGATGGCTTGGCAAGCGAGCAGGAAAATCAACTGTTTATGGCATTTTTATCAATCCGTTTTTATTTATAAACAATACTTCTATTATTTACAGGAGTATTTTTTTAAAAGAGACTAATTCAAGTTAATTGCACAAAATTCATCATTTTATTTATTTCAGGTACAATGTTTGCAAATATGTAATACAAAATTCATCACAATTTTCAAATTAATCTTTCGCACTGAAAAAATATTTGACGAAAAGTATCAGCAAAATCTGAAAAAATGCTAAAATTCAAATATATCAATGCAAATAAAATAAATGAAAAATTATTAAATGAAGTACGGCTCTCTACCGAAATTTCGGGACTCGCAAATTTTAGTCTGGCAGCACTGAAAGATCTTATATATACGACTGAAAAAAGGAGGAGCTGAGTGTACAGCTGATTCTGACAGTTAACGAAAAATACGCTGTGTGCATCGGGGAAACGAAAATACGTGCATTTCTATTGCCAATTCGCCAAAGAAATAGCGCAAAAGGACGAAAAATATGGCGTCAGTTCCGACTGGTATCACCACACACGTGCGCCAAGTTTGCAGCCTCTACAAACGTTCGCTACGTAATCTGGAGGCTTGGTATGACCGCAGGTAAGTAAAACAAAGTTATGTAATTTGCAGGAAATGTCGATTCCTTTACAAAGAAAATATTAATTTAATTTTTACAAACACAGAAATGTCTACCGGTACCGCGCCGTACTGTTGCGTCAACGCTTCGATGCGAATCGTTGTGTGACCGATATGGCAGAAGCAGGTCGGCTACTGGCTGCCGGCCAGCAGGAGCTTTTCGAGAAGCAACACTTTCAACCACGGAAATGTGGGTAATTTTTAAATCCTGCTGAATACTTGATAAGTAATTTTTTATGCTTTGCAGTTGCCAACAGTCCTGGTGGCTGCGCCTTTGAACGTGAGGTGATTCCTCCAGATTGGGTGCTGGACTACTGGCATCCACTAGAGAAAGCACAATATCCGGAATTCTTTGCTAAGCGTGAGCAGCGCAAGAAGGAATTCGTATCCTGGTGGGAGAAACAATTTGGCAAACCAGATCCCAAGGATCTGGCACATCATTAAGTACGAATGCTGTTGCAGTACTTGAAATCCTTTGGAGAAAATATAAGAAATTGTAAACTAAACGAAGTGTTTTTATTTGTGCATGGGTACCTTTATCCCTTATGCACGTCCTAAATCCAACAGCACTTTATTTGTTAATCCATTTTTATTTCGATTATTACTGCTTTGACTTACAAAATTGCTTATTAAAAAAATTATTCACATTCATATGTTTTATTAAAAATTAAATTAGTTACTAGAAATATTGATGCTATGGTGTGTTATCCAAATAAGAGGAAATTGTACTCGACCAAAACTTCTTAATTGCTAACTGCCAATTTTAGTTAGTACCAGTGCAATAAGACAATTCAGATAGATGTAGAAAAATAACGAAAACGAATTTTGCGTTTTTCTTTACAGAAATTCGAATTCTCAAGGAAAAATGCTAATTTTCACTGAAAAATTATTCAATTTGGTTTGATGGATTCTAATAAGTTAAATGGAAGTTATTAAAAAAAAATAAACACTGCTCAAGTCTTCAGCTGCTTCTTCCTATCGTTTCCTGACGTACGGAACTGACAGCTCATTTCAATTCATTTCGATTGGGTCGAGACGGGGACGTTTTTTACAACTGTTGCCCGTTCCGTTTCCCGCGGTTCCAGCGTTATCACCTCCGGTGTGGTCGCGTTTACGTGGAAGCGTCTTTTTGTCCCACTGCTGCTTGAGGTAACGCAGTAACACGCAGCGCTTATCCATGACTATGTGTTGCTCTGAGGGGTAATCTTCGGTGGGCAGGTATACCGAAGGGCGTTGTTGCGTAGTCCGTGCATCCGTATTAAACTGTGAGAAGTTCTGCGCGTTGTGACAGGGAAGTCCTTTGACGAAGTCCGCTACAGACATTTTGTCGTGGTGCTTGCGGTCGTGTCGTGCCTGTGTGGGCTTTCCTCCTGGTGGTGCCGTCGGTGGCGGACGTTGCAGCTGCGTAGCTGCACTTGGCGTGTATATAGTGAATTGGTCGCAGATAGTCTCCCTGCTGTTTTTGTGTGCTGCGGGCTCGAGGTTTTTTCTATTGTTGCTATTGTTCTTTTTTGTGCTAATTCATTGCGCCTTTGTGGTCGTTGGCATTTCGATTTGTTTGTTACTCTTATTTATGCATTTATACGTAAAAATTATGTGCTTTTGTGAAATTTAACTTTTCTCTTTGGAATTTTGTCTGATTTCTTCGTGGAATTTTTGACAGTTGTTGTTTCTTTCGTCGTCGCTGCTGCCACAGTGCTCTTTAAACCGCTATGTTCGAGTCCCCAGTTTCCGCCGCAAGCGGAAGCCGAATTTTAGCCGAATATTTCCATTTTGGGGTTATTTTATAGGGTTATTATTTATTTAATAAATAAATAATTTTCTTCGAACATGACTACCTTTATTTCTAATTTGTGTTGAGAAATTGAAAGTAGGAAAAAGTCACTAGTTTCCGCCTTCTTGCAACATATAAAACCCGAACGGAGCCGAACAGATTGACAGATTCTAATTAAATTTCACTGCGTGCTATTAAGTTCTCCGTTATCAAAAGGAGTGATGTTTCCTCCATTGCACTATAGGTAATTTTACCCATTTTTGAGGCCAAAATTAATTTTTCGCACTTGCAAAAATCAATTTTGTTTAAAGGTATTTGTCTACGTCTGGCCACCTTGACTGGCAGTGGGGCCGAGAGCTTTTGCCCCAACTCAAAGCTGCCAACCTAGTGATATGATTATGTTTGGAACAAGGTGGAATGTGGAACAGGGGATCGGATCAAGATCGTCCTCCATTTCCTTTTTACTGATTGCGCAATCCCCGAAGCTATCACAAGTGTTTTTCCACAGTGATTGTAGAAGTATTTTCTCGCGAAGTTACGTAAAATTAGAGATCGATTTCCCCGGCCAAACTTGCCCAGAGGAGCACGCAGGATCCGATCCCCCTTCCACTATTCTTCAAGCTACATTGTATATTTAAAGTAAGTGAATTGCGAAAATATAACTATTCTCTTGCACATAGTGCGGCCAAAAATCTGTGGTTTTCTTTTAACGATTTTCCCCAATCGCAACTCCCTATCGCCGCCTCTGTCCGCTAGTACTAAACTCCGTAGCCTCACCCGCACCCCCGACAGGCGCTAATTTGGCACCCCGGCCAGTTACGCCCTTCTTTAGTATTTGATAAAGAAAACATCAAGTCAAATAACTGTGTAATTGGATTTGGTAAAAAACAAACGATGGCGGCTCAGCAGACGGTCAAAGTCATTGTTTGTGAAAAACATTTTAAATACAATATACGCAGTGAATTTTACCGAAGTTTCGCAAGTGTTTAAATTAATTAAAATAGCACATATTAATATCAATTAAATATGGTGAAGAAAGGTGAAAGTAAGTACATAATAGTTCAAGAGAAAACTTTTCTTATTTTAAATTAATATTATACAAGGTTTATGTTTATTCGGCAGCTTGAATGTTAGAAAGAATAGTTTTTATTCGGGAAAAAAAAAAAAAATTTTAAATTAATTATTTTTTTTTTTGGTGGAAAAACCAGGGACCGAAAATAACGATTATTTTTCAAAATTCAATGAAAAAATCAACATGTTCTAAATGCCCCAGAGCAGAATGAAGTACACCAATATGTTACTGGTTGCATGCTCTATCGGACCCACTAAAGATTTTTATTTCATGAGCATTATTCATAAAAATCAAAAATAATCGTTATGTATTTATTTTTTTGCTCACGAATAAAAATTATTTTCTGATTTTTATTTTTCTACTCAATCGAAAAAACCAACTTTTGATTTTTATTTTTCTGCTCAAGAATAAAAATTATTTTCTGATTTTTATTTTCCTGCTCAAAAATAACAGTTATTTTTGATTTATATTTTTCTGTTCAGGAATAAAAATCATTGCTTGAAATGAAAAACTCAAAACGGCTTTGAAATGGAAGCGGAATGCAAGCTGCTAAATAGCGCGAATAATTGTAACAAAGTGATTAGAATAGTAAATCTGTTTATTTGATAAATAGTTTTATTTTACGTTACATGCATTGGGCTTTTTGTGCATTTTTCTTGACTTGACACAATCCATTAGTTTGAACGACTTGAGCTAGTGACCACAGATATGGATATATATGACGTTTGTCGTTCCAATAATCCATTATTAGAACTTTTAAGTCGACCGGTTTTGTTGCATAGCTCTCAATTTCGATTATAGCTTATTGTAATTCCTCATCTTGGGACTCGCCGCCGGACTCTTCATCTGATATACAGACCTCAATCGAGTTTAAAAGACACCCAAGTAAGGAAGTTGAGCTTTGGGATTGGGTATCGGATGCGGTAATCGTCGCCAACGCGGATCGGGCCGAAGATCTTGCGGAGCACTTTCCTCACGAGCACTCCAAGTGAAGTGCATCAGTTTGCGATATCACCCATGCTTCAGCGCCATAAAGCAATACGGGGATGATCAGCGTCTTATAGAGTGTCAGTTTTGTCGGTCGAGAGAGGACTCTAGTTCTCAATTGTTTACCGAGGCCATAGTAGCACCACCATCAACGGATGTCAAGCAGATGACCCAGCAGGCATCACGTGGAGGCTGTGTGTCAACTAGGCTATGGAGTAACAAGGATCGCTCTGGCTAACCCCAATCGGAAAGCGATCAGAAGCTTTACCCTGCCCTTCCAAAACCCATGTCGTAAACACCCCGTAAACACAAAGTGGAAAATACATGTAGTGTTGAAGCTTGCAGTTGAATTGCATTCCGCTTCCATTTCAAAGCCGTTTTGAGTTTTTCATTTCAAGCAATGATTTTTATTCCTGAGCAGAAAAATATAAATCATAAATAACTGTTATTCTTGAGCAGAAAAATAAAAATCAGAAAATAATTTTTATTTCTGAGCAAAAAAATTAAAATCAAAAGTTGATTTTTTCGATTGAGCAGAAAAATAAAAATTAGAAAATAATTTTTATTCTTGAGCAGAAAAATATAAATCAAAAGTTGATTTTTTCGATTGAGTAGAAAAATAAAAATCAGAAAATAATTTTTATTCGTGAGCAAAAAAATAAATTACAAAATAATTCTTATTATTGAGCAGAAAAGTAAAAATCAGAAAATAACTGTTAAATTTTGATTTTTATATTTTGCTTATAACGATTACGGTCCCTGGGAAAAACTCATAATTCTAACATAACCTTTAATACAAATTTTTTAGTTAAAAATTGACTTTGGATAAGCTTTTAAGCTATTGGCCGTGTTTAAAATATCAGAAACGTGTAGAGTGAAGAATTTTGTGTTTAATTTGTCAATTTCAAGTTGCGATTTTTTGTATTTTTTGAGAAATATCATTTTTTCGTAGGCAACCTTGTTAAAATTTTGATTTTTTTTTGGAACAACTCATTTTTCTAGCATAACCTTTTATACAAAATTTTTTAGTTAAAAATTAACTTTGGATAAGCTTTTAAACTATTGGCCGTGTTTAAAATATCAGAAACGTGTAGAGTGAAGAATTTTGTGTTTAATTTGTCAATTTCAAGTTGCAATTTTTTGCGTTTTTTGAGAAATATCATTTTTTCGTAGGCTCAGCTTGAAATATAGCGAACTTACAAAAGTTTGGGTCGATGAACTTAACACAGAGGAGAAGAATGCTGCTGTTTACAGTTTTATTATTGGTAGTATTGAATGCGGCGATGTTTTGAATGAGGAATCGGCTTCGTTGAAGGAGAAAGTGGGAATTTTTCGCAAAAATGCTTCAGTTAGATGGGAGAGTTCTCATATGAAGATAGCCGTCTTCCAGAAAAAAAACGCACTCTGGCTAAACGCTAAATTTATTGTGGCAATCAAAATGTCTGTAAATCTCTCATCTAAATTTTTAGTAGGGCGTCCAAAGAAAGTATATGCCGGAAAAATAATCCTTCGGACGTTTTCAACAGGGCCTTGGACATGTCCGATCCGCTCATGTCATCAATATGTTAGGAGAGACGAATAGAAGGACGAAAACGCGTGCAACTTCCACGAGAAGTTCTTGACATGCTGTGTGGTACTCCAGAATTATCTCAAAATTGGAACGAGAGTGCCGATGAATACGAAGATAGCTTGAACATAGTGTTAAGTCGCGTATGAATGCGAACTAAGTCAAATCATATTAGATAATGAATTATGAACCAAATTAAATAAAACTCTTGTTAAAAAAATTAAAAAAAATTTAAGCGAAGAGTTCCACTTCGGACCCGGGGCAGACAAAGGTTAAATTTTTTTTTAAATTTCTTCTCCCAAATTTTCTACCACCTATTTTTTTTATAAAACCACCATTTTTGACCCAAAACTCCTTTCAGTTTGGCTGTTATTAATTGTGGCCTCAAAAATGGGTCAAATTACCCATTACGACTGGACAAAGAAAGAAACTACTATGGTCATAATGCCACAAGTAAAAGCATTGCTCCCATAGCAGACATAACTTTGCCAGAAGGTAACTGCATAATTTTGTGTTGAAGTCGAAATAAATAATTTGGACCTTATTACAGATTATAGATGATCGGTTATAATCAAGCAAATGTTAAGAAATCCAGCGATGCACCCAGTGGATCCAAACACGAAACTTCCCATGCGGCCACGTTCGCAGATAATGCTTTTGTCTGGTTGCGTTGAGAAGACAGAAAATATTGTAATCGATTCCAAAGATTTTGAGGAAATGCCGATATTGCGGGAAAGACTGCAGTACAATCAGCAGACGTCAAACTGTAGTATAGTTCCTTGGTTCCTTGGATGAAATGTTCGTGCAGCTGGAAAAGCGCGACTCAAATATTAGCTTTTGTATGCACATATAACTGAAATGCGAGTTTGAGAATAATATATACCTTTTTATAAGCTTTATATTAACTTCACTTCAGGTTTGTATGTAGTCTTAGAAATCTGAAACTTTGTAAACAGGAGCACAATACATTTTTTTGTTTGTTTGTAAGAAACCAACGGTCAGGGGATATCCCTTTACGTGCAAAGCACTTATTGGTTTGAAAAGGAGAAGAGGTAAGGGATAGGATAGAGTGGAGTAGTGGTGGTGGACAATTATTTTACACTACAAAGGATTAATTGGTGCAAGAGAGCTGGTAGCCAAGAGTAAAAGCAAAACACACTGAGATAAGTGTTATGCCTTTACCTCAGTGTATCCGCACTCTCAACTTCTCCTACTCTAAAGCACCGTTAGGAATTGAGACGAAACAGAAAGAGAACAACAACAAAAAACTACTAGCAAGCCGCTCCACCAACAGAGCTCATCGAAAGACCCTTGCTTGGTGGAGTAGCAGGTAGTTGGACGACGACATATGCTGGGGAGACGTGCGGTGGCTTGCGACGAGAATACATGAATCAATCATAAAAATATTAAAATGTTTACTTTAAACAATATTATTAGCGAAACTGCAATAGCCAATCAGACCACAGACAGAAGAAGAAGCACGTAGGGGCAGACGGGCCAGGAGCTGTTTAATCGCATTACGTATAGGGGAGAGGGGGGTACCTTCGTCTCTTTTTTTTAAGGCCTATATTTCAGAAGGTAATCAATATATTTAAAAACCGATTAGACTGTTACAATACCTCATTATTTAACAATAAAATGTTATACTAAAATTTCTTTAAAAAGTTCCGTTTGTATTATTTTATTCATGATTAGTAAAAAAAAGTCATTTCGCTGAATGTGCCCCCATGCCAGGGTAGCTTCGGCATTTGGCGGGGCACTTTCGGCATTCATACTTTAAAGTACCATAAGGTGATACAAAATCTTGTTTTGACTAAATAAGACATGTTTTTGGTTACACAACACGTATTTATTATATTTTGCATTGAAAAATTAAAAAAAAACATGTTCAAGAGCTTCAAAAAAGGTAGTTATTGTAAAATTTTTTTTATAAATAATTTTTTATATATAATGTTTAAAGTGCTGAGATCGACCCTAATATTAATTTTGTGTGGTTACGGGAGGTTTAAGCCAGGTTCGAGGATCTTGGAGGCTTCAACTCGATTTCGATTTTTAGTACCTGTGAAGTTATATTGACGAATGTGCCCCATGAAAAAAAGACGAGTCCACCCTTGTGTCACTTTTTTTTCTTTTTATTTTTTTACTTCTAATTTCAGTACTTTACTTTCACTTAATACACTTTTATTTATAAAATAATTAGTATTAAAGTAATACTAATACAATTTTGTTCGAAATAATGGTATAAATACAGCACAAACTTCTTACGTTACCGACCTGAATATTCGGCAACGAAGCGCGAAAACACAAAATCAAATGTAACTTTATCAGCAGTACAGATAGAGATGGCAAACTTTGTGAGGGATATTTATGCTAGTTATGGGTTAGTTTTAACTAATAAACAGTTATGTCCGATGACTCCTTCATACCGAAATCGCCTTTGACGAATGTGCCCCAAGGACGAAGGTACCCCCCTCTCCCCTATATAATTTTGCCGTATTTATAGAATACGAAATTTATAATAACCTAGATTTATGCCTGATTTAGGTCCGTACAAATAATATTGTATAGATATATCATTAAATTACATCAAATACATGAACAAAGGTTCCGGGGACAGACGGGCAAGGAGGAGCGCTTCTATTCAACCGAATACAACGAAAACCAAGAACAGACCAGACGGGCAAGGAAAAGTACTCCTATTAAATTAAATAGAATTAAATTCAGCTACCGCCAATCAGTGCACAGACATGGAAGAAGAAGCACTGCTGTATATAAGGAGTGGCAGTAGCAAAAGCGGATAGAACTGTGCGAGCTGCCGAGGAAAGATATCGTCCAACAGTAGAGGCTGGCTCTGAGTCTGACATTCATGTCTATCGAAATAGGACGCGACTGGGGGAACTTTTCTTGCGCTCTTTCTTTGGCTGAGGTGGAAAAGTCTCTTTTAGGGATGCCAACTTTTATTCCTTCTGCTGTTCAATAAACAAATTATAAAATCAGGCATCTATCTACTATGTACGAGGGTATTATATTGCAGAGATTTCAATGTGAAATAGGACAACAAGCTTTGCAGCTTGCAGAAACTGCAGGAAGAAGTCACATAAAATGTTATTATGAAGTGGAAAAATTGTCATCCATAATGTTAATGTTATTTTTGTATAAGATGCAGTTTATTTATATTACATTTGCAAGAGCAATTATTAGATTTCTTTGTATAATGTTTTAGAACTCTAAAACTTAATTTAGCCATTTAATTAAAATAGCTGAGTTATGTTTTTGGGTTTTATTAAAGTTATCCTTCAAGCAAAGCATTCATCTCGTGCCTAAAACCTAGAGAACTGATCTTATTTAAGCTTCTTACAAACGCTTGGCAACTCAGATCGAGAACGAACTCACCAGCATTTTCAATCCGTTTCCCTCACTCCTACTTTCTTTCGCCTTCGGCTACAAGACGAAGCAACAACAATGCAGTGGTGAACTCACAGCATAATGCGTGTGAACATAAAAAATGTAAATTTTCTGAGCGAGCAAAAGAGTTGGGCCTCTATTCTACTCTATGCGTGGAATGTGCAATCCGAGAACTTTTATATCTGTTTAACAAGGTATGCTCAGGCATGCAAAATTCAATACTATTTAATTTTGAAAATTACCACAGTACCTTATCACATAATTTCAGTACCTTTTTGTGAATACCAATAAAATATTGTCTACTGCGATTGCTCTGCAAATTTTAAATTCTTTTAGCGAAAAATTTCAGAGCACTAAAATTGAATTTATGGGAGACTAAAAAGTAGAAAATAATATTGTATAAAAAGACTCTTTAAAAATAAGCTTTTATTCATTTAATGTACTAAAAAGTAGAAAATAAATTGTTTCCAAGCCGCCTGTATCTTACTATCCATAAAAGCTTGGGCGCTCAAAACCAATATTCACACTTATCTTTTACACTTAGGGCCAGTTTCTCAGTGGATGTTTAAATCTAATTTGCGAATTGAGTTTAAATCTAGTTTAACTTTTCTTGAGTTTCACAGTGCATTTATTTAAATACGGAATAATGAATGGCAACTTCGAATATTTGACAATTGAACACAGCACAACTTGCCAAAAACATATGTTCAATTGTTCAATTATGGAGGCAGCGCGAGCTAAAAATTTTTCGTCGGCCGAAAGAAGTGAATTATTGGATATTCTTCAAAGAATCCACAGTTTATATTATTTATAATACTACGGGATCATTTATATGTGCTACACCATGCAGTTGTATGTTTAATTTGGCCGCTTATAAATTGCAATATTGTCGACGCAGCTTGCCTGCACATCCGAAATCAGCTGTTTATTTGTTTTCGATTGCAACTCTGTGCCGTACTTAAATGCCCACAACCGGGCATTTAAATTGTATTTAACTTCCCACTGTGAAACTGAAATTCCCTATTTAAACTGCAATCAGAGTTTAAACATCCACTGTGAAACTGGCCCTTACACACTTATCTTATTTTCGGCGGTCGCGGTGCGCAACAAAGGCCATCTAACAAATCTTTTATTACTAGAATCTATTGGTTAACAAATTTTGAACACATGAGCTCCCCAAGTGTTTATTCATGTGTTCAAAATTTGTCAACCAGTTAACACAATATTTTATTTAAATTATTTTTTGCAAATAGATTCTAATAATGAAAGATATTTTGAATATGGATATTGAGCGCACAAGCTTTTATTAATAGTAAGATACAGGTGACTTGGAAACAACTTATTTTCTACTTTTTAGTACATTAAATAAATTAAAGCTTATTTTTAAAAAGTTTATTTTTATATAATTTTATTTTCTACTTTTTAGTCTTCCATAAATTCAATTTTAGAGCTCTGAAATTTTTCGCAAAAAGAATTTAAAACTAGAGCAGTTTAAATTAGAGCAGTACACAATATTTAGGGTATTCACAGTGTTTCCTATCGTCATATGTCATATCCTTAATTTAACAAATAATACGGCTGTGATCGACCCTAATATTCGTGGCATATTTGTGACGCGATGAGTTGTTGTTGTTTTGCCTGCAAGGCGCGGCGAGTAAGTTCTTATCGTTTTTCATTGATGTGTGGTGTACCTATAATTATAAACTGAAGCCCAAGTGTGTAGTTGCTTGAAAAGTGCCACGTCCCCTGTCCTACGCCCATAAAATTTTACCAGTGGGACGAAGCATCCAAGAGGGGCCTGTATACGGAATTTCAATGCTGCACGACCTTTAGTTCCAAAGCTATTCTATATAAACGATTTTGTTTGTATGGGCGGTGCCACGCCCCCTTATCCAGTGTCCGCCTTATTTTCTCAGTAGAAGGATATGGATATGTAGTAAGTTCCTACCAAGTTTCATTGATGTGTGATTTGTAGTTCTAAAGTTATACACAAATCTGGAGTTGATAAAAAAGTGCCACGCCCCTTATCCTACGCCCATAAAATTTTACCAGTGGGACGACACATCCAAGAGGCGACTGCATACGAAATTTCAATGCTGCACGACCTCTAGTTCCAAAGCTTTTCGATATAAACAAATTGGTTTGTATGGGCGGTGCCACGCCCCCCTTATCCAGTGCCCGCCTTATTTTCCCAGTAGAAGGATATGTATATGTAGTAAGTTCCTACCGAGTTTCATTGATGTGTGATGTGTAGTTCTAAAGTTATACACAAATCTGGAGTTGATAAAAAGGGCCACGTATTGTGATCCTTTTTACGCATGTATGCAAAGTTTCAGATCTCTAAGTAGTCGGGAAGTAGGTGAAAAATTGATTACTAGATTTGACGACAAACATACATACATACCTGAAGTGAAGTTAATATAAAGCTTATAAAATGGAATGTAATTCTTATAAAAGGGTTTACAATTTTTTATTTATGAAAAGCCATTTTCATACCCTACACCTATGGTAATAGGGTATAATAACTTTGTGCGAAAATTGTAACGCATTAAAGGAGCCGTCCTAGGTATAGACATAAGTATATAGAAATGCTTAGAATCACTTTCTGTGTTGATTTCCGGTTGTCCGTCTGTTCGTCTTTCCATCTGTCTGTCTTCTTGGTGTCAGTGCGCACAGGAGAGAAAGAAAGAGTTGTCCGATTTAAACCAAATTTGGCACACAGTCGCAGGGAACCTTCCACTACTTCAAGTTCCAAGATTAGCAAAATCGGCCGAAGGACACGCCCACAACGGGTCAATAAGTCCCTCAACCCCGCAATATTTTCAGTAAAATTGCTTTAAATTGTTTAATTACTCGTTTAAAGGAATGGTATTTAAGGTAAGGGCCCTCTACGTCAACCGAAAAATGGGCGTGGTCCGCCCACTATATAGACGATAAGCGGAAAATCCTTATAACTTCCATAACATATACACCAGTCAGTCCATATTTGGTCATTTCACAGCTGGTAATAATACCTTTAAACGCTCCCAAAATGGGCGTGGTCCGCCCACTCAGTTACTTGGTGTAGGGTATTACTCTGTCGGTGAAACCCGACTGATGCTTCCTTACTTGTTTTTAGTTGATTTTTTTTTAAATGTCTTATTCTGAAATACATTCTGCATTTTAAAACAAGTAAGGAAGTATCAGTCGGGTTTCACCGACAGAGTAATACCCTACACCATGTTCCCAAAGGGGGGTGATAATTCACTGAAATTGTGGGTGCATTTGATTTACAACCTACATAGTGGGCGGACCACGCCCATTTCTGGAGAATTAAAAGATATTCCTACCAGGAACGAAGTAACCAAATCTGGACGCTCTGGTGTATATATTATGGAAGTTAAAAAGATTTTTCGTTTATCGCCTATATAGTGGGCGGACCACGCCCATTTTCTTCTATGGCATCTAAGACCTGACCTATATATCAACTTGGGAACCGAATTTCATTCATTTATATTTGTAACTAGTCAATTGGGAGCCATTTTACCGGAAAAATTTTGCCGCCTATATAGTGGGCGGACCACGCCCATTTTTTCGTATGACATATATGACCGCCCCCTTAACTTGAATACCAAGTATTATTCTTTTCAATGAGTAATTAGACAAATTACAGAAATTTGATCGCAAAAAACCCGAGGTAGAGGGACTTATAGGTCCATTGGGGGCGTATCCTTCGACCGATTTGAATAATTTTAACACTTTACCTAACCCGAGGTTCACTGTAACTGTGTACCAAATTTGGTCCAAATCGGACAACTTCTTTCTTTTTTTTGCGTACACGCAGACGGACAGACGGACAACCGGAAATGGAAAGAGAAAGTGTTTCTGATCATTTCTATATACTTATGTCTATACCTAGGAAGGCTCCTTTAATGCGTTACAATTTTGGCACAAAGTTATTATACCCTATTACCATAGGTGTAGGGTATAAAAAGTTTGTTAACCTCTTCAGGAAGCCCAACAGATTTTGAAGCATTGCATTAAAGATCACACAAATTTAGAATACATAAAATTGTAGTCCCATTTTTTTCTACAAATATTCTTTCTAACTTTTTTATCTTTTCTAATAACATACAACTTGGTTTTAAAAGCCCTCCCTGAGACACTTGGTTTACCCAAGTCCAAGTCCCACTTTCAGTTGCCTTAATGCTATTTAAATTTAATTTTCGAATAAGAAATCCCGCCAAAGATTCTAATCCGTCCTCGTGGAAACTCTCAAATTCGTTTGTTAAGTCTTTGTCAAGTTCGTTTTCGTCATCGTCAGTTAGCAAGTAATTTTCGGGAGAGTCTTCAAAAGCTGGTTGTATAAAATTAGCCGATTTATTTTCTAAAATTTGGTTTGTTGTCGATTTGAACCAAGGCGTGTCATCGTGCTCCACATTCATTGCCAAACTTAAAATTTCGGTATTTCGCGCTGTAATAAGAAATAAATTAAAATTTTTGGTGGAAGTTAGTAAAACAAATATTTTTTCGCTATTAATTTCACTGGTGGACAATTTTCGAATATTTACCAAATAAATATTTCCGAAACCGATATTTGAACTGGAGTGGACTTGGATGATCGTGCAGACACCCAGCACTTCGCATAGCTCCAAAGAGATGTTCCAATATATCTTTGTTCAACCTATTAGTCACAATGTATTTTATGTTATATTTTTCTTTTAATTCTTGGTGTAATAGTTCAAGTGACTTGTTTATAATAATGATGCCTTTCTGGAATGGCGCGAGTGACGTTTTTTTAGGTAGCACCGGTCTTGCCATAATCTGCGACATTCGACTTAACGCTTCGCTCTGCTCGTCTATAGCTATCCCAAAAGGTTTTTTAAAAACACTTAGATTTGGAGACGTTAGCTTAGCAGATCGAACCAATCATTTATAATTTGAATTAAATCAGCGCATTCAACTGCATTATACAGCATCTTTCCATCAGCATAACAACGTCGTATATAACTTGCTGTTAGAGAAGAGCTGTGCCTCGAGTTTCACTTTTTGCCTATGCGCATTTCTTGGATTTAAGTGCTCCTTAGAAAGCTTGAAAGCTATACATCTGAGGACGACGTGCAATTTAGTACTTGCTTAATGGTTTGTACAGTGATTATTTTCCCTTCACATACACAACCTTCATCTACAAAATGATTTCTAATAAATTTAAAAGATGAGGTACGTCTGGATGTTGGAACCATGTTTTGCCTAAGTATGAAAATATATTTAGAAAATTATTAAAAGTATAAAAATAATAAGCCTTACAGATCGAAACACCCAATTCTTTCCAAAGCGCTTGATTATTTGGGCCCATATCAGATACTATGGCCACTACTATGAAGCCAGCTTCATGAAGGTATCTTATTATCTCGTTTAAAATTGCACATGAAAATTTCGTATCGAAATTGTAGAATAATGGCTGCTTCCATGAAGATATCAAGCCACGGGCTATTGCCACTTTTTTCAACATGTGAAGGTATGCTCTCGGCTCAGCGGCATGCAGTGCAATGGCTGAAGCTGTGTTCTCCCAACACCAACGAAGATTTTTGGCTTGGTCACATAGTCTCTGAATTTGCCCTTCACTGAATATTAGCTCAACGCTATTTCGGAGCTTATTTACCAAAGTAATTTCATTTTCAATAGCATTTTCGTCACTGTAAAGCAAATCTTGATACAATCAATCTAAATATATAATTACTAGTTTTTGAAAGGCGCCCACTAACTCTATTTTGGACAATTTATATTTTTTGGGATATTGGGGTCATGTTTGGTCTCAAATCCATAGACTTGGGATCACTCCAATTCCCGTCCCATTTTCCCAAGTTGAAGGATACGGACATGTAGCAAGTTCCTGCCGAGTTTCATTGATGTGTGGTGTATAGTTCTAAAGTTATACCCAAATGTGTAGTTGCTTGAAAAGTGCCACGCCCCTTGTCCTACGCCCATACAATTTTGCAAGTGCGATGACACATCCATGAGGCGACTGCATACGGAATTTCAATGCTGCACGACTTTTAGTTCCAGAGCTATTCGATATAAACATTTTGGTTTGTATGGGCGGTGCCACGCCCTCTTGTCCACTGCCCGTCTTATTTTCCCAGTAGAAGGGTATGGATGTGTAGTAAGTTCCTACCAAGTTTCATTCATGTGTGATGTGTAGATCTAAAGTTATACACAAATCTGGAGCTGATAAAAAAGTGCCACGCCCTTTATCCTACGCCCATAAAATTTTGCCAGTGGGACGACACATCCATGAGGCGACTGTATAGGGATTTTCAATGCTGCACGATTTTTAGTTCCAAAGCTGTAGATCAATATTTCTCTTTAGTTGCGAGTCAGTTTCGAGTTGCATTCCGCCCGGAGCAGAAGTAAGCTACGCATCTTCTCGGTATTTGTAAAGCATTGGTCACGCACCGCCTCGAACTTCGATTCACATCAACGCAAAAATATTAATAAGTTTTCGGTTAAAGAAATTTTGCTTCATTCAGCTACAGCGCAGAAAACAGCGATTTGCGAACACGGGGCCTGACCCCACACGTAATATAACATGAATGATCCGCCGGGATTGCCACCTCGGTTAAAACCAAACACACAACCTGCAATGGAACTCGACAAAACCAAATCACTCAAAATAAAATCGGCCGGACCCAAATTCTTAATTATGACCAGAAAAAATAGTGTCGACACACTGATGAACGTGTCACCGTTCTTGATAAAAAAAAGGTTATCGACTACACGTGCGGAGGCGAGGTTAAAATGTGCAAGAAAATCAGAAGTGGTGATATCCTAATAAAAACCTCTGACCACGTTCAAGCAAGCAAGCTGATCCAACTCACCGCTCTTTCACCCACGATTCAAGTCGACATCACAGAACACTCTGCGCTCAACTACACTAAGGGAGTCATTTACTCCAACGATCTTCGTGGAATAGAGGAGAATGAAATTCTCAACGAGCTTAATGAACAAAACGTTACAGCTATTAAAAAAATATTGAAAAAAACCACAAACCACGAACTACAGGAAACCGGTTTGATCATACTGACTTTTGCCTCTTTAACTCTCCCTAGCGAGATCTCAATTGGTTATGAGAAAGTACGAATTCGCCCTTATAGTCCCATTAGTTATGATTTAGGAATAACTTAACTTAGTTAAGTTTCCGTAGAAACTTAGGAGCTGTTACTCATGACTTTGAAATCAGCTGTTTTTGTGTTGATAGTTGAATTATTTTTTGAAAGTGCAGAACAAAATTCTTTCATTTAATTGAAATGCTGTCTAAACTAAAGTTGTGCGCAATGTTCTTGAGCTTTCTCAAGATGTATAAAATATATTAAACACGACAATAGCAGCTAATTTGCTATTTGAATGTAGCAAAATTATAAGCTGCTCGTCGTCCATATTCACACGTTTTGACATTTTGTTTACGAATGAAAGTAAGGTTGCCATTGCGGTCCACACAATTGAAAACGCAAGAATTATATTTGGTTTTGTAATGGAAATTTGACTTTATGGAATTGGCGAAAAATTACTTTAAGTTTTAAAAGTTATTTCGTCTGATACAGCGATATTTTTCATGTTTTATATCCAAGTTTTCAATCGAAATTATTTCAAGTCTAAAAAATTTTGCACTGGCAATGCTGCTTCTGTAGAGCAATCCGCTCACACTCTCTTTTGACTTAACGACTTATAGTCCCATTAGTTATGATTTAGGAATAACTTAACTTAACTTAAGCCAACCTGCCATACGGAAACTCTGTACATGCTGTTACTCATGAAATAACTTAACATAGAAAACTTAGAGAACAGCAGGTTTCAGGTTTCTAAGTTAAGTCGTTAAGTCAAAAGAGAGCGTGAGCGGATTGCTCTACAGAAGCAGCATTGCCAGTGCAATATTTTTCAGACTTGAAATAATTTCGATTGAAAACTTTGATATAAAACGTGAAAAATAACGCTGTGTCAGACAAAATAACTTTTAAAACTTAAAGTAATTTTTCGCCAATTCCATAAAGTCATATTCCCACTACAAAACCAAATATATTTCTTGCGTTTTCAACTGAGTGGACCGCAATGGCAACCTTACTTTCATTCGTAAACAAAATGTCAAAACGTGTGAATATGGACGACGAGCAGCTTATAATTTTGCTACATTCAAATAGCGAATTAGCTGCTGTTGTCGTGTTTAATATATTTTATAAATCTTGAGAAAGCTCAAGAACATTGCGCACAGTTTTAGTTTAGACAGCATTTCAATAAAATGAAAGAATTTTGTTCTGCACTTTCAAAAATTAATTCAACTATCAACACAAAAACAGCTGATTTCAAAGTCATGAGTAACAGCTCCTAAGTTTCTACGGAAACTTAACTAAGTTAAGGTATTCCTAAATCATAACTAATGGGACTATTAACATAGAAACCTGAAACCTGCTGTTCTCTATTTCTATTTCCTATTTCATGAGTAACAGCATGTACAGAGTTTCCGTATGGCAGGTTGGCTTAAGTCAAGTTAAGTTATTCCTAAATTATAACTAATGGGACTATTACATTCCTCTTCCACTTAGATGCAACAATTGTCTTCGTTTCGCACACACGGCGAAAACATGCACAAACAAAAAAACATGCTTCAATTGTTCAAATGACTTCCACATTAACGCTGAACTCAATGAAGAATGCAAAGAGCCAAAGACATGCATTAATTGCAGTGAGCAAAATGTAGAGCCAAGTAACCACAACGCATATGACAAAAAATGCCCAATATTTATAAAGAGAAGGAAGTACAAGCGATTATTACTCTTGACAAAGTTGACAGGAGAAAATCTCTCGCCACATATAATGAGCGAAATAATAATAAGGGCTCAACCTATGCTGCTATTACTCGCAACACAAACTATATTTCCAACACAGATTCAGTTGCACACACTAAAACAACAAAAATCACAAATGAAGACGTTCCATCTACATCCCAAACACCGCAACAAATCGCCAAACCAACATCGCACTTAATATCCGACACTAAAATTAAAATATTCCCCAAAAATATCCCAAACAGACTGAAATCGAAATTTAAAAAAAAAACAACCAACAGAATAGGCAATAAAAAACCGGCACTTCCACAACAAGCAGCTGCAACAAACGATGACACCTCAGATTGTATGTCTATTTGAACTTAAAGACTCGTTAAGCAAAAGGTACTTATTTTATAATAACTATCTAATTAGTATATCACGTATACTATTGAAAGATAGTTCCTCTTTCCGACCATGAGCCTCAAAATTCTCCAGTGGAATTTGAATGGCTTCCACAACAATCTACACGAACTACAGGTACTGATTAAAAGACACAAACCCGACATCATAGCCCTTCAAGAAACACATCTTAAAGATAACAACATAAAAATGAACAACTAAAATTTTTCACTCTGCAATAGCCCAACAACAACATATGCCAAAGGCGGCGCCGGCATCTTTGTAAAGAAAAACATCCAACACAAGTTTTTAAATTTGTCAAACACCATACAAGCAACTGCAGTAGAAATAGAATTCGACACAAAAATTACAATAGTATCAATCTACATACCACCATCAGCTAATATTCCTTCTTCAGACATAACATCATTAATTAACGGCATTAACACTCACATTATACTTGTCGGCGACTTTAACGCCCACAGCACACTTTGGGGATCTCAAAAAACAAATACAAGAGGGAAAATAATTGAATCTCTCTCCTTGCAATCTAACAACAATACTAAACACTGGCGCACCTACACATCTATCAACACACTCTACTTTCACACACGTAGACATCTCGCTTGCTTCGTCCAACCTGATACCAAGATTGTGTTGGAATGTCGAAAACGATTTATATGGCAGCGATCACTATCCCATAATAATCAAGTATGTAAACAACAATAATGCACAAACTATAAATCCAAAACAAATTTCACACTTTAAAGTATCAGAAGCAAACTGGCTTAAATTCAAAAACTTATGGTCTAATTAGTCCAGCGGTGTCGAATTCAATCGTGCCGGATAGCAATTTGCCTAGTTACTCTAACAGCTAAACGGATTGCAGCTGTCAGTCTATTCTTTTTGCTAGTGCTGCCGTATAGTTTTGTGCACAAAAGAAACACACTGTTTATTTTCTTCTGAGATGAAATTTTACATTCTTTATTAAATTTATGACACTGAATTATCATAATTGTTACATCTCTATATTGTGTACTACTTTTTTAACCCTTTTCGGCAATAATAATCCACTTCTTTTGTTGAACTAAAATCGAAGGTCACTGGCAACACTTTTCTGCAAAGAGTTCACAAACAAAATACAGTGCACGCTCGATAACGTGAACACTCCAAAGCGTGAATACCCCAAAACGTGAACAAATTTTTTTCTGTATTGACTACTCCAAAACGTGAACAAGGCGAGAAAGCTCTATAACATGAACAATAAAAGATTCAATGTTTGCATGTGATTTGCATTGTGCTCAAATAATTTTGAATCTGGGGATTCCCCTTTTGCATTGAGCACAAATAATTCTGAATTTTGGGATTCCCCTAATAGTGAGTTGTGCTTTTTAGTTGACAATTTTGGCATAGCATAGAGCGTTTTGACTTACAGTGCACGCTCGATAACGTGAACACTCCAAAGCGTGAACACCCCAAAACGTGAACAAATTTTTTTCTGTATTGACTACTCCAAAACGTGAACAAGGCGAGAAAGCTCTATAACATGAACAATAAAAGATTCAATGTTTGCATGTGATTTGCATTGTGCTCAAATAATTTTGAATCTGGGGATTCCCCTTTAGCAACCGTTTAGGAATGGAACGATGATATTGACGTAAACTTTGCGGATAATGACATTGAACAGGAGGACGAATCTAACGACGAATCCAACGATGATGACTGCATCTCCGAGGCACGAGAGAAAATTAAACCAAGTGAAGCAATTCAGATTTTCAACAGAGTTGTACAGTGGGCTAGCCATGAAGGCGTCGATCAAAATGATATGAATGTACTGAAACGACTAAGGGAGAAAGCTGTGATTCAATTAATAGAAAAACAGAAGACACAGAAAAAGATGACTGATTTTTTTAAATAAAAGATTATCTAAAATTTTCTCAAATTAATATATGTACAAAACAACAATAAAATGTGAATTAAAACGTGTGAATATGTATTCACTTTATACTTTTTTGGCATTCGATAACGTGAACACTTTTGTTAACGCGAACTCCCTTGGTTTTAATTAGTTCACGTTATCGAGCGTGCACTGTACTTTAAAAAAAAAAAAAAATTAAACCAAGTGAAGCAATTCAGATTTTCAACAGAGCTGTACAGTGGGCTAGCCATGAAGGCGTCGATCAAAATGATATGAATGTACTGAAACGACTAAGGGAGAAAGCTATGATTCAATTAATAGAAAAACAGAAGACACAGAAAAAGATGACTGATTTTTTAAAATAAAAGATTATCTAAAATTTTCTCAAATTAATATATGTACAAAACAATAAAATGTGAATTAAAACGTGTGAATATGTATTCACTTTATACTTTTTTGGCATTCTGTTTCGAGAAAATGCTATTCGAAAATTCGAAAACAAGTGTGCACATCAACATAAGTGCATGTGTTTTTTTTAAATAAGTTTTTTTCTGAGATGGGTACAGATACCGGGGTTTGAACAAAATATGCGCATCAACGTCAGGAATACAGTGGTAACGTCAACTCAATTTCGTCTTAAGTCGACTTAAGTCGTTATTGCATATGACCACAGAAATGTTCGCTTGTTTTAACCAGTGTTGCCGTTTAAATTCTTGCATAGGAAAAGCATTATTGCTATTTCATTTTCAAGTGAATTTTTTGTGTGGCAACATTCTTTTCACAGCTGACACGACTTTTGTAGTAGTTTTCTAATCGACGCAAAAATTTCTACTACTCAATCCGGTCAGAGTAATAGCGAACATTGTGTTCGGGTAAGATAGATTGTGTCAGCTGACACGATTTCTAACCTTACCGCTAGAGTAATTCTACCATTACTCTTCAACAAAATTGACAGCGCCAATGTCTCTAAAGGCCTTGTCACATAGAATCCGTTGCGTCCGTGAGAGCGTCGTTTTCAACTGACGGCGACGGACTGCCGGAGAGGGTCGGCACAATGTCAAAATCAGCTGCCTCGTCTTCTGTATTAAAACATTTATATTGTTGCGCCAGCAGCAGAAACCCCAGCATTTTCCTTCAGAAGCTTCTTGCGGTACACCTGAGCCCATTTGTCATAAAGGCAAATGTACTGTTGTACTGTTTCTATAAATTGTTCTTCGAAACAATTGCTAATACAGAAAATTTCAATGAAATTGAAAAAATTCCACAGAAAATTTCAAGTCGGCAAAACAATAAAAACAATCAGCTGATATCTGTCAACGTTCTGCCGGACGGCAAAAGTTGAAAGTTGTTCAACTTTTTGCGTTGCGGCATCGCATCCGTTGCTTATGTGCCATGCTTCATATGATTTCATACATTTCAACTTTGCTGTCAGTTAAAAAATCGCTCTCACGGACGCAACGGATTCTATGTGACGAGGCCTTAACAATACCAATAGAGAAGCAGCCAAACTGCACAAATATATCTGTGGTCAAAAGCAATAACGACTTAAGTCGACTTAAGACGAAATTGAGTTGACGTTACCACTGTATTCCTGACGTTGATGCGCATATTTTGTTCAAACCCCGGTATCTGTACCCATCTCAGAAAAAAAGTTATTTAAAAAAAACACATGCACTTATGTGCATTTCAAATTTCGAATTGCATTTTCTTGAAACAGTTGTTTTCGACTTAAGTCGTTATTGCATATGACCACAGATATTATGGCCAGTGTAGCCAGATGGACGACGCGGTCGTCATTTGGACGATTTTAAGGTCTAAATGACGATGGACGGTTTCAAAGGCAGAAATGACGATTTCTGAAACTTTGTAATGATAAAAAATTCAATTTCAAATTCATCCATCTTTTTTGTGTTATTCCCAATTATTCAGGAACGAGCAATGCACGATAACTGCCTTTTCTACCTTGGAATATCTCGTACAATCGATTGCTTGATTTCATACAAATTTAAGCGTATTTTTCTACAACTTCAGCTTCATTTGCTAAGCATGAAAATTTGTGCTACGCATGACTTTCTGTGTGCGAAATGTGCCATGTGTGCACTTGCTGCTAAGTCGATTGAAAAAATTGTGAAAGCATTTTTTCAAACTAACACATACGCACAACATAACGATGGTGATGCGTCTGTGTCAGTCACTTAATTCTTAATGAGCATTTATTTTTGCCAACATATTTGATTAGCACTACTAATGTGTTTAGTAATCGAATTATCACTCCCACGCGGGGAATAAAAGCCGATGTAACTTCTGTGATCAAGTCTTAAAAAACCTACCTTTTATCAGTCCGCAGAAAATTATAAAAAATGAAATTACTTCTTCAGAACTCATTCTTCGTGATTTTCGAAACCTAATTGAAAACAGTACTGCTCAAGCGATTAACAACGAGTTTAGGGAGCCAACAATTCCGATTTTCGAAATGTATTTCACAAAAATGAGGAAATAATACCAGCTTTTTGGAAAACTTTATCTGATACAAAATACTCTGATCCTTCTTTTGTTTTCCCCAACTCTCCCGAAAATTTTTTTTTCACATGTGTCTACCTAACTCATCAGCAAATGTTAAGGGAATCTTTTCAAAGGATAATTTGAACAAAACTAAATATAGAAATCGTCTAAATAGTGAAGCTCTACACGGAATTTTATTAGCTCAGGATTTTTTTGAGTTTAATAATTTTTGTTTGCAATACTAAAAAATTAAGCTCTAATATATATCAGTAAAAATGTAAAATCATCAATGGAAGAATATTGATAAAAAAATATTTCGAATATACATACATATGTACATAGTATAGGTAACTTCTACCTACACAAATATGTAAAGACTCTGGACACAACTTAAAATATTGTATAATTAGTTGAAATGTGGAACTAACACCCCAAGAGTCGGGGTGCCGATGAGTTCTGGAATACCCTAGTGGGCGAAGCAGCTGAAAGCTTTTAGGGGGATAAACGGGGAAAAATCAAAACACAAAGTTGTTAATGAATTTCTTGTGAATAATACCTATAATACAATGTTTGAATCTTGATCTGAACTTTTATATAATTTTCGTTAATCAGAAATAAAATATACTAGTATATTTTTACTTTTCATTGAAATGACGATTTAGGACCCAAAATGACGATTTTTTTAAATATTTTGACGATTTGGGATATTTTTTTCTGGCAACACTGATTATGGCTGCAGCAAACGAATCCATTCCCCACACACACCCTCAACATACCAACAAGAAAGTTTACTGGTGGAATAAGAATCTCGCAGAACTACGAACAGCTAAACCAGAGAGAATATAATAGAGAGAGAATGCAATCTTGTTCTTCTTCACTGTTTTGTGAAATTGCAACAGGAATTTCAATGCGCTCGCAACCAAACTACAAAGCCTCCATCCACAAAATCCAACTAAGCAACAGTGTTGCCAGAGACCTAGCTCCAAAAATCCCATTCACTTATGCAGAACACCCTTTTTATCCCATTTAAAAAATCAAAAATCCCGGAAAAAAATCCCATTCACAAATATTAATTAAAAAACGTGTTTTTCAATAACAATTCATAAATACATATACATATGTACATATATTTTTTTAAACAAATATAAAGAACAAAAAAATTGCTGCTTAAAGCACAACGCTGAAGATTACACTTAAATTCGGCGCTAATAATAAAATATTTACAGTTACAGTAGTAACTCGATTTTTGCAGATACTCGGTACTTCCCCACCTCGATACTTGTGGCACAAAATTTTTTTTTCATTACGTACTCAGTACTTGCGAAGTTAAAAAATTTTGACCTCAATACATTGCAACATTTTCAAAATATTTGGGGAAGTACCCACGAATTCATAAGCTGACGAAATCTCTGTTCTTATTTAACTTTCGCATGGAAGCAGTGCAGTACATACTGAACAAGCAAGTGTGCACAAAATAAACCAAAATCCTAAATTTCTTTAGTTTCACTTAAAATTTATCATTATACAAGTGTATTGAATTAAAATATAAAATGTAACAAACTTAGATTCTTTACAGTGAAAGTAACCCCTTATAATTTACAAATATGGGACAAAAATGACTTCGTACTTGCGACAATCTCGAAACTTGTACCGAGACTGGTTTTCATTACGTGCAAGAATCGAGTTCCTACTGTATTAATAAATAAACAAAAGAAGTATAAAAGATAGGTATCGGCTCAAAAATCCCATTTTTAGACTCAAAATCCCGCGCGCCCTTTAAAGGTACAAAAATCCCGAAATATGGGCGAAATCCCTGGTTCTGGCAACACTGCTAAGCAACCGTCGGATTCGTCAGTATCGCTGCTGATGTCGAGCAGAACAGACCGTAGTGCGGATGTTCTGCTTGTTCTCATTTATGTTCCACCACGTGGAAAAACTGGTTTTGGGAAATTGCATTGGTGTATGTGCGCTTCGAACGCAGCCGTGAATGAGCATTTCTTGATGTATTGCCGTCTTGTCGAATTTTCGTTTTGCCGACTGCAAACTGGCAAATGGCAATTTCCTATTAGGCAAATAATACGTTTGCTTGCCTTTAACCCTAGAGAGATAACCCTATTGGAAGTTACGGAGAAGATAACCATACGTCTGTGGGACGTATCATAGTTTTTCTTTATGGTGACAATATTTTTGGAAATATTTTTTACCTTTTTGTACTTACATGGATTCTTCATATATTTCCTTATTATTTAAATGCATTTTTGGAGAAACTTTTTTTTAATATGTAACAAAAAATCACATTTTCAGTATTCTTATAAAATAAAAAAAAAAAATCCAAGTATTTTGTAAAAGGAACTGCCGTTTTCTTAAAAACTAAAATGAACACATTTTTTTCGCTTTTTAAGCTTATTTAGATATAACATTTATGATAAATAAAAAAAAATATTAAGTGTGGTCAAATCAGGTACAAGTTTTGCACACTTCATTTTTATGTTCCCCGCATATAGTCTTAGTACATTTTACACACACCATTTTAGACATACGCCTTATTTTTGAGGGGCAATAGGAACAGTATCTTTTTTTCTTTGGTTCAGGTTCTTCTCTGTTTCCATTATTGTCTCTTTCAACCTGTTGAGGCAATGCATTTTTTATATTTCGCTTCAAAGCGTTACTCAAACTAGGAGCCTCCAAGCGCTTTTTCATCCATGGCGATGTCAACGAAGTGGATAAAGCTTTCATATAATTTCTTCGACTAGAC
Source organism: Neria commutata (assembly GCA_963457695.1). Classification (NCBI taxonomy): domain Eukaryota; kingdom Metazoa; phylum Arthropoda; class Insecta; order Diptera; family Micropezidae; genus Neria; species Neria commutata. The sequence continues at coordinate 40,133,645 of OY735246.1, forward strand.
GGTTTTTGGTTTCGAGACTGTAGGTTGTGGCAATAAATAACGTATGAATTTACAAAAGCTATGTTGAGCAGTCCGTAAAATATTGCCATAGGCCAACGGTTAGTTTTCCTTGAGCACGACATTATTGAACACATTTGGTCGAGCGTGTCGACTCCTCCTTTTGTTTGGTTATAATACAAAATCATATCTGGCTTACCACTTCTTTCATCGATAGTGCCTTTTTCATTGCAGGATGAGAGCATGAACACAATTTTAGAAGGCTTTGGTTTATAGGACAAAAGCGTTAAAGGTCCATCATAACAAAATCTGGCAGTTCCAACCTCTCGCGATCGTGAATTTTTCATTAATTCGTCCGATAAACCTTGCAAATACGCACTTATTTCTGTGTCATTTAAGCATCCATTTCGGGCCATTGTTCTTGGTTTAACTAATGAAAAAACGAAATCACGATCAAAAAAAATTTATTCGAATTGAGTGTAAAAGTCACACAAAAGCTAACCATACGTCTCCGAGACGTATGCGATCGCCAAAACTCAAAGAGTATCGAACTTACCACGACAAAATAACCACCACCGGCAAGCTACTGTAGACGACTGGGAAAAACAAAAACAGCAACGTGTTGCAAAAACATTCGAGAGAGGGAGAGCGAAAAATTAAAAAGGCATACGTCTCTCAGACGTAGGTTATCTCTCTAGGGTTAAATTTTATCAAATTAAGCGCAGTGCATTTTTAAAAAATTTTGCTGTATTTACAAAATTTTCATTTATTTTATTTGCATTGATATATTTAATAAAACACTTTTCCAAATATTGCAGATAGTTTTCGTCAAATATTTTTTCAGATCACATTTTTTTAAAGATCACATTAAACATACACTAACTAATCACATTTATAAAATTATTTCCCTTTCAACTCCTATTTCTGCCCCTTTATTGCCGCTGCCTTTAAGGAGCACACACGGCGGCAGCATTTTTTGACCTGTCCGTTCGTTTGTTTACATTTTTTTATACAAACTTGCCTGAGATCTGAGATGCTGTTTTAATTTGTGTGCGTGTTACCTGCGAATTTTTTTGCCTTTTTGAACACATTCTACCTAATAAGTATTTTTGTATGTCGCGCCGACTGCGGACGGCTAGACTTGCAGGTATTTTGCTTATATGCAAATGCGTACGAGATATCTGCAGAGTTTCGATTATAATCAATTTATTTATTTATATATAGTTCTGTACATACAAATCTTCAAATAAAAAGATCATAAAAATTTATGCATATCAAAATAAATTAGTTTATATTTTATTATTATAAAATTATAAATAGTTTTTTGTTGACGAATTAGGAGACAAAACAGCAAACTTTTAGGAAAAATATATAAACTAAAATTATTATTTCTTGAACTTAAACTTTATAAAAAGCATTATTTAAATCTGAAAAGGAAGGTAGGTCTAAGAGAACATAATCTTTGAATAAAATTAATATAGATCTAAAATATATAATAGAACTTCTTATTCTAGAATTAAATATATAAAATGGTTTTTGGCTTGATAATTAAGTCTAATTAAGCTCCTACGTTTGCAGCTTCTTGAGTTTCTTGTCTTGTTTACGCTTCCTGTTGGAAATTGTCCTAATTGCGTCTTCGGAAAAAATGTTTTGCGCAAGCCATTTTGCATTTTTAAACAATAGAACCGTTATCATAAAGTCCAGCAGCTGCTCACGATGGGGTTTGCAAGGGCTTTCTGCGAACCATTCTTCAAATTGCTGCCCCTTTTTTCCACAATCTTCGCATAAATCAGTCGTTTTATATCTTTTTGGTTCGGGTTTTTGTTGAATGCTCTTTGAAACCAGATGAGGTGCTGTCGGCATACTTTAAAAACTTCGTCGCTGGGGTTCACTAGCCGTAAATCCTCGGCGCATTTGAAATTTTTGGATCTTATTAATGCCTCTGAGATATTATCCAGGGCAATAAAAGGTTTGGTCATCTTTTCTATGCATACCTCGCATTTTATACGCCTCAGTATTTTCGTGAAAATTGCATAGCCAGTAAAGTATCTTTGTACTGGCAATTCTCCTGGTTTTTGTTCGTTGCTTGAAGCGGTTTCAGACTCATCCTCCGATAATTCTATACCAGTCCTTTCTTCATTAGTTTCTCTCTCTCTGGTTTCGATCTCCTGGTAGTCAATATCACAGTTCCAATCCAGCATTTCGTCGTCGTCATCTTCGCAATTGCTCGTTGGGCTGAGATATTTGAATCGTAGAATTTTCATTGAAATCAGCCTCGCAACTATATATTGCATCTCATGATGGGAAGGATGCGTATTTGCCCCTAATGCTGACCTTATTTTAAAAAGAAATTTTCCAATGCGTCCTGGTTTAACTTTCCTAGTAAAACAAAGTTGATTTCGTCATTATGGGCAAACAAATCGTCGCAGAGATTCATCATCGCCTTTATGGTCCAGCAGAATCCATCAATGCAGTATACCTTTTTAGCATTGGGGAGAACCAAAGACTTAAAATATTCTATGTATTCATTCAACCTTTCTCTTTTTTCCGTTGTGGTCCGATACATGGGTTTTTTCGTGGATTTCTGTCATTGCACGTTTTACAATTTAGCTCATCGAACACATCGTTCATCATCTTCACGAACTTTTGCGTGGGTCGGGCGCATTCATTTACGTACTCTTCCTCTCCTAGTAGATTTTCTTTGATCGCCATATCAATCCCTGCAGATACTGAATTATTCAATACTTGTGTCGCCAGAGACACGGACATCTTTTCAAAATTTGAAGGATCTACGTGCGAGTCTGTTAGTTTGGGGCATATTTTAAAATTTGGATTCGCTTTATCGACGGTGTAAAGCTTGCGAATTACTTCAAAGCTTGCGATTCCGTCCGGTGTTTTTATGTCATTTTTTACCAACGTATTTCTAATGGATTTCATTAAATGGCAATAATCATAAAAGCAATGCACCTCATTTCCATTGTATTGGAAATAAGGGTTTTCCTCATTTGCGCCAAGTAGGCTGAACAACTGCCGGTTGCTCGCTGCTTGGTCGCTGATTATTGCCTTAATATCCAAGTTTAAATCCGCCGATATCTTACTCCCTAATATCTTATTAACGAAAGGGTCAAGCGCAATACCTAATTACGACAAGCGCGGCAAATAATCGTCCTTCTAAGAAAAGGCCGAAAATGTGAGATATTTGTAACAAGGCCATAAAATATTGGAACGTTCAATGACAGAAATCCACGAAAAAAACCCATGTATCGGACCACAACGGAAAAAAGAGAAAGGTTGAATGAATACATAGAATATTTTAAGTCTTTGGTTCTCCCCAATGCTAAAAAGGTATACTGCATTGATGGATTCTGCTGGACCATAAAGGCGATGATGAATCTCTGCGACGATTTGTTTGCCCATAATGACGAAATCAACTTTGTTTTACTAGGAAAGTTAAACCAGGACGCATTGGAAAATTTCTTTTTTAAAATAAGGTCAGCATTAGGGGCAAATACGCATCCTTCCCATCATGAGATGCAATATATAGTTGCGAGGCTGATTTCAATGAAAATTCTACGATTCAAATATCTCAGCCCAACGAGCAATTGCGAAGATGACGACGACGAAATGCTGGATTGGAACTGTGATATTGACTACCAGGAGATCGAAACCAGAGAGAGAGAAACCAATGAAGAAAGGACTGGTATAGAATTATCGGAGGATGAGTCTGAAACCGCTTCAAGCAACGAACAAAAACCAGGAGAATTGCCAGTACAAAGATACTTTACTGGCTATGCAATTTTCACGAAAATACTGAGGCGTATAAAATGCGAGGTATGCATAGAAAAGATGACCAAACCTTTTATTGCCCTGGATAATATCTCAGAGGCATTAATAAGATCCAAAAATTTCAAATGCGACGAGGATTTACGGCTAGTGAACCCCAGCGACGAAGTTTTTAAAGTATGCCGACAGCACCTCATCTGGATTCAAAGAGCATTCAACAAAAACCCGAACCAAAAAGATGTAAAACGACTGATTTATGCGAAGATTGTGGAAAAAACGGGGCAGCAATTTGAAGAATGGTACGCAGAAAGCCCTTGCAAACCCCATCGTGAGCAGCTGCTGGACTTTATGATAACGGTTCTATTGTTTAAAAATGCAAAATGGCTTGCGCAAAACATTTTTTCCGAAGACGCAATTAGGACAATTTCCAACAGGAAGCGTAAACAAGACAAGAAACTCAAGAAGCTGCAAACGTAGGAGCTTAATTAGACTTAATTATCAAGCCAAAAACCATTTTATATATTTAATTCTAGAATAAGAAGTTCTATTTTATATTTTAGATCTATATTAATTTTATTCAAAGATTATGTTCTCTTAGACCTACCTTCCTTTTCAGATTTAAATAATGCTTTTTATAAAGTTGAAGTTCAAGAAATAATAATTTTAGTTTATATATTTTTCCTAAAAGTTTGCTGTTTTGTCTCCTAATTCGTCAACAAAAAACTATTTATAATTTTATAATAATTATACGAGTTTATGTTTATTCGGCAGCTTGAATGTTAGAAAGAATAGTTTTTATTCGGACTGACTTGCCAAAGAGAAATGACAATACTTAGTTGTCTATTTCTGTTCTGAAACAAAGCCATTTTAAGTGTACAACAACAAAGAATTGGAATTATTGCTCACATGGGCAGGTCATATAGCTATTTCGGTTTTTGCCAGAAAACCTCATCAGTGACTTTTAATGTGAATTCTAATGATTTCTAAACGACTAATTACTCGAAATAGAAGCATTAATGGTAAAGTCTGTGAAACGTAGGAGTTGAACCATGAACCTATGACGTAGTAAGCGAATGCGCTAACCATCACACCATCGGACTGGACGACTCTGCGCTGGCAAACATCACAGTTACCTGCTGTCTATATCAAACGCATAGTGTTTGTTGTTATTGTACACTGTCTAATGCAATTGTTTTTGCCTTACTTGAGAGCTCCATCGGAGCACATACTTGAGGCAAATGAATGTATCAGTTTTTGTTTCTGTAAGAACATTTCTTCGTTTTTACATTATGTTTACTTTCTGATTTGGGTGTGTCCTCCCTATCATATTATACGAGTTTATGTTTATTCGGCAGCTTGAATGTTAGAAAGAATAGTTTTTATTCGGACTGACTTGCCAAAGAGAAATGACAATACTTAGTTGTCTATTTCTGTTCTGAAACAAAGAATTAGAATTATTGTTCACATGGGCAGGTCATATAGCTATTTCGGTTTTTGCCAGAAAACCTCATCAGTGACTTTTAATGTGAATTCTAATGATTTCTAAACGACTAATTACTCGAAATAGAAGCATTAATGGTAAAGACAGTGTACAATAACAACAAACACTATGCGTTTGATATAGACAGCAGGTAACTGTGATGTTTGCCAGCGCAGAGTCGTCCAGTCCGATGGTGTGATGGTTAGCGCATTCGCTTACTACGTCATAGGTTCATGGTTCAACTCCTACGTTTCACAGACTTTACCATTAATGCTTCTATTTCGAGTAATTAGTCGTTTAGATATCATTAGAATTCACATTAAAAGTCACTGATGAGGTTTTCTGGCAGAAACCGAAATAGCTATATGACCTGCCCATGTGGGCAATAATTCTAATTCTTTGTTGTTGTACACTTAAAATTGCTTTTTTTTCAGAACAGAAATAGACAACTAAGTATTGTCATTTCTCTTTGGCAAGTCAGTCCGAATAAAAACTATTCATTTTATAATAATAAAATATAAACTAATTTATTTTGAAATGCATACATTTTTATGATCTTTTTATTTGAAGATTTGTATGTACAGAACTATATATAAATAAATAAATTGATTATAATCGAAACTCTGCAGATATCTCGTACGCATTTGCATATAAGCAAAATACCTGCAAGTCTAGCCGTCCGCAGTCGTCGCGACATACAAAAATACTTATTAGGTAGAATGTGTTCAAAAAGGCAAAAAAATTCGCAGGTAACACGCACACAAATTAAAACAGCATCTCAGATCTCAGGCAAGTTTGTATAAAAAAATGTAAACAAACGAACGGACAGGTCAAAAAATGCTGCCGCCGTGTGTGCTCCTTAAAGGCAGCGGCAATAAAGGGGCAGAAATAGGAGTTGAAAGGGAAATAATTTTATAAATGTGATTAGTTAGTGTATGTTTAATGTGATCTTTAAAAAATGTGATCTGAAAAAATATTTGACGAAAACTATCTGCAATATTTGGAAAAGTGTTTTATTAAATATATCAATGCAAATAAAATAAATGAAAATTTTGTAAATACAGCAAAATTTTTGAAAAATGCACTGCGCTTAATTTGATAAAATTTAAAGGCAAGCAAACATATTATTTGCCTAATAGGAAATTGCCATATGCCAGTTTGCAGTTGGCAAAACGAAAATTCGACAAGACGGCAATACATCAAGAAATGCTCATTCACGGCTGCGTTCGAAGCGCACATACACCAATGCAATTTCCCAAAACCAGTTTTTCCACGTGGTGGAACATAAATGAGAACAAGCAGAACATCCGCACTACGGTCTGTTCTGCTCAACATCAGCAGCGATACTGACGAATCCGACGGTTGCTTATGGTAGAATTATGGTAGAATTACTCTAGCGGTAAGGTTAGAAATCGTGTCAGCTGACACAATCTATCTTACCCGAACACAATGTTCGCTATTACTCTGACCGGATTGAGTAGTAGAAATTTCTGCGTCGATTAGAAAACTACTACAAAAATCGTGTCAGCCACCCAAAAAATTCATTGAAAATTGAAATAGAATTAATGCTTTTCCTATGCAAGAGGTAATATGGCAACACTGATTAAAACAAGCGAATATTTATTGGAAATACAGTCCACCTGCGCTTTCGTTTGCTTTTAATTTGTACACATCGTACATTTTACACAACACTCAACAAATTGAGTCAATTATTTCGTCGTTTGAATTCATTTTTCACGATATATTTTGTTTGTGAACTCTGTTGCAGAAAAATGTTGCCAGTGACCTTCGATTTTAGTTCAACAAAAGAAGTGATTGTTTTTGCCGAAATTAGTTAAAAAAAGTAGTACACAATATAGAGATATAACAATTATGATAATTATGTGCCATAAATTTAATAAAGAATGTAAAATTTCATCTCAGAAGAAAATAAACAGCGTTCTTCTTTTGTGCACAAACCTATACGGCAGCACTAGCAAAAAGAATAGACTGACAGCTGCAATCCGTTTAGCTGTTAGAGTAACTGGCCAAATTGCTATCCGACACGATTGAATCCGACACCGCTGGACTAATTAGACCATTACTCTAGCGGTAAGGTTAGAAATCGTGTCAGCTGACACAATCTATCTTACCCGAACACAATGTTCGCTATTACTCTGACCGGATTGAGTAGTAGAAATTTCTGCGTCGATTAGAAAACTACTGCAAAAGTCGTGTCAGCTGTGAAAAGAATGTTGCCACACAAAAAATTCACTTGAAAATGGAATAGCAATAATGCTTTTCCTATGCAAGAATTTAAACGGCAACACTGGTCAAAACAAGCGAATATTTATTGGAAATATAGTCCACCTGCGCTTTCGTTTGCTTAAAATTTGTACACATCGTACATTTTACACAACACTAAGCACATTGAGTCAATTATTTCGTCGTTTGAATTCATTTTTCACGATATATTTTGTTTGTGAACTCTTTGCAGAAAAGTGTTGCCAGTGACCTTCGATTTTAGTTCAACAAAAGAAGTGATTGTTTTTGCCGAAATTAGTTAAAAAAAGTAGTACACAATATAGAGATGTAACAACTATGATAATTCTGTGCCATAAATTTATTAAAGAATGTAAAATTTCATCTCAGAAGTAAATAAACAGCGTTCTTCTTTTGTGCACAAAACTATACGGCAGCACTAGCAAAAAGAATAGACTGACAGCTGCAATCCGTTTAGCTGTTAGAGTAACTGGGCAAATTGCTATCCGGCACGATTGAATTCGATACCGCTGGACTAATTAGACCATTAGTTGGATTTTGTGGATGGAGGCTTTGTAGTTTGGTTGCGAGCGCATTGAAATTCCTGTTGCAATTTCACAAAACAGTGAAGAAGAACAAGATTGCATTCTCTCTCTATTATATTCTCTCTGGCTAAACAATCACTCTGGCACAGATTCAAAAACAATTCTACAGGCGAAAACAGAACTGCTTACAAAAAGGCAAATGCCGCTTTAAAATAAAATTATATAAAAAAAAACTTTTTAAAAATAAGCTTTAATTTATTTAATGTACTAAAAAGTAGAAAATAAATGGTTTTTAAGTCACCTGTATCTTACTATCCATAAAAGCTTGGGGCGCTCATGTGTTCAATATTTGTCAAACAGTTACCACAATATTTTATTTAAATAATTTTTTGCAAATAGATTCTAGTAATGAAAGATATTTTGAATATGGATATTGAGCGCACAAGCTTTTATTGATAGTAAGATACAGGTGACTTAAAAACCATTTATTTTCTACTTTTTAGTACATTAAATAAATTAAAGCTTATTTTTAAAAAGTTTTTTTTTATATAATTTTATTTTCTACTTTTTAGTCTTCCATAAATTCAATTTTAGAGCTCTGAAATTTTTCACAAAAAGAATTTAAAACTTGCAGAGCAGTACACAATATTTAGGGTATTCACAGTGTCTCCTATCGTCATATCCTCAATTTAACAAATAATACGGCTGTGATCGACCCTAATATTCGTGGCATATTTGTGACGCGGTGAGTTGTTGCTATTTTGCCAGCAGGGCGCGGCAAGTAAGTTCCTATCGTTTTTCATTGATGTGTGGTGTACCTATAATTATAAACTGAAGCCCAAGTGTGTAGTTGCTTGAAAAGTGCCACGCCCCTTGTCCTACGCCCATAAATTTTTCCAGTGGAACGACACATCCAAGAGGCGACTGCATACGAAATTTCAATGCTGCACGACCTTTAGTTCCAAAGCTATTCTATATAAACGATTTTGTTTGTATGGGCGGTGCCACGCCCCCTTATCCAGTGCCCGCCTTATTTTCTCAGTAGAAGGATATGGATATGTAGTAAGTTCCTACCGAGTTTCATTGATGTGTGATTTGTAGTTCTAAAGTTATACACACGCCCCTTATCCTACGCCCATAAAATTTTACCAGTGGGACGACACATCCAAGAGGCGACTGCATACGAAATTTCAATGCTGCACGACCTTTAGTTCCAAAGCTAATCGAGATCAAAAATTTTGTTTGTATGGGGGGTGCCACGCCCCCTTATCCTACGCCCATAAAATTTTACCAGTGGGACAACACATCCAAGAGGCGACTGCATACGAAATTTCAATACTGCACGACCTTTAGTTCCAAAGCTAATCGAGATCAAAAATTTTGTTTGTATGGGGGGTGCCACGCCCCCTTATCCAGTGCCCCCTTATTTTCTCAGTAGAAGGATATGGATATGTAGTAAGTTCCTACCGAGTTTCATTGATGTGTGATTTTTAGTTCTAAAGTTATACACAAATCTGGAGTTGATAAAAAAGTGCCACGCCCCTTATCCTACGCCCATAAAATTTTACCAGTGGGACAACACATCCAAGAGGCGACTGCATACGAAATTTCAATGCTGCACGACCTTTAGTTCCAAAGCTAATCGAGATCAAAAATTTTGTTTGTATGGGGGGTGCCACGCCCCCTCATCCTACGCCCATAAAATTTTACCAGTGGGACAACACATCCAAGAGGCGACTGCATACGAAATTTCAATGCTGCACGACCTTTAGTTCCAAAGCTAATCGAGATCAAAAATTTTGTTTGTATGGGGGGTGCCACGCCCCCTTATCCTACGCCCATAAAATTTTACCAGTGGGACAACACATCCAAGAGGCGACTGCATACGAAATTTCAATACTGCACGACCTTTAGTTCCAAAGCTAATCGAGATCAAAAATTTTGTTTGTATGGGGGGTGCCACGCCCCCTTATCCTACGCCCATAAAATTTTACCAGTGGGACAACACATCCAAGAGGCGACTGCATACGAAATTTCAATGCTGCACGACCTTTAGTTCCAAAGCTAATCGAGATCAAAAATTTTGTTTGTATGGGGGGTGCCACGCCCCCTCATCCTACGCCCATAAAATTTTACCAGTGGGACAACACATCCAAGAGGCGACTGCATACGAAATTTCAATGCTGCACGACCTTTAGTTCCAAAGCTAATCGAGATCAAAAATTTTGTTTGTATGGGGGGTGCCACGCCCCCTTATCCTACGCCCATAAAATTTTACCAGTGGGACAACACATCCAAGAGGCGACTGCATACGAAATTTCAATACTGCACGACCTTTAGTTCCAAAGCTAATCGAGATCAAAAATTTTGTTTGTATGGGGGGTGCCACGCCCCCTTATCCAGTGCTCCCCTTATTTTCTCAGTAGAAGGATAGGGATATGTAGTAAGTTCCTACCGAGTTTCATTGATGTGTGATGTGTAGTTCTAAAGTTATACACAAATCTGGAGTTTATAAAAAAGTGCCACGCCCCTTATCCTACGCCCATAAAATTTATTGATTCATGTATTGGGCTCTAGATTAGGCATGTATGCAAAGTTTCAGATCTCTAAGTAGTCGGGAAGTGGGTGAAAAATTGATTACTAGATTTGACGACATACATACCGGATGTGAACCTAATATAAAGCTTATAAAAATACGCAAAAGCCGCTAAAAGAAACGTGTTCTTTGAATACACCACTACAATTAATTCGAATACTCCAATAAAATCGATTTGGCACAACGTTAACAGACTCCATGGCAAATACACCTCAAATATCATTAAAAGTTTAAAAGACAATGCCAACAACACCTTCTTTGAACCGACCGAAATTGCAAAGATTTTTGCAAAAGAATGGTCATCATATTCCAGTGACACAAACTTTCACGCAGAATTTTTAGAAAATAAATACTCATTTAACACAGATCCAATTATAATTTATTCACCCAATATTAACGCTCTAAAAATAGAATCAGATATAACTTTAATTGAACTCGACGCTGCATTAACCACATTAAAAGGAAATACACCCGGCTACGACAAAATTAACTACATAATGCTTAAAAACCTGCCACACATAGCAAAGTTACGTTTACTCAATCTTTACAACGCCATATTCAACACCAGCATCATACCACAACAATGGAAAACCGCCACAGTAATTCCTCTCCCGAAACCAGATAAACCACCACTCACAGTCGAAGGGTATCGCCCAATTTCTCTACTACCCTGCGCCAGTAAACTGCTAGAAAAAATCATAGCTAAAAGACTAGTTTGGTTTATGCAAAAGAACAAACTACTCGATCAAAGCCAAGTTGCGTATAAAAGCAATAAAGGCACTTTAGACGCGCTTTTGTTTATCGACTATAGTCGCTGGAGGAAACACCGCATTCAGCAGCACGGGCAAGATGTAATCCTTTGAGTCTTGAAAAATTTAACACAGTTACGTAAATATTCATATGTTTTATTTTAATTTGATAAGTACCTTATTAATTGTAGATTTGGCAAGAGAAAACAGCTGCTTACAATATGCATTACGAATGTTCGCTTCATAGAAATTTGGAATTTTTTCCTTAAAAAACTCTCATTTAGAGTACATCAAATGCTCTCTTTCCGGGTACATAATATTAAAGTCAATTTGTATCTGAAATAGGTTTAAAATATTAGTATGAATTTTGAAACACAATGTGAAATAAATACATCTTCGCCCGGCGAGCAATATCGCGAACACGAAATTTCCCTATCGCGAGGTGCCTATATATTTTGTACCTGAATTCGCGAATTATAAACGGTACTGAAAGTGGCATATACGCGGTATTGACGAGATGTATATAAGTATGTTTATACGTACCAAGTCAGGAGCTCGTGCATCTGCGTACTTTGGCCATGCATGTTATAAATCAACATTACTCATTTCCTTAAATCATTTTGTCGCATTCTTTATGTTTCTCGCCACTTCTCGCAAACTTTGTCCCAATTCGCACTGTCTCAGCGATGCTCTTAAGGCTATAGCAATGGATAAATCTATTTCTGAAGATTTGTCATTTTGATTGGTGGGTGCCGGGGCTCGCAAAATAGTTGACATACTGCTTCCAGCAGAACTTTCGCTTTTCATATTTTTGGCTCTGCAATCTACGTATTTCCCAGAAGAGCTGGTATTCTCAGCTGGAACCACATTTTTAACATCTGCCGTTTCGGCAAATTCTACTTCTTCACTTGCATATAATACACCATTAATAATTTCAATATTCGCCATATTCACACAAATTGCGAATTTTATTGTAAAAACACTTGAAATGAGCACTGACCGAACGACTTCACAGCGTGTTGTGAAATGAAAATGCTGCAAATTTCCCGTTATTCAGATTGCTGTAATTTCAGAAATGTTCAAACTTAAAATAAAAATGCTTCACTTTCATTTAAAATTGTTTAATCTTAATTTTGGACATTAAGATTGAAACATTTTTAAAATAAGCTTGTCCAATTTTAAATCAAAGTTGCTACCATCTCAATTTAAAATTGTTTCAACTTTGAATTAAAAATGCATTTTTATTTTAAAATTTTCATTTTTGATTCTATGTATTTCAATTTCATTTCAAGGTATTTCAATGTTAAAAGAAGAATGTTCTTTTTGAAGTGGAAAATTTTAAAATTAACTACGATCGTGCTAAATTTTATAATGCGTTTTTTCCCTGAGTGTACGCAGTATCTAAAGCTTTTTCCACAAGAAACCACTTATCGGTTATTTCGATAGATTTCGAAAAAGCGTTTGACCGCATTGGAATACACACTATACTAAACCAACTAATAGAATGGAAAATAGGCACAAAAATAGTATCATACATAAAATCATTTCTTGAGAACAGGAAGTTCCGCGTGCGTCTAAATGGTGCATACTCTGAAACTTGCTCTTTACAAAATGGTATACCGCAAGGATCAGCATTATCTGTTGTATTATTCCATATTGCTTTTGAAACACTTAATAAAATTATATTACAACACAATCTATTCAAGCACAGCATCTATGCTGACGACTTATACATAATAGCAAAACATAAATCGGAACAAGACTTACAAAACAAACTCAACCAACTAAACGCAGACATAAGCGCATGGTGCACACGAAATGGAGCAAAAATCTCAACAACCAAATGCAAGCTACTGCACATCTGTAGGAAAAAGGTATGCAACCCTATAAACCTAGCCATCAACAACACAACAATCGAAAACGTCGATAACCTAAAAATCTTAGGTCTCATTTTTAACAACAAATACAACTGGACAAATCACATTGCGCATCTAAAAAAGTCACTTGTAAGCAGATTAAATCTCATAAAATGTCTCACAAACTTCCACAGCAACACACACATAAACACAATTATAAACATTTTAAAATCAATTCTCACTTCAAAGATGGACTACGGTTTAGCTATATATGGTCGAACTTCCAAATCCAATATAAACCAAATAAAATCAATTTACCATGCAGCAGCAAGATATTGCCTCGGTGCTTTCAGATCGACACCAATTACCAACGTGCTGGTGGAAGCCGCTTTGCCTACCTTTGAACATCGAATCAAAGAAGCAACAGCCAGGTTATATACTAAAATTATCACTCCCACTGAGAAACAACAATTTTACAATCCCAGCAAAATACAAAGGCAAGCAAAACCGAAGTTTCCTTCCGCAATCCACAATATTATATGACGCGCACAGAGCAAAAACGCAGTTTATAACTTCACAGCCCATGCGCGCAATGTGGCGAAAATTGACACTCGCTGCGTTTTTGCTCTGTGCGCGTCATATACACCGCAGCTGAAATGGGACTAACACATGAAATAACTGCAAAATACATACCAAAAAATCCACCGTGGTTCCTCAGCGAACAAAGTCTGATTGGCAACCTAATGCACCTGAAGAAAGAAGATACAAACCCAGAAATTTATATAACACTTTTCCTAGAAACCAAAAACTCCTTCACAGACTGGTGCTTCCACTACACAGATGGCTCCAAGTCAGACAGTGGTGTTAGCTACACAATTGTCAACCAAGACTATCAAGTCGAACGCCTTGCTCGACTAGAAGATGGTAACTCAATATTTACAGCAGAGTCGCAAGCCATATTATCCGCCTTAAAAATCTTCAAAACTCGGAGAGGCAAACACATTGTTTGCACGGACTCACTATCCACAATAAAAGCCACATACAACATGCTACACCAAAATATCACAATAGTCGAGATCCGCGATACACTCATCCAACACAAAGCAAAATTGAAGCTTATGTGGGTAACTAGCCATGTAGGTATCACAGGAAATGAAGTTTCTGACGAAGCTGCTATATTTGCATTGCATGCGCCTATATTCCTTCAACAAACGCAGAATAAATCAGACATAAACAGATCAATCACACACTGCCTATCAAACAGCCAATCCCAAACCTGGCTAAATTATACGCATCACTACAAAAAGTATAACGCGGATGGAAAACCAACAATATTTCCAAGCGATTGCAAAAGGATATACATCAAAAAATTTACACGCTTAAGGCTAGGACACACTCTACTCACAAACCAACATCTAATGGAGAAGACAGATCCACCACTATGCCCCTTATGCAACAACACCACAATCTCAATTCAACACATCACCGAAGAATGCGAAATTATAAAAACAACACAAGAACGACTCAACCTCAGCTGTATATCCGACTTACTCTCTAACTTTACGAAACAAAATGTATATAATGTCATGAATATTTTAAGACTATGTAATATTTTATATAAAATTTAACTTTCTTAATTAATATAGGCTGAAAGCCCTAGCTGCTAGTGCCTTAATAATAAGTTTATTTATTGAATTCATTTATTAAATAAACTGTTTATAATAATAATAATAATAATTTAGTTGCGAGTGGCGCCATCTTGTGGTCAACTCAGAAACTACTGTGGCCTTCCAGTAATTAATGAATACCGAAAAAAAAATTTTCTACTCCCATAAATTAAATTTTAGAGCTCTGAAATTTTTCGCAAAAAGAATTAAAAACTTGCAGTACACAATATTTTATTGGTATTCACAAAAAGGTACTGAAATTATGTGATATGGTACTGCGGTAATTTTCAAATTTAAATAGTACTGAATTTTGCATGTTGTTCCTATACGTTTCTATAATTAAACCCCGCAGGTACATTAGTACATTAGAGCATGCGTCCTAACGCCATCAGAAAAAGTCGCTCATAGAAACAAAAAAAAGTATATAAAAAAAACTTTAAAAATAAGCTTTAATTTATTTAATGTACTAAAAAGTAGAAAATAAATTGTTTCCAAGTCACCTGTATCTTACTATTAATAAAAGCTTGGGGCGCTCATTTGTTCAAAATTTGTCAACCAATTGATACAATATTTTATTTTATTTATTTTTTGTAAATAGATTCTAGTAATGAAAGATAAATGTGA
This sequence comes from Neria commutata, assembly GCA_963457695.1. NCBI lineage: Eukaryota > Metazoa > Arthropoda > Insecta > Diptera > Micropezidae > Neria > Neria commutata. The sequence goes on from OY735246.1 coordinate 40,149,183, forward strand.
ATATAGGTTTTGAGCGCACAAGCTTTTATTAATAGTAAGATACAGCTTTCAACCATGTTAAAATTGAATCCATAAGATCCTCTTTAGAAGACACTGGCGTTGATCCACTGACGATCAAATGGGTCAACGTCATGTTAAACAATAGAATCAGAAACTCAGAACTTGGAGTGGGGAGCATTAGGAAAACAGTTACTAGAGGGTTATCATAATAACGGTTATCATAATAACGGATCTTCTTTCATTTCATCAGTGTAAAGGTGCACGCTACATTCCACTTTTTTTTTCAAATTAGTGACATGCAGAAGACCTAAATTCCTTAAAAATGTATTGCGTTTAAATAAATTCGATCCATTTATTTATATGGTATATCTTTGCTTTAATTTGAAATACAAAATCGATTAGATATTGTAAATACATAATACGTTCTCTGATATAATCAAAATAATTCAAAAAAATTGTTAAATGATAAAGTTTAAAGACAAGCATAATTTTCACTAATAGCATAAAGGACAGAAATTTGAAAAATTTTCGATAAAATCAAGAATGAATGAACACCTGCATGTCTAGCCGCAGTCGGCGCGACATAAAAAAACTTAAAAATCGAAAAGGCAAAAAATTCGCAGGAGACACACACACAAACCAATGTATTATCCCAGACAAATTTGTATAAAGAATGTAAACAAACGCTCAAATTATGCTGCCGTTGCGTGTGCTTCGACAATGAAGGTGCAGAAATAGGGGTTGAAAGGGACGTACATATGTATGTGTTGCAAAATTGTATACATAAATTGAAGTAACGTAGAGTATAATATTCCATAATTTCCGTTCCCATCAAAACTGCTGACACTACGTCTACGTTGAGCTACAACAACAACAACAATAGCAGGAGCAACATAGTTGCTGTAGTAAGCAGTTTCGGTGGAAGCGTTATGTATAAGCTAAACATAAGTTTGGAATGAAGAATAAAATCAGAATCTGTTGGAACTTCAATCAAGAAGGTTCACACTTTTCACTGGCGCAGTCGCGGCAAAAGAACCGCTCCAAAATAAAACAAAAATTCTTAAAATTTAATTAACCCTCTAACCGGCCAATTTTTGTTTTTGATGAAAAAATTACCATATACTAATTAATATGTAAGAAACAAGAATATGAAGTCAGATTTAAAAAAAAATCAATAGGTATCCCTCCAGGTGCAAAAAGGTGTACCCCGCCTTTAGGCGGGCTTGCCTGTTACAGCGTAAAAAAATGATGATTAGTCCATAGTAAGTTTTATTTAAAAAAAAGTTTTACTTCAAAACATTTGAAATAAAAAGGTCATAAATATAAATTATATGATTATAAATGATATAAAAAATTTATGGTTTAGCGAATATCAGCTGGGGGCGCATAAGTTCGCCTATCAGCAGTCCTCATTTTAGGACTTGTAGTTGGTGATATACGCACTGTTTTATTTTTTCATTCGATAATGAGCATAACACATAAGTAATTTCTACTCGCAAATCAGGCAATTTCAAATCATGTCTGCACTTAGGGTCTGAATCGTGAATACGATGATGGAGTAAGTACGCATTTACGACAGTCATGTCCTGTATGTGATAAAATAAGCGCAATGTAAATTTTTTTGGTCTTCAGACGAATGTGACAGCGCCCTAATAAGCCATTATATCACGACCAACCGTGTGAAAGCTATACTCTTTCACAATTTTTGGGAAGTCGATTTCTACGTATTATTTTTGTTTTCTATCAAAACAGTGGCGTTTAGTCCTTGAGCGGTGGCAGCGAAAGTGCGAGATGGCTAAACACCAGCATAAGTAGAAACTAGTCGTACACATTTTGTATCTTTCCACAGTATAGAGGATATGTTAACAGCAATAACATTGCTCAGAAATTCTTCTGAATAGCCCCGTCCTTAATTTTTTACATCAATGTCCTTCAAAAGATTACAATTCGAAATTAGACGGAATAGTAGATTCATCGTATATTTCTGATGATGATGATGATCACGCCCTTTTCTTTCATTGGGACCATTGTTACACAGCAAGACAAATCTGGCTTACGATCAACCAGAGCAGATCCAGTGAATTGATCCTACTAAACAAACCCTCCATAGGGATTGCCGTAGGAATCATAACCGGGCCCTGCCTCATTGGTCAACATGCCAACAGACTGGGACTGCTGTACAATGACTTCTGCAGAAGCTGCAGAGACGAAGACTGTGAGGTATCTGTTGAACACCTCCTTTGCAAATGCCCAGCGCTAGCAAGAACGCGCTTTCGATTCCTAGGACATTACTTCCTGAGCTGTCTAGCAGACTTGGAAAAAACGCCACCAGGACATATCGACAAATATACCAGAGCCACAAAGTGGCTCCCATACATGGGAAGTGTATAGCGGAAAACCCCCCACGTGGTAACACAATGGGCCTTCTGGCCTAAGTGATGTCCTTGAGACGACCACTTAACCTACCTACCTACCTGAGTAGATGCTGTGTGAGTGTGCTTCCTTTACGGTACTTAATATTTATGGAGGATGAGAGAAGGTCAATGCCGTCAATGCCACTAGAACTTGTTAAATGCCGTATATAATTATCTAGTTGTGCAAAAGCTTCATTGGATATTTGAATATCAGGATCTATAATGCTGTCATCGCTGTCTAAATTATCCTGGCTTACACTATTTTCATCTGCAGAACCATCATTATCTATTACATATTTAATCAATTTTTGAGTAGCTTCTTCGCTCATAAGCCATAAATTGAAACGTTTACGATTAGTTTCCGTGTTCACAACTATGAAACAATTATTTCTAATTGCCCTAGAAATAATTATAGAGATAAAATATATAAAATTATTTATGAGTATAATTTGCATACTTGGAAAAAAAGAATATTTTTTTTACCGGGAACAGGCAACTCCGCCTTTAGGCGGGGTGCACATTTAGCTTATCAGAAGCTTATTTTTTTGGGAATATACACAACAAAAGTTATAGTATGTAAGATAAACACCGTAGCTATACAGTGATAATTTTTTAGTAACAATTGAAGCCCGATAACTAATTTTTTTGAATTTTTGAATATTCTCTTCACGGTCAAATAATTTTTTTCTTCATTTCACACGAATTTTCGACTTCGATTGATCACAGATGCTTGTATCAATGCGCTAAGAACATAAAAATTATATATTTACGTTGCTTTAGCATATTTCCACATAATTGCGTAGTTATAAAGGTGAAAATTCATAACGACGCTACGCTATTGCTGTTTTGCTTAACCCCGCCTTTTTGTGCCATTGCCGGTTAGAGGGTTAATAAGTTACCGCGCAAAGGTGACGAAATTATAAATTTTTTAAAAGAATTAAAAGTTTTAAAGTAAAAGGCATCGCGCAAAGGTGTCATAGTTACCATTTTTGGTTCCTGGACAAGATACTTTCTTGAAATTTTATGAGTGCCGAGGATAGCACTGAGCTAGAAACTTTACTAGTCGCCCTATCTCTTCGACCAACAGCAACTACCAACATGGCAACTTCAAGCCTAATTCAACAGAATATTGCTAACATCGAAAAATTTGACGGCAGCAGGAGCAGCTTAGCGTTCTACATTTCCAGCATAGAAGCGGTGCTGCCCTCGATCGCCGCTTTGCCTGCAGAAGAAAGGGCTCTGTACTTCAACAATATTTTAAGGACTTTAAAAGGGGAAGCTGCAACAGTGGTGCGCCGAGAGCAACCGTCGGACTGGAATACATTAAAACAATTACTTATTGACGAATTCGGTGAGCCTATCTCAATTCCAATGCTAATTCTTAATATAAACAGTATAAGATATAAAAAAAATGGTAAAGAATTGTGTAACAATCTTAATGACGAGATTTGTAAAGTGAAAGACAAAATTAAACTAAGTGACTTAAATGTTTCCGAAACAAAATTTTATGAGCAAAATTTAGAGAAAACTTGTTTGTTCGTTTTGAAAAAGGAATTGCCAAACCACTTAACTAGCCTTTTAAACGCGAATTTAGTTGCGGATTTTCGTTCAGCTATACGTGTATTACGGAATAATGATGTTTATGATGAAGCTCAATATAATTATGCCAAAAATTCAGATTTAAATTGCAAGCAGTTGCAACATCAGCAAAATTTTCATAACAAAAATTACATGAGTAGTTATCCAAATTCACCTCAAATTGTTCAATATCATTCAAACCCTCAAAACCAACCTTTTTATCAAAATCCTTTTAAATTCCAAAGCTTTCCAAATAATAATTTCGTGAGAAGAAATTTTAATTCATTTGCACAACCGCAAAATTTCAACAGTTTCCCAAGACAAAATACAAATTTTAACCAGAATAACAAAAGACAACGCACTTACGACTCAAATCAAAGTAGATTACGCAAATTTGGCGTTCCACAACCAATGGAACTCGATGAAAATTTTCATTTGAGAGCCTCGGAAACCTGCCAATTCTTAAATTAAACACAGAAAACGGTCAATTAAAATGTTTAATCGGCTCCGGATCTTCTGTAAGTTTAGTAAATCCAAATTTGTTTTCATCAAAAATTATAAAAGCAGACAAAAAATTTATCAAAATAATTAATGGCACCATAGAACTAAATTTAATACAAGCGATAAAATTTCCAAATTTAATAGAGGGCAATTTTAAATTTTATATCCTAGCTTTTTCAAAAAAATATGACATACTTTTAGGAAGTGACATCCTTAAAGTTCTGAAAGCAAAACTGGATTTCAGCAATAATACTATCACACTTAATGACAAAACGTACGAAATTCTAATAAATAGTGGTGTGGATTATTACAATCACGCCATAGAAAAAGAAGGTCTTAAACTAGAAAACGAAGTAAATAAATTTAGAACTGATCACTTAAACTGTGAGGAAAAAACCGAATTAAATAAAATCTTGAAAAAATATGATAAACTTTTTTATTCCGAAGGAGACCGATTAACATTCACGAACATTATAAAGCATAAAATAAATGCAAAGCATGAGGATCCTATTTATTCAAAATCTTATAGGTACCCCCAAGTGCATAAAGAGGAAGTTGATAGGCAGATACAGGAAATGTTAGATCAGAAAATAATTTGTCACAGTAATTCCCCATATTCCGCAACAATATGGGTAGTACCAAAAAAGGCAGACGCCTCCAGCAAAAAAAAATGGAGGATTGTCGTCGACTACCGGAAGTTAAATGAGATAACAATTGATGAGAGATATCCCCTTCCTAACATAGACGAAATCCTCGATAAATTAGGTCGGTGTATGTATTTTACCACACTTGATCTAACCAAAGGATTCCATCAAATCGAGATGGATTCGGAAAGTAGAAGAAAAACGGCTTTCTCAACGCAAAATGGCCACTACGAGTTTTTGTGCATGCCGTTCGGGCTTAAAAATGCGCCCGCTACCTTCCAAAGGTTAATGAATACAATCTTAAAAGATTTAATAGGAAAGCACTGTTTGGTTTACTTAGATGATATAATCATCTTCAGTACTTCGCTGCAAGAACATATCGAATCGCTCGATCGCGTCTTTAGCAAGCTAGAAGAGGCAAACCTAAAATTGCAGTTAGATAAGAGTGAATTCCTAAAAAGAGAAACAGAGTTTCTTGGACATGTTATCACCCCAGAAGGAATAAAGGCTAATCCAAATAAAATAAAGGCTATAATCAACTATCCCATACCGAAAACGGAGAAAGAAATAAAACAATTTTTAGGCTTAGCAGGATACTACAGGAAATTTATTAATAATTTTGCGCAAATTACGAAACCCTTAACGAATTGTCTAAAAAAATCAAATAAGATAAATTTCCACGATCAAAATTACGTAGATGCTATAAACAAAATAAAAATTCTTATAACAAATGATCCAATTTTAGCTTATCCTAATTTTGAAAAAGAGTTTATGCTTACTACAGATGCCTCAAATGTAGCTTTAGGGGCTGTACTTAGCCAACAAGGTCATCCGATTTGTTTCGCAAGCCGTACATTAAACGACCACGAAATTAATTACTCCACAACTGAAAAAGAATTGCTTGCTCTAGTATGGTCAACCAAGTACTTTCGACCTTACCTCTTCGGAAGGAAATTTATTATAAAATGCGATCACAAACCCTTACAATGGTTAAATAATCTTAAAGAACCTAATTCAAAACTACAGCGCTGGAAAATAAAATTGAACGAGTTCGATTTTGAAATTAAATACCTTCCCGGAAAAGAAAATTATGTAGCCGACGCATTATCCCGAGTTAAAATCGATGAATGCTTCATAGGAGAAGATGAATCCGTCAGATCAGATATAGCTACGGTTCATTCAGCAGAAGAAGACAATTCCCAATACATTGCAATTACAGAGCGACCTCTTAATTTGTTCAAAAACCAATTAAAAATCATTAGAAAATAAAACTATAATAAAACTCTTTCACACAGGATTTTTAATAAAAATCTTATAACTATTATTTATAACGATTTTAATACTGAATTTGTAAAAGACATAATTAAAACGCATTTATTAAATAAGGCAGTGGCAATATTTATGGCCAACGATGAAGATTTTATAGTCCTTCAAAATGTTTATTCTAATCTGATAAAAAGCAGAAACAATAAAGTAGTAAGAGCGACTAAAATTCTAGAAAATATCGAGACCTATTCCGAACTGAAAACCAAAATTTTAGATATACACTTGGAGGGATTACATCAGGGAATCGAAATAATAGTCAACATATTCAAAAATAATTATTAAGTAAAAAAAAAATTTTAATATTCAACGTTTTTAAAATGGACTAAAAAGTATAAAATAATTTTTCATTGCCATTAACAGATTTCTGAACCAATATAGATGGTCCTGATAATGTTTCATTTTGATTTTTCAATTGATATGGAAATACTAGTAAGATTTAAAACTAAAAACGTTGGGGCATACATTGGGTTATTGATGCGTGAATAGTTCACCTAAGACACTAACAGTTTGATTGTACTGCCTATTCTTTGATTTAAACTTGTTAAACTCAAAAGTAGATTAAAATTCAGAATTTGGTTGCATGCTTTGTTTTTCAATCCCATCTATTTGATTGAGAATTTTAGTCATTTATGCTTTGAAAGTATGAGCTGTAGTAACTTAAGTTCGACTATTATTATTAAATCACTTAAGTACAATAATATTGGCCTGCAAATGATATAAACTGTTTTCTCAACAGCAGCTACTCTTTGCTATTATTTTGCGCCCAACGTTTTTAGTTTTAAATCTTACTAGTATTTCCATATCAATTGAAAAATCAAAATCAAACATTATCAGGACCATCTATATTGGTTCAGAAATCTGTTTATGGCAATGAAAAATTATTTTATACTTTTTAGTCCATTTTAAAAACGTTGAATATAAAAAATTTTTTTTTACTTAATAATTATTTTCTGATTTTTAGTCTTGTGTGTGTAAAATTTTTTTTTTCAAGTAATTTCAAACATTTTGATGAGATTATAACAGAGACATGTAAATTTCAACTGATTATATCCGAAATAGAAAATTGTTATATCTACCTATCAATCTGTTTATTTCTCATGATATATAAAATTAATAAGCTAGCAAAATTAAGTTTTTAAAAATTTATATTTCTTAAATTGTTTTATTTTTTTTTTATAGCAGGCCAATTAAAAGGAACGAATGAATGTATCAACATACCAGAGTTGGAGCGTGGTGGGTTTTAATGTGTTGAGTTTGAGTGTGGTGAGTTTGAGTGTGGTGAGCTTGGACGTGGTGAGTTTGGGCGTGGTGAATTTGAGTGTGGTGAGTTACATCATACCACATATGACAGGAATGTAAGAAACGACTATTAACACCTCAATACCAAATTTGATATTGATATTGCTGTACAATTAGCCGAGATAAAGCATTCCTTAAGTTGGAGTTGTATGGGCGGGGCCACGCCCCGTTGTCCAACGCCAACCACATTTAGGAAAAATGTTGGAAACGAATGTATGTACATATCTATCAATATACCAAAATTCGTTAACATTGCTTATACATTATAAAGTTATACACAAATCTAGAGTTGATAAAAAAGTGCCACGCCCCTTATCCTACGCCTATAAAATTTTACCAGTGGGACGACATATCCAAGAGGCGACTGCATACGAAATTTCAACGCTGCACGACCTTTAGTTCCAAAGCTAATCGAGATCAAAAATTTTGTTTGTATGAAGTGCCACGCCCCCTTATCCAGTGCCACCCTTATTTTCTCAGTAGAAGGATATGGATATGTAGTAAGTTCCTACTGAGTTCCATTGATGTGTGATGTGTAGTTCTAAAGTTATACACAAATCTGGAGTTGGTGAAAAAGTGCCACGCCCCTTATCCTACGCCCATAAAATTTTACCAGTGGGACGACACATCCAAGACGACGCATACGAAATTTCAATGCTGCACGATTTTTAGTTCCAAAGCTAATCGAGATCAAAAATTTTGTTTGTATGGGAGTGCCACGTCCCCTTATCCAGTGCACCCCTTATTTTCTCAGTAGAAGGATATGGATATGTAGTAAGTTCCTACCGAGTTTCATTGATGTGTGATGTGTAGTTCTAAAGTTATACACAAATCTGGAGTTGGTAAAAAGTGCCACGCCCCTTATCTTACGCCCATAAAATTTTACCAGTGGGACGACACATCCAAGAGGCGACTGCATACGAAATTTCAATGCTGCACGACCTTTAGTTCCAAAGCTAATCGAGATCAAAAATTTTGTTTGTATGGGGGTGCCACGCCCCCTTATCCTACGCCCATAAAATTTTACCAGTGGGACGACACATCCAAGAGGCGACTGCATACGAAATTTCAATGCTGCACGACCTTTAGTTCCAAAGCTAATCGAGATCAAAAATTTTATTTGTATGGGGGGTGCCACGCCCCCTTATCCAGTGCCCGTCTTATTTTCTCAGTAGAAGGATATGGATATGTAGTAAGTTCCTACCGAGTTTCATTGATGTGTGATGTGTAGTGCTAAAGTTATACACAAATCTGGAGTTGATAAAAAAGGGCCACGTATTGTGATCCTTTTTACGCATGTATGCAAAGTTTCAGATCTCTAAGTAGTCGGGAAGTGGGTGAAAAATTGATTACTAGATTTGACGACAAACATACATACATACATACCTGAAGTGAAGTTAATATAAAGCTTATAAAATGGAATGTAATTCTTATAAAAGGGTTTAAAATTTTTTATTTATGAAAAGCCATTTTCATACCCTACACCTATGGTAATAGGGTATAATAACTTTGTGCGAAAATTGTAACGCATTAAAGGAGCCGTCCTAGGTATAGACATAAGTATATAGAAATGCTTAGAATCACTTTCTGTGTTGATTTCCGGTTGTCCGTCTGTTCGTCTTTCCATCTGTCTGTCTTCTTGGTGTCAGTGCGCACAGGAGAGAAAGAAAGAGTTGTCCGATTTAAACCAAATTTGGCACACAGTCGCAGGGAACCTTCCACTACTTCAAGTTCCAAGATTAGCAAAATCGGCCGAAGGACACGCCCACAACGGGTCAATAAGTCCCTCAACCCCGCAATATTTTCAGTAAAATTGCTTTAAATTGTTTATTTACTCGTTTAAAGGAATGGTATTTAAGGTAAGGGCCCTCTACGTCAACCGAAAAATGGGCGTGGTCCGCCCACTATATAGACGATAAGCGGAAAATCCTTATAACTTCCATAACATATACACCAGTCAGTCCATATTTGGTCATTTCACAGCTGGTAATAATACCTTTAAACGCTCCCAAAATGGGCGTGGTCCGCCCACTGAGTTACTTGGTGTAGGGTATTACTCTGTCGGTGAAACCCGACTGATGCTTCCTTACTTGTTTTTAGTTGATTTTTTTTTAAATGTCTTATTCTGAAATACATTCTGCATTTTAAAACAAGTAAGGAAGTATCAGTCGGGTTTCACCGACAGAGTAATACCCCTACACCATGTTCCCAAAGGGGGGTGATAATTCACTGAAATTGTGGGTGCATTTGATTTACAACCTACATAGTGGGCGGACCACGCCCATTTCTGGAGAATTAAAAGATATTCCTACCAGGAACGAAGTAACCAAATCTGGACGCTCTGGTGTATATATTATGGAAGTTAAAAAGATTTTTCGTTTATCGCCTATATAGTGGGCGGACCACGCCCATTTTCTTCTATGGCATCTAAGACCTATATATCAACTTGGGAACCGAATTTCATTCATTTATATTCGTAACTAGTCAATTGGGAGCCATTTTACCGGAAAAATTTTGCCGCCTATATAGTGGGCGGACCACGCCCATTTTTTCGTATGACATATATGACCGCCCCCTTAACTAGAATACCAAGTATTATTCTTTTCAATGAGTAATTAGACAAATTACAGAAATTTGATCGCAAAAAACCCGAGGTAGAGGGACTTATAGGTCCATTGGGGGCGTATCCTTCGACCGATTTGAATAATTTTAACACTTTACCTAACCCGAGGTTCACTGTAACTGTGTACCAAATTTGGTCCAAATCGGACAACTTCTTTCTTTTTTTTGCGTACACGCAGACAGACAGACGGACGGACAGACGGACAACCGGAAATGGAAAGAGAAAGTGTTTCTGATCATTTCTATATACTTATGTCTATACCTAGGAAGGCTCCTTTAATGCGTTACAATTTTGGCACAAAGTTATTATACCCTATTACCATAGGTGTAGGGTATAAAAAGTTTGTTAACCTCTTCAGGAAGCCCAACAGATTTTGAAGCATTGCATTAAAGATCACACAAATTTAGAATACATAAAATTGTAGTCCCATTTTTTTCTACAAATATTCTTTCTAACTTTTTTATCTTTTCTAATAACATACAACTTGGTTTTAAAAGCCCTCCCTGAGACACTTGGTTTACCCAAGTCCAAGTCCAAGTCCCACTTTCAGTTGCCTTAATGCTATTTAAATTTAATTTTCGAATAAGAAATCCCGCCAAAGATTCTAATCCGTCCTCGTGGAAACTCTCAAATTCGTTTGTTAAGTCTTTGTCAAGTTCGTTTTCGTCATCGTCAGTTAGCAAGTAATTTTCGGGAGAGTCTTCAAAAGCTGGTTGTATAAAATTAGCCGATTTATTTTCTAAAATTTGGTTTGTTGTCGATTTGAACCAAGGCGTGTCATCGTGCTCCACATTCATTGCCAAACTTAAAATTTCGGTATTTCGCGCTGTAATAAGAAATAAATTAAAATTTTTGGTGGAAGTTAGTAAAACAAATATTTTTTCGCTATTAATTTCACTGGTGGACAATTTTCGAATATTTACCAAATAAATATTTCCGAAACCGATATTTGAACTGGAGTGGACTTGGATGATCGTGCAGACACCCAGCACTTCGCATAGCTCCAAAGAGATGCTCCAATATATCTTTGTTCAACCTATTAGTCACAATGTATTTTATGTTATATTTTTCTTTTAATTCTTGGTGTAATAGTTCAAGTGACTTGTTTATAATAATAATGCCTTTCTGGAATGGCGCGAGTGACGTTTTTTTAGGTAGCACCGGTCTTGCCATAATCTGCGACATTCGACTTAACGCTTCGCTCTGCTCGTCTATAGCTATTCCAAAAGGTTTTTTTAAAACACTTAGATTTGGAGACGTGAGCTTAGCAGATCGAACCAATCATTTATAATTTGAATTAAATCAGCGCATTCAACTGCATTATACAGCATCTTTCCATCAGCATAACAACGTCGTATATAACTTGCTGTTGTTAGAGAAGAGCTGTGCCTCAAGTTTCACTTTTTGCCTATGCGCATTTCTTGGATTTAAGTGCTCCTTAGAAAGCTTGAAAGCTATACATCTGAGGACGACGTGCAATTTAGTACTTGCTTAATGGTTTGTACAGTGATTATTTTCCCTTCACATACACAACCTTCATCTACAAAATGATTTCTAATAATTTTAAAATATGAGGTACGTCTGGATGTTGGAACCATGTTTTGCCTAAGTATGAAAATATATTTAGAAAATTATTAAAAGTATAAAAATAATAAGCCTTACAGATCGAAACACCCAATTCTTTCCAAAGCGCTTGATTATTTGGGCCCATATCAGATACTATGGCCACTACTATGAAGCCAGCTTCATGAAGGTATCTTATTATCTCGTTTAAAATTGCACATGAAAATTTCGTATCAAAATTGTAGAATAATGGCTGCTTCCATGAAGATATCAAGCCACGGGCTATTGCCACTTTTTTCAACAAGTGAAGGTATGCTCTCGGCTCAGCGGCATGCAGTGCAATGGCTGAAGCTGTGTTCCCCAACAGCAACGAAGATTTTTGGCTTGGTCACATAGTCTCTGAATTTGCCCTTCTCTGAATATTAGCTTAATGCTATTTCGGAGCTTATATACCAAAGTAATTTCATTTTCAATAGCATTTTCGTCACTGTAAACCAAATCTTGATACAATCAATCTAAATATAAAATTACTAGTTTTTGAAAGGCGCCCACTAACTCTATTTTGGACAATTTATATTTTTTGGGATATTGGGGTCATGTTTGGTCTCAACTCCATAGACTTGGGATCACTCCAATTCCCGTCCCATTTTCCCAAGTTGAAGGATACGGACATGTAGCAAGTTCCTGCCGAGTTTCATTGATGTGTGGTGTATAGTTCCAAAGTTATACCCAAACGTGTAGTTGCTTGAAAAGTGCCACGCCCCTTGTCCTACGCCCATACAATTTTGCAAGTGCGATGACACATCCATGAGGCGACTGCATACGGAATTTCAATGCTGCACGACTTTTAGTTCCAGAGCTATTCGATATAAACATTTTGGTTTGTATGGGCGGTGCCACGCCCTCGTGTCCACTGCCCGTCTTATTTTCCCAGTAGAAGGGTATGGATGTGTAGTAAGTTCCTACCAAGTTTCATTCATGTGTGATGTGTAGATCTAAAGTTATATACAGATATGGAGCTGAGAAAAAAGTGCCACGCCCCTTATCCTACGCCCATAAAATTTTGCCAGTGGGACGACACATCCATGAGGCGACTGCATAGGGATTTTCAATGCTGCACGACTTTTAGTTCCAAAGCTGTAGATCAATATTTCTCTTTAGTTGCGAGTGGCGCCATCTTGTGGTCAACTCAGAAACTACTGTGGCCTTCCAGTAATTAATTAATACCGAAAAAAAGTAAGAAGACCCTGCCTACAGCAGGGATCGAACTCATGCACTTTCGGTTTCTGCGCCAGCGCCTTACTCACTGCGCTATCATCACTCTTGCTTCCTTATTTTCTAAAGTTTAGGGCGCGCATGTGTTCGAAATTTGTCAACCAATTAATACAATATTTTTTTAATTGATAGATACAGGTGACTTGGAAACAAATTATTTTCTACTTTTTAGTACATTAAATGAATAAAAGCTTATTTTAAAAAAGTTTTTTTTATATAAAATTATTTTCTACTCCCATAAATTAAATTTTAGAGCTCTGAAATTTTTCGCAAAAAGAATTTAAAACTTGCAGAGCAGTACACAATATTTTATTGGTATTCACAAAAAGGTACTGAAATTATGTGATATGGTACTGCGGTAATTTTCAAATTTAAATAGTACTGAATTTTGCATGTTGTTCCTATACATTTCTACAATTAAACCCCGCAGGTACATTAGTACATTAGAGCATGCGTCCTAACGCTATGGGAAAAAGTCGCTCATAGAAACAAAAAAAATTATATAAAAAAAACTTTTTAAAAATAAGCTTTAATTTATTTAATGTACTAAAAAGTAGAAAATAAATTGTTTCCAAGTAACCTGTATCTTACTATTAATAAAAGCTTGGGGCACTCATTTGTTCAAAATTTGTCAACCAATTGATACAATATTTTATTTAATTTATTTTTTGTAAATAGATTCTAGTAATGAAAGATAAGTGTGAATATAGGTTTTGAGCGCACAAGCTTTTATTAATAGTAAGATACAGGTGACTTGGAAACAATTTATTTTCTACTTTTTAGTATATTAAATAAATTAAAGCTTATTTTTAAAAAGTTTTTTTTTATATAATTTTATTTTCTACTTTTTAGTCTTCCATAAATTCAATTTTAGAGCTCTGAAATTTTTCGCAAAAAGAATTTAAAACTTGCAGAGCAGTACACAATATTTAGGGTATTCACAGTGTCTCCTATCGTCATATCCTCAATTTAACAAATAATACGGCTGTGAGCGACCCTAATATTCGTGGCATATTTGCGGCGCGATGAGTTGTTGTTGTTTTGCTTGCAAGGCGCGGCGAGTAAGTTCCTATCGTTTTTCATTGATGTGTGGTGTACCTATAATTATAAACTGAAGCCCAAGTGTGTAATTGCTTGAAAAGTGCCACGCCCCCTGTCCTACGCCCTTAAAATTTTACCAGTGGGACGAAGCATCCAAGAGGGGCCCGTATACGGAATTTCAATGCTGCACGACCTTTAGTTCCATAGCTAATCGAGATCAAAAATTTTGTTTGTATGGGGGGTGCCACGTCCCCTTATCCAGTGCCCCCTTATTTTCTCTGTAGAAGGATATGGAAATGTAGTTAGTTCCAAAGCTAATCGAGATCAACAATTTTGTTTGTATGGGCGGTGCCACGCCCCCTTATCCTACGCCCATAAAATTTTACCAGTGGGACGCCACATCCAAGAGGCGACTGCATACGAAATTTCAATGCTGGACGACCTTTAGTTCCAAAGCTAATCGAGATAAAAAATTTTGTTTGTATGGGGGTGCCACGTCCCCTTATCCAGTGCCCCCTTATTTTCTCAGTAGAAGGATATGGATATGTAGTAAGTTCCTACCGAGTTTCATTGATGTGTGATGTGTAGTTCTAAAGTTATACACAAATCTGGAGTTGGTAAAAAAGTGACACGCCCCTTATCCTACGCCCATAAAATTTTACCAGTGGGACGACACATCCAAGAGGCGACTGCATACGAAATTTCAATGCTGCACGACCTTTAGTTCCAAAGCTAATCGAGATCAAAAATTTTGTTTGTATGGGGGTGCCACGCCCCCTTATCCTACGCCCATAAAATTTTACCAGTGGGACGACACATCCAAGAGGCGACTGCATACGAAATTTCAATGCTGCACGACCTTTAGTTCCAAAGCTAATCGAGATCAAAAATTTTATTTGTATGGGGGGTGCCACGCCCCCTTATCCAGTGCCCGTCTTATTTTCTCAGTAGAAGGATATGGATATGTAGTAAGTTCCTACCGAGTTTCATTGATGTGTGATGTGTAGTTCTAAAGTTATACACAAATCTGGAGTTGATAAAAAAGGGCCACGTATTGTGATCCTTTTTACGCATGTATGCAAAGTTTCAGATCTCTAAGTAGTCGGGAAGTGGGTGAAAAATTGATTACTAGATTTGACGACAAACATACATACATACCTGAAGTGAAGTTAATATAAAGCTTATAAAATGGAATGTAATTCTTATAAAAGGGTTTACAATTTTTTATTTATGAAAAGCCATTTTCATACCCTACACCTATGGTAATAGGGTATAATAACTTTGTGCGAAAATTGTAACGCATTAAAGGAGCCGTCCTAGGTATAGACATAAGTATATAGAAATGCTTAGAATCACTTTCTGTGTTGATTTCCGGTTGTCCGTCTGTTCGTCTTTCCATCTGTCTGTCTTCTTGGTGTCAGTGCGCACAGGAGAGAAAGAAAGAGTTGTCCGATTTAAACCAAATTTGGCACACAGTCGCAGGGAACCTTCCACTACTTCAAGTTCCAAGATTAGCAAAATCGGCCGAAGGACACGCCCACAACGGGTCAATAAGTCCCTCAACCCCGCAATATTTTCAGTAAAATTGTTTTAAATTGTTTAATTACTCGTTTAAAGGAATGGTATTTAAGGTAAGGGCCCTCTACGTCAACCGAAAAATGGGCGTGGTCCGCCCACTATATAGACGATAAGCGGAAAATCCTTATAACTTCCATAACATATACACCAGTCAGTCCATATTTGGTCATTTCACAGCTGGTAATAATACCTTTAAACGCTCCCAAAATGGGCGTGGTCCGCCCACTGAGTTACTTGGTGTAGGGTATTACTCTGTCGGTGAAACCCGACTGATGCTTCCTTACTTGTTTTTAGTTGATTTTTTTTTAAATGTCTTATTCTGAAATACATTCTGCATTTTAAAACAAGTAAGGAAGTATCAGTCGGGTTTCACCGACAGAGTAATACCCCTACACCATGTTCCCAAAGGGGGGTGATAATTCACTGAAATTGTGGGTGCATTTGATTTACAACCTACATAGTGGGCGGACCACGCCCATTTCTGGAGAATTAAAAGATATTCCTACCAGGAACGAAGTAACCAAATCTGGACGCTCTGGTGTATATATTATGGAAGTTAAAAAGATTTTTCGTTTATCGCCTATATAGTGGGCGGACCACGCCCATTTTCTTCTATGGCATCTAAGACCTATATATCAACTTGGGAACCGAATTTCATTCATTTATATTCGTAACTAGTCAATTGGGAGCCATTTTACCGGAAAAATTTTGCCGCCTATATAGTGGGCGGACCACGCCCATTTTTTCGTATGACATATATGACCGCCCCCTTAACTAGAATACCAAGTATTATTCTTTTCAATGAGTAATTAGACAAATTACAGAAATTTGATCGCAAAAAACCCGAGGTAGAGGGACTTATAGGTCCATTGGGGGCGTATCCTTCGACCGATTTGAATAATTTTAACACTTTACCTAACCCGAGGTTCACTGTAACTGTGTACCAAATTTGGTCCAAATCGGACAACTTCTTTCTTTTTTTTGCGTACACGCAGACAGACAGACGGACGGACAGACGGACAACCGGAAATGGAAAGAGAAAGTGTTTCTGATCATTTCTATATACTTATGTCTATACCTAGGAAGGCTCCTTTAATGCGTTACAATTTTGGCACAAAGTTATTATACCCTATTACCATAGGTGTAGGGTATAAAAAGTTTGTTAACCTCTTCAGGAAGCCCAACAGATTTTGAAGCATTGCATTAAAGATCACACAAATTTAGAATACATAAAATTGTAGTCCCATTTTTTTCTACAAATATTCTTTCTAACTTTTTTATCTTTTCTAATAACATACAACTTGGTTTTAAAAGCCCTCCCTGAGACACTTGGTTTACCCAAGTCCAAGTCCCACTTTCAGTTGCCTTAATGCTATTTAAATTTAATTTTCGAATAAGAAATCCCGCCAAAGATTCTAATCCGTCCTCGTGGAAACTCTCAAATTCGTTTGTTAAGTCTTTGTCAAGTTCGTTTTCGTCATCGTCAGTTAGCAAGTAATTTTCGGGAGAGTCTTCAAAAGCTGGTTGTATAAAATTAGCCGATTTATTTTCTAAAATTTGGTTTGTTGTCGATTTGAACCAAGGCGTGTCATCGTGCTCCACATTCATTGCCAAACTTAAAATTTCGGTATTTCGCGCTGTAATAAGAAATAAATTAAAATTTTTGGTGGAAGTTAGTAAAACAAATATTTTTTCGCTATTAATTTCACTGGTGGACAATTTTCGAATATTTACCAAATAAATATTTCCGAAACCGATATTTGAACTGGAGTGGACTTGGATGATCGTGCAGACACCCAGCACTTCGCATAGCTCCAAAGAGATGCTCCAATATATCTTTGTTCAACCTATTAGTCACAATGTATTTTATGTTATATTTTTCTTTTAATTCTTGGTGTAATAGTTCAAGTGACTTGTTTATAATAATAATGCCTTTCTGGAATGGCGCGAGTGACGTTTTTTTAGGTAGCACCGGTCTTGCCATAATCTGCGACATTCGACTTAACGCTTCGCTCTGCTCGTCTATAGCTATTCCAAAAGGTTTTTTTAAAACACTTAGATTTGGAGACGTGAGCTTAGCAGATCGAACCAATCATTTATAATTTGAATTAAATCAGCGCATTCAACTGCATTATACAGCATCTTTCCATCAGCATAACAACGTCGTATATAACTTGCTGTTGTTAGAGAAGAGCTGTGCCTCAAGTTTCACTTTTTGCCTATGCGCATTTCTTGGATTTAAGTGCTCCTTAGAAAGCTTGAAAGCTATACATCTGAGGACGACGTGCAATTTAGTACTTGCTTAATGGTTTGTACAGTGATTATTTTCCCTTCACATACACAACCTTCATCTACAAAATGATTTCTAATAATTTTAAAATATGAGGTACGTCTGGATGTTGGAACCATGTTTTGCCTAAGTATGAAAATATATTTAGAAAATTATTAAAAGTATAAAAATAATAAGCCTTACAGATCGAAACACCCAATTCTTTCCAAAGCGCTTGATTATTTGGGCCCATATCAGATACTATGGCCACTACTATGAAGCCAGCTTCATGAAGGTATCTTATTATCTCGTTTAAAATTGCACATGAAAATTTCGTATCAAAATTGTAGAATAATGGCTGCTTCCATGAAGATATCAAGCCACGGGCTATTGCCACTTTTTTCAACAAGTGAAGGTATGCTCTCTGCTCAGCGGCATGCAGTGCAATGGCTGAAGCTGTGTTCTCCCAACACCAACGAAGATTTTTGGCTTGGTCACATAGTCTCTGAATTTGCCCTTCACTGAATATTAGCTCAACGCTATTTCGGAGCTTATTTACCAAAGTAATTTCATTTTCAATAGCATTTTCGTCACTGTAAACCAAATCTTGATACAATCAATCTAAATATAAAATTACTAGTTTTTGAAAGGCGCCCACTAACTCTATTTTGGACAATTTATATTTTTTGGGATATTGGGGTCATGTTTGGTCTCAACTCCATAGACTTGGGATCACTCCAATTCCCGTCCCATTTTCCCAAGTTGAAGGATACGGACATGTAGCAAGTTCCTGCCGAGTTTCATTGATGTGTGGTGTATAGTTCCAAAGTTATACCCAAACGTGTAGTTGCTTGAAAAGTGCCACGCCCCTTGTCCTACGCCCATACAATTTTGCAAGTGCGATGACACATCCATGAGGCGACTGCATACGGAATTTCAATGCTGCACGACTTTTAGTTCCAGAGCTATTCGATATAAACATTTTGGTTTGTATGGGCGGTGCCACGCCCTCGTGTCCACTGCCCGTCTTATTTTCCCAGTAGAAGGGTATGGATGTGTAGTAAGTTCCTACCAAGTTTCATTCATGTGTGATGTGTAGATCTAAAGTTATATACAGATCTGGAGCTGAGAAAAAAGTGCCACGCCCCTTATCCTACGCCCATAAAATTTTGCCAGTGGGACGACACATCCATGAGGCGACTGCATAGGGATTTTCAATGCTGCACGACTTTTAGTTCCAAAGCTGTAGATCAATATTTCTCTTTAGTTGCGAGTGGCGCCATCTTGTGGTCAACTCAGAAACTACTGTGGCCTTCCAGTAATTAATTAATACCGAAAAAAAGTAAGAAGACCCTGCCTACAGCAGGGATCGAACTCATGCACTTTCGGTTTCTGCGCCAGCGCCTTACTCACTGCGCTATCATCACTCTTGCTTCCTTATTTTCTAAAGTTTAGGGCGCGCATGTGTTCGAAATTTGTCAACCAATTAATACAATATTTTTTTAATTTATTTTTTGTAAATAGATTCTAGTAATGAAAGATAAGTGTGAATATAGGTTTTGAGCGCACAAGCTTTTATTAATAGTAAGATACAGGTGACTTGGAAACAATTTATTTTCTACTTTTTAGTATATTAAATAAATTAAAGCTTATTTTTAAAAAGTTTTTTTTTATATAATTTTATTTTCTACTTTTTAGTCTTCCATAAATTCAATTTTAGAGCTCTGAAATTTTTCGCAAAAAGAATTTAAAACTTGCAGAGCAGTACACAATATTTAGGGTATTCACAGTGTCTCCTATCGTCATATCCTCAATTTAACAAATAATACGGCTGTGAGCGACCCTAATATTCGTGGCATATTTGCGGCGCGATGAGTTGTTGTTGTTTTGCTTGCAAGGCGCGGCGAGTAAGTTCCTATCGTTTTTCATTGATGTGTGGTGTACCTATAATTATAAACTGAAGCCCAAGTGTGTAATTGCTTGAAAAGTGCCACGCCCCCTGTCCTACGCCCTTAAAATTTTACCAGTGGGACGAAGCATCCAAGAGGGGCCCGTATACGGAATTTCAATGCTGCACGACCTTTAGTTCCATAGCTAATCGAGATCAAAAATTTTGTTTGTATGGGGGGTGCCACGTCCCCTTATCCAGTGCCCCCTTATTTTCTCTGTAGAAGGATATGGAAATGTAGTTAGTTCCAAAGCTAATCGAGATCAACAATTTTGTTTGTATGGGCGGTGCCACGCCCCCTTATCCTACGCCCATAAAATTTTACCAGTGGGACGCCACATCCAAGAGGCGACTGCATACGAAATTTCAATGCTGGACGACCTTTAGTTCCAAAGCTAATCGAGATAAAAAATTTTGTTTGTATGGGGGTGCCACGTCCCCTTATCCAGTGCCCCCTTATTTTCTCAGTAGAAGGATATGGATATGTAGTAAGTTCCTACCGAGTTTCATTGATGTGTGATGTGTAGTTCTAAAGTTATACACAAATCTGGAGTTGGTAAAAAAGTGACACGCCCCTTATCCTACGCCCATAAAATTTATTGATTCATGTATTGGGCTTGTGTTTAGACATGTATGCAAAGTTTCAGATCTCTAAGTAGTCGGGAAGTGGGTGAAAAATTGATTACTAGATTTGACTACATACATACATACAAACTTGATGTGAAGTTAATAAAAAGCTTATAAATAAATATAAAGCTTATAAAATAGACTCAATTTTCCCATTTTCCCCTACTCACGCTTGTATGAGCAAACGCGAAGAGTTAAAATTTGAGTAAAACTAAAATCAAAACATTCCTTTACAAAAAAATATTTATTTATTTATTGCTACATACTTTATAAATTTATTTATAGGTGTAGAGCAACTGGGCCATATTACACCGATATTTTAGAATTTATGCTAAGATCTATTTTAAGATTATTTGCATTGATTAAAATGTACAAAGAGTTGAGTAAGTTTTGTAAAGGTTTTGTAATTCCGAAATTGGGAATATAAAACACCAAATTTCCGAACCAAATGCGTTCGAACTCATTCGGATTCAGAGCGGATATCTCTAAAATATTTCCGATAATCGGAAAGCAAAACACCAAACAGTGGAATTAAATCTACTTCCGAACAGAATCGGATTCTGGAACATGCCTGAATCAGGCCTATTATGTAGTGTTAAATTTTGTTTGTTGATTGCTTCATTAATTAGTTTGATGGTGTCCTTTTTCTGACAGTCCAGCATGGTACTAAGTGGCTCACTGCATTTTGAGACAGGACAGTCCAACAACATGTGGCCAACTGGTAGGGATATCGAACATAATGGGCATTGTAATGGATCCGTTTTGTTGAAATAGTGCTTGGTGCTGAAAATAGTAGTACCAAGCCAAATTCTGACTAGGGTAATGCATTGTTCTCTCGTAAAATTCGTACTGTAATTGGCCTTGTTGGTTATGAATTATGGGTCAAGAATAGAGTCCGACCGAACGCTCGGTCTCGGTCTCGGTTACCGAACAGTTCGGCCAAAAGGTTCGGGTTCGGTCTCGGTTCGGTCTCGGCTAAAAAAGGCCGAGTATTTAGCCGAACAGTTGAGGAACAAATTGTATAGTTTTAAACAAAATTTAAATTTTTTAATAATACTTTTTATTGATTTTTCATACATCAGATGCTTAATGTAGGTATTTATACCTCAAAAGAATTGGTTTTTATAATAAAATGTATGTTTTCCTAAAAATGTATAAATTTTTTTAAATTAAAATTCTTCTTCTTTTTTTTGCATATGTAATCGAAAGGTTCGGTCTCGGTCTCGGCCGAACATTAAAAAAAGGCCGAACGCTCGGTCTCGGTTTCGGCCAAAATTTCGGGTTCGGTCGGACACTAGTCAAGAAGCAATTTCAAGATCCCCAACAATCCGATGTCTCCATTTTCTTGATAGCCGCAGTGGCATAGAATAATTGAGTTTCTTAATTTTAAACAAGTTCTTTCATCTATCTATATATATAAAAGAAAGTTTATTTTTATGTTCGAACGCTTATAAGTCAAGAACGGCTGGACCGATTTTTATGATATTTGATTTGTTGGATTCGTCTCCACCCCGAATAGCAGAATAGGTATTAAAACATCGAATTGGACAAGAGGGCGTGGCACCGCCCATACAACCCAAATTTTTGATCTCGAATTGCTTTGGAACTAAAAGTCGTGCAGCATTGTAATTCCGTATGCAGTCGCCTCTTGGATGCGTCGTCCCACTGGTAAAATTTTATGGGCGTAGGATAAGGGGCGTGGCACTTTCTTATCAACTCCAGATTTGTGTATAACTTTAGAACTACACATCACACATCAATGAAAGTCGGTAGGAAGTTACTAAACATCCATATTCTTCTACTGGAAAAATGGGACGGGCATTGGACAAAGGGGCGTGGCACCGCCCATACAAACCAAATTGTTTATATCGAAAAGCTTTGGAACTAAAAGTCGTGCAGCATTGAAATCCCGTATGCAGTCGCCTCTTGGATGCGTCCTCCCACTGGTAAAATTTTATGGGCGTAGGATAAGGGGCGTGGCACTTTCTTTCCAACTCCAGATTTGTGTATAACTTTAGAACTACACATCACACATCAATGAAACTCGGTAGGAAGTTACTAAACATCCATATCCTTCTACTGGGAAAATGGGACGGGCACTGGACAAGGGGGCGTGGCACCGCCCATACAAACCAAATTGTTTATATCGAAAAGCTTTGGAACTAAAAGCCGTGCAGCATTGAAATTCCGTATGCAGTCGCCTCTTGGATGCGTCGTCCCACTGGTAAAATTTTATGGGCGTAGAATAAGGGGCGTAGCACTTTTTTATCAACTACAGATTTGTGTATAACTTTGGAACTACACATCACACATCAATGAAACTCGGTAGGAAGTTACTACACATCCATATCCTTCTACTGGAAAAATTGGACGGGCATTGGACAAAGGGGCGTGGCACCGCCCATACAAACCAAATTGTTTATATCGAAAAGCTTTGGAACTATAAATCGTGCAGCATTGAAATTCCGTATGCAGTCGCCTCTTGGATGCGTCGTCCCACTGGTAAAATTGTATGGGCATAGGTAAACGGGCATGGCACTTTTCAAACATCTGATACTCATTGCGACATGACAATCGCTGAATCAATTGTTTCTGCATCTCCAAGTCAGATATGCACACTATTTGCTATCCTTATTTCGACATTCTTCCCATCGAATCCATGTGAACTGTTGTACAAGGATGACAAATCGAATATAGGTCAGTTCAGGTTTCGATTTCGAGGTGAATGAGGAGATACATAATCAGGCTTTGTTTTTGATCGAAGACACGTGTTACCTCATGTGCACCAGTAATCAAGTTAGGATTGCCAACGCCATGTCGTGGAATAAACGACGGTTTCAATCGAGAATTGAAACGAGAATTCTATCGAGATGCATTCAACCAATCAGGTTCAACGAATGTATCCCCAACAGAAGGAAATGTACGATACGTTAATGAAGGCATGATGGAAATGGTGGCTTATATTTGGGAAGACATTCCATTCAAAGTCATTCAAAGATAGACCGCGGCCGATGAAATAAAAGCCTGCCTCGATGAATGATCGATTCTGTGGCGCTATGTGAAGAAACTTCAGCTGACGACAAATATGCGAGTTGCACTGCTAAACGATCCATTGCTGAAGATTTCTCTAAGAATCGCTGACTATCGGTAATGGCCATGTTCCTGTCGACGAATCGAACAGATTGATTTCGTTTCCGCTGTATTTTTCCAATTTTGTCTCAACGAAGGAGGAGTTCATCTACAAAGTGTTCCCGAACATCATTGCTAACCACAAAAATCACAATTGGTTCAGGGAACGAGCAATTTTTGCGGCAAAGACAAGGATGTGGATCAATTAAGCTTCACCATTCAATGTCAAATCGTTGGTCCACCGTATCCCTTTAAATCCATAGACTGTGTAAGAAATGAAGACGAAACAACAAACTATTCAACTGAATTTTTAAACTCATTGGATCTGCCTGGCTTGCCACCGCACAATTTACAGCTGAAGGTTGTCTCGGTAGTCATCATGTTTCGAAATCTGAGCCAACCAAAACTATGAACTACGGAACGCGTTTGGTGCTGAGAAAATTCATAGGAAATGTGATTAACATGACGCTACTCAAAGGAAAGTTCAAAGGTGATGAAGTTCTCATTCCGAGAGTTCCGAAGTTCTCAAAGGATATTTCATTCGAGTTTAAATGAATTAAATTTCCGATTCGTCTTGCATAGAATAGGATATTGAATTGAACTACATTCGAAAAATGTCGCATTCAATTAATATTTTAAATAATTTCAAAAAAAAATATCAATTTTGCGCGGAACGAAGTCCGCCGGGTCCACTAGTATTTTAATAGACAAATATATAATCCTATCAAGGTTCATTAAAAAAGGGAATTACAATTTTGTTGCTTAAAATAATCAATGCGTCGACATCATGTGGTCGCAAATAAATACAACAAATTCTTTGCGAATTGTAAGATTTCCGTACCACCCAGCTTCGAGATGCCATACACGCGATCCACGAATGTAATAGGTACCTCACCAATGCTGAAACCGTGTTGGCGAGCTCGTACTAGCATCTCCATTTGGAACACGTAACCCCTAGAAACACAACTGGCAATGCACTTCTCCAATACTTCCTTCTTGTAGAGACGGAAGGAGCCAGTCAGATCGGAGGCACGCGGACTCAAGAGTAATTGGGAGAGGAAGTTGGCGCCACGCGAGATTAGCTTGCGTTTAAAGTCCCAACCGTAGACACCACCACTACCCATGTAACGTGTCCCAGAAACGATGTCGTAATCCTTTCTTGCTTGTAATTCAATGAACTGCGTGATGAATTTGGGCTGTAATGCATAAAGTGCGTGTTGAAATATGGGATGCAACCATGTTAAAACTTTTCTTTGAACTTACGTGGTGGCTCAAATCAGCATCCATAATAATGATGAAATCTCCACTGGCGTGCTTTACGCCATGTATATAAGCCGTGCCCAGGCCCATCTTGGCGGCGCGTGGCCGCAGAACAATTTTATCCTCGCCATAGATTTTTTGCAAATCATTTGCCACTTCTAACGTGCCGTCTGGGCTGCCATCATCTATGACGATCACTTCGTATTCGTATCCACTAGTTGCAGTAAGAGAGGGTAAGGCAACTTTGTGTCTTTTCATCAGCTCACCAGCTCACCTTTTGCTCATGTATTTGACGATCAGCCAAATGATAATCGGCAAATTATCCTTCTCATTGTATGTGGGCAGCAGTATGCTATATTTATGTGCTCTATCCTGCATTTTTGAACCTTCATATGGGTATAGTTTTCTCTTAATTTAATTAATTGACATTTCAGCAAAGCAACTGATACGAAAAGTTGACGTGTGTTGAATGCAGAGTTGGGCTGGGCCAAAATAAAAACGTACCCCATTTTTTAAAAAAACGTACCTTTTCCATAAATTTCGTACCTTGAGAATAAAAATTGTTCAGGATAGGGATGAGTTCCTCTTCCAGTTCGGTTTGATGAGAAAAAAAAAAAAGGTACTTCCTGAGCATAAAAACCCCTTACGGGTGAGTGCAAAAAAAATACCTATAATACCTATATAACCTACACGAAACTATCACAAAGTTAAAAAATTTTCAAACATTGTCAATAATCTCTTTTATTTAATTTATAAATAATACAATTTTCAGCCCCTTATTCATGTTTAAGCTTTGGCCCCTGCAGTGCGTTAAAAATATCTAAACCACTTTGATATTTGGTCAAGCAACACATGCTCATTTCGATGTTTACACGTACACATGCTTGACTCAAGCATGGTCGGACCGGCCCCGACACGGTCAAATTGCTTGAATCAAGCATGTGTACGTGTAAACATCGAAATGAGCATGTGTCGGGGCCGGTCAAATCCCTATAAGCAATTCAGTAGTCGACTACAAAAATAACGCACTTATAGTTGACTTTTCAGTAGTCGACTACGAAAATAGCAAACTCATAGCTAACTTTTATGACCTAACTATAAGCTAACTACAATGTAGTGCAGAACTGCCCCAAAATCAAAGCGAGCTGTTTGCTTTCTTCTTTTTTGCTATTTGCTTTTTTGAATTTTTTGAATTTATTTATGTGCATTGTGAAATTGAAATTGAAAAATCAAAGCAGGCCGTTTGTTTTCTTTCTTTTTTGTTTTATATAATTGTCAAAAATCGGCTCAGAAAGAAATGAAAATATTTATCGTGAAATATATATGGAAATATGATGATATATTATGTTAAACAGGTAACGATTTTACATTATATTTTAATAAAGCGTATTATTAGCTTATCAACTAATAGTTTAGTTGAATAGCTTCATATGAAATTAGTTAGCTATAACTAAAAAATTAGCTAACTTTTAGCTAACTTCTAAACAACTAACTTTTAGCTAACTTCAAAGTAACCGACTTTAAGTTAGTTGAAAAGTCATCCAGGGGTAATCGCTACTGACTACTGCCTAGGACATCGCAATGTTAAAAAAGTCAGTCATTTCCATTGAAAGTAGTCGACGAATAGTCAACTATGTTTGCGAAGTAGTTAGCTTATAGTGCACTAAAAGTTAGTTGAGTTGCCGGTAGGGATGGTTTGAGTCAAACGTGAGCATGTGTTAGAGAATATTTGTATGTATTATGGTAACACAGACAATGCTTGACCAAATATCAAAGTGGTTTAGATATTTTTGGTGCACAAAGGGAACATTCTTCAATATGGGTGGCACCACTGCTTACTTTCATTTGTCAACAAAAACAAAAAAGTAAATTCCAAAACATTGAAAACGCTTGTTTGGCATATCTTAATAAAATTATAAATTACACAAAACTTCTGATCTTTTTAAAAATTATTAGCGAAATTCTTAGTATTAAGCGGCGAGTTCGTGGTCTATTTATAGCAATTTTCTTCTTTATCTGGTTTTTGCTTAGCAGATTAGACGGTTTAACTTCAGCATTCTCTGAAGTTACTACCACAGTTTTTACCCGCTCAATACAACCCTGCACTTTCAATCATCCACTTTTCCACATTCTTTTCCAAGCTTCGTTAACATTCGACTTTTGCTTTGCTTTGCTTCAGAATTTCGCTTTGACTAGGGACACGAATATCGAAAAATAAATTATCGATTCCTACTCATTTCGGCATCGATCGAAAAGTATCGATGTACTCAAAATATCGGTGCAAAATTATCGATATTCAATATATCGAAATTAATTACTCATAGTAAATAAAATTAGTTACATTAGCCCAATTCACAACCTTGTGCAAATGGTCTGGGATTTTTGCAATTGACAGTTTTGTAGCAAACTACTGTCAAAACTACTGTAAGTTTGCTACAAAACTGTCAATTGCAAAAATCCCAGACCATTTGCCCAAGATTGTGAATTGGGCTATTGTATTTCAGAATTTTTTCAAAAAACAATAACAAACAAAAAAGGAATGTTGCACAGCAACATATTGGCCCATTATATTATTTCAATCAGCCTTAAAAGAAAAATCTCTATTTTAATAAAATATCTACTCATTGAGATAAATCAATTTAAAGCAAAAGGAACTTTCAAGTATTCCCTTCTGCATCCTCTAAATCGCTTAAGAATAGAATTTCATTTAATTTTTTGTCGGCGAGTCGATTACGCATATGTATAGTAGCTCCGGGGCTTTGGAAAAAAGTTTTTCGGATGGCACCGATGTTGGGGGTATGTGTAACTATTCCCGCGATACTTTATACAGAAATAGATACATGTTTTTCAACTTTTCCCAATTTATTGATTTTCAAATAAAAATTGTTTTAAAACATTTAAAATTCACCTTCTAGCAAATATTGCAAATATTGCATATATTGCTTTAATAAATTTCGCGCGTTCTTCTGCGCCATTTTGCGTAATTTAGAGATGAAAACTTGGTTTCGATATTGGGTGAGAGGGATCGATACCTTCAAATATCGAGTACTTCAGAAGTACATATTTGATATATTTTACTTTTCACGCTTTGTTGTTGAATCTCGAACTGTCAAGCAAAGCGAGGAAAGTCGAATGTGAACGAGGCTTTATTTGCTGGCAATACCTTGTATTGCAGCCCTTCCAGAAGCTGGAATTTGTGTGGTGGCATGACTATGCATATACTAAACAGAAACAACTAGTGTTTCATGCAGATCTTGCAGTCGAAGAACAAAATCTCGTGAACCATATGATCTCCTGGTTTTTAGCAACCAATCAAAGTGTTGTTGCGCTTGGGTTTGAGGCTAACCAAGTAAATTTGGAGATTTTGCGCTTAGCTTTTAGCAACAAAAACAATGCGACAGCTGATTGATAAGAGCGTTGTAAGATCACAACAGATGGTGGCCAGCTGCTGACTGATAAGAGATAAGAGCGTTGTAAGATCGCAATAGACGATGGCCAGATTGCTGATTGCAGCAATTATCATATTAATTGGATGGAAATATAGCTAAAATTTTTCTATCGGGTACGAAATTGTACGTTTTCGAATAATTAAACACTCCGAAAGTGTCATGCGGTGAAATTCCATAAAAACCGTTAATTTTCATAGAAAATTGATATTTGACTCATTCTGAAATGTAAACAATAACAGTACGGGTACCAAAAATATACTCTTGTATCATATTTTCTATGGAGTTTTGTATGGGAAATCGAGTACGAAGGTACCAAAAAAATTTCGTACCTGCCACTTCGTATTCCTCACTAGCTGCTTATGTCTCGTTGTTCGCGTGTTCATTTTACAAGATTCGTTGCCTCCTCGCATTCGCCCCACAGTGTTGATATCTCAACGTACCTTGAGAAATGAAAAGCGTACCCAAAAAATAAAACGTACTCTGGGGAAATAAAACGCGTACCCAAAAAATAAAAATGTACCCAAATCAGTACGGAAGTACGGGGATTTCCTACCCTGGTTGGATGTGTTGATGACAGATAAAACCAGATATCCAACTCGCACACTAGCGCTAAAATATTACCACTGCATTCAAAAAAATAAGATAGAGTTTTTCCATATTTGGTTACGGGTAGCTAGGTATTCAGTTTTTTTAATATAAGTATTCCATCAGTATTCGACCAAACTTATATAATTGTAACAGTTTGATTCTTATTTCAGTTTGAATATATGTGCTGATATTTTGTGTGTACATCAAATATTTTATTTTGTTGATTTTGTCGCGTGGGAATCGAGTACTCGAAGGCGTCAGTAGTCGATAGCCGTGTCGTGCAATTTATTTGTATCCCCATAAAATGCCGATCAGCTGTTAAGTAGGTGCAGTCAGCTGTAAAGTAAGCGCTATCCGCTGTGTCGAATTCCCAACCCACTGCGAAAAATGTTTGAGGTTTGACAGTTGTTGATCCGAAATGTAAGCAAAGGAATTTTTGTGAATGCAACTCTGTAAGGAATTACAAAAACAAAATGCAATGCGAATCACACTTACGCTATCTGTGCAAAAAATCTGTGGTGTTGATGACAGACTGACCAGGGTATACCAAATGTTCACTGGCGATTTCGCAAAATGTACATACGTATGTACATATTCCTTTATACCGGACGTCACCACGAGAAATTTCTCGTTTCACACCTGTTTTCACTCCCATGAGACGTGATTTATTTATTTATTTCAGTCTACTGATTACAAATCTTACAGACTAAGGGCCAGTTTCACAGTGGATGTTTAAACTCTGATTGCAGTTTAAATAGGGAATTTCAGTTTCACAGTGGGAAGTTAAATACAATTTAAATGCCCGGTTGTGGGCATTTAAGTACGGCACAGAGTTGCAATCGAAAACAAATAAACAGCTGATTTCGGATGAGCAAGCAAGCTGCGTCGACAATATTGCAATTTATAAGCGGCCAAATTAAACATACAACTGCATGGTGTAGCACATATAAATGATCCCGTAGTATTATAAATAATATAAACTGTGGATTCTTTGAAGAATATCCAATAATTCACTTCTTTCGGCCGACGAAAAATTTTTAGCTCGCGCTGCCTCCATAATTGAACAATTGAACATATGTTTTTGGCAAGTTGTGCTGTGTTCAATTGTCAAATATTCGAAGTTGCCATTCATTATTCCGTATTTAAATAAATGCACTGTGAAACTCAAGAAAAGTTAAACTAGATTTAAACTCAATTCGCAAATTAGATTTAAACATCCACTGAGAAACTGGCCCTAACAGTGTAATAGAATATTCAATACTTAATTGAACAACCTAAAAAGGCTTAACCGCTCATTTACCTCGAAATTTAGAAATGGTTAATAATAGTTGCATAAACTTATGCACCTATTCATTCATGATTTATTTCATGGAGTTCCTTTACTAAAAATCTCGAGTTCCTGAGATTAATAGGCAGCTCGTATAAAGAAAAATATTTCATAATTCATCACAGTCAATTTTGCCGGATTAAATTTGGTAAACAAACAAAATAGAGTTCAACCAAAGATTATGTTAGTATAATAGAGTCCGCAACTCATACAAAATATTGGCTGCAAAACTTTCGCACCGCGGGTCTAGATTCTGACCGGCCGTTCACTAAAATTTTGAGCTTTATACCAAAGAGTATCTTATATATAAAACGCAGAGTGACTAAAAAGTGTCTGCCTGATGCTGTCCACTTTCTTTCTTCTACGACTTTAGAGGAAAGCAATTGGTGCCCTGTGTAGCCCGGTGGGTAGAGCCGCGCGTTTGCACTCGGCAGGTCATGGGATCGAATCCCACAAATTTAAAAAACTTTTATTTTTTTATTTTTTACTTTGCTTTGCCTTTTATTGTTGCCAATTGTTTTACTAGCTGTCGTGTATACAGGCACACACGACAGGTGGCCCCACTTGTGTTAATATAATAGAGTGCGCATCACTCATTTTTAAAAAATCGGTCGCGGCAAAGGGGGACACAAAAACTACTCAACCGCTCACAGCATTTCATTGATCGCCGTTGGTTTGGCTTTTCGTGCATGCTCGTCTGCTACTGAGCGCACAAAAGAGCAAGTATGAAATAAAGCACTTTCTCACAATGTTAGTATGTCATGCATGTGTGTTATGTATATCGAATGTGAATTTGCAGCTGCTCTTCCTCTTTCTATCATTTTTGTACTCAAATGTGAATAACGAGCATTTTTTTGCCAGATTTTCGTATTTTTCTTGGTGTTATGAAAGTCGTGTGCATGTGCTCTTCTTCTGCATGTCATTTAAACCCGGCTTATGGAAATGTCGCACATTTCAAAAATGTTATCGATATTTCAACAAATTCTAACTTCGATTTGAAATTTAGAAACGAGTTGGAAGCTGCAAGCACATTTCATTCAAAACACAGCATACGCAAATGCCAGGAATTTCAACATACGCTTGTTGATGGCAGAGTAGAGCAGCTGCAAATATACACACACAAGCAGCGTGAAAAAGTGTTTTTTGCATGCTTTGAGCACGCACGAAAAGCCAAACCAACGGCGATCAATGAAATGCTGTTAGCGGTTGAGTAGTTTTTGTGTCCCCCTTTTCCGCGACCGATATTTGAAAAATGGCCGGCACTTCGATTTGCCGACAATTTGAGTGATGCGCACTCTATTATATTAACATACTCTTTGGTTTCTCTCTCTTTCAATGACTGCAGACCCAATAGCTTCCGCCTGGCATCATAGGAAGGCAGGGTGTATATTCGGCAATGCTCGTTGGACTCTTTCAATGCGATTTGAGTGCTCATCGTAAAATGGGCTTCAGAGAATAGAGCAATATTCGACAATTCTTCGAACCAACAAGCAAATTGCTTTTATCGTCATAAGAGGTCTACGCAGCTCTTAAGAAAAGTGAAAACTTCATATAAAAACACGCCAACAAAATTTCCTTGTGTCAAAATTACTTTTGCACTAATTTCGTGCATAAATACAGCAAGTTTAGTTGTCACTGCGCGATCAACTGATGCAACTGCAACAGTATAACAAGTACAAGTAATGCGTTGGTTGCAGAAATTTCCTACAGTAATATCCAAACTGTTGCATTAATGAACGCTTGACTCAAAGCAATGATGCGCCATGTTGCTTTAATGAACGCGATGCCATCGTTAATGTTGCAGTGCAACCGCAATGTTGCATTTACGAACGTATCTTATTTCTTAAGCAAGAAAAAGACAAAGGCTCAGTGGGCTAAGTGCTTGGTCGCTGACGCGGAGGACCTGGGTTCATCTCCCGGTCTGGTAACATCTAATAAAACGAAAATTTGTTTTCAAATTGTTTCTTTGCGCGGCGCCACTTCTCACGGTGAATTGGCAATTCTCCGAGAATAATCTTTGCCATGAAAAGCTTCTCAAACCCGTTCGGATTCGGTAAAGTAGGTCCCGTTAATTTGTGAAAAATATGCAAGCACACACAAGCTAATGCGAGAAAGCTAGGCCTAAGCGGGCCACACGGGCTGTTGCGCCAATCAATTAATTAATTATTAAGAAAAAGACATTCAACAGCTAATAACGCGCGAAATAGGTAAGCAAAATTTTAAATGTTCATTTTGGATTCTAAACTTGTAAAATATTGGGAATTATTATAGATTTTCAATAATATTGAGCTATTATCTTATTTTCAGACATGGAAAATGCAGGAAATACTCAAACCACAACGCGTGGCGCCAAAACGCCAAAAGCACTCCACGAATTTTCGGACGCCGCACAGTGGCTCGATTTGTCTTCTCACGTTGCAAAAATCATGACTTTTGAACGGATAAAGATATCGGAATAATTTTTTTTGCTTTCTACAGAAAATTGTCATAGCTTTTATGAGACCAAAATTTATTTGTGTGTATATACAGGGTGCGACGGAATCTGTTGTTTAATTGCGCCTTTCTGCAGGTAGAAGAAATCGCACATTTTATATAAAAATTTATGCGGAAATATTTCAAATTTTGAAAGATTTTGCATTTATAATGGCAAAAATATATACAGGGTGTCATATGGCTAACATATAATGTGGAAAAGTGAAGTTTTTAAGATCGTAGAAAATCTTGATTATTTACAAGATGTCAAAAAATTTAATAGGGATAAGAGAATTTTTTAAACTATTTTAATAAAAATTTTAATAATTTATTTGATAGAAACCTTACTATTTTCTTTATCATTACATTATTAAAATTTTTTTGAACAAAATACCAATTTTCATGACGCTCCAGCAGCAAAAATCCGAAAAATAATCTTTTTTAAAGAAAAACAAGAAAGTGGGCGTGGTCAAAGATTGGTATGAAAGCAGTTTAGTTAATTGGTTTACCTTAATATTTGAATAAGATCGTTTTTTTCCCATTTCCATATAAAAAAAAAGAGAAAATTTAATTTAAAAAAAGTGGGCGTGGCAGGAGGCTGGTTCAAAAAGTTTTTATTGTTAACTATAACGACATGAACGGAAGTCGTATACCAAATTTCAACCTTCTAGCTGAAAATTTAAGGTTCAATAGTTGTAAAATGCAGGCGGACGGACATGGCTGATCCATAGACCTCTCGATTAAAATCGCTCTAGCTCAAAGAATTGCAAATAATTGCAGCCAATTTTTTGGATATATTTTTAGAAATAATCAGTAATTAGTCTTCTGGTAAGCAGACGCCAAGACAAATCAAGATTTTTTTTTAAACTCAACGCAAAGTTTAAAATCAATGGTATAAAGGAGATTATTAAAAATCCAATTTATAAAAAAAAACAAAAACAAAATTTTTTTTTGGATATTTTGTATTTGTGTATTCATGAATTTATTTAATTCTATTTAAAAAATCAAATTTTTGTGCAGCCGCATTACCGTTTTTTTACTACAAACGCGGAAATTTTTTTCCCAAATTTGGTTATTTTGCTGTTTGAAAAATCAGTCAAATTTGACCAGCTCTACAGACCAAACTGCTTACGCAAATAAGTTGAAATTTTCACTTTCTTAAAGTACCATCAATTCCCTATCCAATACATGTAATAGTTTAGCTAAATCTTTCTACAAAACAATTGATTTTTGCCATTATTGCCACGTGATTCGGCCAAACGAGCCAGTGTGCGCCGCAGGTACATCGCGTGCCGCCGGGTGTGCACCACAACGCAGTGGTCCCCTGCAATTCGAAAAAGAAGAGGATCATTTGGAAAGCATTATTTAAAAACTTATTAAAAATGTCAAACTTTCATAAACACTTGTTTTAATAAAATTTGATTTTAGTTAAGACCGACAAGTAATCCTGCAATTCAAATCAATTAATTCTAGAGTGTTACATATACTTATCATATACATACATACATATCATAATCTTCACTGGCGCAAATTTCCTTCTCTCAGGAATTCATAGCATCAGCATACACCTCTGTTGTAACGCGTCCCTTGTAGCACCTTGCTTATGTCTTCAACGCATGATTTGCAGAGTAGCTTCAAAGAGTTCGCGAAAATGCTCATCTTTGGATGGACGATTATGTTATGACATAATAACTACACTTTGTCAAACAATATTTATTTTGCATCTTTCTAGTCTGAACTTCAATTTATTGCAAAATATAAACTGAATTTGTTATATTTTGTAGTTTCGCTGTTAAAATTGCACAGTGTTCTATAAAAAATACAATAATTTTATAAATACATATTTAGAATTAATTTTCCATATAATCTACATGATTTGAGGGAAGAAAATATCGTGTGTTATAGGGGAGAGGGGGGTACCTTCGTCTACTTTTTTTTGAAGGCCTGTATTTCAGAAGGTAATGAAAATATTTAAAAACCGATTAGACTGTTACAATACCTCATTATTTAACAATAAAATGTTATACTAAAAGTTCTTTAAAAAGTTCCGTTTGTATTATTTTTTTCAAGATTAGTAAAAAAAG
This sequence comes from Neria commutata, assembly GCA_963457695.1. Taxonomy (NCBI): domain Eukaryota; kingdom Metazoa; phylum Arthropoda; class Insecta; order Diptera; family Micropezidae; genus Neria; species Neria commutata. The sequence goes on from OY735246.1 coordinate 40,184,178, forward strand.
TCATTTCGCTGAATGTGCCCCCATGCCAGGGTAGCTTCGGCATTTGGCGGGGCACTTTCAGCATTCACACTTTCAAGTACCATAATGTGATACAAAATCTTGTTTAGACTAGATAAGACATGTTTTTGGTTACATAGCACGTTTTTATTATTTTTGCATTAAAAAATTTAAAAAAAATCATGTTTAAGAGCTTAAAAAAAATGTACTTATTGTCAAATTTTTTTTATAAATTATTTGTTATATATAATATTTAAAGTGCTAAGATCGACCCTAATATTAATTTTGTGTGGTTATGGGAGGTTTAAGCCAGGTTCGAGGGTCTTGGAAGCTTCAACTCGATTTCGATTTTTAGTACCTGTGAAGTTATATTGACGAATGTGCCCCATAAAAAAAAGACGAGTCCACCCTGGTGTCACTTTTTTTTCTTTTTATTTTTTTACTTCTAATTTCAGTGCTTTATTTTCACATAAAACACTTTTATTTACAAAATAATTGGTATTCAAGTAATACTAATACAATTTTGTTCGAAATAATAGTATAAATACGGCACAAACTTCTTACGTTACCGACCTGAAAATTCGGCAACGAAGCGCGAAAACACAAAATCAAACGTAACTTTGTCAGCTGTTCAGATAGAGATGGCAAACTTTGTGAGGGTTATTTATGCTAGTGATGGGTTAGTTTTTACTAATAAACAGTGATGTTCGGTGACTCCTTCATACCGAAATCGCCTTTGACGAATGTGCCCCAAGGACGAAGGTACCCCCCTCTCCCCTACATAATATTATTTTGATATATATATTATTATACATAAACATATTAGCCCAATTCACAATCTTGTGCAAATGGTCTGGGATTTTTGCACAAGATTGTGAATTGGGCTATTATGTACTACATATCTGTGTTGATTATTACTCGTTGTTATTTATGATATACTTACTGCATGGAAAAGACTCTGTCTTATATGTGAACAGAATTAGGTTAATAATAAATAAATAAATAAATATCACTCGTTCTCTGGAATAGTGATTCATCAACAACTCTAGTGCTTCAAAAGTACTTTTATGTTCATCACGTAAAAAAATCCTTTTTTGCATTCTTAATTATCTGTCAATACGGAATAATTGGTACATTTATTAGAAATGACTTTATGTATATCTTACGTCTTCTTGTTTGGTTATCTAACTATCCCGTGTCTGAACGGAAAGTTTTATTAAGCTTTTAATCATGGAAAACTTCCATCTACCTCGCGAGAGATGGCGCCTTGCGCAAAGAAGCGAAATCTCTTTTCTTAAAATGGTTTGAGTCGGCTGGGATTAAAACCAGCTGTGACTCCACGCATCAGGGAACTAGCAATTATCCACTGAGCCAGGGATGAGCAGGGGAATTGCTACAATTCTTACTTCCAATCTCTCTCTTCTATAGGTAAAGAAAAACGGCCCTAATAGATGTTTCGAATATAGCCATTCGTATATGCGTACATTCGAAATAAAAAGTCGACTAAAAATATTGTAGTTTATTTTATAAATTTGAGACACAAACAAAATATTATTTATTTTTTGTATTGAACTCATACATACATGTAGAAAACATAATATTTGCATTCGTTAGTGCTTTTTGAATATTCGCATTCATGAACACGAACGATTTTTCTACAGAATATCGTAATTTCAAACCTCAAAGAGAAGATATAAATATGTTTTTGACATTTATCTCACACATCTGTTTTTTGCCCATGCTACAGATGGCGCTTTGCGCAAATGAGTAATTAAAATGACATTCACAGAGAGACTTCGGTGAAATTTCACACATCCTGCGTGCACTCAGGTCAGTTGTGAAAAATTTCCAAAACGCACACCACGAACGAAATTCGTTAGAAAATAATGTTAAAAAAAGAAATACATTTTAATCAATGTGAAAAGAACTTTGTTAAAAACTGAAACTGAAAACATGTTTCGGTTGAATTGTTTATGAATATATATGAAAGAAATAATAAATGCATTGTAAACTAGCTAACTAAGTTTCGTTTCTGAGTTTTTTTATTTCCACTTAAACATATTTGATACTAAAATAATTTGTTACATTTCGGAACGGGGAAATGGCCAAAAGGATAACATTCAATGTGGTTTTCGCTTCAGGTGAGTGAGCAGTGGCTTATGCACTGTTTCGTTGCGCTTCCTGTATTGCGATTCGAAATGATAATCTGCTCAACCTTACAAAACGCACTCCTATTACAGCTCCAATGTCCCTTACCAACTTCATCATCCCAATGCTTTATGTTCCTTTATGCAGTAATTATTGCGCCAGTGACTATTAATGTTGGAGTGTGTTGTGTCCATATCTGTGAGCATTTTTATTTTGGAGAGAAATCGATAAAGCCGCCCAACACTTTCCCACTTCGGTTTCTCTGCAAATACTTCAGGCACTTAAGTCTTGCATAATTTATAAAGTTTCTCATGCATTTTGAGTATCACCCGTTATAAAAATGCTTTTAACTCCCTCTCCTTGAAGTATATTAAGATTTATGCCTTTGTCTGATTACAACTGATCTCGCATTAACACGTCGACTGGCATTTTCGTTTCTTATTGAGTTATGCACCTCAATATTATGCGCCTGAGAGATTGCTTTATATCAGCGATGCCCAAAAGTTCCTTATGGAAGGGTAAACACCAATACCTATAAACTTTGTTATGATAAAAACGGAAAAAATATTTAGTCCAATATGTACACTGTGAATAAAATTAATTGCATATTCTGCTTAGTTATATGTTATGAAATTAAACAAACTTTATAACTTAAAATTCATTTAATTCTCCCATAATCCTTCTAAATAATTATCCTATTTTATGTCAACGTCAAAAAAAAATCTATTTCCCACTTTTCTTCTGAGGATACATATGTTCTTCATTTTGCAAAGTTGACATAATATAAATTTCAAACTTAATATGAGTAAAAATTTTTTCAAGTGCTTCTCATTCCACAGCTGAACACTTTTTTGCTCGAAATCATGCGCAAAACAACAACAAAGTCTGCGTTGAAGATAACTGTCGCAAAAGTGTACCAACAAAGCTTAAGAAAGTGTTGTTGCATTTCGCTAGGGCATTGGCATTGTTTGTGTTTTTCGTACTGCTTAGTGCGAAGAGCTGTGTCCGCAGAATAGCGTGTAACTGAATCAGCTGATCGAAAATATGGAATTTTTTTTGCCTCACACGTACACTGTCCGGGGGGCAAAGGTCCAGCTGGGTGGGCAAAGGTCCAGCTGTTTTATGTTAAAAGTTGATTGTGTTAGTGCTAGAATTTGTGACAGTATTGGTTAGATACACTTCTGGTCTCTTCTGTGGCTGTGTCTGTGTGAAGAAATCGCAGCCTATACCCAAGGGTATTTACAAAAACAAATGAGCACCGAGGGTATAGGCTCTGGGTATCTCTGGCCCAGGACATCGCAATGTTAAAAAAACACGTGCGCTTAGACCACACGGCTGAAGTAAAACTTTTTTTGGACAATTAAATTAAATTCGTGCTTTTCTTGATAATCATTATATACATACATATGTTATATTGTTTAGGTTTCTTAAATAAATTCAACACTTCTAATGGTAGAAATTTTATTTACTTAATTCAGTAATATAATTTTCATCAGTTGCATCAGAAGTTGTGATATTTGATTCTATTTGGCTTATGGTTTGAAAATTATGAAACATATTTTATCACATAACATCGTAATTGGCGTTGACAATAGAATTCTTCGAAAGTGATTGATTGTTGCTATTTTTATTGATCGCAGCATTTATTTGAACTTGAAACACATCAACCGGCTGAACGTTACTGAGAAAATTTATCAAAATATATATTAAAAAAATAAATAAATGGCCCTACAGCGCGAGTGAATTTAGAGATTTACAATTCAAATCACTGCTACAATTATTTTTACTATTCACCATCTTGCAGACTGCAAGTTCATATTCATATTCTTCACAATGTGGCGGAGTTTCATATTAGGGGTATTCCATATCCGGAGCGAATGTAAAAATCCCTGCAAATGTTTTTGGCAAACAGCTGTTTTATTTGAGTGTTCAAAAAATAAGTGCGATATAAGTGCCAAAAAGTGCGACTTTTCAAGCTGGCAACTATGCTCATATTTTGCATCAAATATTTTCCACTAAACGCAATGGATTTTGGTCTAGGAAAATTGTGACTTTAATGCAAAAGCAAACCAGTGTGTTTTGTTGTTGTGTATGCAAAAGGTGGAAAAATATTTTGCTTTTGCTCTTTTGCAGGACCAATTGCACCGGATAGGGAATACCCCTATTGTGTTTCATATTTCAGTCTGTCTGCGAACGGACAGACAGACAGTCTGTCTGGCTGGCTGGCTTCGATTTCCTTTGAATTCATTGCATATTCGAAGGGAATTTTCCCCTTGTTTTTCAGGATTTACTATTTATTACTTCTTTATACCTATCAACTTTTCTTTCATTTTTCATTTGCTTATTTCCTACCAAAATTTGTAATCATTTTTTCATTCATTCTTAATTGGAATGAAAGGTCGACGTTAAATTTGTCATGACGACAATTTCTTTATACGCGTCGTATGCGGAGTAGTTATTAATTTTTGAATTATTTTTGATTAATTTCAGTCCTTTTTGCTATTACTGAAAAATATGCTTGTCTTTAAACTTTATCATTTAACCCAATACAATTTTCCTGAATTATGGTTTGTTTAATCATTTTTCATACATGTTTATTTGATTAAACATTTAGGGTATTTACAGTGTCTCATATCGTCATATGTCATATCCTCAATTTAACAATATGACGGCTGTGAGCGACCCTAATATTCATGGCACGATGAGTTGTTGCTATTTTGCGTGCAAGGCGCGGCGAGCTCAGTCCACGCATGAAAACTTCCAATGAAATTGTGTTGTATTAGTCGTATTTGATTTTTGTATGGGAAAAGCAAACTTATTTTTATGACTGTTGTATATTCTTATTTCAAATAACATATACGACAAATATGAGACACTGTGAACTCCCTAATTATTTTCGGATTCCAATAACAACGAAACTTCGAACAGATGGTGTTGATATAAGCTATTTGGTTGGTTGGTTGGTGCACAGGATGGCACTTATACTAAAATCACTACAATTTGCCGGCAGAGGCGCTGTTTCACGATGATGCTAGTCGAACCCAATAAGAATCCAATACGAAAATTAGTACTTCCGTTTGACAAAATTTTGATTTCGTCTCCGCAAAGAAGTTTTACTTCAATAATTTCAAAAAAAAAGTCACTGAAGGAATAAAATAATTTATGTGATTCTTTTGAAACAAATAATCGGTTGCCCCTACCTTAATAAAATCTTGTATACACCCATGTACACGTAGCGAAATAATTATATGTGCAAAGCAATTTATCGAAATTTAACGTACAAAATATTCTTTCTTTTCAAATTTATATTTTTATTCAAACAGTTATGTGACATTAATTTTGAAAAATATATGCAGGCTTCATTCATTCCGCTCTTAAAACTATAGTAAAATAAACTTCCAATACTCTGAAGGAAATATTTATATGTGCAAAAACAAATTAAATTCGCTAAAAATAAGAAGAATACGTAACTAAACAGGTAATGCTATTTTAATATTTGGTGTAGCTTCCACCATTATAAATAACTTGTCTTAATCGAAATGACAGTGAATTAATCAACGAATGCAGCACAGAATCATCAATTTTGGCCCATTCTTCCTTGAGCGCGGTTTTAAGTCCTTTGAGAGCGTCAATTTTTGTAAATTTGCTTTTGTAAAAATGCTCCATAGGTTTTCTACGGGATTTAAGTCTGAACCCACAGCAGGCCATTGCAATAAGGGTATAGTTTTTTTTACTAGAAAACCCTTTTCTAATCCTTGCCGCGTGTATTGGCGCATTGTCTTGTTGAAAAGTCCAGGACTCCCCACAGAAATCCTCAGCAAAATCCAGCATCACGTCGTTCAGGAGCTCTATATACATAGCCGCATTGGCTTAATGGGATATAAAGCATATTGGGGTCTTTCCACGGTATCCGAAACCAGCTCATACCACAAGGGACCCGAGGCCAAAATTGCGAAAGTAACGCATCTGCCATGGCCGCCTAGAATTTCGGCAATATTTTTGGCAATCGTCCGAGCCGTCCAGGTTGAATTTCTTCTCGTCGCTAAACATCCCATTTCATCACTCCACTTCACAAAATTTGTATGTTTCGTCGAATTGAAGCCGCGATTGCTTATGGCGGGTAAAAGTCTGGGTTTGGCGCTTCGATTTTCATATTAAACATTTTCGCTTTGATGCAAAATTTGTTGAATTCTGTGCTTTGTTACTTCGAGTCCCAGTTCACCTTTAATTTGAAAAGCGCAGAGGTTCCTGCACACGGCAAGGCGCCGAATTTCCCTTTTGTCCCTTTCGCTAACTACTGGTTTTCTTCCACTTCGCTTACATGTACCGTAATTTTGAATGTTATTTAAAATATTTCGGATTGCGTTTTGTTGGCAATTCGTTGTTGCAGCAATTTTTTCTATTTTCATGCCAGATTCATTAAGAGCCTCGCTCATTTTCATAAAAACTGGTGCCACGAGCCATAGTGTTCTGAAAACTTTTATATTATCAAAAAAATGTTATTGTTTTTTTTATAAAATAATTTTACCTTCTTATAAACTTCCAGCAAACCGAAATTTTACAAAAAAAATCAACACTTTCAGTCCAAAATCACTTAAAATATAGCACTAATCAATTTGCACATATAATTATTTCCTTCAGCTGACAGCAACCGCGGCGCTTCTTTCGAAATAACGGTACCGCGATAGATCAAACGAATTGAATAATGGATATGACAGTAAACCCCACACGTTGGCAAACATTTCCATATATATGAAAATCACATACAACTCTTCTGGACAAATAAAATTTCTAAAATATTTTTGCACATATAAATATTTCGCTAGGTGTATATAAGGCAGGCATAACATTTATTAATCAACCGAACAGTTCGACCCTGCGTTTCATACCAGCCGAACTGTTTTGTTGGAGTCTTTCACAAGTCAAAGGTTTTAAGATCAAAATTTTACAATTAGGATGTTTTGAAATTGATTAAGCACTACTTAACAACTAAATAATCATACTATTTTATACCACAAACATTTCCATCAATGTATGCAGTTCACTTCCGCTTATTTCTGTATTTCATTTTGTCCAACAATGAGAGCACGGGTGCAATTATGGTCAGTAAATAGACCAAAATCGTGGCCAAGCTAATTGCCGATATGAATTCAGTATCGACATGTTTATAAAAGAATTTCGTGCGATAACCCAAGAAAATGGTCAACATGGCCAGCGTAAAAGTAACCAAACCAAAGAGATTATGACGGTACTTGATCTCTGCGGGGGGATAGACTTTGTGTGCGAATTTTGGCTGGAAGTAGTTGAGTACACCACCCAGCAGACTGGCAAAGCACATAAAAGTGGCGGCGAGTCCTTTAATTAACACAGAAGCAATTAAGTAAAATAGTCATGTGGAGTAAGGCCAGCAATTACTACTATATATACACATATATACTCACCAATTTTACCATGCCATGTAGTGAAATGGACTTCTGTTTGGGAAATTTTGCCCAAAGCACCCAACAGTGCCATGGACCCACCCACCAGCTGCAACACGCCGTGTATTTTGGATTTGGTGCGGTGGGAGAAACGAAGCGTGAACGCATTTATGGGATAGTGGGACATGAGAGCCTCTGCTGCGAGCACGTGGAACTATTAAATAAGAGAGCATACAAAATATAGTGTCATTAAATTTAATAGGCAGAATCATCATGAAAAAGGGAGCACGTAGTTTTTTGACTTAAAAATCGTTGTTTTTAATATTTTGATTGAAAGATTGACATTTACATTAGTATGTATATCCGAAGACGTTTCAAGAAAATCGAACAATTGGTGCAATTACACCACTTTTTTTCCCAATCGCGGGCGGCCACTTGGAAATAGCTTAAAGGTTTTTCTCGGAAGCATGTCTTTAATATCGGTATCTAGATATTTCAATTACTTATCAACTAATTTTACCGTTTCTCTTTGTCAGAGAAAAGGTTAGGTTAATCTGGCTGCCTAAGAAGGCCACGCATAGACCCTGTTGGGTCCTTAGCGATACCAGTTCCGTTTAGGAGTTGTCAAAGTAGTGATCTGTCAGAATTTTGGTGTTTTTCACAAATTTCCAAAGAGGTTTAATGCCTAGTTCCGAGATCTGTTCGAGCCCTGAAAAGAATGGCGCTCTTAAACACGTCAGACGAGTTCTAGCGATGGCGGGGCAGGAACACAGTATATGTGCCAAGGTTTCCCTGCTGCCAGCTTCTTTGCATTTCCTGCAGCTTTCGTCGTTCATTATACCTATCCTATGTGCATGCGCTGCTACAAGGCAGTGTCCTGTTAGTGCACCTGTGATAGCTCTACATTCTATTCTTGGGAGAGTCAGTATAAACCTAGTATACTTTTCGTCATAGGACTTTAGCATGGTTTTGGAGGTCGCACAGGTGCTTAGGTTATTCCACCTGGCCCTCGTTTTTCTTCTCATGCATTCCTCTATTTGACTGTAGAACGCTTGCAGAGGCATCAGTACGCTGCTGATATACTCATCTGAAAGGCAGACACCCTGTTTGGCAATAATATCCACTTCTTCATTTCCCTCTATGCCTTTATGCCCTGGTACCCAGTAGATGTGTAGCCTGCGGTTCGCAGCTAACTTTCTAGTGCCACCCGGCATTGCAGGACATTTTTTGATGATAGACTATGGGATGTTATTGCCTTAATAGCTGCCTGACTGTCTACGTAGAAGCTTATCATTGAGTTTATGGTGATACTAGTGCAAGCCAGTTCCGCAGCTTTCCTGACGGCGTACACCTCGGCTTGAAAAACGGTACAGTGATTGGGTAGACGAAACGATTGCTTGATATCTAGATCGGGGCAGTACACACCAGCTCCGACTCCTTCTATCATTTTAGAGCCATCTGTAAATAGATTGAAGGATGCGCGACGAGGTTCCAAACCTTTGCGCCACCCTTATTTCTCGATTGTGACCTTTATCCTATCCTGTCAGAGAAAAAGAATATAAAATTTTTCGCAATTGGCTCATATTTTTTCCGATATCTATTTTTAAAATACTTTTCTAATATAGTCAATGTGAAAATGTTGACGTGTTAAATATAACATTTGAATGCCCGCCATTTTATTTTGAATTCGAAATTTAAAGAAATTTTGATGCTACTGCGAGAGAATTTAATATATATTTCAAAGCATTAATCATATACATTTTTGATGCAAGATGATCGCTTGAGGTTCAACCTTGAGGTTGGAAATTTTTATTTGAAAAGTTGTACACCCGGCACTTTGGCGTCCTGGTTGTCAATTTCTTATCTACATAGATACATACATATGTAGGTACATCGAAGCGGCGCTATTAATTTTTGTCATTATTGATTAGATAAGCAAAAGGGACACTGAAATGGGGACATAAATAACATTATCTTAACTATCGCTTAATATGGGGAGTTTAATGTGTCAGTGTTAATCAGCCAAAACATATTACGAAATTTGCAATTATAGAGTTCTAGAATCAAATAATCATGTTCAAAGGCAAGTGGTTCCCATACATGGGAAGTGTATGGGGGAAAACCCCCCACGTGGTAACACAATGGGCCTTCTGGCCTAAGTGATGTCCTTGAGACGACCACTTAACCTACCTACCTACCTAAAGGCATGACTTGGATAATTTCATAATCTAACCATATCAGCGCTATGATAACACCAATCGACAGAATTTTTTAGGGGTTAGTTGGAAGCACTAAGTTCGAATCTGATATTAGTTGGCTGCCCCAGAGCTAGTATTTTAGGTAAAGTATTTAGCTATTTTATAAAAAAAAAGCAGTCAAGTGCGAGTTGGGCTCGCTCACTGCGGGTTCCGTAGCAGAAATACCCTTTTTATCGTTCGAAATTAGTTTCCCCTTGCCCGTCTGGCCATAAAATTTTTAACATTTTGACCTACATCTTCGAAACCAATTAACCTAAAATTATAAAAAAACATTTTTGGAATCCACGGACCAAGCCCTTTCTAACGATACCCCACAATATGTAAAAAAAAAAAATTTTTTCGCTGAGGAAATTTTTTACAATGGTAATCTTAAATAAAATTTAAAAAATAGAAAAAAAAATTTTTCGAAAAAGTTTGCAGTTTTCCAGTAATCTATGACTAAAGACCTACTAACTATGATTTTATCTAAATTTTAGCTTAAGAAATGTAGAAAGGCAGGTGGGGGTATGGCTATTTTTTCGACATTTTGTGCCATATCTTCGAAGCCACTTCACCGAAAATTATAAAAAAAATATGTTTGGAATCCATGGACGTAGCCCTTTCTAATGATACCCCACTCGAAATAAACAACAAAAGTTTTCTTCTGAGGGGGTCATCTTAAACCAAAAAAAAAAAAATTTAAAAATTAAAAATTCGAAAAAAGGGGCAGCCATTCGATCATGCGTGATCAAACACCTAGTAAGCCTGATTTTATAAAAATTTTCAGTTCAGAAATGGTGTGTTCAGATGGGATCATGTGGGGACAGGTCCGTTTTTCTCACACTTTTAACTATATCTTTCGAACCCGTTTACATAAAACTTAAAAAAAATACATTTTGTAATCTATGGACGTATTATAACGTCTTATCGACTTTCTCGAAAATTTTAAAATAAATATTCGGTAACCACTGCATAATTAACCAGGAAAATTTGTGTGTGAAAAGATTGAGTTTGCCGAATGTCACAGTACCAATAATTAAACTAATCAAATTTATAAAGTCGCGCGCGTTAAATCACCGTGAATTTAAAGAATTCCTGAAGGATATACTAGAAACTGAATATGGCGACATGGTTTTCAATACCGAAGTACGTTGGCTTAGTAGAGGTGCAATGCTAAAAAGAGTATACAACTTAAAAAGCGAAATACAATTGTTCTTGGATATGAAGGGATATGACTTTCCTCATTTTGGTAATAAAGAATGGATGTGCGATTTTGGGTTTCTTATTGACATGACTCAGCATCTCAATGATCTTAATGTGGAACTTCAAGGCAAAGGACAGTTAATTCACAATTTGTATTATAAAATTCAGGGATTTGAGCGCAAATTAAAACTGTGGAAACAGCATCTTTTGCAGAATAATGTGTCTTACTTTCCACATTTAGAAAAAGAAACCGTTACTACTTCTCAAAAATACGCACAATATGTAGACATTTTAACCAACGAATTTCAATTACGATTCCATATGTTCAAAGCTGAGAAGAAAGCGGTTCCCATGAAAATGTTTTCCTCGCCATTTAATATCGATGTGGATACAGTTCCCGAAGACTTTCAAATGGAAGTGATTGACATGCAGATTAATACCGATTTAAAAAATGTATTTTTCTAGAAAATTTTTATAAATCGTATGTGAGCCCTGAGAAATTTCCGCTTTTGACGAAAAATGCAAAGCAAATGATGTCTCTGTTTGGAAGTACGTACATATGTTTGCGAACAATTAATTTCAACCATGAAATTAATAAAAAATAATCACCGATCAAGACTGAGTGATGCACGATTAGAAAGCTGCATACGTGTAGCATCATCAATTCCGGCTGATATTGATCAGCTTGTATCGAAAAAATAGTGCCAAATTTCTCATTACAAATAAAGTTTTGTAAATTATTAATAAGTGTTACTTTATGTGCGGCCCGCCAAAAAATTTTACCATTTAAATTGGCCCGTAGATTAAAAAGGTTGCTCACCCTTGCTTTAAATGAGTAATTAAATAAATTAAAGCCATTTAAGCCAGGACAGACGGACAACCGGAAATCAACACAGAAAACGATTCTAAGCATTTCTATATACTTACGTCTATACGTAGGACGGCTCCTTTAATGCGTTACAATTTTCGCACAAAGTTATTATACCCTATTACCATAGGTGTAGAGTATAAAAGGTATATATACATACATAATTATAAAAAAGTTATAATTTGTTTCCATACGTACAACATATTATAGATTTGAGACAAAGTTACAGCAAGAGAAAAATTGCGATCTAAAATTAAGTGCGCCGTACTTATTTTGAAATTGTCCCATTCTTAAGCGGGAGATTTCATAATAAGATCGCTGAGGATTAAATCAAAAATAAAAATCTTAAAATAAAATTTAAAATCTTAAATTGAGAGTAAAACTCTTAAAGTAAGAATTGAAAATCTTATTTTAAAAATCTACAGTTTTGTATTAAAATTACATTCTTATATTGAGATTGAAGTAAACTTAAAACAAGATTGCAATTTCATAACAAGCCGAAGCGATTTTAAATGAAGCGCCATTCAGATTTATTCTTTCTATTTATTCAGTCCGCACACGATTTTGCAAAAAGTTAAAGTGTTTAAGTGTTAAAAGATTTAAAAAACTCGCGTACTGGACGTACTGGAAGTTGTTCAAATTGAAAGAAACGGTAGGTACAGTGTTATCGTGATTAGATGGAGCTTAAGTAAATAAATTAAAATTTGGTTTTCTTAGTTCGGAATTAACTCGGATCGAGGACTCGCTGAAAAATATCAGACCCCACAAATATCAAATCTTCGTTCCAGTTCAAGGAAATGGTAATACATACCTTAAAAACTCAGAAGAATTAGCTGAAGTTTTCTTTAAAGTTACTCTTTATAAAAGTAACTCTTCATTTACCTATTACTACAAATACGTTTGAACTGTATAAAATTAAAAAAATTAAGTATTTATGTACTATGCTTCCCAGTTTATATAAACAACTTTAGTCACCATTTCCAATCTTATGAAGTTGACAATAAAAGTGCCTATATTAACTTGAACGAATTTATGATTTTCTTAGTGATCTAATTTTTACATTTATACTGTATAAATAATGGTAAAACATGCATATGTTAGACTTAAGTACTATATTTTACTATGTATTTATATACATATATAACACAATTCATTAATAAAATTGAAAAATAAAATACTTTTATATTTCTCTAATTTTTTCTCGGGGGTAACATAATTTTGATATTCGAATTTCGAAATTAGGAACGCAAGTAAAAAGCAATTTTAAATCAAGATTTTTAGTTCTTCAATCTATCACGAAACCGTTTTAAAATGAGTCTGTTTCGATCTTATATTAAGAATGCGCCATCTTGAATCAAGATTATATGTTCTTAAAATTAGCATTAAACATTCTTATAACAAGAATTTTCTGCTTATTAAAGTTTAGTACCAATATAAGATTTCCGCGCTTGGTTTAAGAATTTTCAAGCTTAACAGACTTTCGTTAATGTTTCGGCTTGATTTTGAACGGTTATTCTTGAATTTAGCTCGTTTTTTCCCTGAGTATAGTGACGGATTTCCTTATTATAATTGAGTAATAACAAAAACTGGTTATAAGTGCAGGTAAGTCCAGGTTAGTCAGTTCGTTTTACAAGTTTTCTATTAAAAATATATTTTTATCTTTTCGAAAATATTAGTCTGAATGGAACAGTATTTGGTATTTTGTTAAGGCAGAGACAATATAATAGATATATATATAATAGAATATATATTATATTGTCTCTGGTTAAGGTATTGTGCATAAAGAAGTACTTTTTATAAAACATACTGCATGTTCTATTTAAAACACTGCGTATGGCAATACTGGAGTAGGGAAAACAAAAATACACATGCCTTCACTTAGTCTGCACCTGAATGGAGGCACCGATATTAATATCTAAAAACCTGTAGCTGATGCAGCAATGCGGATTCTACACTTCCAAATTTATTAAAAGCTTACACAATCTTTAAAGTCTTTTCTAAATAAAATGTTTTTTGTTGCCAGATGTCAATGCTTACAATATAAGATGAGGCTTTATAGACTTTGCGAACTTTAGTAATAGTTTTAAAGTAAGCAAGAGCGCACAAAGAGAGTGAACTATGTACTTGGAGTAACACTATTGCTCTATATCTGGACTCCACCCAATAGTTGCCATGACCATCCTTCTTTCAATAAAACTCTCATGCAAATGCTCTAATCTCTTAAATGCGAGTTGGACTCTCTAACAATTCGATGCAGTTCAAAGCACAGATTACTACCAGATATCCAACTGTCCGTCCAGGGAACAAAAATTTCCATTTTTTTTGAAAAATTCCTCACACAAATAGCGTACGTGTGATTCGCAATGTATTTTGTTTTTGTAATTCCTTACAGAGTTGCATTCACAAAAATTCCTTTGTTTACATTTCGGACCAACAACTGTCAAACCTAAAAAATTTTTTCGCAGTGGGTTGGGAATTTGATACAGCGGATAGCTCTTATCTTGCATTTGACGCTCATATCTTACAATTGATAGGGCATACAAATAAATTGCACGACACGGCTATCGACTACAGATGTTTTCGAGTACCTGGTTCCCACGCGACAAAAGCAACAAAATAAAATATTTAATGTACACAAAAAATATCAGCACATATATTAAAACTGAAATAACAATCAAATGGTTAGAATAACATACGTTTGGTGGAATACAGATGGGATACCGATATCAGAAAAGCCGAATACCTGGGTACCCGTAACCAGATATGGAAAAAGTCTATCGTGTATTTTGTGATTGTGTTGGTGATTTTTTAGCGCTAGTGTGAGAGTCGGATATCTGGTAGTAATCTGTGGTTCAAAGTACTTGCTCAAGCAGAGAGGTAGGCGGCGGGTGAATTTTAAATACCGATCGCTGATCGCCGATCACAGTGATGTAATAAGTGGGCTCGACATAGAGATTTGAGATGTAATCACAAAAACAAAATGCACACCCGGCGCGTTTACAATAACAGAGAAAATGAGAGAGCTGTACAAATATTTTATATGACACATCACAAATGTTCAATGGAAATGACATATTTACCTGTTGCTGCTCTACAACAATCGTGCCAACATACCCCAATGACGGTCATGAACGCATGCATTGCCGTATCCTTAAAGTTCAAACTGCGTCCCAGCACTGTGAAGTATATTGCCACTAGACCAATCAGAATATGATTAATTGTATTGAGTAGACTCTGTATCTGCATCCATATTGATGCTGTTGAACGTGCGGTTGTTGTTGTTGCTTTCAAATATGTTCTTGCCATTTTGAGTGTCAGTTTTTTAAAATTTTTGCTGTGTTGGAATTTAAAAAAACTGTAAACAAAACTATTGGTATAGTACAAATTATGCTTAAACCTTAAAGCGATTAAAGTGCGGGTACCTCCGCACGCCACGCTGTCGCGTTGGTTACTAAACAAGTCGATACAACTGCGAGAGGGTGCCGCTTGAGAGCGCACACAATTTTCTGAGCGGCTGCAAAAATGCACACGCGTATAAGGTAGGTACAAGTAATCTGTAAATATGCTGACTGAATGGGCACATTTGGACAAGAGATAGCATGGAACAGACGGGTTGGGTGCGGTGGAAGTATGCCAGCACATGTCTGCTCCGACAAAAAATTTTGTTGTCACTTGCGTCGCTCTCCATATTCTAAAGATTATGTTAATACCATAGTGTAATAAATATCAAGTGAACCAGATAGCATTGACATTCTATTGTCATACATGATAATTGTCAAAAATATTAACCCGTTTTTAGTTTGAGTTTGAGTTTGCGTTTGAAGAAAAAAGTAAAAAGAAAAAATAAAAATGCCCAACTGTTGTTATTTGTGCAAAGGCACTTACGATGAAGAGTTGCCGATGTTTTCTGTGCCTAACGATGAAGATTTGCGACGAAAATGGTCAAGAGCCTGCAATATCACCTTTTCTTTCTCAGCGCATGTTTGCGCTAACCATTTTGAGGAGGAGATCTTAGGCAGTAAGAAAAGGCGATTGGGACCATTTGCGGTTCCCTCAAAACAAAGTTTTTATGGACAAAAATGGGGACGAAATTGATATTATTCAAAATTTATGTGATAATTTAATTTCTAAGTGTAATGATATTGCATTACCAAACAATGTCAAAAAACTGTTTTTTACATGCCGCATGCACTTTCGGATAAAACATTTGAACAGAATTCACAAACGAAATAAACTTAATAACAAACTCAAACGTGATAAAAAATATTAAAAATTGTTTTATAAACACTATCTTCTTATATATAAAAATAGATTGCCGTGCGTTAGTCCGGCGAAAGCACGAAAACGGCTGAACCGATTTTGATGAAATTTAGTGAGTGTTCAGGGATGGTTCTGATCTATAATTGGACCCGATTGGACAAGGGGGCGTGGCACTGCCCATACAAACCAAATTGTTTACATCGAATAGCTTTGGAACTAAAAGTCGTGCAACATTGAAATTTCGTATGCAGCCGCCTCTTGGATGCGTCGTCCCACTGGTAAAATATTATGGGCGTAGGTCAAGGGGCGTGGCACTTTTCAATTAACTACTCATTTTGGTATAGCTTGAGAACTATACATCACACAGCAATGAAACTCCGTAAAAGCTTACTTCATATCCATATCCTTCTACTGAGAAAATTAGAAGGGGGCTGGACAAGGGGGCGTGACACCCCCAAACAAACCAAATTTTTGATCTCGAACAGCTTTGGAACTAAAAGTCGTGCAACATTGAAATTCCGTATTCAATCGCCTCTTGGATGCATCGTCCCACTGGTAAAATTTTATGGGCGTAGGATAAGGGGAGTGGCTCTTTTTTATCAACTCTACATTTGTGTATAACTTTAGAACTACACATCACACATCAATAAAACTCGGCAGGAACTTCCTACATATCCATATCCTTCTACTGAGAAAATGAGAAGAGGACTGGACAAGGGGGCGTGGCACCCCCAAACAAACCAAATTTTTGATCTTGAACAGCTTTGGAACTAAAAGTCGTGCAACATTGAAATTCCGTATTCAGTCGCCTCTTGGATGCATCGTGCCACTGGTAAAATTTTATGGGCGTAGGATAAGGGGAGTGGCACTTTTTGATCAACTCCACATTTGTGTATAACTTTAGAACTACACATTACACATCAAAGAAACTCGGCAGGAACTTACTACATATCCATATCGTTCAACTGGGAAAATGGGACGGGCAGTGGACAAGTGGGCGTGGCACTGCCCATACAAACAAAATTTTTAATATCGAATAGCTTTGGAATTAAAAGTCGTGCAGCATTGAAATTTCGTATGCAGCGCCTCTTGGATGGGCGTTTGACAAGGGGCGTGGTACTTCTTAGTTGTTCAAATCTTATAATTTTTGAAGTATAAGTCAAACATCATTGAAACTCGATATGGAGTCACTACTTGCTAATGGCTTGGTGAATGTTCGTGGTCCGACGTCGTTTCAACAACTGAAAACCATTTGTGTGAGACTTACATCAAATTCGAACATTCTTTGCGATTATCATATCCACATGTTTCTCTTCGAATCCGAACGATTTGTGGGTCAAATATAAGGACGACATGTCTGAGGATGTCTTGAACCGTGTGCGTCGCCAAAATTTTAATCCAGCATTGCAAATGACTGCAGAAATCCACAATGAGACATTGATCATGATAGAAGACATGTGTTTATTGATGGCGAATAGCGTGTTGTCGAATTTGGTCATGATATCACCCAATCGTCCAATGCACGATGCATTTAACTACGAGTTACAAAGAGAACAACAATACGACGTCGAAGCGTTAGCCGAAGCAGTTCGTAAAAATGTTTCGCAATTAAATCAACAACAAAAAAGTACGTACGACTGTTTGATAGAAGCTGTGTAAAATGGAACTGGAGGAGTATACTTCCTGGATGCTCCCGGAAGCATTGGTAAAACGTTCTTAATTTCATTACTTTTGGCAAGGATTCGATCGCAGAATGAAGTTGCCTTAGCATTGGCTTCATCTGGAATAGCAGCGACTCTGTTAGAAGGCGGATGAACTGCACATTCTGCCTTGAAATTTCCCCTGAACATACAAATCTACGAGACACCAGCTTGCAACATCGCCAAAAACAGCGCAATGGCAAAGGTTCTACAAACATCGTTTGGGACGAATGCTCGATGGCCCACAAGAGGCCACTGGAGGCACTGGACAGAACGTTGAAAGATCTTCGTGACAATCAAAATATTTTTGGTGGAGCCATTATTCAGTTGTCCGGTAATTTTCCTCAGACTCTTCCAGTTATTCCACGATCAACTGTAGCTGACGAGCTAAACGCATGCTTAAAAAATCATCAAATTTATGGCGGCATGTGAAGACACTCTGATTGACATCTAACATACGAGTGTTTTTGCAACAAGATCAAAATACCGATGTTTTTTCAAAGCAATTGTTGGACATTGGTAATGGGAAAGTCGCAGTTGATATCTCGACCGGATTCATCACATTTCTGTCAGTTTACCGAGTCGAAGGAGGAGCTCATAGGGCGTGTTTTTTCCCAACGTAGCGTAGAACATCAATAACCATAGTTGGTTCAGCGAACGGGCCATATTGGCGGCTAAAATCAAAGATGTCGATGATCTCAATGCGACCATTCAAAATTTCATTCCGGGACAGTTGACCAGAAAGCTTTATCTTGAATGTTAACTGCATTTATCTTTCATCATGTTAGTAAAAGATATTAATATTACAAATGATTTTTATTCAATAACCAAACGAAACTCAAACTGTATACGATGCGGCCAATATTATCTACTTCAATAAATTGGAGTTGGAGGGTTGATTACAATTAATAAATGCTTATGAAGAGTTACAATCAAATCAAGTTTAGGTGATACGAAGTTCACCGGGTCATCTAGTTTGTTATAAAAAATGTAACACACGTGCTGGAAAATAAAAATTGCTTGGTACGTAAAAATGTTGAGTAACTTTTTTGTACTAATGTCTCGGATGGGTTAAGACATATAACGAAGAAGGAGAAAAGAAAATTAAAATATTTTTTGACAATTGTAAGGTATGACAATCTATCTGGTTCACTTGATATTTATTACACTATGATCTGGTTCACTTGATATTTATTACACTATGGTTAATACATACTGTTGCGAGAAAGAGAGCGCACTAATAACGGCTAGCTCAAAGTATTTGGTTCTCTTTAAGCTGTCACTGGACAAATTTTTGTTTTGTTGAAATCGTCGTTATATTTCCGACGTATTTTCTTGAGCTGGGGTGGAGTTATTTCCGAAAATATAGTTGACGTGTATGCAATTTGCATATCATAATTTAATATTGTCAAGAAAACATTGGTAACATTATATAATCGACAATTATCAACGGCAAGTTTAAAGGAGAGCATATTTTATTGCCAAAAATCCCGATGATTCCAACAGATTCTCCGATTCCATTTAAACGCTTACAATTCCCAATTAGTCTGGCATCTGCAATGAAAATCAACAAATCTCCAGACTAGTTGATGCAAGTCTGCGGTTTAGATTTGTAAAATTCATGCTTCGCTCATGGTCAATTATATGAAGCCTGCTCCAAAGTTGGTGAGCCCAATTATTTTTCTGTATGCACCGATAATGGAGGAACAAAAATATTGTCCACACGTCGGCTATCCAATAAATTATTATATACATACATACTAAGATCAGACGAACGAGGTTTACCATAACACTTTGTAAGCTCGGGAAATAAAAATATGTATGATCGAAATGGGTGGAAAAGTATCCAGGGAACACTCTAGGGTAAAATTATTTTTCCTTAATACGGGGGAGTTCAATGAATTCTCGGTATCAGTATAAAGAACACAGCGAGTTGACAATAGTTGACCCATAATCTCAACACATTTATTACATCTCGAAATCATATTTTTAATACCCTGTAAAAAATAATTTTTCTGCTCGTTGGAAAAATGTGCATTTGTGAGGGGCGTGTTTGAAAATATTTGCTTCTTGTTTCCAGATGAGGACCCTTCATTTCCTGCCATTGAACTGAACACACACGGTCCCACAGTCCATGGTTGGCGAAGCGTTCCCGGCAGCATTCTGACGCCACATGATATAATTCTGCGTTTCCACAAGCCAGCCAAAATATGTCGTATACAGCTATTGGCGCACCAGTATTTAATACGTAAATAGTTCCACTCTACTGTATGTATTTCCATCTTATGCTAAAGTGATGCAACCTTCTATGTGCCACAGCGGAAAAGGTAGAATTATGGCTGCACTACTCTCCCATTGGCATGCCCAGCACACCGTCCTCACAGTGTTTCGACTTCCTGGGCTTCGTGGCACTCTCGGATAATGCCACGACTAATTACAAGTCCCGCGAGCTGCAGAGCGTCACCGTGAATCCACGCAAGGGTACGCATTTGAAGCTGCGTCTGAGTGCGCCGCATGCCAATGACTACAATCAGCATGGACAAATTGCGTTAATAGCTGTGAACGTGTTGGGCGAGGAGTTGGAGAAGTGTTCAAGCGCAATTGATAGTTCCGCTGGTTGTGCAGAGGACCAGCAGCAAAGCAACGGCGCCACGTTGGAACAACTGATCCCGGATATGGCCACGGGTGAGCCGCCATTGGCGTCCATTTGCGATGATTTGTTATTCTCTATGTACGTCGAAGAGTCCATTGCGGAGGTAATACGTGAAATGGAGCAGAAGAAGACAAAAGCTGTGGGCGATGAACGCTTCGAATATGCGCGCAAGCTGAAGCTGTGCATGACGGCGTTGCGTGCGGTGGGCGAACGCCTCGGACGTTACGCCCT
Organism: Neria commutata; assembly: GCA_963457695.1. Taxonomy (NCBI): domain Eukaryota; kingdom Metazoa; phylum Arthropoda; class Insecta; order Diptera; family Micropezidae; genus Neria; species Neria commutata. The sequence goes on from OY735246.1 coordinate 40,204,895, forward strand.
GGCCAAGCGCCAAGCCGTGCAGCAGGAGGATTTCACCACTGCCAAGCTGCGCAAGGAACAAATTGAAATGTACCGAGCGGTCGTGCTAAAGCATCTGCTGGTGTCCGATCTGCTTGAGGCCAATGGCACGGTTGCTTCGAATGACGTCGCCTCCGAGGTGTATGCAGTCAAGCCGGTTCTGCCACCGGCGCCCAGCCTGCAAGAGGTGGCGCAAGCCTTGGCGGAAGCACATTTTGCCGCAACCATGAGTCATAAAAGCGCACAAGACGACAAATCTACAACGGACAGTGTCAGCTGCATCGGTGGTATTGCTGTATGTGCGACTAGCAGTGAAAACCATGCCGCACATGTAACCGCCGCTTTGCGCAAGTCCCACGATGAGATACCCATGTCGCCCAAGCTCAATTATCGCCGCAGTCCCAGCCGCCATAGTTCGCCCATGTCGAGTCATCATGGCTCCTTGCGTCGCAGAAACCGCAGCGCGCCACGAAACTCCTACGAGGACTACGAGGAGCGCGCCATTCCCACACTGAGACAGTAAGTTGAAATCTCATGCTAATGCTAGGTGTCGTGCTGACTAGCTGCAAACAGTAGACCGTTAGATAGTTGAGCAAGTTGGTAGTGTAAGCGACTTGCTTTGATGTTGCATGTGGCTCTCTGATATAAAGTACTATTTCTAAGGCATACATATATGTATGTAATACTTTATATTTATGTATGTATGTACATATATATACATATATGTACATGGGCGTCCACAAACGGCAGCAGTAGGAAAATGTTTAATTAAATTTAATTAATTTCAACCGTTGGATCCTAAACAAGAAAGTTTAACTTTCCTCGTGGACTTATTTGACGGCAAGACTTATTTCGATTTATTTTGAAATTTTTTGACGCACCATGAAACTGCGGTATGTTGGAGTTTTTCTGCATATTGAACATTTAAACAGACATTCGAATTTTTCGAACAGAAAATACGGGGCGGAGTCGACGACTTTACAGCTCTCGAGAGGCGCAAACCGATGTTCCGATCATCTGAAATAAAAAACTTAAACGGCAATCAATCTGTTGACCTAAGGCTATAGTCGGTACTAGATTTAAGTCAAAATATTAATAATTAAATGTTTGACACAGCTATGAAAATAAAGTTACGACTTTTTTAGGTTAAAACTATGCAAAATTTAGAGGAATCAGCTCCAAAGCCAAACTGAAAAATGCAGTTTTCAGAAAAACGTGATCTACGACAGGACCTTTTTACCGATTTAGAATATCGAAAAATTACCTTACCTACATATGACGCGCACAGAGCAAAAACGCTTCGAGTGTCAATTTTCGCCTCATTGCGCACATGCGCTGTTCAGGTATAAAAGTCGTTTTTGCTCTGGGCGCGTCATATGAACTGTTATTTTTGAAAGTGAAATAAGTCCACTTTCTGTTATTGCGAGATATTCAAATGTTTACATTTCACTCTCAGTGTCAATACTGTTAAGAGCTAAAACTTCCATCTTTCAATTATTAGATTTCATCATCATCTACCAATTTTCAGATTCTCATTTATTTTTTACAAAAAATTGTTTGCCCGTAAAAGATTATAAAAAGTTGTATTTATACATAACTGCCATTATCTACATTTTTGTAAAAAATGGACGTATTCCACTTTCAAAACAGCTCATATGACGCGCACAGAGCAAAAACGCAGTTTATAACTTCACAGCCCATGCGCGCAATGTGGCGAAAATTGACACTCGCTGCGTTTTTGCTCTGTGCGCGTCATATATGGGATATGTTTGATGGTTCGAAGAGTGATAAAAAAACACGTGCCTTTAGACCACACGGCTGAAATAAAACTTTTTTTGTTTTATTTTCCTTATTGACAGTCAGTATGCATGTTATATTGTTTAAGTTTCTTTAATAAATTCAACACTTCTAGTGGCAGAAATTTTATTTATTTATTTCAGTAATATCATTTTCATCAGTTACATCAGAAATTGTGATATTTAATATTAAAGTAGAAACAATCGGTTTATGGTAAGCAAAATATGAAACATCTTTGATCTTAAATTATCAGGATACCGCGAGAAAACTGCATCGATTGTAGTGCCATATCGTGTTGTAAACTCATTGGGATTGTTGTTCAATCGTTATTGTAATTAAGCAATTAAATAAAATTGAAATTAAGGTTGAAATCTCCAGCTAAATTTGTTTGCTCAATTGTTCATGCGCATTCTTATTTTTTCGCATAACATCGTAATTGGCGAATGATTGTTGCTATTTTCATTGATCTCAGCATTTATTTCATTATGAAACATACCAACCGACTGAACTTTACTGACAAAATTTATTTAAATATCAGGATAAATATTTAAACAAGTAAGGAAGTATCAGTCGGGTTTCACCGACAGAGTAATACCCTACACCAAGTTACCGAGTGGGGCGATAATCCACAGAGAGAAATGAAATTGTGGGTGTATTTAATTTACCGCCTACATAGTGGGCAGACCACGCCCATTTTCGGCAGACTACAAGATATACCTAATAAAACTATGTATGCCAAATATAGGTACTCTGGAGGGTGTACAACAGAAATGATCGGTATAATTAATTTACAGCCGCCATGGTAGGAGGACCACGCCCATTGATGGATAATCAAAAGGTATTCTTACCAGCAATGAAGTAACCAAATCTGGACACTCTGGTGTATATATTATGGAAGATAGGAGGATTTTCCGTTTATCGCCTATATAGTGGGTGGACCACGCCTATTTTCTTGTATAGCATGTAAGATCTATATTTCAACTTGGGAACCAAATTTCATTCGGTTAAATTCATAGATATTCAATTAAGAGCCCTTTTACCGGAAAAATTTTGCCGCCTACATAGTGGGCGGCCTACGACCATTTTTCTGTATGACATAGAAGACCGAATCTTTAACTTGAATACCAATTATTATTCATTTCAATTAGTAATTAGAGAAATTACAGCAAATTGATCGAAAATAAAATTATATAAAAAAAACTTTTTAAAAATAAGCTTTAATTTATTTAATGTACTAAAAAGTAGAAAATAAATTGTTTCCAAGTCACCTGTATCTTACTATCAATAAAAGCTTGGGGCGCTCATGTGTTCAATATTTGTCAACCAGTTACCACAATATTTTATTTAAATAATTTTTTGCAAATAGATTCTAGTAATGAAAGATATTTTGAATATGGATATTGAGCGCAAAAGCTTTTATTAATAGTAAGATACAGGTGACTTGGAAACAATTTAAAAATTTTGTTTGTATGGGGGGTGCCACGCCCCCTTATCCAGTGCCCGTCTTATTTTCTCAGTAGGAGGATATGGATATGTAGTAAGTTCCTACCGAGTTTCATTGATGTGTGAGGTGTAGTTCTAAAGTTATACACAAATCTGGAGTTGATAAAAAAGTGCCACGCCCCTTATCCTACGCCCATAAAATTGATTCATGTATTGTGTTCGTGTTTACGCATGTATGCAAAGTTTCAGATCTCTAAGTAGTCGGGAAGTGGGTGAAAAATTGATTACTAGATTTGACGACATACCGCTTGCGCAAAGTGAACCTAATATAAAGCTTATAAAAACCCGAGGTAGTGGGACTTACAGGCGTGTCCTTCAACCGATTTGGCTAATCTCAGAACTTAAACAAAGTTAAGGTTCAATCTCACTGTGCACCAAATTTGGTCCATATCGGACAACTCCTTCTTTCTCTCCTGTGCTAACAGACAGCCAGACAGACGGACAGACAGAAAGACGGACAACCGTAAATCAACACAGAAAGTGATTCCAAGCATTTCTGTATACTTACGTCTATACCTAGGACCGCTGCTTTAATGCGTTACAATTTTCGCACAAAGTTATTATACCCTATTACCATAGGTGTAGGGTATAAAAATAAATATATAAACGGCGCTTCACACAGGCTGTGAATTCACAAATTTACAATTCAAATCACTTTCATACAATTGTTTGTACTATTTAGCGTCTTGCAGTTGAATTGTCTTCCGTTTCCGTTTCGATATTTTACGTTAACTTGTTTTTCGAAAATGGATTGTCACCCAGAGCCAGCGGAGGACTTTTATAGCTCTTACTGATTCTCGCCTACTGCTGTCGAATTTCGAAAGCTTCTCACTCGCACTCCTCTCGATGATGCTGGTAGAATCCAATAAGGAACAAGTTTAAAGTTTACTATATATTACAAAATCTCCTCATGACAGCCTCTTTCGGTTCGCTTTCGGCTGCTATCAATAATAACATACTCAAAAGTTGTCTATAGCAATCTTAACTCGAAGTCTTGCCACAAGCTGCTAGTGGCATTTAATAATGCTACTCGCTATGTTTACGATTTAAAATTATCCGACAATATCTGGTCATGCTGCAACCAAATTCTAAGAACTGGTTTACTTAGATATCTTGAAGCAAGAAACTGCATCTTTTTATAAGCTTTATATTAGGTTCACATCCGGTATGTATGTATGTATGTAGTGGAATCTAGTAATCAATTTTTCACCCACTTCCCGACTACTTAGAGATCTGAAACTTTGCATACATGCGTAACCACCATGACAATGCATGAATCAATAAATTTTATGGGCGTAGGATAAGGGGCGTGGCACTTTTTTATCAACTCCAGATTTGTGTATAACTTTAGAACTACACATCACACATCAATGAAACTCGGTAGGAACTTACTACATATCCATATCCTTCTACTGAAAAAATAAGACGGGCACTGGATAAGGGGGCGTGGCACCCCCATACAAACAAAATTTTTGATCTCGATTAGCTTTGGAACTAAAGGTCGTGCAGCATTGAAATTTCGTATGCAGTCGCCTCTTGGATGTGTTATCCCACTGGTAAAATTTTATGGGCGTAGGATAAGGGGCGTGGCACTTTTTTATCAACTCCAGATTTGTGTATAACTTTAGAACTACACATCACACATCAATGAAACTCGGTAGGAACTTACTACATATCCATATCCTTCTACTGGGAAAATAAGACGGGCGGTGGACAAGTGGGCGTGGCACCGCCCATACAAACAAAATCGTTTATATAGAATAGCTTTGGAACTAAAAGTCGTGCAGCATTGAAATTCCGTATACAGGCCCCTCTTGGATGCTTCGTCCCACTGGTAAAATTTTATGGACGTAGGATAAGGGGCGTGGCACCCCCCATACAAACAAAATTTTTGATCTCGATTAGCTTTGGAACTAAAGGTCGTGCAGCATTGAAATTTCGTATGCAGTCGCCTCTTGGATGTGTCGTCCCATTGGTAAAATTTTATGGGCGTAGGATAAGGGGCGTGGCACCCCCTATACAAACAAAATTTTTGATCTCGATTAGCTTTGGAACTAAAGGTCGTGCAGCATTGAAATTTCGTATGCAGTCGCCTCTTGGATGTGTTATCCCACTGGTAAAATTTTATGGGCGTAGGATAAGGGGCGTGGCACTTTTTTATCAACTCCAGATTTGTGTATAACTTTAGAACTACACATCACACATCAATGAAACTCGGTAGGAACTTACTACATATCCATATCCTTCTACTGGGAAAATAAGACGGGCGGTGGACAAGTGGGCGTGGCACCGCCCATACAAACAAAATCGTTTATATAGAATAGCTTTGGAACTAAAGGTCGTGCAGCATTGAAATTCCGTATACAGGCCCCTCTTGGATGCTTCGTCCCACTGGTAAAATTTTATGGACGTAGGACAGGGAGCGTGGCACTTTTCAAGCAACTACACACTTGGGCTTCAGTTTATAATTATAGGTACACCACACATCAATGAAAAACGATAGGAACTTACTCGCCGCGCCTTGCAAGCAAAACAACAACAACTCATCGCGCCACAAATATGCCACGATTATTAGGGTCGATCACAGCCGTATTATTTGTTAAATTGAGGATATGACATATGACGATAGGAAACACTGTGAATACCCTAAATATTGTGTACTGCTCTGCAAGTTTAAAATTCTTTTTGCGAAAAATTTCAGAGATCTAAAATTTAATTTATGGAAGACTAAAAAGTAGAAAATAAAATTATATAAAAAAAACTTTTTAAAAATAAGCTTTAATTTATTTAATGTACTAAAAAGTAGAAAATAAATTGTTTTTAAGTCACCTGTATCTTACTATCAATAAAAGCTTGTGCGCTCAATATCCATATTCAAAATATCTTTCATTACTAGAATCTATTTGCAAAAAATTATTTAAATAAAATATTGTGGTAACTGTTTGACAAATATTGAACACATGAGCGCCCCAAGCTTTTATGGATAGTAAGATACAGGTGACTTAAAAACAATTTATTTTCTACTTTTTAGTACATTAAATAAATTAAAGCTTATTTTTAAAATGTTTTTTTTTATATAATTTTATTATAAGCTTTATATTAGGTTCACTTTCTGTCGGTATGTATGTGGTGGAATCTAGTAATCAATTTTTCACCCACTTCCCGACTACTTAGAGATCTTGCAACTTTGCATGGGCGTAGGATAAGGGGCGTGGCACTTTTTTATCAACTCCAGATTTGTGTATAACTTTAGAACTACACATCACACATCAATGAAACTCGGTAGGAACTTACTACATATCCATATCCTTCAACTGAGAAAATAAGGGGGCACTGGATAAGGGGGCGTGGCACCCACATACAAACAAAATTTTTGATCTCGATTAGCTTTGGAGCTAAAGGTCGTGCAGCATTGAAATTTCGTACGCAGTCGCCTCTTGGATGTGTCGTCCCACTGGTAAAATTTTATGGGCGTAGGATAAGGGGGCGTGGCACCCCCATAGCAAAAAAAATTTTTGATCTCGATTAGCTTTGGTACTAAAGGTCGTGCAGCATTGAAATTTCGTATGCAGTCGCCTCTTTGATGTGTCGTCCCACTGGTAAAATTTTATGGGCGTAGGATAAGGGGCGTGGCACTTTTTTATCAACTCCAGATTTGTGTATATCTTTAGAACTACACATCACACATCAATGAAACTCGGTACGAACTTACTACATATCCATATCCTTCTACTGGGAAAATAAGACGGGCACTGGATAAGGGGGCGTGGCACCCCCCATACAAACAACATTTTTGATCTCGATTAGCTTTGGAACTATAGGTCGTGCAGCATTGAAATTCCGTATACAGCCGCCACTTGGATGTGACGTCCCACTGGTAAAATGTTATGGGCGTAGGATAAGGGGCGTGGCACTTTTTTATCAACTCCAGATTTGCGTATAACTTTAGAACTACAAATCACACATCAATGAAACTCGGTAGGAACTTACTACATATCCATATCCTTCTACTGAGAAAATAAGGCGGGCACTGGATAAGGGGGCGTGGCACCGCCCATACAAACAAAATCGTTTATATAGAATAGTTTTGGAACTAAAGGTAGTGCAGCATTGAAATTCCGTATACAGGCCAAGCCAGACAGGCAGACTGAAATATGAAAACGAATTCTTTGCTGTCTCATAACAACAACAACAACGCATAAAGACGAGCAATAGCATTCGCACAACCTTACGCGGCGGCATTCTCTCATAGAGTAGAATAGAGGCTCAACTCTTTTGCTCGCTCAGAGAATTTGCATTTTTTATGTTCACACGCATTATGCCTGAAACACAACACCGACCACGTTCGCAGAACTATGCGTTTTTTTGGCCTGCCGCAGTAAACAAACTGCAATCAACGGTCGTCGGCAGTTCAATTTCTATACAATTGAACGCCACTGTAAATAAAATTCGGCAAACGGCCTGTTGAGCCTAAATGATAGCAATATGCATATCTGACATCACTACTGATGTGAGAAATTACTTTGAGAAATTTCTGTTCACTTGTTCTTTGAATTTCCTTTTGTACTGCGTCAAATCTTTGCATTATGCCTGAAACACAATTGCGACCACAACGCAGACCGCTGCGGTATTCCGCATTTTGGAACGAGTAGTCTTATGAGAACGTCAGGAATGGAACAGAACGGCCGACGACCATCGCAAAACGCAACGACCGACGATAGAACTGGTTCTAATTTCACGCTGCGTCCAATTTAGGGTTGCATTTTCCCAACAGCCGCAGTAATGATTTCATTGAATTTCATTACAGCTGCTTATAAGTTTTCTATTTTTAGAAATTTGAGAGACTTCCTCGTTATGGTTAATTTTAAGCGACCAAAGGAAACGCGACACGTTGGTCAAGTGGACAAACGCTTGGCTGCTGAAACGGAAGACCCGAGTTCAAATCTCAGGCGAGGCACATAACATCTAATAGAATAGAGTACAATTATTTTTTTTTATTATTATTTTTTGCATAACAGACCTGCCGAATCAGCATTGCTGCTACGGCCGTCATTTGGCCGACATGCCGTCCTAGGACATGCCTACAGATAAAAGATACAAATAAGTCAACGGCCGTGTGAGCGGGCTATGATTTGATAATTATACGCCGATTTAATATCAAGGAATGAAAAAGTTTTAGTTTTTATTAATGAAAAGATTTGACGCAGTACAAAAGGAAATTCAAAGAGCAAGTGAACAGAAATTTCTCAAAGTAATTTCTCACATCAGTAGTGATGTCAGATATGCATATTGCTATCATTTAGGCTCAACAGGCCGTTTGCCGAATTTTGTTTACAGTGGCGTTCAATTGTATAGAAATTGAACTGCCGACGACCGTTGATTGCAGTTTGTTTACTGCGGCAGGCCAAAAAAACGCATAGTTCTGCGAACGTGGTCGGTGTTGTGTTTCAGGCATTATGCTGTGAGTTCAGAGTTCACCCATTGCATTGTTGTTGCTTCGTCTGTTGAGTGAGGGAAACGGATTGAAAATGCTGGTGAGTTCGTTCTCGATCTGAGTTGCCAAGCGTTTGTAAGAAGCTTAAATAAGATCAGTTCTCTAGGTTTTAGGCCGAGATAAATGTTTTGCTTGAAGGATAACTTTAATAAAACCCAAAAACAATAAAACCCAAAAGCATAACTCAGCTATTTTAATTAAATGGCTAAATTAAGTTTTAGAGTTCTAAGACATTATACAAAGAAATCTAATAATTGCTCTTGCATATGTTATGTAAATAAACTCGGCTTCTAATTCAAAAATAAAGCATTAACCACATTATGAATGACAACTTTTTCAAATTCATAATATTTATAAATCAACTAGATGACCCGGTGAACTTCGTATCACCTAACCTTAATTTGATTGTAACTCTTCATAAGCGTTTATTAATTGTAATCAACCCTCCAACTCCAATTTATTGAAGTAGATAATATTGGCCGCATCGTATACGGTTTGAGTTTCGTTTGGTTATTGAATAAAAATCATTTGTAATATTAATATCTTTTATTAACATGATGAAAGATAAATGCAGTTAACATTCAAGATAAAGCTTTCTGGTCAACTGTACCGGAATGAAATTTTGAATGGTCGTATTGAGATCATCGACATCTTTGATTTTAGCAGCCAATATGGCCCGTTCGCTGAACTAACTATGGTTATTGAAGTTCTGCGCTACGTTGGGAAAAACACGCCCTATGAGCTCCTCCTTCGACTCGGTCAACTGACAGAAATGTGATGAATCCGGTCGAGATATCAACTGCGACTTTCCCATTACCAATGTCCAACAATTGCTTTGAAAAAACATCGGTATTTTGATCTTGTTGCAAAAACACTCGTATGTTAGTTGTCAATCAGAGTGTCTTCACATGCCGCCATAAATTTGATGATTTTAAGCATGCGTTTAGCTCGTCAGCTACAGTTGATCGTGGAATAACTGGAAGACTCTGAGGAAAATCACCGGACAACAGAATCATGGCTCCACCAAAAATATTTTGATTGTCACGAAGATCTTTCAACGTTCTGTCCAGTGCCTCCAGTGGCCTCTTGTGGGCCATCGAGCATTCGTCCCAAACGATGTTTGTAGAACCTTTGCCATTGCGCTGTTTTTGGCGATGTTGCAAGCTGGTGTCTCGTAGATTTGTATGTTCAGGGGAAATTTCAAGGCAGAATGTGCAGTTCGTCCACCTTCTAACAGAGTCGCTGCTATTCCAGATGAAGCCAATGCTAAGGCAACATCATTCTGCGAACGAATCCTTGCCAAAAGGAATGAAATTAAGAACGTTTTACCAATGCCTCCGGGAGCATCCAGGAAGTATACTCCTCCAGTTCCATTTTACACAGCTTCTATCAAACAGTCGTACGTACTTTTTTGTTGTTGATTTAATTGCGAAACATTTTTACGATCTGCTTCGGCTAACGCTTCGACGTCGTATTGTTGTTCTCTTTGTAACTCGTAGTTAAATGCATCGTGCATTGGACGATTGGGGGATATCATGACCAAATTCGACAACACTATTCGCCATCAATAAACACATGTCTTCTATCATGATCAATGTCTCATTGTGGATTTCTGCAGTCATTTGCAATGCTGGATTAAAATTTTGGCGACGCACACGGTTCAAGACATCCTCAGACATGTCGTCCTTATATTTGACCCGCAAATCGTTCGGATTCGAAGAGAAACATGTGGATATGATAATCGCAAAGAATGTTCGAATTTGATGTAAGTCTCAAACAAAGCGTTTTCAGTTATTGAAACGCAAGTTGTGACTCCATATCGAGTTTCAATGATGTTTGACTTATACTTCAAAAATTAAAAGATTTGAACAACTAAGAAGTACCACGCCCCTTGTCAAACGCCCATCCAAGAGGCGCTGCATACGAAATTTCAATGCTGCACGACTTTTAGTTCCAAAGCGATTCGATTAAAAAATTTGGTTTGTATGGGCAGTGCCACGCCCACTCGTCCACTGCCCGTCCCATTTTCCCAGTTGAAGGATATGGATATGTAGTAAGTTCCTGCCGAGTTTCATTGATGTGTAATGTGTAGTTCTTAAGTTATACACAAATGTGGAGTTGATAAAAAAGTGCCACTCCCCTTATCCGACGCCCATAAAATTTTACCAATGGGACGATGCATCCAAGAGGCGACTGATTACGGAATTTCAATGTTGCACGACTTTTAGTTCCAAAGCTGTTCGAGATCAAAAATTTGGTTTGTTTGGGGGTGCCACGCCCCCTTGTCCAGTCCCCTTCTCATTTTCTCAGTAGAAGGATATGGAAATGTAGTAAGTTCCTGCCGAGTTTTATTGATGTGTGATGTATAGTTCTTAAGCTATACCAAAATGAGTAGTTAATTGAAAAGTACCACGCCCATAACATTTTTCCAGTTGGACGTCGCATCCAAGAGGCGGCTGCATACGAAATTTCAATGTTGCACGACTTTTAATTCCAAAGCTATTCGATGTAAACAATTTGGTTTGTATGGGCGGTGCCACGCCCCTTGTCCAATCGGGTCCAATTATAGATCAGAACCATCCCTGAACCCACTCAAGCACACTCACTAAATTTCATCAAAATCGGTTCAGCCGTTTTCGTGCTTTCGCCGGACTAACGCACGGCAATCCATTTTTATGTATAAGATTAATTTGACTTATTTCTGCAGTTTTTGCTAACTGCATGATGTTGTCCCATTTCAAACTCAAACTTCTGCAATATAATACCAACCCAAATAGATAGATGCCTTATTTTATAATTTGTTATTGAACAGCAGAATTAATAAAAGTTGGCATCCCTAAAAGAGGCTTTTCTACCTCAGACAAGGAAAGAGCGCAAGAAAAGTTCACCCCAAGTACGGTCGATTTATTGAATTTCACCCCAAGTACGTTCGTTTTATTGAATTTCACCCCAAGTACGTTCGTTTTAAGCGCTGATCAGTCACCGCGTACCTTTTGTGAGCGGAATTAATCGTAACGGCAAAATTTGGGCCGTTCAGTGAAAATCGTATCGCAGCTGTGGCTCTTTTGCACGTTTCTGTTTTGGTTATTGCTGCCGTGCTGCCATATAGTTTCGTGCACAAAGTAAGCACGCTGTTCACTTTGCTTGTGAGGTTAAATTTTACATTCTTTATAAAATCTATGACACAGAATTATCTAAATTTAAAGATATATTTATTGTGGTCTACTTTTAAGAATTTATAATAGCAATAATAATCCGGTTTTAGTTCTAAATTAAAATCGAAGAGCAGTGGCAGCACTGTTTTTAGTACAAAGCAATGTCATTCTCTCATCCTCTCTGAGCATCAGAGCAGACGTAAACGTGTGAGAAAAACCAATTTGGGTTATAATTTTTGCGTTCCGCGCCGATTAAATACGCAATGAGCGAACGCATGTATGAGTTCGGGTAGGGTAGGTTTTGTCTGCGCTCCGATTAAATACAATACGCGGTGACTGATCAGCGCTTTACGCTCAGAAAAGAGCTGCATAATGTGATGGTATTTTGCAAGTATTAGCGCGTACGTGAGGCGAAAAAGAGACTTTTTTGCTAGTGTTAGTGAGCGTTAGCGCATCTTGAAAGAGTTGGGCCTCTATTCTACTCTATGTTCTCTGACCGAATGCTAGCCTGTCGCTTGTTGTTTTTCGGCTTGCCGTTGCCAAGCTCGTGCTTACGCATACATGCAAGCTCACACGTATATGTGACGTCAAATATGCTCGCACCCGCTGGTTTCTGCGCGGCGAAAAAAGCAAACATAGGTCTGGCGTATCTCTATTATTAAATATCTCTGGAAAAGGGCTAGATCTAGCCTCAAAAAGGCTAAACTGGCAACACTGATCAGCAGCGATACTGTCGAATCCGACGGTCGCTTGGTTGGATTTTGTAGATTGCAGGTTTTGTAGTTTGCGTTTTGTATCTTTCGTCCTCACCAAAGGTCTCTTGGAATTTAACCAAAATGAACAAGAACAAGAGACTGCGCCATCTCTCTAATAAACTGTCTGGTATAAGCATAGGCCCCTGAAGCTATGCAACAGTTTGTTTTGGTCAGTGGACCTCAACCTTATTGTCGCCGCGGACCGGTCAACGGACTTTTACTTGCCCGTCTGTCCGTTTACTTAGTTTTCCATTTGCTCCGCGGTCCAGTACCGGGTCGCAGATCATGCGTTGAAGGCTACTGGTTTAGGTTATAGCTACAGTTTTTACTAATACATACAGCAATGTTAGACAGAAACCAGGGTGCTGTATGGAAAATCATAGGGACGCCCATGGTTATGTATGTATGAAGTTCTGACTTATATACCTCTTGTAAAATTCATGAAAAAATTTCCATGTGTTTTGAGTTGGTTTTTGTTTTGTTCTTTCTTTTCTTATGACCTTGTTTGTTGCCACACAATGTTGCCCATAACCATTGCAGTTCACATACTAATGAATTTTTAAGGGAATGCCAAGGTACAGCCTTGCTGGAAGCTGATCCGAATCGCGGGCGTTCGCGTCTGAACGATCGAGAGCGTCGTCAGGCTGCCATGCCCATACTGGTGTTCGGCAATGACATGGTAAGTGGCCGATGGGGGATTACGCCATCGAGATTTCTTATAGCATCCGATATATGAATAGCACTTGCCTCATTTCAGGTTGAACAATTCTATTCGCGTCAATTTCAAGACCGCGAAGATGGCCTCATGCGCCTGCGGAACTTTTTGAAGGGGCAAAACGTGGAAAACGGCGCCCACTCTCAGTCGAACTGCAACAGCGAAAATGTTGCCAGTGCCAACAAAGTAGCTCGTAGTGCTGCCTTGCTGTTGCATCGTTCTGTTCGCGATGCCGTCTATTCCGTGTTCAGCCAGGCGACGGAGACGGTGCGCGTGCTGTTCCTGGAGCATGTGCCGGGGCGCGTGTCGCAGAGTGAGGTGGCGCGCTGTGTGGATCGCCTGCTGCCGGAGTTGCTGGCCAAATCGGGCGATCCCTCGGCGCGCATACACACGCTGGCCCAGCACACCATATTGAGTATAGCCTCTTGCCCGGAGGTGGCCGAACAGCAACTGGTCGCACCGGCGCTCTCACGTACCGTCAGCTCTGGTACACATCCGCGCCTGGCGCTGAGCCGTATGCAAATGCTGGAGCAGTTGGTGTTGAGTCAGGGCATTAGCACGGACAAGCACAGCGGACTCACGTGCCGTGCGCTCTCCGAGTGCGGCTGCTCCGGCTTACACCATCCCGCCGAGCCGGTGCGAAAGGTGGCCGAACGCATACTGCTGCTGGTGTACAAGGTCAATCCGCGGCTGGTGCGCAAGCAGCTGCCACCGGACGACGATATCACACGCCGCAATCTACTATATCGTCAATTATTCACGGAGTTCGACAAGCTGGACTTGGAGCGCAAACAGGAGCTGCTGGAGGCAAACAAGTATTCGGGCCACAGTTCCAGTGATCCTACATCGCCGCCATCGAATCGCAGCAACGAGGCACGCATTGTGCACCACGAGGACCACTTGCAGCTAGGCGGCAGTGGCGGCGATAGTCGCTCTAGTCCCTACGGCTTCGGCAGCAAGTCGCCCGACTCGCAGTCGAGCCCCATGCGTCGCTCGGAGACACGCATATTAAAGTCCAAAAGTGGGCATACTATAGCAGAGGGCGCCAATGGCAGTGTGTTAACGCCTGGCACTGGCAATGGCTACACCAGTAGCAGCGCTTTGAATGAGAAACAACAGTATAACGAGGAGTTGAAGCGTTCCATGATATCGGCGAGCAGTTCCCGCAAGGGGTCAAACTCCAACTCGAATTCTGAGTCGCTGGAAGAACCGCCGAACTTAATGTGAGCCTATTTAGCATTGTTCGGTAAGGAAAGTCATGCCAGAAATTGAATTTTTTTTCCTTTGAAAGACGCTGTCCCTTTTGCGATTGGTCCTATCATGGCGGCGATCAAACCTTGCTGGATCGTCATTACTGGAAGTCGTGTCCCTTTCTCACCAAATGCCCACAATGCAGTCAGGTGCTGGAGGTGGCTGCTTTAAATTATCATCTTACAAGTAAGCATGAATCATCTTACAAGTAAGCATGAAGCTTAGGAAGGCATAGAAGTTTTTCGGCTTTAAAATGGGTTTCCAGATTATTTTAAAAGATTCACATTTTAATTCGAAACCCATAACCGAAAAGCCGTTTTCAACTTTTAAAATGTTTTTTATAGGTTCAACTGAAAATCTTCAAGGAAATATTATACCTTGACTTTGAATGTCCGCCAGATTGATTTTATTGCGAAACTGAAAAAATCGATGGTCCATCAAATATGAGATTCTTTGATATGCTTCAAGGCGTTATCATCAATTTTTTATGTGAGATGATCGTTTAAGGACCAAGAGACGGTATCGCAATTTCAGTCCCATCGAGAATGTCTAACTTGTAGAAACTGGGAAGGGAAGAGGTGGTGCTATTTTACTTAAATAGAAATTGGTTTTCAAGTGCAAAGAATGTTCTTTAAAACACAAGCGACCCGATCTTATCGTACTTTTTCTTTCTTGCAATAATTTGTTGAAAATAAGCTAAGAACCGTACCGAAAAACTCCTTGCCGCCTCTTATTAGCATACCGAAATGAAGATTTAACCAATTTCTACTTACTTATATCATATAGAAGAATGCGAGGCTAAAGAAAATTATGTTATGTGCGAACGCTGCACGGAATCGGTGCACAAGCAACTCTTTGACCTTCATCAGATGGAGGACTATTGTCGCGGTGAGTGTAGACAAGTTGGAAGAAGCGAAGAAAAAGTATTGTAGAAATGCTAATTGCAGACCTGAAAGCCGGAGTCGCTAGGTGCCCGCTCTGCCATGATGATGTGCATCAACCGTTAGATGGTGGCTGGAAATTGCACCTACTCAGTTCCACTGGTTGTCCTGGAAATACTCGAAGACGAACGAAGAAATCAAATTAGAGAGTACCTCGCATTGGAAATCAAAGAGTTGAAACTCATATTACACCAGACAGCAAATTGCAGATTTCTGTGTTTGACATAATTTACTTATTCACTATATAATTCGAGTGCGCTCAAAAACCTGTTACTCAGATATTTTTTCCAGTACGTCACATGTATCCAAAAACTTTAATATATTTAAAGAATCACGCGACTTTGGAAACACCTTGTTTCAAAAAGCATAAAACAACTCACTCACTCACTCAGAGCTCTTACAACAAAAAATCTGAGTATGCAGTTGTGATCAGTGTCCAAAATTAGATGTAACAAGTATTTTGACTTTCGTCCAGCGTAATTTAGCATATCAATTTTGGATGAAAATGTATTTGAGAAATGTATTAAGCTTGGAACGATTTCTACTCAAAGTATGTAAATTTGGTTTTTGTAGACAGGTGTTTACGCATAACGCTCCTCGCGCACTTGAAGCTCACTCATAGACGAAGATGGTAAGGCTCCTCCATATGAGGAGAGGAAATAAATATTTGAGGTTTTTTAAGGAAACTCTTCTTATTTCCTTTTCTCATTTCGCCCGCTTACGCTCGCTCGCCGGACACAAAACAGCATTCTTCTTTATAGCAAGTGGATATAATCTCTCAAATCTTTCCTACATTTGGACCATGCGTTGGGTGCCTCTATTTTTAAACAGTGCCTTTTTGTGACAATGGTTCCCTTAAAGCAAAAACTTCATTGGACAAATAAAAAATAGGCAAAAAATGGTCACTTAAATTTTTCTCTTAAATACCAGATAATGGGTATATAGAAGCAGAATCCGAAGAGTTTATGTGCGCTCTAATATAGAATTTTTTAACAATTTTCCAGTGACAAGAAATTTGTTTACGATGTTTATGGAGCATCCGATGTAAAGAAGCACAGTTGATGGCTCGCATTAACGATTTCAATGGTTTTCCATTTCTTACGTTATCGACGACTATGAGAAAAGTTCATAATCACTTAATTCCTGGTGTACCTTATAGCAGGGCGATCACGCCAGATAGTAAGACTTAGGGCCAGTTTCACAGTGGATGTTTAAACTCTGATTGCAGTTTAAATAGGGAATTTCAGTTTCACAGTGGGAAGTTAAATACAATTTAAATGCCCGGTTGTGGGCATTTAAGTACGGCACAGAGTTGCAATCGAAAACAAATAAACAGCTGATTTCGGATGTGCAGGCAAGCTGCGTCGACAATATTGCAATTTATAAGCAGCCAAATTAAACATACAACTGCATGGTGTAGCACATATAAATGATCCCGTAGTATTATAAATAATATAAACTGTGGATTCTTTGAAGAATATCCAATAATTCACTTCTTTCGGCCGACGAAAAATTTTTAGCTCGCGCTGCCTCCATAATTGAACAATTGAACATATGTTTTTGGCAAGTTGTGCTGTGTTCAATTGTCAAATATTCGAAGTTGCCATTCATTATTCCGTATTTAAATAAATGCACTGTGAAACTCAAGAAAAGTTAAACTAGATTTAAACTCAATTCGCAAATTAGATTTAAACATCCACTGAGAAACTGGCCCTTAATATAACATTTTGTTAAAATTACGGTAAAACTTTGGAGGATATTGACGTTTAGAGATTTACTTTATATTCGCGGTAGGCGCGTCCTTTTGCACGAAATGCTTCTTATCACAAAAAGGAAGGAAAGAAAAAGAGCATGCATGCAAAATTGTGTCCCGATCAGAGATCTGCAGCGAGTCTCTCAGACGCAAATTGGATTGCAGTCTGAGCACGTTTTTGCTTGAACTGCAATCCATCCGCACCTTCTAAAGTGTGAGCAGGACTGCAACATTTTTTTCCAATCTTCAGATTTTAAATCTCCATTCGCCTTGCTTCTCTTCATCATGTTGAACAAGACCAGTGGTGCTCAAGCCCTATACTCTCGATGCTCCTTTGTTTTTGTAAAAACTCTTGGCATAGGCCGAGATTTCTTCACACAGACACAACTCTTCACGCTAAACAGTACGAAAAACACAAACAACAATGTTATTTTCGTTTCGTCTGCCAGCTCGCGCACATATGCTTTGTTGGTACACTTTTGCGACAGTTATCTTCAACACAGACGTTGTTGTTGTCTTGCGCATGATTTCGAGCAAAAAAGTGTGCAGCTGTGGAATGAGAAGCACTTGAAAAAATTTTTGCTCATATTAAGTTTGATATTTAAATTCTTCCAACTTCGGAAAATGAAGATCATATCTCTTCAGAAGAGTAGTGGGAAATTGATTTTTTTGACTGGGAAAATGATTTGGATCATTTATTGATAGGATCATGGGAGATTTATATGACTTTTGAGTTATTAAGTTGATTTGTTTTTCATTACATATAACTAAGCAGAATATGAAATTCCTTTTTTTTACAGTGTACATATTGAGCAAATTTTTTTTCTTCTTTTTTATCATAACAAAGTTTGTATGCATTGGTGTTCACTCTTCCATAAGGAACTTTTGAGCATCACTGAACTAGACTCACACCAAACTGACGCTAGGCTCATGCTTCTGAGCCGAGTCTCTTCGAAAATATTTTGTATGTATGCCGCACAACACCAGATGTTAAAAAAAACAGAGCAGTGATGCCAGTTAGTAAATATAACACCTCTGAAAGCTGAAGCTGAAAGAGGAATGCGAGGGAATTGGAAAATGGGAATGGGCAGAATGGGAAAACCAACAGCGGACGAGTACTGAATCTTGCGTGCTTGAAATTCTATTTTTATCCTTTTTGGTCTCAAACCTGTACAGGAAGAGCACAAGAAAAAGGAAATATTTCTGCCTGTACTCAAATTATTTACCCTGCTTATGACTAGCACTGTCATTTATAAGGCTTAAAATCTTGTTGTGCTAGGAAACTACATATGTATATGTATATTAATGAATAAAATAATTATAAATTGGAAAATAACTTAAACAAAACCATGCGAAAGACTACATGATCTGTTTCATTTAGTTTCGTATCATATTTGGTATTTTCGTGCATCCCTGTATTGAAAAGATGGCATCATTGTGAGCAAACCGAAAGCAACGTTATCTGGCTTTGTCGCGCAACATAAATTTTCCGTGCAAGGCAAGGGATTTATCGGTTTGCTTCAAAATTTACTTCGTTCACTGTTCAACAATCTTCGTTGAAGATAGCAGCC
Source organism: Neria commutata (assembly GCA_963457695.1). NCBI lineage: Eukaryota > Metazoa > Arthropoda > Insecta > Diptera > Micropezidae > Neria > Neria commutata. Next base: position 40,223,848 of record OY735246.1, read on the forward strand.
TGTGAGGCTGAGCATGAGAGTCATGTTTTGGAAGTGAAGATTTCCTGCTCTTGACTCGAAAATGCTCCCAGTCACAATCATAGGAGTCTCACTTCATATCAGGACTGGGACTTTGTTTGGTGTGAGTCAGCATAAGTCGCAATAAAGCGACTCGCTGCAGATCTCTGGTCCCGATGTACAAAACAAGTTTACTATTTTTGATCACGCTTACTATGAAAGTGGGACACTCTGCGACGTCCCGCCACGCAAATATAGTAAATTTTTTTATAAAGTGATACATAAATGCAAATAGTTGCAGTAATAAATATTTCCTGCATACAACGAAGTTATAAAAATATTTAAGTAATAGGTTTTGAACGCGCACTAATTATGTGGAAAATATATAAATTATATCAGTTGCACTTTTGCTATTGTCTGGTGTTGTTAAATTAAGCTTCTAATGCCTTTTGCCACACTGACACAATAGAAAAATTAAAACCTTTATTGGCAACATGTCGAGATATGCATTGAACTTACTGAAACAGCAGCTTTTTAGGCCCACATGCGATTTTGATACTTAGGGCCAGTTTCACAGTGGATGTTTAAACTCTGATTGCAGTTTAAATAGGGAATTTCAGTTTCACAGTGGGAAGTTAAATACAATTTAAATGCCCGGTTGTGGGAATTTAAGTACGGCACAGAGTTGCAATCGAAAACAAATAAACAGCTGATTTCGGATGTGCAGGCAAGCTGCGTCGACAATATTGCAATTTATAAGCGGCCAAATTAAACATACAACTGCATGGTGTAGCACATATAAATGATCCCGTAGTATTATAAATAATATAAACTGTGGATTCTTTGAAGAATATCCAATAATTCACTTCTTTCGGCCGACGAAAAATTTTTAGCTCGCGCTGCCTCCATAGTCCGCTTTTACACGATGCGACTCGGCCCCGGCGATTTTTTCGCATTCCGCTTTGAAATCGCGCATAGCTTTTACACGATGCGACTCGCTGGTGTCGAGCATTTTGACACTAGAGTCTGCAGCTGGTTTTATTTCTGTAATTTGTAAACATTTAAAGCACTTATTCCACTCTTTGCTCATTTTCTTCTTTATATTTACTTTTATGCGTAAAGTTCTGTAAATTTTTCAGTTTATTTGCAATACGTATTCACTCGATTTCAAGTTTTAATTTACAGTCGACAGCGCGAAGCGCGAAAACGAATAAAGAGGAACGTCAGAAAATCAGAAAATCGCAGCACAATCGCTGCCCGAGCGATTTTGCGCGTTCCCCTGTCGTTTCACCCCTCTTTCCTACATTCTTCCGTGTCTCCGGGGCCGAGTCGCATCGTGTAAAAGCGGACTTAATTGAACAATTGAACATATGTTTTTGGCAAGTTGTGCTGTGTTCAATTGTCAAATATTCGAAGTTGCCATTCATTATTCCGTATTTAAATAAATGCACTGTGAAACTCAAGAAAAGTTAAACTAGATTTAAACTCAATTCGCAAATTAGATTTAAACATCCACTGAGAAACTGGCCCTTAGAATCAGAAGTCGGAACTAAAAAAACACATATAAGGAGTTTAAAAGTTATGCGTATTTTTTCGGCGAACCTAATTAGCATATTTTAGTTAAAGTGGTTAGCAAATTCCTAGTTTGTATTTTTTTTTCGTAAGCATTTCACAAAGTACACACACTGTAATGATATTTCTTTTAGAATTATCTTTCCGAATAATACGTATGCGTGAAATAATACCTTTATGCGTTCTCAAACGACCTTTGAAAGCATCGACAAAATGAAACCCATCCAAATCCAGTATGTTTAATGGAATTAAACTAAACTTTAAATAAAGAACTACAACAAAACGCATTTTTATAATTTCATACTTCCTCTTTAGGGTTCCGTTCCCCTAAAAGGGAAAAAACGGGAACACTTATAAGCTCACTTTTGTTTTCGGAGTGTGTATATAAAACGACCTTTTTTTCATCGTAGAAACCTGAAATTTGGTACGATGTTAGGTCTTAACAAGTAAGGAAGTATCAGTCGGGTTTCACCGACAGAGTAATACCCCACACCAGGTAACCGAGCGGGCGGACCACGCCCATTTTTGACAAACTAAAAGATATTCATAATTGGACTGTATATAGCACATATTGACACTCTGGAGGGTCCACAGCAGAAATGATCGGTATATATGTCGCAGGGAAATGATAAAATCAGGGATTTTACCAAATCCCTAAGGGCAGATGTTAAAATAATAACTCGGTTATGCCATTTCCCTAAAGAAAGTCAGTGATTTGAACCAATCCCTAAACATGTATGGATAGTAAGATACAGGTGACTTGGAAACAATTTATTTTATACTTATACTATACATTAAATGAATAAAACTTTATTAAACAAATTCTGTTTCTATAATATTATGTTTACTTAGAAGGTCTCCGAGCGTCGGCTATCAAACTCGATGAAATTTTGATATATGTACATATGTACATACAAATGTACGATTTTAAATTTTACCTTTTACTTTTACGAAATAAAAAAAATATATATTATTTTTATATATATTTTGTTAAAGAAACAGGGATTTTTCTATACTTACTTACTTACTGAAATTGGTCAAGATCTTGGTTACAATCTTAAATACGGCTTCTCTAGTAGTCGCCAAAGCGGATTGGGCCGAAGATCTTGCAGAGCACTTTTCTCTCTAACGCTCCAAATGAAGCTGCATCAGTCACCCATGTTTCAGCGCCGTAAAGCAATACGGGGATGATGAGCGTCTTATAGAGTGTCAGTTTTGTCGGTCGAGAGATGACTCTGCTTCTCAATTGCTTACCGAGTCCATAGTAGCACCTATTGGCAAGAGCTATTTTCCGCTTTATCTCCAATCTGACATCTTTATTGGTGGTATTGGCGGTGCCAAGATATGTGAACTCCTTGACAGCTTCGAAGGTATAGTTTCCAATTGCCAAATGGGAGTCACTGCGCGCAGTGGCTCGTTTGGCCGAAAAAGTTTCAAAAATCATAACTTTTGAACGGATAGAGATATCGAAATAAGTTTTTTTGCTTTCTGCAGAAAATTGTCATAGCTTTATTAATTTTTTTTTTCGCACATTTTATTTATTTTTATTGAAATGTTTAATATTGGAGTTAACATTACATTGCACTACAACTAATTCATACGATTAACAAGCAGTTTGGTTTTATTTACATAGGGTTTTAATATTTATCTAAGCATTTCTCATTGGATCACTTAGTCAGATCAAGGGGTCTAGTCCGCTTTAGCGTTCGTATTTGTCCATCTGTCAGAAGCAGCTTCGTGTTGACTGAGCCTCTTCTTGTGGGCTGATGCGTGTTTTTCGATTTCGCTGCTTACGGTCGCTATCTTCATGTCTCGGTGAAGGGTTTCATTTTGTATATACCATGGGGCATTTACAATAGCTCGGAGTGCTTTGTTTTGGAAACGTTGTATTATGTCTATATTGATTTTTTTGGCGCAACCCCAAAGCTGGCAGCCATACGTCCACACTGGTTTTATGACTTGGTTGTATATCATTAGTTTGTTATGGATTGAAAGCACTGAGCTTCTACCAATAAGCCAATTAAGTTTTCTTAGTTTAATATCAAGTTCCGCTCTTTTCTTCTTTATGTGCTCCTTCCAGCACAGTTTCGCGTCGAGATTCATACCTAAGTATTTTGCATTGTTTGAATACGGTATTTGAGTGTTCCAAATATATATAGGAAAATATTGTATTTTTTTTTGTGGTAAAGTCTACGTGGATCGACTTCGTTTTGTTTAGCTTAATTTGCCATGTTTTTGTCCAATTTGCTACGCAGTTAACAGCATCTTGAAGCTTTTTTGTTGATTCCTTAGCAGTGTTGGCTGTAGTTAAAATGGCCGTGTCGTCAGCGAATGTGGCAATTATAGCATTTTGTGGTTGTGGCAAGTCGCATGTGTAAAACAAGTAGAGAACTGGACCAAGAATACTTCCCTGAGGGACCCCGGCCTTTATTTCCTTTAAGTTTGAGAAGCTATCATCCTGTTTTATGCGGAAGTATCGCTGGGATAAGTACGACTCAAGAAGGTCACATAATTGTTTGGCAAGAGCATATTTATCTTATGAATGAGCTACGTCAAGGAATATAGCTGAACATACTTGCTTTCTTTCTATAGCGTCTTCGATTGATTGTGTTATTCGGATTGTTGAGTGCTTATCACGGAATCCAAACTGATGTGAAGGTATAATGTTATTATTTTAAAACGTTTTTATTAGGTCGCTTTCTTGTCTGTTTGTGTCCCGTACAAATCTAGTAATCAATTTTTCACCCACTTCCCGACTACTTAGAGATCTGAAACTTTGCATACATGCCTAAACACAAGCCCAATACATGAATCAATAAATTTTATGGGCGTAGGATAAGGGGCGTGGCACTTTTTTACCAACTCCAGATTTGTGTATAACTTTAGAACTTTACATTACACATCAATGAAACTCGGTAGGAACTTACTACATATCCATATCCTTCTACTGAGAAAATAAGGGGGGCACTGGATAAGGGGACGTGGCACCCCCCATACAAACAAAATTTTTGATCTCGATTAGCTTTGGAACTGAAGGTCGTGCAGCATTGAAATTTCGTATGCAGTCGCCTCTTGGATGTGTCGTCCCACTGGTAAAATTTTATGGGCGTAGGATAAGGGGGCGTGGCACCGCCCATACAAACAGAATTGTTGATCTCGATTAGCTTTGGAACTAACTACATATCCATATCCTTCTACAGAGAAAATAAGGGGGCACTGGATAAGGGGGCGTGGCACCGCCCATACAAACCAAATTTTTGATCTCGATTAGCTTTGGAACTAAAGGTCTTATTCAACACCATTACTCGAAGTATCCAGGGCCAAATGAATGGAAGTCCGAGGCGCATCAGAATGTTTATCACCGGAGGTGCTGGAGTTGGCAAAACATTTACATTCAATGCAATAAAAGAACAGGTCAATCGATGCTATGATAAGAAATCAGTTAAAGTTGCTGCATTAACCGGTGTAGCAGCACGACTTGTTGGCGGAACAACGCTTCACACATTATTTAAATTACCAGTTGAGAAAGATGGAAAAATTGTAGGAAATTTGGCACCACTCACTGGTAACTATTTGAAGGTCTTGCGAAATCAGTGGAAGGACATCGAGTTCCTGTTCATCGATGAGATTTCAATGGTTTCATACGAAATGTTGTGCATGATCGATTCTAGATTGCGACAACTGAAAAAGATGGAAAATGAACCATTCGGTGGCATTAACATTATGGTTTTCGGAGATTTGTTTCAGTTGCCACCTATCCGAGGAGCTCAGGCATTCCATCAGCCTGCAAGATTTATTCCGGCAACTCATTTGTGGAGACTATTCAGTCTTGTGGAGTTGACGGAAAACATGCGACAACAAGGCGACACAACATTTTCCGAGCTTTTGAATGCTCTACGCGTCGGTGATTTGAAGCTCCCACATTTTGATCTATTGATGTCAAAAGTCTTGACAGAAGCATCTGGCGATTTTGAATTGGATAGAGCAATTCGCATATATCCAACTCGTGCACAAGTTGATGCACACAACACAGCCGTCCTTGAACAATATAGAGCCCAAGGTATAAAAATTTTCCGAATTCGGGCTCAGGATGTGCTAGTGAATGCGACAAGAAATGCCGACAATATAAACATGGACAACATTGTGTCAGGCGATATCAACAAGACAGGAGGATTACAAAAGGTATTGGAAATTTTCAACGGAGCGAGAGTGATGCTTCGCTCAAATATTAATATAGAGCAAGGATTTGTGAATGGTGCAATGGGCACTATCACTGAAATTGTTTGGCCTTTATACCGTCGTGATCAGATGTATGATACCGACATTCCATGTGTTCGCATCGACTTTGGTATAGATGGAATTCATTTGATCAAGTCGAAATCAATACAGTTTCCGGCACTCCGAAACTATGGAACAATCGAGCGAACACAGCTCCCACTAATACTCTGCTGGGCCTGCACAGTTCATAATAACAGTTCGTTATAATCTCATCAAAATGTTTGAAATTACTTGAAAAATTTTACACACACAAGACTAAAAATCAGAAAATAATTATTAAGTAAAAAAAATTTTTAATATTCAACGTTTTTAAAATGGACTAAAAAGTATAAAATAATTTTTCATTGCCATAAACAGATTTCTGAACCAATATAGATGGTCCTGATAATGTTTCATTTTGATTTTTCAATTGATATGGAAATACTAGTAAGATTTAAAACTAAACACGTTGGGGCATACATTGGGTTATTGATGCGTGAATAGTTCACCTAAGTCACTAACAGTTTGATTGTACTGCCTATTCTTTGATTTAAACTTGTTAAACTCAAAAGTAGATTAAAATTCAGAATTTTGTTGCATGCTTTGTTTTTCAATCCCATCTATTTGATTGATGAATTTTAGTCATTTATGCTTTGAAAGTATGAGCTGTAGTAACTTAAGTTCGACTATTATTATTAAATCACTTAAGTACAATAATATTGGCCTGCAAATGATATAAACTGTTTTCTCAACAGCAGCTACTCTTTGCTATTATTTTGCGCCCAATTGATAATTATTCTATTATCGGTTTTAGTGTTTTTAGTAATAATTTTTCAAAAACTTTTGATATTATTGGGAGCAACGATATTGGTCTGTATGAAATAACGCTGGAGGGCTCTTTGCCAGGCTTGGGTATCATAATTACGTCTGCTACTTTCCAAAAGCTTGGGACGTATTTAAGCCTAATTGCTGCATTGAATAATTTATTTTATTTGATAATTTATTGATAATTTTGTACAAATAAGATTAAAATCTTGTATAGTACATCGAATTTATGTATAATAAGTGTATAATAATTTTGTTAATTTTTTAATTCCTTTTGATGGAAGTTCTTTTAGTACTTCTGCTGTGACTAGGTCAAATCCTTTAGCTTTTTTTGCCTTTAAGTTTTTGATTTCAGTGGCGACCTCTTTGCTAGTTATAAGTGGTATATTGAAGTCGTTCGGAGCGTTCGTTGTGGCAACTTTTTGCAGACTTGTTTCCATCATATGGTGTAAAGGTAGCTTCTAAGTGATTAGCGAATACATTAGCCTTTTCCAAATTACTCCTGACCCAATGCCCGGTTTCATTTCTGATTGGCGGCATTTGTTGTATTGGTCTATTTAAGTATTTCATGCTCTTCCAGAGAGAATAGTGAGTGTATTTGTCATCAGTTAGATTTTGTAAGTATCGGTCCATTGTTTCGTTTTGGATTAGTCGTATTTCGCGACTTAGCTGCTGGGTTACTCTATTTAGATTCGTTTTGTCGGCCGGTGATCTAGTTGCTTGCCATTTCTTTCGAAGTTTTCTTTTTTCTCTGATCAGATTTTTGATTTTTTTTGGGTAGTTAATACCCTGTGTTTTACGTTTTAAGAACGGTGTAGAATTCCATGCTGCGCTTTGTATATTCTCCGTCAGGCTGCATACTTCTTTTTCGAGTTCTTCAACGGTTTGTAGAGAATCATTTAGGTTTATATTTTGATTCAGGAGATGTCGAAAGCATTCCCAGTCTGTATGTTTGTTGGTAAGTGTTGAGCATCGTTCCCTCAGTATAATTTTATCACTGAAGGTTAGGTAGATTGGGGAGTGGTCAGAGTTCAGGTCTGTACCCTCTTCTATTTTTAAGAAATTTTTAGATATCTTATTAAGTAGGAAGAAATCTATTAGATCTGGCTTTTTTAAAACATCTGTTGGCCAGTATGTTGGTTTTCCCGTAGAGATGAAATCACATCCAGTATTTTTAGCTGCTTTGTATAACTCTTTTCCCTTACATGTAGTTAATCTTGATCCCCAGTAGGTATTTTTGGCATTGAAATCTCCTCCCATGATAAATTTATGTTCGTGACTTTCGATAAGATCTTTGTATTGGTCGTATTTAATAGAATACCGAGGAGGACTATATACGGCACTAATCGATAACTTCTGTGTTTTTGTTTCGATTGTTACTGTAGTAACTTGAAATTCTCGTGTACTAATTTTCTGTTCTTCGTAGTGCTTAATACAGCTTTTTATTATCACTGCACTCCCTCCTCTTGCGTTGTTGCTAGGGTGCAAAGTATGGTAAGTGTTGTAATTTTTGAGGTTTATGTGAGACTGATTTGTGAGACTGATTTGTGAGATGCGTCTCCGAGATTAGACATATGTCAATTTTTTCTAAATCTAGGAGAACTTGGAGCTCTGGAAGGTGTTTTTGGAGCCCGTTTGCGTTCCAAGCCATAATTCGTAAGCTTTCAGACATTACTTACTTAATTGGTATTTGTAAGTATATTTAATTCGAGCTTTTCAAGTCGGGTGGCCAACGCCCTATTAAATTCTTCTTGACTTTTAAGCATATTTAAAATGGTTGACAGAATGTCGGCATTTTCTGGTTGAGGGTTTAATTTAGCTACTTGTGAATAGCTTGGTTTTGATGTGTCACTTTTAGTTGGTTTTATTGAAGTTTGTGTATGCCTTGGAGGAGCGTATACGGGGTTATGTAGATTATTATTTTTTAATGTGTTTTGATTGGTTTTATTCCTTAGTTTTTGCAATTCCTTTGCTACTAAACATCCCCTGTAACTTGCGGGATGTGACCCGCCACAGTTACAGCATTTTGGTTGCTGTGTTTCGGTCATGTCGCATTCGTGCGTTTGGTGTTTTCCTGCACACTTTACGCATCTGTGCTGTTTTGAGCAATAGTTTTTTGTGTGGCCGTAGGATTGGCAATTTTTGCATTGAGGTATTAACTTGCTTTTCTTTAATGGTTCAATGGTGACTATAGCTCCCATAATCTTTTTGATATCATAGATTTTCTTGACGTCCTCAGATGAGTCAAACGACAGAATGAACATGTTTAGTGGTTCCTTTGTTTTCCACTTTTTTTTTTGGTTGCATTGGTGATCTTAAACCCTTCTTCTTTTAGCACTGATATAATGTCGACAGGATCGCATGAATGGTGAAGGTTCTTTACTACTACTGTAATTGGTCTAGATTGCTTGTCCTCATATGTATACCAAGACATTTTGGATTTTGTAAAAGCGGTTGCAAGAGACCTATAGTCGGTACTCTCTGTTGTGTTTATCTTATAGATTCCATTGTTAAGTAGCTTAATGTGGAAATCGTTTTTAATGTGAGTGCTAACTTCGCGATACAGTTGATTGTAATCATCTATATTTGTGATCATTATCGGAGGCGGTGGACGCGGTTTGTGCACAATTTCTTCGCCGCGCTTTTCTTTGCCTGTTATAATTTTCGGTTGTGTTGGCTCACTATCGCACAATTCGGGTGACGATTCGGCTTTCCTTTTTTTATTTTTTTTTCCTTTTTTTCAGGATCCAGTCAGTTTCCTGATTTAGATCTTCCTCGTCTGTACAGAATTCTATTTGAGGAGCTAGATAATTTTCATCGTTTCGCTTTTGTTTTTTTAGTAGTACGTTTTCTTCTTTAAGTAGTTTGTTCTCAGCCCTAAGTTCGGAGCAGAATAGTTCTATTTGTTTCAATCGTTCAAGCAGTTCTTTGTTAATTCTGTCTTGATCTTTGTTTGTTTGTTTTGATGTTGAACCTCCTCCAGGTGGAGGTGTCTCATCTATTCCCATTTTAAGGGATTGGGATTTCCAATCGGGAAGCCTGGTAACCCTTAAAAGCTGTTTTGCTAATTAAGGTTGTTGTATTAGATGATCTGATCTATTTGGTTTGTGTCTTGGCTAAACTAAAGCTTTCGCAAACTCTCTCTAGTTAACACTAGATAGTTTCCACAGTTTTGGCGCGATCAGCTGTTTGATCCGCGGTTAGTGGCGTTTATAAGCAAAAATAGTTTAATTTTTACTCAATAATTGTTGAAAAGTCGGATGATAGTTTTCGGTGTTTTAGTGCGTATTGAACTGGCGTAAATAGCACTTTAAAATGGTATATTGTTGGCGATTTAATTCGCGTTTATTCCACTTTTATTTATTAAAGACTTGAGATCGGTTTCAGAGCGTGACTATGTGTTGCGCTGTCAGACTCGAGCCCTCATTTTATATAAAAAATTATGCGGAAATATTTCAAATTTAGTAAGATTTTGCATTTATAATTGCAAATATATATACAGAGTGTCATATGGCTAAAATTCGATAGGGGTAAAATAAGTTAAAACCATTTTTAGGGTTCCGTTCCCCTAAAAGGGAAAAAACGGGAACACTTATAAGGTCACTTTTGTTTTGGGAGTGTGTATAAAAAAAGCAGTCAAGTGCGAGTCGGGCTCGCTCACTGAGGGTTCCGTACCAGAAATACCCTTTTTAGCGTTCGAATTTAGTTTCTCTTTGCCCGTCTGGCCACACAATTTTAGACATTTTGGCCTACATCTTCGAAACCAATTCACCTAAAAATATGAAAAAAACATTTTTGGAATCCACGGACGTAGCCCTTTCTAACGATACCCCACAATATGTAAACAACAAAAATTTTGCGCTAAGGTAATTTTTTACTATGGTAATTGTTTAATTGATGTACGCCCATCCCTAGCCCGTATCGATCGGTCGCCCCGGAGAGAGACCACTCTGACGAGCAACCCTGCTCCTCTAAAAATCAAGGTAGCACAAAGGTCCAAGCCATGTATTCCAACAATGGCGGAAAAGTTCTCCTGCCAACGGCGCTCCTCTCCGTAGAGCACTGTGGAGAGTTGTTCACGGTTCGAGCACTGATCGACCAAGGGTCTCAGCGAACCTTCATAGCTTCAAAAATCCAGAAGCGTCTTTGTATCCCCACAAGGCGTTCCCAATTTGAAATCTCCGGTATGGGAGGCAAGGTCGTGAAGAATGCCGACCAAATCTGCACCATCACCTTGGTCGCACCCAAAGAAAATAAGAGGGTGGAAACAGAAGCCATCGTATTACCACAACTGACGAAATTCCTGCCCACTTTCCAAACAGAGCAACCGGATTGGCGTGAATTCGAATTGCTAGACCTGGCTGATCCTAACTGTTTTATCTCGGCTCAGATAGATTTAGTAATAGGAAGTGATTTGATCCCTCAAATTCTCCTGGAGGGAATTCGGCACAATCTATGCAAGAGTCTTGTGGCACAGAAAACAATATTTGGCTGGATTCTAAGTGGCCCGATCACTCAAGTAGTGTCCACATACTCTACTCACGTAGAGCAAGTCTCCAACCAGCTCCTTAGTTCTCAGCTGAGGAAGTTCTGGGAGCAGGAGGAAATATACAATCCCACCACACCAACACCGGAGGACCAATTCTGCGAGGAGCTGTTCCAAAGAACCACAACACGAAGATCAGATGGTCGGTTCGTCGTCAGGCTTCCATTCAAAGCGGAGTTCCCGAAAACTTTAGCACTAGGCCACTCCCGCACTGCTGCGCTCCAGCAATTTCTGAGCATGGAACGACAGCTGATGAAGAAGGGTGAACTCAAACCCACATACGACAGCGTACTCGAGGAATATATCTCGCTAGACCAAATGGAAAGTACAAGTTCCCGTGAAATAGCGTCGGATGGTAAATATTTCTCCTTTTACCTGCCCCATCACGCGGTAATCCGACCGGAAAGTTAACCTCGAAAGTCCGCGTTGTGTTCAATGCATCGAAAACTTCCAGTTCCGGAAATTCACTGAACGACGTGCTCCATACAGGGCCAACTCTGCAGCCCGACCTGATGCTACTCATTCTACAATGGCGCCTTCATCAATTTGTCTTCAACGGAGATGTACAAAAAATGTACAGACAAATCCTCGTCCATGAAGATGATCGAGAATTCCAGCGAATTATTATTCGCAAGTCCCCGGACGCCCCTGTCCAGGATTTTAGACTCAAAACGGTCACCTTTGGAGTAAATTGCGCACCCTTCCTAGCTATCCGAACACTCCATCAGCTGGCAAGCGAGTCAGAGGGACAATTCCCCCTCGCTTCTAAGGTTCTTCTCGAACATACATACGTTGATGACATTTTGTCAGGAGGTCATGACATAGCCTCTACTGTAGACGTAATATCGCAGGTTATCCTAGCACTCCAATCCGCTGGATTGCCACTCAAAAAAATTACAGCGAACCACCCCGAAATGTTGAATTCAGACTTTCTAAAGTTTCACGAAGCCAGTTCCACCAAGACTCTCGGCATTCAATGGAATGCACTTAAAGACACCTTCTCCTATACAATCGTTTCCACATCCGCCACAAACAGCGCTACAAAGCGGCAAATCCTCTCCTCCGTCGCTAAACTTTTTGACCCCGCAGGATGGCTTTCGCCAGTAATGATTGTAGCCAAAATGCTGCTTCAAGACTTATGGCTTGAAGGCACCGAGTGGGATGAATGCGTAAAGGCAGGATCACTCCTCAAGTGGAACGGGTTCATCGAAAGCCTACCCGTAATTGCCAACATTCAAATCCCAAGATGGGTCCAATCTGCGCCGAACCGCCCATATCAGCTCCATGGATTCTGTGACGCGTCAGAAAAGGCATACTGTGCCACTTTATACCTACGCGTCCAAGCCGATGATAAGTCGGTGTCCTCTCATCTCTTGGTGGCAAAAACGAAAGTTGCTCCGCTTCAGACTGTAAGCCTCCCGCGCTTAGAGCTGTGTGGTGCTGTACTCCTTTCGCAGCTAATAAAATCTGTCCGCTCCCATTTGGACTTGAAGGATGCAAATCTCTTCCTATGGTCCGATTCGGAAATTGTTCTGGCATGGCTGGAAAAGCCCCCTCATACCTGGAAGACCTACGTGGCCAATCGAATTTCCCAGATTATCCAGAATGTCGGCGGGGGCTCATGGCGGCATGTCACAGGTGCTAGCAACCCCGCAGACTTGGGGACACGAGGATGTAAACCCCAGGAATTGGTATCCAATTCATTATGGGGGAATGGCCCAGAGTGGCTGCTTCAATCCCGAGAGCACTGGCCCCAAACCGCAATCCGTTCGACTCCCCTACTGGAGCAAAGGAAAGTGGAGGCTCTTCATACGCTAGAGGAGCCTGCCGATCTACTGGACAAGTTCTCGTCCTTCCCTCGCGCGTTGCGCGTTATAGCGTATATGTTTCGCTTCCTGAACAAAGGGCTCTCCAACTTACGCCCAACCTCCATTCCCAACAGTTCAGCCATCTCTCAAGCTGAAATTCGCTTTGTGAAAACAAGGCTGCTGCTTCTGGCTCAGTCACGGTATTATGCGAATGAACGACTCGCACTTTCAGGGTCCAAACCCATCAGTAAGAAAAGTTCTCTTCTTGTCCTAAACCCTTTTCTCGACAAAGAGCAGATTCTCAGAGTTAATGGTCGGCTTGTCCATGCCGCATTAACTTATAATGAACGACATCCCGTCATCTTACCCGAAAACTCCCGATATTGCGTTCTATACTTAGAATTTCTTCATACTCTTCTCCTTCACGCGGAGCATAGGTTGATGGTGCAAATGGCCCAACAAGAGTATTACATTCCGCGCTTGAAATCCCTTGTAAAGAAATGCATTTTTCAGTGCAAGACTTGCGTCCTCTACAAACAGCGATTGCGCTCGCAAATCATGGCCGCTCTGCCATCCGACCGATGCACCTTCTCCCTGCCTTTGCTGGCCCATTCCAAATCAAGGCCTCAGCAGTCCGCACCTCCGTCTTTCTCAAAGGATATGTCGCCGTATTCGTCTGCTTCTCCACGAAGGCCATACACCTGGAGTTGTGCTCTGATCTCACAACAGAGGCATTTCGAGCAGCGTTCGCTCGATTTGTTGGACGACGAGGAGTTCCAAGCAAAGTCATGACGGACAACGGCAGAACGTTTGTAGGTGCCCATCGCGTCCTCTCCAAGGAAGTAGCTACCTTTCTCAGGGAAGTCTCTGAAGACATCTCCCGAAACTATACGTACCAGGGTATTGACTGGAAATTCATCCCTCCCAGCGCTCCGCACATGGGAGGACTGTGGGAATCCGCCGTAAAAGGTTTTAAAACTCATTTTAAGAAGGTCGCCGGAAGCCACAAGTTCAACTTCGAAGAATTCTCCACGCTTCTCATTCGAATAGAAGCTGTTCTCAATTCACGCGCACTATCCCCGCTCTCGCAAGACCCGGCTGAGCTTACTGCCCTAACCCCAGGTCATTTTCTCCGTGGTGCCCCGCTCCTCTCACTTCCCGAACCTAATGCGGAACATATATCGCTCATAAACCGCTGGGAAAAACTAAAGGCATTGCATCACCAATTTAGCAGAAGATGGAAAGAAGACTATCTGAAAGATCTCCACAAAAATGGAAGAATCCTCAGAAGGAGTTGGAAGAAGGAGCCCTCGTAGCCATCAAGGACGAGCTACTCCCTCCCAATGAGTGGCGTCTCGGACGAGTCACGAAGCTGTATCGCGGAGCCGATAATCACGTTCGAGTGGCCGACGTCCGCACTGGAACAGGGATTCTCACACGCCCTGTTGTAAAACTATGTGTCCTACCCCTTGTAAAAAACAACTCGCTGCTAATTACCCCCTCACCCCAATCATTCCCATGATTTCTCTCCCCTACTTCCACATCTTTCCGCTGCTGACATCGTTATGTTTGTTTATTTTCAGGTCCCAACCGGTTCAGCCCGAGGTGCACCAATGCCAGCTGTGCCACAGATCTCACGCCCTTCGCTTCTGTCGAGACTTCCTGGCGAGGTCTCATCAATTAAACGGTTCCCAATTTCCGAGGACGTTGAGTACGCATGCTACAGAAGGACGCACCGAAGTCGCCGCAAGAGCTGCATTCCGCTGCCCTCCCCGACAACGCGCACGGATTGAGGCCCCCAACTCCTAATGTTGCATCGTTGCAAGGCGAGCGGGATGTTTAATCGATGTACGCCCATCCCTAGCCCGTATCGATCGGTCGCCCCGGAGAGAGAGCGAGCTGACGACAACAACACTCCTTTGAAAGCGCTAGGCCGAGACACTCCCGTCTCGCACCCTAAATATTCTTATACATATTTTGAATTTCCATTAACTTTAAATTCTACATATATCAAACCCCTATTTCCAATGCATTAAAACATCCCAAGTTTTATAACGAACACTCCGAACTCTCTGCGTTTTCATTTTCGCATATAACTTCTGCCCATCCCGCGGCATGAAGTTTTACAGTAATCTTAAATAAAATCAAAAAAATAGAAAAACAAATAAATCGAAAAAAGCTGCAGTTTTCCAGTAATCTATGACTAAAGACCTACTAACTCTGATTTTATCAAAATTTTAGCTTAAGAAATGTA
Organism: Neria commutata; assembly: GCA_963457695.1. Taxonomy (NCBI): domain Eukaryota; kingdom Metazoa; phylum Arthropoda; class Insecta; order Diptera; family Micropezidae; genus Neria; species Neria commutata. The sequence continues at coordinate 40,239,107 of OY735246.1, forward strand.
GAAACCCAGGGGGGTATGGTCATTTTTTCGACATTTTGTGCTATATCTTCGAAACCACTTCACCGAAAATTATAAAAAAAATATGTTTGGAATCCATGGACGTAGCATTTTCTAATGATACCCCACTCGATATAAACAAGAAATTTTTTTTTCTGAGGGGGGTCATCTTAAATAAAAAAAAATAAAAACATAAAAAAATCGAAAAAAGCTGCACCCTTACGGTAATGCGTGATAAAATACCTAGTTACTCCGATTTTATCAAAATTTGAGCTTGAGAAATGTGCTGTGCATATTGGATCATGTTGGGACAGGTCGGTTTTTCTCTTATATCTTTCGAACCTGTTTACATAAAATAAAAATAAAATACATTTTATAATCTATGGACATAGCCCTTTCTAACGATACCCCACACGATACGATTTAAAAATATTTTTATTTTTTTTTGTCCGACCCGAAAACCTTTAAAAATGATAAAAAAATATTTCTAAAAATATTTCTTAACTTTTTATAGTGAAAATGTGTTTAGGTTATCAAGACCTAACATCGTGCCAAATTTCAGGTTTCTACGATGAAAATATGGTCGTTTTATATACACACTCCCAAAACAAAAGTGACCTTATAAGTGTTCCCGTTTTTTCCCTTTTAGGGGAACGGAACCCTAAAAAGCAGTCAAGTGCGAGTCGGGCTCGCTCACTGAGGGTTCCGTACCAGAAATACCCTTTTTAGCGTTCGAATTTAGTTTCTCTTTGCCCGTCTGGCCACACAATTTTCGACATTTTGGCCTACATCTTCGAAACCAATTCACCTAAAATTTAAAAAAAACATTTTAGGAATCCACGGACGTAGCCCTTTCTAACGAGACCCCACAATATGTAAACAACAAAAATTTTTCGCTAAGGAAATTTTTTACTATGGTAATCTTAAATAAAATTAAAAAAATAGAAAAACAAATAAACCGTAAAAAGCTGCAGTTTTCCAGTAATCTATGACTAAAGACCTACTAACTCTGATTTTATCAAAATTTTAGCTTAAGAAATGTAGAAAGCCAGGGGGGGCGTATGGTCATTTTTTCGACATTTTGTGCTATATCAGTAAAAGGTTTTAAAACTCATTTTAAGAAGGTCGCCGGAAGCCACAAGTTCAACTTCGAAGAATTCTCCACGCTTCTCATTCGAATAGAAGCTGTTCTCAATTCACGCCCACTATCCCCGCTCTCGCAAGACCCGGCTGAGCTTACTGCCCTAACCCCAGGTCATTTTCTCCGTGGTGCCCCGCTCCTCTCACTTCCAGAACCTAATGCGGAACATATATCGCTCATAAACCGCTGGGAAAAACTAAAGGCATTGCATCACCAATTTAGCAGAAGATGGAAAGAAGACTATCTGAAAGAGCTCCACAAAAATGGAAGAATCCTCAGAAGGAGTTGGAAGAAGGAGCCCTCGTAGCCATCAAGGACGAGCTACTCCCTCCCAATGAGTGGCGTCTCGGACGAGTCACGAAGCTGTATCGCGGAGCCGATAATCACGTTCGAGTGGCCGACGTCCGCACTGGAACAGGGATTCTCACACGCCCTGTTGTAAAACTATGTGTCCTACCCCTTGTATAAAACAACTCGCTGCTAATTACCCCCTCACCCCAATCATTCCCATGATTTCTCTCCCCTACTTCCACATCTTTCCGCTGCTGACATCGTTCTGTTTGTTTATTTTCAGGTCCCAACCGGTTCAGCCCGAGGTGCACCAATGCCAGCTGTGCCACAGATCTCACGCCCTTCGCTTCTGTCGAGACTTCCTGGCGAGGTCTCATCAATTAAACGGTTCCCAATTTCCGAGGACGTTGAGTACGCATGCTACAGAAGGACGCACCGAAGTCGCCGCAAGAGCTGCATTCCGCTGCCCTCCCCGACAACGCGCACGGATTGAGGCCCCCCAACTCCTAATGTTGCATCGTTGCAAGGCGAGCGGGATGTTTAATCGATGTACGCCCATCCCTAGCCCGTATCGATCGGTCGCCCCGGAGAGAGAGCGAGCTGACGACAACAACACTCCTTTGAAAGCGCTAGGCCGAGACACTCCCGTCTCGCACCCTAAATATTCTTATACATATTTTGAATTTCCATTAACTTTAAATTCTACATATATCAAACCCCTATTTCCAATGCATTAAAACATCCCAAGTTTTATAACGAACACTCCGAACTCTCTGCGTTTTCATTTTCGCATATAACTTCTGCCCATCCCGCGGCATGAAGTTTTACAGTAATCTTAAATAAAATCAAAAAAATAGAAAAACAAATAAACCGAAAAAAGCTGCAGTTTTCCAGTAATCTATGACTAAAGACCTACTAACTCTGACTTTATCAAAATTTTAGCTTAAGAAATGTAGAAAGCCAGGGGGGTATGGTCATTTTTTCGAAATTTTTTGCTATATCTTCGAAACCACTCCACAGAAAATTATAAAAAAAATATCTTCGGAATCCATGGACGTAGCCCTTTCTAATGATACCCCACTCGATATAAACAAAAAAAATTTTTTTCTGAGGGGGGTCATCTTAAATTTAAAAAAAATTTAAAAATTTTAAATTCGAAAAAAGGGGCAGCCATTCAGTCATGCGTGATCAAATACCTAGTTAGCCTGATTTTATCAAAATTTTCGGTTGAGAAATGGCATGGGAAAATGGGATCATGTGCGGACAGGTCCGTTTTTTTAACTATATCTTTCTAACCCGTTTACATAATAATTTTTAAAAAATATATTTGGAATACATGGATGTAGCCCTTTCTAATGATACCCCACTCGATATAAACAAAAAAAATTTTTTTCTGAGGGGGGTCATCTTAAATTAAAAAAAATTTCAAAATTTAAAATTCGAAAAAATGGGCAGCCATTCAGTCATGCGTGATCAAATACCTAGTTAGCCTGATTTTATCAAAATTTTCGGTTGAGAAATGTCGTGGGAAAATGGGATCATGTGGGGACAGGTCTGTTTTTTTAACTATATCATTCTAACCCGTTTAGATAATATAAAATAAAAAATACGTTTGGAATCCATGAATGTAGCCCTTTCTAATGATGCCCCACTCGATATAAACAAAAAAAATTTTTTCTGAGGGGGGTCATCTTAAATTAAAAAAAAATTTTAAAATTTAAAATTCGAAAAAAGGGGCAGCCATTCAGTCATGCGTGATCAAATACCTAGTTAGCCTGATTTTATCAAAATTTTCGGTTGAGAAATGGCATGGGAAAATGGGATCATGTGGGGACAGGTCAGTTTTTCTCACATTTTTAACTATGTATATCTTTCTAACGCGTTTACATAAAATTAAAAAAAAATACATTTTATAATCTATGGACATAGCCCTTTCTAACGATACCCCACACGATACGATATAAAAATATTTTTATTTTTTTTTGTCCGACCCGAAAACCTTTAAAAATTATAAAAAAATATTTCTAAAAATATTTCTTAACTTTTTATAGTGAAAATGTGTTTAGGTTATCAAGACCTAACATCGTGCCAAATTTCAGGGTTTTCGATTTATTTGTTTTTCTATTTTTTTAAATTTTATTTAAGATTACCATAGGAAAAAATTTCCTTAGCGAACAATTTTTGTTGTTTACATATTGTGGGGTGTCGTTAGAAAGGGCTACGTCCGTGGATTCCTAAAATGTTTTTTTCATATTTTTAGGTGAATTGGTTTCGAAGATGTAGGCCAAAATGTCGAAAATTGTGTGGCCAGACGGGCAAAGAGAAACTAAATTCGAACGCTAAAAAGGGTATTTCTGGTACGGAACCCTCAGTGAGCGAGCCCGACTCGCACTTGACTGCTTTTTTAAATATTTTAATAAAAATTTGAATAATTTATTTGATAGTAACCTTCCATTTTTCTTAATAATTACATTATTAAAATTTTTTTTAACAAAATACAAATATTCGTGACGCTCCAGCAGCAAAAAAACCCAACAAATTATATTTTTTAAAGAAAAAACAAGAAAGTGGGCTTGGTCTAAGATAAATATGAAAGCGTTTTAGTTAATTGGATTACCTGCATATTTGAAAAAGATAGTTTTTTGCCATTTTCATATAAAGAAACGAGAAAATGTACTTTAAAATAAAGTGGGCGTGGCAAGTTTAAAATCAATGGTAAAAAGGAGGTTATTAAAAATGCCATTTATAAAAAACTTTTGTTTTGATATTTTGCATTTGTTGAAATTGATTAATTTATTTAATTCTATTTTAAAAATCTAATTTCTGTGCAGCCGTATCACAGTTTTTTTACTTCAAACATGGAAATTTATTCCCAAACTAGCTGATTCACCCGGCTTTACCCGAGTGCCACATCATACGGGGAATCTGTGTATGTAGATTACCTATTCACGAAAACCTATTCTTCCTGTACATAATTTTCATATTATCAAAAAAATTCCTACCATTATTGAAATACATTTAAAAACAAATCTTGGAATAAAATAATTATTTTAGGCAGAACAGCGTTTGCCGGGACAGCTAGTACATATATAAAACCCAAATAATGTAAAAATGTTTACGTGAATGCATGACTAAATACTAACAGAATACAAAATTTTAACGTTGTATGACATGTAGTTTTAAAGGTATACCAAATCAAATATTTAAGTTGTATGAGGGGTGCCACGCCCCTTGCCCAATGCCCGCCCCATTTTCCGAGTTGAAGGATACGGACATGTAGTAAGTTCGTATCGTGTTTCATTTATGTGTGCTGTATAGTTCTAAAGTTATACCCAAATGTATAGTTGATTGAAAAGTGCCACGCCCCTTCTCCTACGCCCATAAAATTTTACCCGTGGGACGAAGCATCTAAGAGGGGCCTGCATACGGAATTTCAATGCTGCGTGACTTGTAGTTTTAAAGATATGCCAAATCAAATATTTAAGTTGTATAGGGAGTGCCACTCCCCCTTGTCCCACACCCCTAAATTTTTTTAAGCAAGAGGGCACGACTAAATACTAACAGAATACAAAATTTTAACGTTGTATGACATGTGGTTTTAAAGATATACCAAATCAAATATTTAAGTTGTATGGGAGGTGCCACGCCCTCTTGATGAATCGAAAAATTTCCATGATTTGGCGTAGTGTGTAGATCTGGGCGATGGTGGATTTGCCAGGTCTAAAGCCGCACTGATAAGGTCCAATCAGTGGCGAATGGCTTCAATCTTTCACACAGTACGCTCGACACGACCTTGTATGCGATGGCAATAAGGCAATACGGCCCCAGTAGCTAGCGCAGATCGTCGGATCGGATTTTTGTCTAGTGCATATCAAAATTCAAATCGTTGCACACATACAAGCATGTTCCATATTTCACTTTCGAACAAAATCGGCTTGAGTACAAATCCACGGCCGTGGTGGCTCAGTGTATTAAGTGATTAAGTATAGTTAAATCTAAATGAAGGAATAAAATGAAAAAATTAAAATATTAATCGGCAGAATCCGAAGCATTAGAGTACCGAACGCGTTGTTGTTAGTTTCGCAACGTTTTGTTTTTTTCGCAACCGCTTTGCTTATTGGAAATTTTACAAAACTGTTTAAAAATCTATTTCATTTCCACATTTTCCTTGCCCGTCTGGTCGTTGCTACGCAATGCAGATGAAATGACGTAACGAAAAATGCGAAAATCCCAAAATTATAACGGCAAAATTTTTGCATACAAAAATGGGCAAAAAACGCGTGCAAAAAACTACGTAAGGCGGGGGATTACGTCTTCGCCGAAATGCGTCGCAAATTGCCGGGATGCGTTTCGCTGCATTCCTTAACCCTTAATCTACTACGTAGAGCAGAAAAATCCTGAAATTTTCCGGATTGCGGCGAAAATTGCGATTTTTCCTTTTTCGTTACGTTAGAAAAACGCGCGATTTTAATTGAATTTTCTTGCTGAATTGCTGAATTCGAAAAAGAAAACGAGAATTACAAATCCAAAAATAAAGTGCACGAATAGAAAGTTAGCATGTTGCGGCAACACGGCTTGTATCACGTACCACTGGCAGAGGGTATGCGTACCACTGGCAGAGAATGGGATCCACAGCGCCTAGCTCCTCGCTACAACAGCCCGCTATTTGTATGACCGACTCTTCGAAAAGAAAACGAGAATAATAGATCCAAACTGCGATGCTGCGATGCTATTTCAATCTCAGAAAAGTGCAAATGCTTGGTCGCTGATGCACGAGCGCCTGGGTTCAAATCTCAGACCGGCACATAACATCTAATACAAAGAGATTTTGTTTGAAGTGCAGATTGTATTCAACACTTCGATCTCAGGTATCAGCCTTCTCCAGGATACCAGCTTTCGGTGCGTCTTTCCTATAGTCTGGCTCCAAACGTTTTTAGCGCTTCTCCTCTTGGCCACTTTACAGATGATATGGGTTTGGAGATTTTAGTGATGATATATACATAGTCTCAATTTCGAATTGTTTTATAAATCCATATAAGAAAGAGCGCCTTCGAAATCAAAGTGCAATTTAACAGATTAAACGCACTCAATTTCAATTTCAATTTATTTATTCTATGGTGTTAACATTTAAGACATTCGTCTTTTGCATGTCGCATAAATACAATAGATAATCAACTAATGAATAAATCAACTGATCTTACTTAAATTAATAATTTTATATTTTTTAATACAATAAATAATCAACCAATTTTGCTTAAATTATAGAGATAATTCAATTTAATTCAATTCAATTTATTAGACTATAATAAGAGTAATAACAGAGGAGGAGAGATAGATGAGAGATGAGATTGTAGTTAGGAAAAGTATTTGAAAATTAGATGCTTAAAGGTTCTATAGTTTGATACATTTTTAATAGTAGACGGTAGCGAGTTCCACAGTCTGATCGCGCTTACGAAAAACAGTCTACTTGAGTTCATATAGTTTAATTGAGGAATCGTGAGGTTCCTACTTCTACTAGACCTACAGAACTGGAGCTTTTCGTATAAATATCATGGAGAACGCGAGTATATAACTTTATGCAAAAAGATGCAGTTTCTTGTTTGAAGATATTTAAGCAAACCAGTACCAAGAATTTGGTTGCAATATGACGAGATGTGGTCGGATCTCTGTAATAAGTATGTAGTTAAGCCCTTAACTGTCACCTTACATGCATACTATCTAAAAACGTCAGTTTGGCATCACTGAATGTCAGTTGATCATCAACCGGATAATAAGCAACACGACGTAATAAACACGCTGCTGAATAAAAAACTAAATTGTTTTGCTTGCTTATTACATGGTGTCAGAAGTGGAGAATTGTTACTGATAGCAGCTTATAAACAGTCTACAATCGAATTCGGATTTTATTAATAGTTCACCGGAACATACAGAGGAAGTTAGTGCCTGTCGAACTTTCACTGTGGGTATCTACTAAAACGCATAAGACATAACCTCAAAATGTCTGGCGATGAGCACAATCGCACCCCACGTGCACTGGATTGTGCGAATATTACCGCAGAATGGCAAAAATGGAAGCAAAACTTCATGGTATGGATGATTGCAACTGGTAAAATGGATAAGCCGGACAAGGACAAGATCGCGATTTTTATTTGGTTACTGGGTGAACAGGGCATAACAATCTACAATACATTATATCCAAACGATGGAACCCCAAATTCAATGCTGGGAGCTGAAATCCCGGCACCAACACAAATAGATCCAAATGCAGTGAAACAACGATCATTGGAAGAAGTGATTGAGAAATTCGATGAGTATTGCTTACCACAACGGAATGTCGCCATGGAATCCTTCAAGTTTCACATTATTTCGCAGCAAGAAAAGCAATCCTTCACTGAATTTGAAACAGAGCTTCGCAAGCAAATCCAGTTTTGCAATTTTAAATGTGCTTGTGGTGTGGAATACGAAGACCGAATGCTACGCGATCGCATCATCATTGGAGTTAAGGACAAGAATCTTCAATTAAAATTATTGGACGGCCGTGACGAATCGTTGGCTAAAGTTATTCAGACTTGCAAGGCGTTTGAAGCTGCGAATGCACATAAGCAGATTTTGGATTCGAAATCGTCAGTGGTTGCAAGCATATCAACAGAGCAAAAACCACAAGTGATGGGGATTGACCATATTAAACGGTTCTGCTTTAATTGCGGATATCCATGGGACATACAACATAAGAGCGTCTGCAGAGCAAAGGACGCTACGTGCCGTATTTGTTCGAGGAAGGGTCACTTTGACCGTTTATGCCGTCAGAAAGGGAAGAAGCAGCAAATGCAGCAAAAGCGAGATGGCGATAACAACAACAATGGCAGAGGCAACAATCGAGCAATTGGTAGTATTGCATGGGGTGACATGACAGGTATTGTAGATAATTGTTATAATAAGGTAGAAATCACGCTTAGGAACAAAAATAATTGCAGAATAAACTCTTTTGGACTAAAACATGATAAATGGATCAAACATTACAGAATTGAAGATGAAGTAGTGAAGTTTAAGATCGATACCGGAGCTGATGTCAATTGCATTCCTTTGTATTTAGCGAAAAAACTTAAAACTAAAATTTGTAATCAGAAAAATGACTTTCCTGTATTCGATTATAGTAATAATAACGTAAAAATCTTTGGTACCGTTAAAGTAAATTGCATTGATGTTAAAACGAACATAGGCAAAGAAACATTTTTTTTGGTGGTAGATGATAGATTTGAACCAATACTTGGTTTAGATAGTTGCATTGATTTCGGAATAGTTAAACGGATGGATATTGATAAAATTGCAATGCCTGTCACAACGGAGTCGTTTGTTGAACAGTACAGTGACATATTTAAGGGGTTTGGGAGATTCCCGGGGGAATTTAAAATTTATTTGCAGGAAAATTCGAAGCCGGTGCTTCACTATAAGAAACGAATACCGTACGCACTAACAGAAAAGTTAAAAGTAGAACTTAACAAAATGGTGCAAGAGGGTATCATTTCACCTGTTAATTACCCAACTGATTGGATTAATAACTTACAGATTGTTGAAAAACCAAATGGTAAGTTACGTGTGTGTCTTGATCCAAAGCCACTTAACGCATGCATCAAGCGTGAGCATTTCTTAATTCCAACAATTGAAGATCTCACCTCGGGCTTAGCAAATGCAAAAGTTTTCACAGTTATTGACTTAACAAGTGGGTTTTGGCACATGTCACTTGACAGAAAGACATCGGATTTAACAACATTCATGACACCTTTCGGACGGTTTAGATTTAATCGCTTGCCTTTTGGTCTTAACTGTGCGCCAGAAATGTTTCAACGAACAATGATAAAAATATTCGGGGATATTCCTGGAGTATTTATTTACTTTGATGATATTCTGATATTCGCTGAAAGTTTCAAAGATCATGATGATACCTTGAAGTTAGTAATGGATCGAGCACGTGAACATAACGTTAAGTTCAATTCGGAAAAAATTCAGTATCGAAAACAGTCAGTTAAATTTATGGGAAATCTAATTTCGGGAAATCAAATTAAAGCAGGGAGAAAGTATTGTGAAGCAATTCTGGGGATGGAAATACCAAAAACCAAATCGGACGTTTTGCGTTTTCTTGGGCTATTAAAATATTTAGCGCGCTTTATTCCAAATTTATCAAAAATAACGGCTGAATTACGTAACTTAACAAGACTTGATGTAGACTTCGAATGGAATAATAAGCATGACACAGAATTTAAAAATTTATTGAATGTTATCTCTTCTGTACCGGTATTGGCAGTGTACGATCCGAAATTACCTGTAATAATTCAAACTGACGCATCAAAAGATGGACTGGGCTGTGTATTGGTACAAAACGGGCACCCTGTTGCATTCGCTTCTCGAACATTAACCAAGAGTGAGCAAAAATGGGCACAAATTGAAAAAGAACTCTTGGCCATCGTTTTCGCCTGTCAACGTTTTCATTATTGTTTGTATGGTCGGGAATTCACCGTTGAAAGCGATCATAAGCCATTGGAAACGTTGGTAAAGCGTGATATTGATAATGTCTCAATGCGTCTTCAGCGAATGTTCATGTTTTTACTGAAATATCCAAAAATGACTGTGGTACACAAACCGGGGAAAGAAATGTTGATTGCTGACTGCTTATCACGGGCTCAATTATCGGAAGAAGATGAGTTGGAAGGCCTCTCGGGGGTAATTCATTCAATTACAAGATCAGTTTGCGTATCTGAGGAAAATTATAATTACTATCGGAATATCTTGAAGGAGGATGAGGATTACAGTCGGATCTGTGAATACGTGCGAAATGGCTGGCCAAGATTTCATCAACTGAGTGACTTGAGTCAACACTTTCATAAATTTAAGTCGGAACTTCACGTTGAAAACGAATTGTTACTTTTGGATCATAAACTCGTCATACCAACTAAATTACAAGGAAAATTGGCTAAGTGGTTACATGAGCCGCACTTGGGTATTGAAAAAACGCTGGCACGCGCCAGGACTTTGTATTATTGGCCTAAAATGAGTACTCAAATTAAAGAAATGGTTCAAGCATGCAACATTTGTGAAAAATTTCGGCGAAATAATCAAAAGGAGCTATTGGTTCAAGAAGAATCGCCCAAATATCCATTTCATGTAGTCGCAATGGATTTGTTTGAATACGCCGCTCGGGATTTTATTGCAATTTTTGATTCATATTCTAATTATTTGATAGCTATTTCGTTAAATAGTAAAACATCGGGACATATAATCGAACAAATCAACCAAGTATTTTTCAAACTGGGGTTTCCAACCATTATTAAGTGTGACAACAGTCCATTCGGTTCTCGAGAATTTGATCGTTATGCTTCAGAATTTAATATTAAATTTAAATTTTCAAGTCCCCGGTATCCACAAAGTAATGGATTAGCTGAAAAAGGTGTGGCTATAGCAAAGAACATTTTAAAGCGATGTTACGAAGCAAATGACATAAAATCATATCAATATCGTATTTTAGAATACAACACGACTCCTGTGGCGAGCATGCAATTATCACCGTCGGAATTATTTTTTGGGCGGTTAATTAAAACAAAATTACCAGTGGCGGATTCACTGTTGAACAGAAATAATTTAGGGGAAGAGATAATTCAGGAAAAAATTTGGAAGAAAAAAGAGCAACAAAGATATTACTATGATCGGAACGCAAAGTCATTGCCGGTATTGAAAATAGGAGATTTAGTAATTTTTAAGAAAAATGGCAAGGAATGGCACTATGGAACCATAGTTGGAATGGTTAACAATCGCTCATACATAATTAAAGATACCTTTGATAACTATTTTAGACGTAATCGTAGATTCATTGCAAAAACGAAAAACTGTGACTTTAATGCTAGCGACATATGTTTTGAAGAAAATGTTAAATGTAATTATAATGAAGACATGCGTGAGATAAGTGTAGTACCACCAGGAAATAATTGTAATTGGACAAATACAAATATAAACCCTGATCAACATGATCCCGTTTGTAATGTGGATGAAACAGAACTGCCGGTAGCGCATGGTGATTTCAACTCATCATCTGATGAATATGCAACTGCCAGTAGTGATGGTTCAGAAACAAGCCCTGGTAGTGATAATCCTCCTGTCGTGCCTGTGATCCAATTTAGAACAACACGTAGTGGTCGAGCTGTGAGGCCACCGAACCGATATGGGTTCGATTAGCTGTGGTTTATCATTAGTATTACATATATATACATATGTATACATATATATTTTATTTTAATTTATTTTAATTAATTTTTTATTTTTATTTATTAAAAAGAAAAGCGTGTAATAAGTATGTAGTTAAGCCCTTAACTGTCACCTTACATGCATACTATCTAAAAACGTCAGTTTGGCATCACTGAATGTCAGTTGATCATCAACCGGATAATAAGCAACACGACGTAATAAACACGCTGCTGAATAAAAAACTAAATTGTTTTGCTTGCTTATTACAATCTCTTTAAAGCATAAACATAGCGAGCAGCATTGTTAAATGCAACTAGCAGCTTGTGGGAAGACCTCGAATCAAGTTTGCTATACACAACTTCTGAATACGTTATAATTGGTAGCAGCAGTTGTACTACCAATTTTCTCCTAGTGCCCGTGGGAACGAAGGAGGCTGTCATGTGGAGATTTCGTAATAGATAGTAAACTTTACTCACACAAGAGTTAACGTGATCCTCACAGGATAATGATGAATTTACTATAAATCCGAGGTTCGTTACCTTGTTGACGGCTTTCAGCTGAACTGCGTTCAAAAGGACGGGCGGAAAATTGATATTCTGAAAGGGAGCTTTCGAAATTGGCAGTACGTACGATTTAAGCGGATTCAGCTTCAACATATTTCTATTGGCCCACTCTGCGACTGTTTCAAGGTCCTCATTGATTTTCGAAAATAAATCATCAATAAGGCCAGCAGGCCTGGAAAGATACAATTGAAGGTCATCAGCATAAGCATGCATGGTGACATGTTTGCACCTACTGAATAAGTCATTAACGAACATAGTGAACAGGAGTGGGTCTTGAGGTACTCCACTGGTAGTTTTGCTGAATGAAGAAAAGCAGTTTCCCACCTTAACCCTTTGTGACCTTCCAACTAAGTAAGAGATAACAAACCGAACAGCAGTGTCTGAGAATCCACAGTAGAGCTTGAGTTTATTGCATAGCAATAAGTGATTCACAGTGTCGAATGCCTTAGAGAAGTCTAACAGACACAGCAGAGTCAAATGACCCATATCATAGTGTACTCTTATATCATCCAAGATTTTGACCACTGCAGTGGAACAACTGTGTCCAGGTCGAAATCCAGACTGATGGTCGGACATAAGGTTGAATGATCTTATATGGTCATTGATCTGCTCAGCTATAAGACACTCACACACCTTTGAGACAGAGGACAACAAGCTTATTGGCCGGAAATCACAAGGTTCGCTGGCATGCTTTGTTTTTGCTATCGGAATGATAGTAGCTACTTTCCACATACTTGGATAATTAGCAGTGGTGAAACAATGGTTTATTATGTGCGAAAGTGGGCTGAGCACATAGGGCAAAATAAGTCTTAGAAATCGTATAGATATACCGTCTTCGCCAATGGCATTAGACTTAATTTTTTTTATGCAACGTGCTACATCCAATTCGCTAACTGCTTTAAAATAGAATTCATTTAAGGAAGCCGAGTGGTTTCCATCAAAATTGCTTAGAGTAGGTACGTCAGCTGCAGAGCTAGAAATGAAGTATTCGTTCTACCAATTTTCCAAGTGTATCAGCTGTTTACTAAACTCAAACTTTCCAAGCGCACATAATATTCTGAAGCCGATAGGTGGCAACTTTGCGACGCAGTCAAATGGCTATAGTGGTGAAGCACAGATTGCGCACTCTGATGTGTGCTGAGTTGTTGTGAGTGACATATCGGTGTCTAATAGATGGAACATAGTGTAATAATATCAAGTGTTCCAGATTGCAATGACATTCTATTGTCATACCTTATAATTGTCAAAAATATTAACCCGTTTTCAGTTTGAGTTTGCGTTTGAAGAAAAAAGTAAAAAGTAAAGAAATTTAATTTCTAAGTGTAATGATATTGCATTACCAAACAATGTCAAAAAACTTTTTTTTACGTGCCGTATACACTTTCGGATAAAACATTTGAGCAGAATTCACAAACAAAATAAACTTAATAACAAACTTAAACGTGATAAATAAATATTAAAAGTCGTTTTATAAACACTATTTGTTATAAAAAATGTAACACGTGCTGGTTGTTAATACTTTCATTACTGAAAATAAAAATTGCATGATACGTAAAAATGTTGAGCTACTTTTTTGTACTGTCTCGGATGGGTTAAGACATATTACGAAGAAGGAGAAAAGGAAATCAAAATATTTTTTTACAATTATGAGTATGTCAAACTATCTGGCACACTTGATATTATTACACTATGAGATGGAAGAGTGGCCATAAATGTCATTGTATACATAATTATTTCATTGTTTATAATTATCTAGCAAACATTTCAAAACGATCAATTTGAATTCAATATGAAAATTGTGCTGTGGTCAGACAAGAGTGAAGAAGCACATGGTCATAGCGCTAGTTGTCAAAAATATTAGATACATTTTTTCATACCCAGAGAATTTTGGAAGTGAATTTTGCTATTCGTTCTCAAACCAAACGGGTCCACTCTCAAGAATTCAATTAAGAAAAAGGTATATGTGGAAACGAAAACTAGTGCATAGCTTCATTATGAAATGATATATGGGTTGCGGTATGCTTTTGTTTTTGTTTTAATCTTGCCTATAGAAAGAAGTCTTTCCCATTTGGTTTAATTTTGCTAAAATGTTAAAAAGGGTCATAAGCGGGGTTTAGACGATCCTACTTGCCGTCCAACATGGCTTGACGGCAGGAATAACTGTACACGTGCCGCTGCGTATACACGGTCCCACATGTCGTACAACATCACTTTCTACAAGTTGGCAAGCGAGACGCACGCGTACAGCCAAAGCCTTTTTACCGACAGCAAATGAGACTTTTGAAAAAGAATGGGCGTTCTCAGCTTTCGTCGATAGCATTCGACCCAATTAGTTTTTTTAAAAGCGCTACGTACACTTTATTTTGTGCGTTATTTTGCAAGTTTCAGGAAAATTATTTAATTTATCTCTTTTATCTTTCGTGCATTGCATTCATTTTCGTAGTGATGCAAAATGAAATGCTATAGCATTAAAATTTTAAAGCCATTTTTATTAATTTAATTTTATACATCCTAAAGATTTTCTAATTAACGTATATTTCAAAGTAAGAACCAACTGCAGGCTGCAGCTCAATGAAATTCTTACTGTCCGTGATCATGTTAACAGCACGGACACTTTCTCAAAGTGCCAAAATACACTAGGCTTGACCAACATGTGTTTACACAGGTTGGATGGTTTGACAAGCGAGCAGAAATATAAAAAAATTTTGAAAACCATCCCACATGTGTGACAAGCGGTTGTTTCTTGCGTATACACGATCCAACATCGCGGTTTGTCCTACATGTTGGACGACATGTAGGACCGTCTAAACCCCGCTATACAATTGCAAAATTTTGGAGTTGATTTAACCAGGGCTATTAAAAGTTTTATTATCCCTGACATACCTTTATCTCTTCCTTACCGAATGTCGCAATGCGTAATCTTGCTTTAGTAAATTTTGGCTTTGAATTTCGAATGGAAAAGCGACCTGACAGCGGCGTCGGCAGAGCAGCAGGGAAGTGCAGAAAAGAAAAATAGTATTTTTAAATTAGCGGCTCTGCTTATTTTCAATTAAAAATCCAAACACGCGGCCGCACAACCGTTCACTGGCGCGAATTGACGCAGAAAAATCAACAAATAAAGTGTAGAATATAGAAATAACGTTTGTTCAATACGTTTGCAAAAAAGAATTTCAGTGTTGCGGAGAGGTGGGGTTTACTGCAATCAATTTGTTCCCCTTTCCCAGTTGGCAAAGTGTATAGTGGAGCAGAGCCAAAACCGGCGGTTCCGGTTTATGATGCTATTGTGCGCCAAATAAATGCCGAAACAAACGCATTTAAACATTTTTTATATATTAACGATTTGAACAAACGGAGAGTTAAATTCAAATTTTGAGAAGACACCTATGTTCAACATATATTAAGGAAAACCAAGCAGAGGAGACAGATTTTCAAGAGGCGTTTTCTTGAGCAATTCTTAACCCACTTACGTACGGCACCACCCAACAGGCAGCGGCAACACCAGTTCTCCAAGCACTGCTCCATTTAGCGACAACAATTTTCAGCGTTATCGTGTTAGTTCATCGTGTTATTACTGGGCTGTCGCGCTCCACTTGTTTTGTGCCCAAAGCCACACACCACATGAGCACACCATATCTACCTGCCTTGGCACCACATTACAGCAAAATGTCACTTCAGCAATCGCTTAATTACAAATACTTGACAAAGGAGCATCTAAATGGCTTCGACCATTACAAGGTAATAATGATATCTGCGTTCTGCATATGCACTTTTATAAATTTCTGCAATTTGCCAGCTAATTTGTTAATTTTTTGTATATGTGGACTTCATAGTACAGCGCACGCGATACCTCACCGCTCAGTGTTTATATTATGCATCCCTTTTGGAATTGGATCGTCAAGGTAAATCACAAGACATGCTAACATTGGTGCTGTTTAGGCACTATGACACCTCAGCGTCGGCAGCACGAGTATGTTTGGGCAAACAGCAGTAGAAGGGTTGTAACTGGGTTTGGCGCTTGGGCAGTCAATCATATTCGGTTTATCTTGCGCCAAAAAAATCAATAAATATGGTTTTGCTCGACTTAGGGAAATAACCTGTAAGCTATTTAAAGTTTTTGAAGACCTTGTTGAAATGGCTGCCAAATTAAGGCGAAGAAGCAAACATTTAAACCCGCTCTGCTGCGTTACAATTATCATTTGTTATGAGTTAGGAAAGTATCGTAGTTTTGCAGAAATGTTAAAAATTTCGAGCAAGTTGAGCAGTATCTCATATTGATTCTTTTACTTTTAAACCGGCTGTTGTTTTGCCATATTTAGGCAGAAATCTCATTACAACTTTTAGAAACAATTTGAGTATACATGCGCCGGCGTCGTTAAAACAATAGTTAAAATGTAAATTAAGATTACAATTTTGTTTTAATTTTTCAACACGCCTGCAGTACTTTCCGCCGTGGCTTGCGCCAAATGTCATGACATTCGTTGGTTTCCTTTGCACCGCCATTAACCTTGTCCTGCTCTCTTACTATGACTGGAATTTTTATGCAAGCTCTGGGTTTGCCGGCACTACACCCATACCCTCGTGGGTGTGGCTTTGCACCGCTCTGAACATCTTCCTCGCCTACACGCTCGACGGCATTGATGGCAAGCAGGCGCGACGCATCGGTCTCTCCGGGCCATTGGGCGAACTCTTCGATCATGGTCTTGACTCGTACACAGCTGTGCTGATACCTACATGCCTCTACAGTATATTTGGGCGCAATCTGGAGTATTCCGTGCGTCCTATGCGCATGTACTACGTTTGCTGGATGGTCTTTTTCAATTTTTACGTTTCCCATTGGGAGAAGTACAATACGGGCGTGCTGTATCTGCCCTGGGGCTATGATCTCAGCATGTGGGGCTCCACAGCTATGTACTTGCTGACCTGGTGGTTTGGTTTTGAGTTCTGGCAGTGCCGTCTGCCCATGGGCATCACTTTGGGTCACACCATGGAGTTTGTGCTGCACTTCAGTGCCATGGCCAACGCGCCCATGGTGGTCATCAATGTATACAAGTGAGTTGTTCACATATTTCACATTAATTACAAATAATATGCGCCTTACTTTTTTACTTTATTAGCTCCTATGCACAACGCACCGGCAAAATGCGCTCATTCAAAGAGGCCTTGCGTCCGATGTGGCCGTTTTTGGTTTTTATGACTATGTTGCTCGTTTGGCCTATCGTTTCGCCGAATGACATTATGGAAACCGATCCGCGTGCTATGTTTATGCTGAGCGGCACAATCTTTTCCAATATCAGTGTAAGTGATGAAGGTCAGATCCACGCGATATATATATATATGCCCGTCCACTTGTGCTGCAGCCTTATTTCGTGATCATTTAATTTTTCTGAATTTGTGCCAGTTTTTAATGTAGTAAATGGTATACCCTAACATACCTCTGATTTTACAATATGCCGTTCGGCTTTTTTCAGCATGCCTTTGAATTTTCTATATGCCATTGGGCTTTTTTCTAGCATACTTCTGATTTTTCAATATGCCGTTCGGCTTTTTTTCCATATACCTAACATGCCTCTGGTTTTTCAATATGCCGTTTGGCTTTTTCTCAGCGTGCCTTTGGATTTTCATGTCATTGAGTTTTCAATATGTCAAATATAAAAAAAAGTTCAATTTAATTTGGCATACGCCTGTATCAATATCGTACGACGCTTACCACGTTATCGTTTACTGATTCGCGCAATTAGGCCGCTAACTTATCTACAGTAATGAATTTGTATAGATTTCTACAAAAAAGCGTCTAATCACAAAGATTGTTTTGCTTAAAAAACGCAAGGGTATTCTTTAAATAAGCCAGCAATGTCATAAATAAATTTCCGTAAACTGCTAGGACATATTTTTGTGTTGCCGTCTCTGCCTTCGCCACTTCATTTCGGCTGAATTGAGTGACTTCACTGAAAAGCGCGTTATCACATTTAACTTCTGTTTTGCTATCTCAAAAGTGAATTTTATCTATGATTCTGCTTCAAGGGGAATTTTTTGATGTGCTTCCATGTGATTAAAAAAATCAGAGATTAGGGCTTTAACAACATAAAATCATACTATTAAATAAACGCTACTTCGTACGCAATGTTTTGGTTGAGTTACCGTTACTTTGTTTACATTGAATGTAGCATTGTTTTTGCACAGTATTGTTTTGGGCAGCATTTGATGAGAGTAAGAGAGTATGTTAGCATAGACTTGCAATGTTATCGTGTTCTTTTCTCTGCACAACAGTAATGCCTTTTATTCCGCTTTCATATAAAAGGTACAGGTAACCCTCCTACAACGCGGGAGATAGGTTCCTAAAAAATGCGGCGTTGTAAGAAATCGCGTTGTAGGAGATATCTCCATACAAAAATCAGAGTTTGGTTCCAAACTGAAAAATTGGGTTTTGTATAGTATATATGTATGTACCTACATACTTGATATATTTTTCTATTATTTATTATTTTGTATTTATTTATTGAGTCATAACAACATATTATGTAATTTGATAACACTTAATTTATTTAAACAAAAACAAAACAATTATAAAATTTCAATTCAACGAATTGAATATGTTTCAAGTTGAATGATTTAATAAATTAGAACCAAAATAGAAGCATAACTTTCTACTCCTCCTGATCACTTAGTATGATTTCTGTCGAACGTTTTGTTTGTACTAGCTCAAAATCTGAGATTCGGGCATCCTTTCGACGATTATTGGTTTGAAAAAATCTTTTAATGGTTGCTCTTATTTTGAAAATATTTATAAATTTCTTGATAGGGAGATAAGTTATTTTGAAGATTTCGTTTAAATATTTCTGTCATATTTAAAACTTTCTCGATACTTTTTAGTGAAAAGTTCAATTATATTTAATTTTTATTCGTTGTGGAACATAATTTGACAGCTTTTAAGATGTGGAACAAGAGTATACATACGTATTCGATTCTAAATTTGTAAACACATACTCAAATGTAGGAGGGCAGTATTACAAAAAAGAATAGGTATCAAAGTATGTATGTATGTACGTATACTGCAAGGAATTGTATTTAGGGAAGAAAACCTTTTTTAAATTAAAATAGTAAATATTTGAAAAAAATTCCGTTACATAGAAAATTTAAAAAAAATCGCTTTGTAAGAAAAGTTCCGCATTTTGGGAACCGCGTTGTAGCGAAAACGCGATATATGAATCCGCGTTGTAGGAGGGTTACCTATATTACATTTTGGCTTACCGTTAAAACGTCTTGCCGTATGGCCACGTTTATTGAACTATTTAGTAATTTTGCCAGCGAAAGAGAAGTTTGTGAAAAATATAAAATTAAAGGAGTAAGAATAACATAGCTAATAAAAATAGCCGCATTGGCAGATGTGAATTGTAACCGTACTCCTGAACATTAAACAATGTAAATGGCCGGAGATTTTCAGTGTTCGGTTAGATTTCGGTTGAAATTAAAATATGTTAAATTGTGTAAGCAAGATTTTTATTGAAGTCAAAATATGAGTAACTTGCATAAATATTAAATATCGAGGGGTCATATTTTCATTTATTTTTCTTTCTTACTTTAGGGTAGGGATTCGGGTAGCAAAAACCAGATAAGCCATAGAGAAGACAAATTGAATAACGGAATTTGCCGGAGAACTTAGAAGTGGACCAGAAGAAAAGTTGATATTATTCGTTGAGCTAAGCTTGAACTGAAAGCCCGGCAATGAAACCTTAGTTTTGCCAGTTTTTTGTAATTTTTGATGTAATATATTATTTTTTAGGGTGCTAATTTCCGTAAAGAATGCGGCTGTGTTTCTTTATTCATTTCGAACGTTATTTTTATATTATAAGCATTATATTAACTTGCCTTCAGGTTTGTATGTATGTATGTAGTCAAATCTAGTAATCAATTTTTCACCCACTTCCTGACTACTTGGAGATCTGAAACTTTGCATACATACGTAAACACGATGACAATACGTGATTCAATCATAAAAATATTAAAATTATTACTTTAAACAAAGTTATTAGCAAAACTGCAATAGCCAATCACAGATAGGGAAGAAGAAGCACGTAGGGACAGACGGGCCAGGAGCTGTTTAATCGCATTATATATAATTTTGCCGTATTTATAGAATACGAAATGTATAATGACCTAGATTTATGATTGATTTTGGCCCGTACGAATAATATTATATAGATATATCATTAAATCACATCAAATACATGAACAAATATTCCGGGGACAGATGGGCAAGGAAAAGTACTCCTTATAAAATAAATTGAATTAAATTCAGCAAAAGCCAATCAGAGCACAGACAGGGAAGAAGAAGCACTGCTGTATACAAGCAGCACAAAAGCACGCTTTGCTCTATTGCTTTCAGTTATTCGTTACAAACGCACGTGCATTGGAGCTCTTACTTTTGAGAATTTTGATTTGATTTAAAATTTCAGAGCTCTAAAATTGAATTTATGGGAGACTAAAAAGTATTATTATTATTTATTAGTTTTGTAATAAATTACAAAAATAATTTATATAAAACTAAAAAGTAGAAAATAATATTATGTACATACATATATAAAAAAAACTTTTAAATATAAGCTTTAATTCATTTAATGTATGTAATAAAAAGTAGAAAATAAATTGTTTCCAAGTCACCTGTATCTTACTATCGATAAAAGGTTGGGCGCTCAAAATCTATATTCACACTTATCTTTCATTACTAGAATTTATTTACAAAAAATAATTAAAATACAATAAAATATTGTATCAATTGGTTTTCTCTTTTTTAGTACATTAAATTAATTAAAGCTTATTTTTAAAAGTTTTTTTTATATAATATTTTTCCTTTATTTAATCTGATCACTCGGGATAATCCGTTGAGTGTCAAATTGTCTGTGAAATTTCCATCATTCTTCGAGAAATTGTAACTTTAGAGAAACGGGACGGAATAAGGCATGGATTAAAATATTCTTAGAAAAAAAAATTCG
Source organism: Neria commutata (assembly GCA_963457695.1). Taxonomy (NCBI): domain Eukaryota; kingdom Metazoa; phylum Arthropoda; class Insecta; order Diptera; family Micropezidae; genus Neria; species Neria commutata. The sequence goes on from OY735246.1 coordinate 40,260,322, forward strand.
TAATCGATTCTCACTGCTTTTTATTATAAGATTTATATTAGGTTCACATCCGGTATGTATGTATGTATTTCGTCAAATCTAGTAATCAATTTTTCACCCACTTCCCGACTACTTAGAGATCTGAAACTTTGCATACATGCCTAAACACGAGCCCAATACATGAATCAATAAATTTTATGGGCGTAGGATAAGGGGCGTGGCACTTTTTTATCAACTCCAGATTTGTGTATAACTTTAGAACTACACATCACACATCAATGAAACTCGGTAGGAACTTACTACATATCCATATCCTTCTACTGAGAAAATAAGGGGCACTGGATAAGGGGGCGTGGCACCGCCCATACAAACAAAATCGTTTATATAGAATAGCTTTGGAACTAAAGGTCGTGCAGCATTGAAATTCCGTATACAGGCCCCTCTTGGATGCTTCGTCCCACTGGTAAAATTGTATGGGCGTAGGACAAGGGGCGTGGCACTTTTCAAGCAACTACACACTTGGGCTTCAGTTTATAATTATAGGTACACCACACATCAATGAAAAACGATAGGAACTTACTCGCCGCGCCTTGCAGGCAAAACAACAACTCATCGCGCCACAAATATGCCACGAATATTAGGGTCGATCACAGCCGTATTATTTGTTAAATTGAGGATATGACATATGACGATAGGAAACACTGTGAATACCCTAAATATTGTGTACTGCTCTGCAAGTTTTAAATTCTTTTTGTGAAAAATTTCAGAGCTCTAAAATTGAATTTATGGAAGACTAAAAAGTAGAAAATAAAATTATATAAAAAAAAACTTTTTAAAAATAAGCTTTAATTTATTTAATGTACTAAAAAGTAGAAAATAAATTGTTTCCAAGTCACCTGTATCTTACTATTAATAAAAGCTTGTGCGCTCAATATCCATATTCAAAATATCTTTCATTACTAGAATCTATTTGCAAAAAAATTATTTAAATAAAATATTGTGGTAACTGGTTGACAAATATGGAACACATGAGCGCCCCAAGCTTTTATTAATAGTAAGATATAGGTGACTTGGAAACAATTTATTTTCTACTTTTTAGTACACTAAATAAATTAAAGCTTATTTTTAAAAAGTTTTTTTTTATATAATTTTATTATAAATTAAACTTAAAATTCTGTGACAATTTTTTCTGTATTTTTGTAAGCAACATTTAGAATTCCACCTTAATGCTAAATGCTAGGAGAAAAATTTGGGAGAGTCGCCGCAAAGCGGCGCGATACTGCTGGTATAATAATAAAGTTGTAAGACTATTCTTGTCCATTCTGTTATTTTTATCGTGTGTAGTTAATTTATCCAAATCAATTCTTAAAATGCGATTGGCATAGAAAAATGTACATTTGACTCGATAACATAATCCAAATGCAAGCAGATATAGACAAAACTTCTGCACTTTTTGTATTGTTGCTAAAACGTTGACAACATTAGTTATATTGCACTTTTATTTTGCGACTGGCATTATTTTCATATTTTTACATATTATTTGAGGGCACTCTTAAAACCGCCATGGGCGAATTTTTACATCACTTCTTATTTGGGGAAGTTTTGCAATTGAATTATTAAGCAATTTTCATAAGATATATTTTGTTTAACAAAACGAACAATTAGCTTCCTGATATATGTACATTAGGGTGACCGCTAATGATATGGGAAAATTGTTTTTCCGAATTTTGTTGACGGCACCCCCACAAAATGATTAGCCTTAGCAGATTTTAAGGTAGCCAAAGTTTGTGCACGATTGGAGCATGTTAACCCGTGCCGCAAGGCGCTCAAAGTTTGAAAAAAACGCGATTTTTTTGGCTGAATTGGGACGTTTTTAACCGTATCTCTAAAAGCAGATTGATTTTTTACATATTTCAATGTATTAAAATACATTAAAATACATTGCCGAAAGCTGTATCCTGATTGTTCAAAAAGATCTTAGACAAAACCTTTATCCTTATTGTATCCTTAGTAAAGATGGCAAACAATACAAAGAAACTCTTTTCTCTATGTAAAAAAATCAATCTGCTTTTTTATTCTATTAGAATTAGTTTCGTCCTTTAAAAAATATTAAAAAATTCCGAGTCATGGTTTTGGACCAAGAGCTGTTATAGCTCAGTTCTGCTACAAGTAGCAGAAAATATGTATGGGATATAAATTAGTTAGAATAAAATAGCCTTTAATTTTAGATATTAGTCATGGGAAAATAGTGATTAGTTCCGGAGATACGGTCAAAAACGTCCCAATTCAGCCAAAAAATCGCATTTTTTCAAACTTTGAGCGCCTTGCGGCACGGGTTAACATGCTCCAATCGTGCTCAAACTTTGGCTACCTTAAAATCTGCTAAGGCTCATCATTTTGTGGGGGTGCCGTCGACAAAATTCCGACATCGATTTTAGCGGTCACCCTAATGTACATAGGTATATGAAATTTTTGAATGAATTTTCGGTTTTTTTACATAAATCTGTTTTGTAATTCTATATTTAGATACGAAATCCTTATCCTAAGTTAATGTGAAAGTGAGCAACAACATTCCTTGTTATACTTTCACGCTTTCATGCATTTATGCTCATAGGAAAATTCGGTAGTAGAATTGAACATATGAAATATTTTGGTCCGCAAAATCTGTGGGCTGTGTGGCCTTGACACATGAAAATCCTCTTTTTAGCATTTTGCTTGTTTAAGTAAATAAATTAATCTGCTTTTTTGCTATACTTCGATCAAATTGTTTCTTTTCATTTATTGTTCAAAGCATTTAACGTTCTATCTAACAAATTAACACTTTACACTTTCACCCAGAATTCGCTTTGGCTTTCAAATTACCCATTAATTAACACACTTTCGCCAATATATATTTGTTGTAATTATCGTTTTGCCTTCTTGTTCTGTCCATACAGTGTCGTCTGATTGTTTCACAAATGTCGAATACACGTTGTGAATACTTCCACTGGATGACGCCTATTTTTGTGGTGAGTATTGGTCTCGGCCTTTGGCTTCCAGTGCTGGAGCGTCCCATACTCTACCTGCTCTTCATCGCCAGCACATTAACGCACTGGCATTACGGCACGTGTGTCGTGAATCAGATGTGTGAGCACTTCAATCGCATCTGCTTTAGTGTGAATATGCGTTATCCTGTAGGAACAGCTACGGCAGCTGTCGTATCCAGCAACAGCGTTGAGGAATTTGCGCCGTTGCTGGCTGAGGAAGCGGGTCGGAAAAATAATTGAACTGGTCGCTTAAATGCAAAGGAGGCTATTTATCTATCCAAAAGATCTGAATTGACAAAGCCTGATTTAGCTGACACATCGTATACCCTGTCGTATACATATTTTGAACAATTAACTGTATCTTCGATTAGAGTTAAACTTTATTATTATTATTGCATTTGTCGCAATCTTTGCTTGGAAAAGACTTTTTGTCATAGCATATATCTGTGGTCACAAGTCATAACCGCCTAAGTCTGTTTTTTTCCTTTTTTCGGGAGAGCAGTTTAAAGTTTCAAATTCTCACTGCAATATATGTAAAAGCTATTAGGTTTTTGATGGATAATTGCTGTCCTAGAAAAGATACAAACCTGAACATTTGATACCATATAGATTTAGACACGCTGATGGCATTAAAAACAACTAACTCGAGTTAGGCCGTTATGGTTTGTGGCCACTGATATATGTAATATTTATTTCACTCTTAACATTTTTCCTGTGTCATAATATTTAAATATTGTATTCGATGCAACCTAATGCGTAAAAAATTAGCACCATAAACTAATAACAGGAACACTTCTGAACTTCACTTATATTTGGAATTGTAATCAAACAATATCTAAATTAGTATAATGCTTTAAAATTGTAACGTTTTTAATTCAATTGAACTAGATATGATATCGAACAAGTAAAATACGAAGTTAAAAACCTATTCTAGTTTTGTATACATGTATTAATATATTTCAATTCCGAGTAATCTGTACTTCGGAAGATGCCTATCCAATATGTATAATTTTGTTTCATTGCTGCACTTAAAGCATTTTCAGCATTACTTTCAATTGCGTTCACATACATAAACGCACTTCAAATTCGTTTTACTGTAGCGTTGTTTAAACTAGTATTTATTTTGATGTTATATTTAATTATTATTAAATTTTTTAAATTAGTTTAATTAAAGAAAACCGCTTGAACCTCTCATTTTGATTCATATGCATCGAAACAGTTTATTGTTTGTATAAGAGTTCCATAATGTTTTTTGCTGTGTTTTAAACTCAAATCTAAATGTCTTCAGTAAAATATTAAAAGGTAGTCTTTAAGTTATTTAAAAATTCTTCCAAAAAAGGAAGGAAAAAACAAAATATTTTAATAACTATTAAAAGTTAACTTTATATCAGGCAAAAACTTAATTGTAAGAACTATAGGAAGACATGGTGTGATCATACCAAAATGAAGAATATGTAGAGATGTTGCTAATGGCTGTTTAATTGTTTATATTTTTAAATATTACATAAATACTGAAAAAGAGTGCATACCAATGCTAAATACATAAATACAATTTTGTTATATAACAAGACATAAATAATTTCTTAGCTTATTTACATTATATATAATATGCATATATATTCATCGCTATTAGGAATATCTGAATCAGCTGACTTCGTAAAGCCAATTTCACTTTATAACTTGGTAGCGGCATTTAAATGACGGATTCAATGATAGAGGTTATTTGTGTACAATTGACAAATTCCTAAATAAATGATAATTATGCCTACAATTTCAAATAATATACATACAACGTATAAACATATAAAAGTTTATTTTAATAATATAAGAAATCAGGGATCTGATTACGTATGAAGATTTTAGTACGGCGTAACATGAATTAGCGTTTCATTCATATCGGTTGTTTAGATCTAAGTCCCGGCATGGAAACTGAAACGAAAAACAGGCAGGTTCCAGATATAACTTTCGAGTGAAATTGACTCGAATTCGAATCGAATTCGCTTTTTGGTGTTCTGCATTTCCCTTTCTACTCGTTCAATTCCACTCGTTTTTGAAAATGAATTCCGACTGATTTTGCAGGTTCTAGAAACCGAATCCGCAAAAAAAATGTGAATTGAAATCACTTCAGCAGCAGCAAGTGAAATTAAAAATAGTTGTATGAAAATGTAAGTAAATCAAAGGAAATTGAAATAAAAATAATAGAAATATGCAATATTAAGCGGAAAGTTCAATTTTTAAGGGGAAAGCACAAGAACTCCGCGCAGGATGCGATACTTCTTAACGGCCTTACCGTCTAAATCCCCGTGATCGAACGCAACGCGAACACGAAGCCAACGCCGGGATCAAAAAATGGTAATTTGTAAATCACTGCGTAGTTGCGTTTGGCACTTTACGTTGTCACGGCAAGTGTCAAAACTCTTACGTCAAAATGTTGCCACACCGGGTGAAAGTTGGTGTTTTGAGCGCATTTTTCAACGAATTTTGGATATTTTTGCATTTGGATATTGTGGTATCTCTGTTTTTTTGGACAGCTGACATTTATTCGTTCTATATTTTTTTATTTGTTTGTTTGTTCTTTCTTTGTCAATTTATTTGTTTGTTTCTTCTTTTTTCGTCAAGTTATTTATTTATTTGTTTATTTATTTATGCGCCCACTGAAACCCTAGACTGCGAGTTTGTGGAACCAACTGCGGGAGAAATGTCTGCGGCAGCCATAGAAGTACGGCGCGAAATCGCGAACAGTTTGATTCATTAGTACACCTGATTCTCGTTTCACACAAATTGATTTGTTCAAACACGATTTTAAAATTTCTATCAATTCCTTAAATAAATTTCCCATAGAAATAGAAAAATCGAAAAACCTCGTTATTCTTGTGTTTTTTCTAAAAAGGTCACCATCAGTAAGTGCAGGCTAATAACTGATTGCATTAATGGTAAAGATCGGCTGCGAATTCTATGTTTCTTTCTCTTGAGTTGGTAGAAAGAAAGCATTGAATGTCGAAGTATCTATAAATAATTTCGTAAGTGAACTCTAATAAGAACTTTTTAAAATTGATTATTAAGAAATATCGTTTTTACACAATTGTATTGGGCACGTATCTATCATAGGAAAAAAGAATTTTGTATATTGTCAATTACACTTGTTTAATCTTTGTTATTTTTTTCTTTTATAAATATATGTATACAGAAATGAGATCTTCGGTTATAAAAATAAATCACAGTACTTTACAAAAACTTGAACAAGACTTGATTAAAATTTCTTAAAGGACAACAAAACAAATCTAACAACATAAATTGCCATCAATCAGACTTTTGGTTGAGGCTTAAGCGCTGATCAGTCACCGCGTATCGTATTTAATCGGAGCGCAGACAAAACCTACCCTACCCGAGCTCATACATGCGTTCGCTCATTGCGTATTTAATCGGCGCGTAACGCAGAAATTATAATCCAAATTGGTTTTTCTCACACGTTTACGTCTGCTCTGATGCTCAGAGAGGATGAGAGAATGGCATTGCTTTGTACTAAAAACAGCGCTGCCACTGCTCTTTGATTTTAATTTAGTACAAAAACCGGATTATTATTGTTAGCATTCATTCATAAAAGTAGACCAAAATATACATATGTATCTAAAAATTTTGATAATTCTGTGTCATAGATTTTATAAAGAATGTAAAATTTAACCTCAAAAGCAAAATGAACAGCGTGCTTACTTTGTGCACGAAACTATATGGCAGCACGGCAGCAATAACCAAAACAGAAACGTGCAAAAGAGCCACAGCTGCGATACGATTTTCACTGAACGGCCCGAATTTTTCCGTTACGATTAATTCCGCTCACAAAAGATACGCGGTGACTGATCAGCGCTTTAGGCGTTCCATCGAACTTCTGCAACGCAGCTGCTTGCTTCTCCATCTCAGCAATCGCATCAGCAATCCTCAAAAGCGAAAGTGCCTGCTGCTGTGCAAGGTTATTTTGCTCGTCAACCAACTTTAGGAAGTCTTTCTGCGCTTTAATTTGCTCGTTGAATAAATCCGCTATTAGGAGATATTTTCATTATATTATTAACCTAACAATCACAATAACAATCTGCTTACAATTTTTTTACCAGCAAATCCATTTTGCACACAAACATTCAATTTTCACTCGGAATTAATTATTTCGCATTTATTAAATTAAACGCGAGTTTTAGAAATCAAACGCGACCAGAAATCTTTAATTTTCACTCGAAATTTACAATAATTATGCATTTAAAACACCGAACGCGAGCACAAACCCAAGTGAACGATTGTGAACGATTTGACAGTTCAAGTGAGTGAATGCGCCGCGTTGCGTTTTACGCGGTACCGATTTTCAAATGAAACTACGTAAGACAACGGGAGCAGTCACTGAGTGAGGTGATGCGTTTTACACAATACCAAATTAGTGAACGCAGGGTGAAGTGAGGCGTTGGGATTTACAAAATAAGCACCTAAGTTTATGGAGGAGCACCACGACAGTGCTAAGGGATTTCCTAAGGGTGATGTTGTGAAGTTTTTAATTTGAATTTAACGATTGTAATATTTGAATTTATATCGTGTAGAGTTTCGACTTTCGAACTCGGAAACAGTGTTGCCACTCACTCCATTTTCTTCGTAGCAAAATATGTATCCAATCTGGCTGATAATTTTTGAATAAAATAATCAAGCCTAGCAATAATAATTGGAGATAGCTATTTGGTATAATTTTTTTTTTAAATCAAAAATTAAAATCATTAAATAAAATACATATATATATATTTTCAGTACTTTTATTATAATTTCAATAGCAATATTAAAAGAAAAAACACTTAAAATAATGTTTAAACATGAAAAAACAATGCTTGTTTTAAACAATTAAAGAAATAAACTTAAACAATGTTTTTAACATCAAAAGTAATTCACGTTTTTATAAATAACATAGCATTAAAATATTTCACAACCAAATTTAAATTTTAGTCCATTTTTAAAGAAAAGTCTTTTTTTTGCCGTCCCTACACAATTATCAAAAACATAACAATCGTGAGTTCTGCGTTTTTCACCATTTTGCTCATCTGTTCATTTTTCGCATTTAAAAAAGAGTCTATCGATATTTGGCGTCTTCTGGCTTCTATAGGGGTATTCATTTAAACGCGCAAATGCCTTATAACGTGACAAATTTATCACCTGATAAACGAGCTGTCAAATTTTGTATGAAAGTTCATTTGCACAAATGTGATAAATTTGCCCAATGATTTCGCTGTGCAAACGATGTTTGTAAACTTAGACGGCAACGAATGCAACCCTGCTTAGCTATGATCTTTAACATTATGATAGAAGTTTAGTATTGAACAATCAAAATTAACGCAAAATGGTTACAGTAATTTTTTCCAAACAGCTCCAACATTAATCTTTACTTTTTCACTGATTCTCGGCATTTAAGTTTTTTCTTTTTGACAGCCAAACACCATTTGCACAAACATTTTGCCAAGCGCGTTCATTTAACACACTTGATAAATTGATAAATTTGAGCAATGTGCAGATTTATCTGCTTAAATGAATACCCTTTATGTTTTGTAAATGTGCAGAGCAATTTTCGTGTCTGTTTGGGTGTGACAAAATATTCACAGCACTTTTATTGCACGCTTTGCAAAATGCCGTGCCGTTTTTATTTTGCAGACATGGGAATTTTTGTAGAAACTCGACTCTGAACTTCCTGTTTCTTTTCATTGTTCCTGTTTCACTGCACCAAAATAATAAAATATGAAATACATTTCTGACATTGGCAATAGCAAAAATTCTTACTTCTCATCAACATTTTCTTCCACTTCAATTTCTTCCACCATTTCAATTTCTTCCGTGTGCGCGGACATAGAGGAAATGTTTCACCAGGTCGGTATACGTGCAGAAGACCAATCAGCGCAGCGATTCCTAAGGAGAGAACACCATAGTCATCCGATACAGGAATACGTGATGCAAGCGATGGCCTTCGTGCAGCGCAGTTCGTGAAGAACAAGAACGCTCTTGAGTACATGGAGCAATTTCCTGAAGCTGCAAGCGCCATAATAAATAACCACTACGTCGACGATTTTGTTCACTGCTTCTTCGACGATGAAGCTGCAGTGAGGGTTACGAAGGAGGTTACATGGGTCCATCGACAAGGCAGATTTAAGCTAAGAAATTTCGTCTCCAACTCGACAGCGGTAAGCGAAGCGCTAAACGAGGAGCACGATGGCGGAACGTTGATGGATCTCGACAAGGGTAACCTTATAAAGAAGGACCTTCTTCGGAATGCAGTGGGACACAACTCGCGACGAATTGAGATTCGTTTCAGCCTTCGGTAGTGTCGACTAGGATCTGCTAATAGGGAAGCGTACGCCCACGAAGCGCGAAGTTTTGCGCGTAACAATGTCTGTCTTCAATCCATTCGGTGTAGCTGGCGAATATGATCTAAAGGCAAAGTTGTTACTACAGAAGGTATGGCGAGCCCGGACTGGTTGGGACGACCAAATATCGGATGCAGCACGTAAAATTTGGCAGACGTGGTTGAGTATGCTAAGTAAAGTCGAAGACCTTAGAGTTCCACGATGCTATAGCAGAATCTTTTTCGATGGAGCTGTCGAGCTGCATATTTTCGCCGACGCGAGCGAGGCGGCCTTCGCAGCAGTGTCGAATTGGAGAATTTTCGACGGTCAAGATGCAGAAGTGGTATTAATCGCTAGGAAAACTAAATGCGCGCCGCTTAAGCTTACAACAATTCCGCGGCTCGAACTACAAGCGGCTGTACTAGCGTCACGTTTACGAAAGATGATTCTAGAATACCACAGCATTAAACCACAACGCGTTATCATGTGGACCGACTCTAAGACCATGCTCTCGTGGATAACATCGGATCATAGAAGGTACAAGCCGTATGTTGCGCACCGCGTGAACGAGGTGCTGGATAATACGGAGACTACCGAGTGGAGGTGGACACCGGGGACCTTGAGCCCTGTGGATTTTGGGACGAGACTTCGAAGCAACACACACGAATCATTCTGGATTAAAGGCCCGGAGTTTCTAAAGAAGGAAGCGTCATTTTGGCCAGTATTGCAAATGCCCGGTGAGGACACGCAGGAGGAACTCCGAGTAACACACACGGTTCTCTTCGCTGCGCTGGACGATAATATTACGTCGAAGTTTTCGTCATTTTCGTGACTAGTGAGAGTCATCGCTAGAGCCCGCCCGAACGCTCGGTCTCGGTTACCGAACAGTTCGGCCAAAAGGGTCGGGTTCGAAGAATTTCGGGTTTAGCCGAATTTTTTAATAATACTTTTTATTAATTTTTCATAAATCAGATGCTTAATGTAGGTATTTATTCCCCAAATGAATTGTCTTTTATAGTAAAATGTTTTTTTCCTAAAAATTTATAAATTTTTTTCGTTGAAATTCTTTTCCTTTTTTTTGCATATATATTTGAAAGGTTCGGTCTCGGTCTCGGCCGAACTTAAAAAAAAGGCCGAAGTTCAGTCTCGGTCTCGGCCAAAATTTCGGGTTCGGTCGGGCTCTAGTCATCGCATACATACGGCGGTTCCTGCATAACAGCTCCAAAGAGATCAGTGAACGGCTGAATGGGCCACTGAAGGTAATGGAACTGAGAGACGCAGAGCAGCTGATTTGTCGAATCACGCAGATGTGTATATACCCCGAAGACTATGAGGCCATGCGGAAAGGTAAGCAGATTGCATCGAGTAGTAAACTCTTAAAGCTAACTCCGCTGATGGACGAGAGGGGCGTAATACGTGTGGATGGCCGCATAGGAAATGCGAATGCTGTGCCTGTTTATATACGCCAGCCCATAATAATGCCGCAGAGAAACCATGTTACCAATCTCATTATAGATCTTTACCATCGGATGTGGGAGCACCAGAACGAGAATACAATTATCGCCGAAATACGTCGTAAGTACTGGGTGCCTCATATTAGAGAAGAGGTTCGAAGAGCAGTCAAGAGATGTCTGATCTGCCAGAGAGAATCCGAACACGGCGCAAATGGGGCAACTGCCCACGGACTGGCTGACACCATTCGTTCGGCCATTCTCGTACGTTGGACTAGATTATATGGGACCGTTTAGGATCACAACAGGGAGGCGCGCTGAGAAGCGGTGGATCGCGTTGTTTACGTGTCTGACGACGCGTGCCGTGCACTTGGAGATAGCCAAGGACTTAACCACCGACACGTGCTTGTTTTGTATCAAGAATTTTATGAGCCGACGAGGGATTCCAACGCGAATCAGGAACGAATTTTATAGGAGCAGACCGGGAGATGAAGCGTCAGCTGAAAGACTTCGAAGAAGGTAAAATCGCAGACGCATTGGCGAATCAAGATGTTGAGTGGCTATGCCCACTGAACCCACATGCTGGTGGGTGCTGGATACGCCTTGTACGCAGCGTTAAGCGTGCAATGAAGCACGTACTAGGCAACGAGAGTTTACACGAGCACACGCTATACTGTGTTATGTGCGAGGCCGAGAATATAGTTAATTCGCGACCTCTCACCGAAATCCCGCTAGACACTCCCGACGATGAACCACTAACCCCTAATCATTTCCTCTTAGGTACAGCTAACTCGGCGCAGACACCACATCCCCAGGAGGAATCCTTTCGAGTGACCAGAACGCAGTTGCGCAAGGTGCAGCAGATCCACTACCGCTTTTGGAAGAAATGGCTGGCCGAATACTTGCCGGACCTGTGCCGTCGAACTAAGTGGTGGAAGCCGACGAAGCCCCTGTCAGAGGACGATGTTGTTCTTGTGTGCGACAGTCGTATACATCGATCGAAATGGCCGATTGGGCGCATTACTCGCGTCAGTTGTGGCAAGGATGAGCAAGTTCGAGTAGCAGAGGTGAAGACCGCGGACGGGACATTCCAGAGGCCAGCTTGTATGCTAGCAAAGCTTGATGTTGGTGAATCAACGAGCGAGTAGATTCACGGGGCCCGGGATGTTGTGAAGAGTTTTTAATTTGAATTTAACGTTTGTAATATTTGAATTTATATCGTGTAGCTTCGACTTTCGAACTCAGAACTTGTAGTACTAAAAATTTGCAACCGTGCGCTACATGAAGATATTTCATTGAGAATCGACATTCGTAGCGGGAGGCCACACAAAAGTGTAAGCCAGCATTTTGTAAATTTTGTATAATTTTCAGGAAAATAAAACCGCCGCAATTATATGAAATTGCATTATCCAGAAAGGCGCTGTTTTATTTTGGCCACCTCGCTCGAACAGGTGACAAGGTTAAAGTGGAGGCGCTCTGGAAAGAGTTGACTGTGGACCTGAAAAGCCGCCCCAAAAAGACACGTCCGGTTGGAAAAAGGTAATAAAGAAAACGTATTTTTTTACAATTTTACCACCAACAAATGTCCATCAACAGGTGTAGGTGGATTGGAAAAAAATTGCACACAACAATTCCGAATCCAGACCGACTGGCGGCGGGCCATTCAACAAGCACGCCCTCACTTCCACAGAAGAGCCTATTGCGCAAATATGTGGAATTTACACTGTTATTGAGGGCATAGCAGGAACTTTGGAGTTTGGTGTAACTTCTGCCAAAGATGTCACTGAGGATTCCACTCAGGATCAGCCCTCTACTTCCAGAGATGCTGCTGCCGCTTCCTCTGCTGCTTGTGCTTCTTCTGCGGCCGCTTCTGCTGCTATAAGTAGCGCTTCCTCTGCTGGTATTGGAGGCTCGCGAAAACGTCGACGCGAGTCCACGGCTGCCGGACTCATGCTTGCTTAAGCCTTTGTTTAGAAACGAAAAACTCGTCATTTGACGACGAAACGAAAACAACTTCAAGTAGGTTGTTTTCGTCGACGAAATTATAAATATTTTTATAGGCAATTTCATTTGTTTTGCTTTGCTGAACTACTTTGAATGTGTTTCTATAGTATTTAACTTTGCTTCGTGGCCAAAATTACAAAGTCATATTTGCACATAACACGTACCATCTTCTTGCTTTCCTATTGCATTTTTTTTGTCACTTTTCACTAATATACAGCCCACTGCTCATGTGCTCACACACATACAAGCGTCCTCATCGCACTTGCTTTACCTCTTTTAGGTAACGGTAAGAGGTCACTTGGCGGACAGTACCCTATGGCTGGCATATAAGCCATTTAAAGTGCCAGTAAAAATTAATTGTTCCTGTTTGTGCACTGATCTGCCTAAAAATAAACAATATTTCAAGGAAACCTCTATAAGTAGCACTATCTTATTAGCCCAGTTCACAATCTTATGCATTTGAGATTAGAAATTAGTGTAGAGTAAAAACATAGTGTGCTTTATTCCTTTTTTTCTTCGCATTTAACAATAACAGCGTTAAAATATCTTCTTCAAATTGCTGTTGTGCCATATTAAAGGCTGCAATTCAACGATTTGCTTGATATATCTCCTCAGCACTATAATTTTCCATTTTTTTATTTTATTTCAAAGAATTTCGAATCACAACATTTCACATCAATATGACAACTTAAAAAAGACCGTAATAAATTTAGTTTCGGTTTCTGTTTTATGTCACTACGCTTTCAACGAAACGAAAACTGCCTCAGAAACGAAACAGCAACGAACACCAACGTTTTTCAGTTTTCGTTTTCGTCGACGAAAACGGTGTATGCGACTCAAAGGCTTTAAGGAGCAAACAATTCCATGGCAACAATTGCGATGCCAATGAAAAAAATGGTGCAAGATGGTAAAGAAAATCTCAACCAAAAAAATACGGAGGGAATTTAAAGAAGTAAACAACTCCATGAAAAAACACAACTCTTATTGACGCAATGATGAAAATAAAAGGCACCACATCCAAAAAATCATTTTATATATTATTTCCTAAATGTAAATTATATTTAATAGAATATGCGAATAATACATTCATTTTTCACAATATAAACAATTTCTGTTTTGAGAACACCAAAAACATTTTCACTCGATTTCAAAATCACTTTCGATTTCACTTTCATTCGAATTCTGGTAACTGCCTGAATATAAACAGTTTCTGTTTTGATTTTTATTTTGCCAGACAACGATCAGCTGATCGGAAATTCAGCGAGTAGAAAACTTACAGAGTTCAAAATGAACATGTGGAACTGAAATATTTTGATTTCTAGAACACCAAAAACATTTTCACTCGATTTCAAAATCACTTTCGATTTCACTTTCACTCGAATTCTCTCGAACCTGCCTGAATGTTTATACCCTACACCTATGGTAATAGGGTATAATAACTTTGTGCGAAAATTGTAACGCATTAAAGGAGCCATCCTAGGTATAGACATAAGTATATAGAAATGCTTAGAATCACTTTCTGTGTTGATTTCCGGTTGTCCGTCTGTCTGTCTGTCTGTCTTGGTGTCCGTGCGCGCAGGAGAGAAAGAAAGAGTTGTCCGATTTAGACCGAATTTGGCACACAGTCGCAGTGAACCTTCCACTACTTCAAGTTCCAAGATTAGCAAAATCGGTCGAAGGCCACGCCCACAACGTGTCAGTAAGTCCCACTACCCCGGAATATTTTCAGTAAAATTGTTTTAAATTGTTTAATTACCCGTTAAAAGGAATGGTATTTAAGGTAAGGTGTGGGCCCTCTACGTCAACCAAAAAAATGGGCGTGGTTCGCCCATGCGGAAAATCCTTATAACTTCCATAACATATACACCAGTCAGTCCATATTTGGTCACTTCACAGCTGGTAATAATACCTTTAAACACTCCCAAAATGGGCGTGTTCCGCCCACTCTTACTTAGTGTAGGGTATTACTCTGTCGGTGAAACCCGACTGATGCTTCCTTACTTGTTTTTATTATAAGTAGTCATGGGTAGTTTTTATTAAGGCTTATGCGGTTTTCATCAACGCGATTGAAACGGGTTTCCCATGAGAATCAAACTACAAGTCGTACAACATTCACCCCTATCTCACAATACGCGAAAAAGTGCTGCCAAATCCAATTGTAAAATCTTTATTTTCGAAGATAGCTGACTCAAAGAAAATATAACTCATAATGCGGACATAATTCTGCGGTTCTTTTTCCAGAACGGTTGGGTATATACAGGCAGGTTCCAGATTTCACTTTCGAGTGAAATTGCCACGAATCGGAATTGAATTCACTTTTTGGTGTTCTGCATTTCACTTTCTACTCGCTCAATTTCACTCGTTTTTGAAAATGAATTCCGACCGATTTTGCAGGTTCCAGAAACCGAATCCGAATTCACAAAAGTGAATTGAAATCACTTCAGCAGCAGCAAGTGAAATTGAAGTGGTTTTGTAAAAATT
Organism: Neria commutata; assembly: GCA_963457695.1. Classification (NCBI taxonomy): domain Eukaryota; kingdom Metazoa; phylum Arthropoda; class Insecta; order Diptera; family Micropezidae; genus Neria; species Neria commutata. Next base: position 40,275,622 of record OY735246.1, read on the forward strand.
TAAGTAAATTAAAGAAAATTTAAACAAAAATTAATAAAAATATGCAATATTTAGTGGCAAATTCAATTTTTAAGGGAAAAGCACAAGAACTCTGCTCAGGATGCGATACTTCTGAAGTTTATGGAGGAGCACCACGACATTGCAAAGGGTTTTGTTAAGGCTGACAAGGTGAAAGTGGAGGCGCTCTGGAAAGAGTTGGCTGTGGACTTGAATAGCAATGGCCCGCCCCAGAAAGACACTCCCGTTTGAAAAAAGGTAAGGAAGGCTGCTATCCGCAAAAAAATTGCACACAACAATTCCGAATCCAGAGCAACCGGCGGCGGGCCATTTAACAAGCATGTTCTCACTTCCACAGAAGGGTCCATTGCACAAATATGTGGAATTTACACTGTCATTGAGGACATACCAGGAACCTTGGAGTTTGGTGCGACTTCTGCCATAGATGCCACCGAGGATTCCACCCAGGACCAGCCCTCCACTTCCAGAGATGCTGCTGCCGCTTCCTCTGCTGCTTGTGCTTCCCCTAATTGTGCTTCTGCTGCAGACGCTTCTGCTGCTACAAGTAGCACTTCCTCTTCTTGTATTGGCGGCTCGCGAAAACGTCGACGCGAGTCCACAGCTAACGACCCTATAACAAAATATATCAAGGAGCAAACAATTCCATGGCAACAATTGCGATGCAAGTGAAAAACAATGGTACAAGATGGTAAAGAAAATCTCAACAGCACAAAACAAATACGGAGGGAATTCAAAGAAGTAAACAATTCAACGGAAAAACACAGCTCATATTGACAGCAATGATGAAAATAAAAGGCACCACATCCAAAAAATCTTTTTATTTGTTTTTTCCAAATTATTTACACAAAATTTAATAGAATATGCAAATAATACACTCATTTTTCACACATAAACTATTTCCTTTTTAATTTTTATTTTGCCAGACAACGATCAGCTGATCGAAAATTCAGCGAGTAGAAAAATTACAGCGAGTTCAAAATGAACACGTGAAATTGAAATCGTTCGGTTTCTAGAACATCAAAAACATTTTCACTCGGTTTCAAATTCACTTTCTATTTCACTTTCACTGGGATTCTGAAACCTGCCTGATAACTCGGTTATTAGAGATATCCTGTCGGTTTCGTCCGCCCCCCTGTGGCACTTCTGGCTTTTCCTGCAGCAGCACCAAAATGGGAGCAATTCTGTTCGAGTGTTATAATTTTAGGCATATTCTAGAATATATGCAGTATAAAACACATTTCCATAAAATATGATGATATTAAACAAATGTTTATTTTTAAATTTTTCATATACAATTTCTTCATATCTATTGTTTTTTTCTTTTTATAAAATTTTAAACTTTTCCTACGAATGGCAAAACTTGTTTTTTTTCGCTTAAACCAACACTCAGGGGATGCCCCCTATACATGCAAAGCACTTGTTGATTTAGAAAGGATCATAGGTTAGTAGGTGAGGGGAAAGTGGAGTAGTGGCGGTGGACGTTTGCCTTGAATTCACGAATATTGTAATGACGTGGGAAAACTTCCGCAGGAAGACTATTCCACAACCTCGATGTACGACCGAAGAACGAATTCTCTCTGTAATGCGTGGTGCGTTGGAGTTTCGTCGAAACGTGATATCGATGGGCCCCGCTCGCCATTCGTGTGTTACGAGAAAACACGCGGGCAGCTGGGATAAGATCAATTATCTCAGCCCTTTTCTCCTATCGCTCTTTCTCAGTCGGGCTGTCATTTCGTTTTGAACAGGGCTGCTGTTGTTGCTGAAATGCGAGGCTGCCAGATCGGCGCTAACACTCCCCCCCGGTATGTCCTGCATAGGACCTACCATCCATTCCAACGTCGATCGGGGCTAGCTTGACTGCAGGCTTTTCGTATAGACCAGCAACGGTTCTTACTAGCGCACTTCTTACTTGTCCGTCGGCTCCTTCTTTTATGCTGACTACACGCCCTTTTGGCCAACAATTCCTCGGATTGCTCGGATCCACTATAAACACAATATCATCAACAGCTATTGGTTTCACTTTGCTGAACCACTTGCAACGTCGTGTGATGACAGGGAGGTATTCGCGCACCCATCTTCTCCAAAAAGCGTCTGCTATCTGTTGTAAGCTCTGCCAGCTTCTTCTCAGCAGTACACCTTCATCCACTTGATCTGCCAATGGCTTAGCTCCACTTGAACTGCCTAGCAGGAAGTGGTTCGGAGTCAGCGCTTCTTCAGATTCGTCATGAACGGGGATGTATGTAAGCGGTCGCGAGTTGACGACCATCTCTACTTCCATTAATGCACCTCGTAGCAACTCCTCGGTCGGCTTCCTTGACTTTAATACCTTGCTGAGAACAACCTTTACAGAGCGCACCAAACGCTCCCATGCTCCGCCCATGTGAGGCGATGATGGTGGTATAAACTTCCATGTCGTACTGGCGGTAGTAAAATTTCTTACCAGATCGTTTTTGTCGATGGCTTCGAAAGCAAGAGCCAGTTTACGTTCTGCGCCTCTAAAATTGGTCCCATTATCGCTCCACAACTCCAGTGGGACGCCTCTTCTAGCCATAAAGTTACGCACTGCCAGAATGCAGGAGTCCGTCGACAGAGAGTATGCTAATTCTATGTGTATGGCTCTGGTCGTTAGGCACGTGAATAAGACACCATACCTCTTCTCGTTACTTCTGCGCACGGCCACTAGCAATGGCCCAAAATAATCGACGCCTACATATGAAAATGGTCGAAGGAACGGCGTTGTCCGTTGGAGTGGTAACCTGCCCATTTGCGGAGGGCATGGTTTAGCGTTGTCTATTCGGCAGGTTGAGCACTGTTGCCTCACTCTAGACAAACAGGCACGCAGCTTCGTAACCCAGAACTTCTGTAGTATTTCATTTACGACGGTCTCGTGGTTGCAGTGCTGAAATCTGAGGTGGTAGTCATTAATTATTAAGAGAGTAATTCGCTGACCTTTAGGCATTATAACAAGATCGGGTTGATTTTCGTTGGCTACTCGCCCTCCTAACCGAAGCACACCATCAGAGTCGAGATAAGGAGAGAGTTGGTATATCGAGCTGGTTTTTCCGATGCTGCCTCCTTGTAACAGCTGCTGTATCTCCTTTCCGTACGATCGAACTTGCGCTTCTTTAAAGAGCACAATCTCTGCTCGCTTAATAAGTTCCTGAAGCGAAATTTTTACTTCGTTGCGCTCTCGCACTCTGCTGCGCCAGGCACAAACCATACGAAGCACCATTACAACAACATTCCGCATTCGCCTCCAAGTAGAATATCTTTCTGCATCTATCATTACGGCTTGTGTAAAGTTGATCTCCTCATGCAAGTTAACCACTTGCAAACGGAATTCTTCTTCTGTCTCACGCTTAACACCCTCCTGGGGCCACTCCTCAGGATTTGATAAAAGGAATGGTGGTCCGTGAAGCCAACGGCTACTGGAAGAGAAGTCTCGAGTACAGCGCCACTTCGTTGCTTCATCAGCAACATTTTCTGCTGATGGCACCCAGCACCATCCTTATACATCCGTCAACTCCAATATCTCACCCACTCTAAATGCAACAAACTGCCGGTATCGTCGTTGATCCGACCGTAACCAGGCCAGCACCGTACGCGAGTCTGTCCAAAAGTATTGCGTTGCTATGTGAATGGAATGATTCGCTGTAATATTTTTCGCCAACCGCGCACCCAGAACCTCGGATTGTAGCTCCAGTCTAGGGATTGATGTTTGCTTTAACGGTGCCACTTTTGCTCGACTACCCACTAAACTGCAATACGCCATTCCGCGGTCCATAACTCGCAAGTAGCTGACAGCCGCATATCCGCATTCACCAGCATTCACGAAAGTGTGCAGCTCAAAGACTGGTTGGTCCTCGGTAGCATGTCAGTAGTAGTAATATGGGGATCCTGGCGCAATATGGTGGAGGTGGTTGAGTGTGGTTCAGTGAAAATTTGTATGTGTGGAGCAAAAAATACTAGGACAATTGCTCCACCATATGAGGTGGTAAACGATGACGTCATCAGTGAAAATGACGTCATCAGTGAAAATGACGTCATCAGTGAAAATGCAACCCTGTGAAAATGACGTCATCAGTGAAAATGACGTCATCAGTGATAATGTAAACAATATGATAAAATTAGAATTTCACAATTAGAATTTCACAATTAGATGTAATTTAAAGCTGTTATTATATGTATGTATGTATATATGTATGTATATATGTATATATGTATGTATGTATGTATGTATGTATGTATATATATATATGTATATATGTATGTATGTATGTATATATCCCTTTCATGCCCGAATTAAATTGGGCAGAGCTAAAAATTCTTTGAGCTCAGATATGTGGTAATATTGACTCAAATATGAACTGACAAAAATTTCAAAGTCCTTGGTGTCCTGGTTCGTAAGATACAGGATGTTGCCTATAGGCAACATTGGGCAGTGGTGGTGAATTTGAAAAACTTTATAAATTATTTTTTTATGAATTTTTTATTGAAATTTAAATACGAAAAGACACAAAAGCATTTTTTTTGTAGATTGGAGCACAATTAAACATTGCATTTGTTGCATTTAGAGCGTGGAAAACCAGTTTTGCATAGCTTGCATCTGCTTTTTGCTCCCCATCGTACCCACTGACCAAGATATTCAGATCGTATGGATTTTATAGGTTCTGCAGCATGTGCTCTTTTACAGGAGCTTAACTCAGAGGCCATCGGAAGATCTAGGGGTCATGGAGGTGGTGATAAAGAGACTGGTTATGAAGGATTTGACTCAATATCTGTAAGGAGTGATTCTGGTCGACCTCCTTTCCTTGATAAAACTACTGTTAGAGTTGCGTTCAAAAGCTCGGTAGCAAGCAATATCCAACTGGAATCATATTAATGGAATATGCTTCACTTCGCCGTCTGTACATTTGAGGTCTTTGAGATACACCAGCCATCTATCGACTATAGATGAATTCATACACCAGATTACTATGAGCATATAACATTTATTTGAGCTTTGGTTTATTTTGTATAATTCTAGTAGCATGTCAGCAAGAACGCCGTTCCTTTAGTTTACATCGCATACAAGTTTGTTTAGTCATAAATCTTCTTCCAGATTCCATCTTCAAAGAACTGGGTGAAATATTCGATTGATTGTTTCACCTCATTGCTGTGCAGTCCGCTTTTCCAACTGGTATTACATTCCATTACCTCTGCACAAAATAACTTCAAGCATTGCAAATAAATTTTCTCTATCACCGCCTGTACAACTTTTCATTCTAAATTTGTTTTCAGTCATTTTCTTTGCTGATTAGTTCCTCATTTAGATAAACTTGCATATTTCCGCCCTTATCAATCATATTTCTCATTTTTCTTCGATGGTGTTTTCGAAGTTTACTGCTCTTCTTCTTCATTTTCCTCATCCGCAAATCATCCCAGTTAAAGTGTAAATTTGTTTCCAATTTCTGTCGGCTTAAACCTCTTAAACGCATCGAAATATGAATATACATAATGAAATATACATTGCTCGGAAATTACCACAGTTGACCAATGTTGCCTATAGGCAACTGCACTTTTAAAAAAATATTACAAGCAAACTAAATACTTTTCTCATGATTAGTTTTCCCTAAATATCTCTATTACCTTTATTAATGTATAGTGTTTACTTGGTTTTACAATAAAATAATTATTTTAATGTTTTTAAAAACTTTTTGTATAAACACTTTTTTTGCGAAACGATCTTCACAATTTCTCGTTGTGGAGATCGGCTACTGCATGAACATGTGCACAGTTTGCAATAGAGCAAGTAGCTGTAAGCTTGCACAATACATGAAGCTACATTATGCCAAAAACCGCATGTCAAAAAATTTTAAATAGCGGGACTTAGAAGCCAATAAGTACAATGTTGCCTATAGGCAACATTGGGCATGAAAGGGATATGTATGTATATATGTATGTATGTATATATGTATGTATATGGGATCGAGAACCTAAGCGCGGGGGGGGGGGGGGGGGGGCAAGCGCGAGAGCGGCTCTATCGTTGTCCATAACAATATGTTTGTTTTGTGATAACGCAGGAGCACAGCTAAGAATGAACAGCATATTGGTTCTTGCTAACCAGCCATAGAGCGATAATGTGTGCTGTATGATGCATATGACTTAGAATTTTTAAGAGGAAGATCAATTTTGTTTGTTTACATTAAAGATTCGTTGGCGATAGTAGTATATGATGCATTAGCGTGTGAATATTGTTTGTTTACATTAAAGATTCGTTGGCGATAGTAGTATATGACGCATTAGCGTGTGAATATAACTAATGATTTTTATGAGCAGGAACACAGCTAAGAATTAACAACAAGTTGAATATAGCTTATTTCAATCTTGAACTTTTATAAACAAATATTGTGAAAATAAAGAAAGAAATTAAGGTTTCAAATACAATCCTGTATATTTCATATTTAAACTAGCAACAGACAAAGTGCAGACTTGAGATATTTTAGCTGAAACTTGTCTCAGTCTTCTCCAAAGCATTGAATATAGAAAATGGATAGTCAACATTTGCTATCTGGTACGCTATTCTTTCACATAATGCGTTCACCATATCAATTGATAGTAACTGCAATCTACAGGAATTTATACTAACAATATTTTATTTAAATAAAATAACAAAAGATTAATAAAAAAATGTTTATTTATTTATTTCAGTATACTGATTTATAAATCTTATAGACTATAACAAACGGAAAAAGCTTAACCTAAAGCAATTAGCATTTACATCTTAATCTAGACATTGTTGTAAAAACTTATGGATACACAATTTGAACAACATCTAAATTATTTTTCAATTAATTTGATAATGTCCCCACGCTAATGTGTTAACACCATCTTCCTGAATACATCTCTTATCATCTGAACAACTTAATATTAATTTTTTGAGCTCTTGTGTATACAATTGATGAACTCTTGATCTAAATATATACATATTACCATAGAATTGTTTCTTCCTCAACAAACAATCTTTATAATCTTCTACACTAAGGTTATTTAATAAAGCTTTTTTAAAGCGTTTTGCTTTTTTTACTTGTTTACAATTAATCGTATCAATAGAATACATTTTTGATCGAAGGCCGACGAATTCCCTCATTATATTTCCGTTGTTTTCATCCTTCATCATGCCGAGAACTTTTTTGTTTTTCAAAGGCATATTGAAGGCATTGTCACTTGAATATCCTGAAGTATCGAAATACAAATCTATATCATCTCTAGTGTCTTTATAAAAATCTTCAGTCTGAATATTGTAAATGAATGAGTCTGTATCCATGTAATTTAAAGTTAAATTTACACCAAATTTCGGTTTCATATAATTATAATGGAAATCATACATTTTTAATTTGGATAATTCAAGTACCGTAAAACCTAAATATATAGGTTTATTATACAACGAATGAACCCTATTCAATTGGATTGCAACCATGTCATCTGTAAACAATGTAGAGCTATGATAATTGGGTTTTGCAATTAGAGCGCGAGCACCTAAATGTTTTCTATAACTTTCCCATTCAGTTACAATTTTAACATCTTTTCTCTTATCGACATTTTCCATTGTTTTGCCGTATACGGCATTATTTAAGAGTTTAAAGAAATTTTTTTCAAACTCGTTTTTAGCTAATGTTCTATGATGAGTATTCAAATCTATATATTGCTTCAACCAACTCGACTGTTTAACCGTTGTGTCAACAGCTGTTGGGTTTTATCCACATCGACAGTAGATGTACCCGGGTACTTCATACGTTTTGTATGGCAGATAGTTGCTTTTGATATACAAATATTAACTACTACCTGGATTCTTGTAATTTTCTGGTTTTTTTTTTTTTTATTTCTTGGAAATATTGTCTAGTTAACAAAACTTTTATCATAATTTGGGAAAAAAAAAATTTGGTACCTAAATAATCCATTTTTACCAAAAATGGGAATTGCCAAAATCCATAAAAATTTAACAATTTCCAAATTCTTTTTTAATCCTTGTAATTTGATCCCTTTTTACCAAGAAAAATAATTAACATTGAATTTTCATTCGCAAAATTCCGTTATATTTGAACTGAAAATCAACCCCTCTTGCTCATAGTGCTATTTTTAGTACCTGGTGCGAATAATTATAACTCATAAAATATTTGTTCAATGTAAACATTTTTTTTTTGGAATGTGTAGGAAAACACGTCTACTAACAGGAACAAAAGGGTATTTGGGAATATCTTGCCTACCTACCCTTGCACAACCAGTTTGTACATCAGCTTGTACATTTTCTAGTAACTGGGTTATATTTTCCAAACGGTTGGTCCAATTGACCTGAAATTTCACACCAATATCAATTACATATTTCCAAGCTATGATACGAAGTTTCATCAAGATTGGACCAGCCGCTTGGAAGATATAGCAATATAAAGTGAACTTTGCCATATATATTTGTCATATATATTTGTATGAATTTTCATACAAGTACCCGGGTACATCAGCAGTCGACGCCATTCCACTAACTTGAATTTGGGCTGTATCGACTGAACTGCTGCTCCAATCTTGATGAAACTTTTCCACATGATGCAAAAGTGTATGGTTGAGGATATCATGAAATTTCAGGTCAATCGGACTAACCGTTTGGAAGATACAGGAAAATTAAAGTTGCAAATGTACCCGTGGGCTCTACGATCGACACAACGGTTAAATTTCAAAATTGTGTGTATTTTTTTCAACTTTAATCCATTTGCTAGACATTGCTTAAGATTTCTATGATGAATAATATAATTAGTTTTATTAGTTAAATCTGCTATTAATTTATTACATTTAGAAATAGGACTTTTTTTATTTTCTACACAAAATGGCAAGTCGTTATGTAGAATATGGCAATTTTCTGGATACTCTAAATCTACTTCAAGTATATAACCAAAAGAAGAATTTTCTTCAATTGAATCTATCTCAAAGTCATCAAAATTTTGCATCCATTCAAATCCACCATATGGAAGCTTTTCCGACATTGCCCAACCATACAGATTATTTGCATCTAAATACATTAAATATTCTGATGGTTGGGCAATGTCGTAATCAGGCATATATTTATTATTAGCTTTAGAATATCTCTTACAGCATTGAACTAGTCCACCTCGTATTACCTTTTGTACAAAATTGTACATATCTATATCGGTAAGGAGCTCAAGTTCAATGCCGGTAGTCTTTAACATTGCGTCCCAAGATAAGCCTGGAGCAGTATAATATTGACAAGGATCTAGCCCATAAATATTTTTGCAAACTTTTCTAAAATTTTCAAAAATATCTGTCAATAACAAAACATCTGTCTTCAAATACAGCATCATATAATTAAACAATGTCGAACAATTGAAAACATCCCAAACTTTTTCAGCATGGTCATAATCCTCAATTGAACATTCTATATTACACAATTTGTTGAAAAATTCATGTCGAGTTGGAAGTTTTTTCTCATTAAGGCGATCTATAGAATTTATATAATCATAGGGAAAGACACCCTTTCTTCTGACTAAATTAAACTCAGCTTCAATTGGATACATCTCTCTTGTAATGTGTAAATCATTAACTGCTAAATTATTAGCTAAACTATCTAAGCTTGATGCCATAAACCGAAATGAATCTAAAAATCGCAATTCAATTGTATTTTTCTCATCGACAAATATGCGTTTCGAAAGAGATACATACAATTCCTTATTTAAAGGGATTACATGTATATCTCCTGGAAATAATGTGAGTTCTTTGATAAAAAGATGACAGTCATAACCGGAAAAGTTATGGAAAAATATAGGAATAAATTTTGCAATCTGATATCTCAAATTGCATTCATTATGGGCTGGTCCTCTATATTTTCCAGTTAAATGGCAATGATCAGCCACTCTATCATTTCCCAGCTCTTTATTACAGATATGACATAATATGCTATCAAATTGTTTTCGAATTTCCTCAGATGTGAGGAAATTCATCGGCCTTACTATAGCTAAATAATTATAATAAATATCTTTTAAATCTCTAACTAAATACTCTACAAATTTTTTTGGTGAATCTACACCTGAATATTGAACTAATTTACTATAACTATTATTAGAACATTTTATATAATAACTAAATGCAAAAGGTACATGCTTTTGAATACTCTTAACTTGTGCTGAGTTTTGAAAATTTTCACTTTGTAAAATACACTCAAAATCAGCATATACTACAACGGGTACATCTAACTCCCGTTCATAATTTTTATAACGGAGAACTTCATTCTTACCCCTTGGCATTTCAGCAACCATTTTGCTGCAACGAAGTTTATGCTGCTGTAACGCTTCTAAGCTGTGCCTATATTGCAGGCAGTCGTTACACATAAATAATTTAGTCCTATGCTGAGTAACTTGTTTACGTAGCAATCTATTGAAAAATAGAAAACCAAAATATATCAAAATTTTAAATATATAAATCGAATAATATAAATATTGTATATAAATTGTTGTTATTCTTATTATTGAACATACTTCGAAATATTTTTTATCCATACGTAGTGGAACTGCTGTTCTTTCTGAATTAGCATCAGGTTGATGTGATGTTCCTTTTCGGCAGAAGTGCTATAGTAGGGACCAACTACTTTATGGAGCTCTTCATCGAATCCGAATATATTAATGCTGATGCTGCTGTTTTGATCCTCAAACTTTTTTGCGTCTTTAATTAGTAGAGGGAATGCCAGATCCTTGAAATTTAGCTCTATATTGTTGCGCAAGGTTATTAAATCAGCCTTAATGTCTGCTATTTGATAGTTGCAACATCTCTGAGGATCACGTTCCACTGGACACAGCGCTGATATTATCGCCCACTTGAAGCAGAATTCATCATTGTTTAGTACATTTATACAGGCTTTCTTCTTGTACACTTCATATGGTAGTGGTAGATACCGCGATCCTTTTATTGGTCTATATTGATTGATGTTAATTTCCAAATGAGAGAGTCTTATTAATGTCCAGCCGCTATCTCTTTCTTGAAATTCAGCTAGTTTTGTACAGAGTTGCGTACACATGTCCTCATAGCTAGAAATCACTTGTGGTTCAATTTGAGCTACACTCATTTTAGTTTGAAATGATTTCAAGTCAATAGCTATTTCATCATCACTGGACATTTTTATGAATTCAGCAAACAGTTCTATATTATATTTAAATGCTGAATGTTTTTCGAGCATATCGTTTAACATTTTTATTATAATTGGTTGAGCATTTTTCAAAAATTGTTCAGGTATTAGTTGACCTTCATCTTTATTTTCAAATACAACTGTTTCAATGCGTTCATTAAACGCTGATTTAACACTTTTAAAGTTTTCGTCTTTTGTAATCGCACAATTTCTCTTATGTTTATTTGTGCGTACGTGATAGTTCCAGGATTTGAATGTAACATTTTCACCACAAATGGCACAAGGTACTTTTCTGTTGTCATCAATCAACTGATTTACATTATTGTTATTATTATTATTATTATTGCTGCATGATGGCAGACAATCTTGTGGCTGATGATAGACTTTAGTATGTCGTGTTAACGCATCAGCTCTCGAAAATGTTTGTTTGCATATTTCACATGCAATATCGACTTTATTATGTTTATTTAAAATATGTCGATTTAGCGTATATTTGTAACTAAATCCGCATCCGCACACTTCACAATTGAATCCTTTCATTTTGATTTTTTTTTTAAATTACAATAGTTTTGAGCTTTTATCCTTGTTGCTGTTCAGATGAAAGTTGAAACAGTACTATTAAAGCTTCACGTTCATTCACCCTTTATATAAGAAGCGGCAATGAGCCGAACGATCATTTTTGCGTTCGGTTTCTGTGTTGTTGTTGTTTTTATGCATGTCGGCATCTCGAGCAGCAAAAAAAAAATATACGAAGGATCAGAACGACACTCGGTCAGCTGATATTCCCGACAGCGCTGCGTTCGGTTTCTGTGTTGTTATTGTTGTTGTTGTTCATATGTGCTGACTGAACATTTTTGCATTCGGTTTCTGTGTTGTTGTTGTTTATATATGCTGACTGAGCATTTTTGTGTTCGGTTTCTATGTTGCTGCTGTCTATAATGAAGCTTCGCTCTCGGAAGCACCCACTGTGTCCTTTGTTGCTGATGTCTATAATGAAACTTCGCTCTCGGAAGCACCCGCTATACCCGTCGTTGTTGCTGTTTGTTTCTGCGTAAGCAATATCGTGTTCTCTACAAGCTGAACCCAAGGGATTAATTCCTCTATCACCTCTTGCTAAACGTTTTTTCAATTTCGTCCCGGCCCACAAAACTGATAGCCTGGTAAATGAAGTTCTACTGGCAACGAATTTATTAGAACCTTAGCAAATTTTAAACACAGGCATTCAACGCTATAACAAATTACTAATACAATATTGGATACGGACTTCGCCTTGTGTGGGAATATTTTTGATAGAGTTTAATCAAAATGTTCTTTTAAAAATAGGTCATGTCAAATCATATAATCAACTAGGTATTACATATATATTAAACAATGAAAGTCATTTTTTGTCATTCATTTTATGATTTCCGATTTTAAAAGTGTATCAGCTTATCCGCTATCAGCTTATCCGCTATCAGCTTATCCGCTATCAGCTTATCTGCTATCAGCTTATCTGCTATCAGCTTATCTGATATCAGCTTATCTGCTATCAGCTTATCTGCTATCTGCTTATCTGATATCAGCTTATCTGCTATCAGATATCAGCTTATCAGCTCTATACCAGCTCTATACCAGCTTATCTGCTATCAGATATCAGCTATCTGCTCTCAAGCTATTACAACTGATTCATCATCTTGATTTACTTGATAGCAGATAGTTGGTAACATACTAAACATTTAGTTATAGCATCTAACATTTTATTGTTTAATAAAAATATTGAACCCCTTTCTATAGCGTTCAGAATCAATATCGTCATCTTTGTTTATACCAAGGAATCCATATTTATCCTTCCAACATTCTGTGCACATTTAACAAAACGATTTAAATGACATATCCCTACCAACATGATCATGATATATATGCTTCATATTCAGTTCATCTTGTTTAAACATAATTATCATGTTAGCATTGTCGCGTATTAAATGCTTTGGTATACGTGTATATGTTTGACACAGATAGAAGCTATCAACATTTTTATGCCGACCCATGCAGAAATATGCACGAATATTATTTTGTTTCTCGCAGGTAACATCATCAAAAATCATGATGGAATTTCTTTTGGCCTTGTCCGGCGGTATAACGTGTTCATTTTCAGAAAATGTATAGAACCCCATACCTTTAATTGGTGTTATCAATTGTCTTAAATATTCATATTTAGGCTGATGTAAAGATTTTGAATACAAATATATATTTTCAAATTTTAGCCCATTAGGACTTTCTATTAGACCTATCATAACATTGGTCTTTCCGCAATTTGATGGTCCAACAATAAGGGCTCTTATGGTTTTAGGAAGTAGTGAACTGTGTCTTAGTTTTTGATGATTATTTTAAGAAATATCGACATTTCTAACAATTATGTTTTGGTGTTGTTTTATTAGACGCATCTTAGCAACTGATGACAACCTATTTGAAACATATAGATTTGTTGTTTTACATTAGTCTTTAATGGACTATGTGAAAGGTTAAAACATTATTCGTTATAATATGATAGTAATATATAGAAATCAAATCAGTCTTAATCGATTTGTTGTCGGAGGAAGTCTACTTAATAATATAATAAATTCGTTGCCAGTGGAACTGATATATACCTGATACCTGATAGACCTGATAGCTGATATCTGATAGCAGATAAGCTGGTATAGAGCTGGTATAGAGCTGGTATAGAGCTGATAAGCTGATATCTGATAGCAGATAAGCTGATATCAGATAAGCAGATAGCAGATAAGCTGATAGCAGATAAGCTGATATCAGATAAGCTGATAGCAGATAAGCTGATAGCAGATAAGCTGATAGCGGATAAGCTGATAGCGGATAAGCTGATAGCGGATAAGCTGATACACTTTTAAAATCGGAAATCATAAAATGAATGACAAAAAATGACTTTCATTGTTTAATATATATGTAATACCTAGTTGATTATATGATTTGACATGACCTATTTTTAAAAGAACATTTTGATTAAACTCTATCAAAAATATTCCCACACAAGGCGAAGTCCGTATCCAATATTGTATTAGTAATTTGTTATAGCGTTGAATGCCTGTGTTTAAAATTTGCTAAGGTTCTAATAAATTCGTTGCCAGTAGAACTTCATTTACCAGGCTATCAGTTTTGTGGGCCGGGACGAAATTGAAAAAACGTTTAGCAAGAGGTGATAGAGGAATTAATCCCTTGGGTTCAGCTTGTAGAGAACACGATATTGCTTACGCAGAAACAAACAGCAACAACGACGGGTATAGCGGGTGCTTCCGAGAGCGAAGTTTCATTATAGACATCAGCAACAAAGGACACAGTGGGTGCTTCCGAGAGCGAAGCTTCATTATAGACAGCAGCAACATAGAAACCGAACACAAAAATGCTCAGTCAGCATATATAAACAACAACAACACAGAAACCGAATGCAAAAATGTTCAGTCAGCACATATGAACAACAACAACAATAACAACACAGAAACCGAACGCAGCGCTGTCGGGAATATCAGCTGACCGAGTGTCGTTCTGATCCTTCGTATATTTTTTTTTTGCTGCTCGAGATGCCGACATGCATAAAAACAACAACAACACAGAAACCGAACGCAAAAATGATCGTTCGGCTCATTGCCGCTTCTTATATAAAGGGTGAATGAACGTGAAGCTTTAATAGTACTGTTTCAACTTTCATCTGAACAGCAACAAGGATAAAAGCTCAAAACTATTGTAATTTAAAAAAAAAATCAAAATGAAAGGATTCAATTGTGAAGTGTGCGGATGCGGATTTAGTTACAAATATACGCTAAATCGACATATTTTAAATAAACATAATAAAGTCGATATTGCATGTGAAATATGCAAACAAACATTTTCGAGAGCTGATGCGTTAACACGACATACTAAAGTCTATCATCAGCCACAAGATTGTCTGCCATCATGCAGCAATAATAATAATAATAATAACAATAATGTAAATCAGTTGATTGATGACAACAGAAAAGTACCTTGTGCCATTTGTGGTGAAAATGTTACATTCAAATCCTGGAACTATCACGTACGCACAAATAAACATAAGAGAAATTGTGCGATTACAAAAGACGAAAACTTTAAAAGTGTTAAATCAGCGTTTAATGAACGCATTGAAACAGTTGTATTTGAAAATAAAGATGAAGGTCAACTAATACCTGAACAATTTTTGAAAAATGCTCAACCAATTATAATAAAAATGTTAAACGATATGCTCGAAAAACATTCAGCATTTAAATATAATATAGAACTGTTTGCTGAATTCATAAAAATGTCCAGTGATGATGAAATAGCTATTGACTTGAAATCATTTCAAACTAAAATGAGTGTAGCTCAAATTGAACCACAAGTGATTTCTAGCTATGAGGACATGTGTACGCAACTCTGTACAAAACTAGCTGAATTTCAAGAAAGAGATAGCGGCTGGACATTAATAAGACTCTCTCATTTGGAAATTAACATCAATCAATATAGACCAATAAAAGGATCGCGGTATCTACCACTACCATATGAAGTGTACAAGAAGAAAGCCTGTATAAATGTACTAAACAATGATGAATTCTGCTTCAAGTGGGCGATAATATCAGCGCTGTGTCCAGTGGAACGTGATCCTCAGAGATGTTGCAACTATCAAATAGCAGACATTAAGGCTGATTTAATAACCTTGCGCAACAATATAGAGCTAAATTTCAAGGATCTGGCATTCCCTCTACTAATTAAAGACGCAAA